>JACSVZ010000002.1:129363430-130563430 GCA_014706295.1 Lycocorax pyrrhopterus obiensis | reverse complement strand
ATAAGTACCCGTGCTTAGAGGCCTCTGGGAGCCATGACAGAAAATAACCAAAACCATATTTTTTTCACAAATAGGGAATTGTGCCCAGATAAAATTGGGATTTGGAACAAAAAGAGGCCTGTCCTCCTACTGCAACATACAATATACAGTCTAGTAATAAACAACATTTATGCTGTCTTGCTTGGTATGCCTGTGCATGTTCTTATCAGAGACTCTGTGGTATGTACCTGGAAGGAGGAAAGAAAATGAAGAACATAGAGAGTTGGGAGTAACTTAACTTTAGGGGGTTTAATGCGGAGTGGAGGAAATAGTGAGAATGATGGAAATATTACTTCTTTTGTTCAGTTGCCCAGCTTCCTCACATTCCCCTTGTGGTTTTTCAGCAAGGCTTAGTGTTAGGGCTTTCTGGTGCACCAGGAGTACTTGTGGTTGTTCTCTTTTCTCCTTTTCAGTAATGTTCCCCCTGCTTCTCTTTTTTGCCCTGTTAAATTTATAGTTGGCATCTGCTTTGGGCTGGAAAACAAGTTGTCTCTTAGTGCAGTTTGGGTTTATTCTGGATTTCTAACTGTTGTTTCAGACTTTGGTGAAGCTTCTAGATAGTTTGTGGTTGGTAATGAATGTATTAAAAGAAGAGGACAGAGGACTAATGAGGTGGCATTTCACAACTAGAATGTAGAAAAGTAATCCAGTTTTTGTTTTATTACTTTTTGCCCTGTAAGACATGAACATTTTAGGTTTAGTCACTATAATTCTTAAACACATTATTCCTTCTAAGCAAACAAGAATATAGTCTTTGGGACAGCAGGTTTCCTTCCCTGTCCTCCCTCCCCACAGATGACTGTCTTGAGCAGTGCAACTCCAGCGCAGTTGGCAAACTGGAGGTAGCCTGAGGCAAGTGATGGTTTAATCATTCAGCTGTCAGGCAGCAGGTTTGGTTCCAGCACTTACTTGCTCAACTTTCTTGTCTTACTGTATGATGGTATTTTTGGTAATAGTGGGACATGCACAATGCTGTAGAACCTACATGTTGATAGAAGAATTCATGAGTTGGTTTATTCATTATTTTTTAGTGATTTCAGCATCCAGGGTAAGGGATTGTTTGATACCCTAAGTCAGTCTCCCTTGTGATGTGAGGTATATGCTTTGATAGGTCTGGAGTGGTGCTTCAAAACTCTTAGAAAGGCCTAAATCCTACAGCTGGTTTTTCAGCTGAAAAGCAAAAGCTGGTGACATGTCTTATAACAACTTATGACCTAATTCCGGAAATTCCTAATTCCTAATTAAGGAAACTTAATTATGGGCTGGTTTCAGTGGTGCTGTAAGCCTGGGCATTGATACTTCATGGATGTCGTTTCAGTCAAGCGTGTTTACTGTGCCCCCAGTAAGATGGTTTGCTTGGTGCCAGACATAGGTGTACTAGTGCTTTACTCCTGTGTATATATATATAAAGAGGTGATAGATGTTTACAGGTCCTCAAATGGTTCTCAAGCCATTTTCTGTGACTGGTAATAAAGTTGTTCATTTATGTCACTAGTAGTAGTATATTTTAAAAGTGGGGATTTTTTTTTTATAATGTTGGCAGTTCTGCTTTTGAGAGCTGTTGCAAAATGCTAGTTTAATGCGTATTTTCTTTGTTTTGCTAAAAACAGAAATAAAGTGTCATTCAGCTGGAATGGACTAATGGGAAGTGTTTGAACAATGCTCTCAGGCACATTGTGTGATTCTTGGGGTGTCCTGTGCAGGGCCAGGAGTTGGACTTGATGATCCTGATGGGTCCTTTCCAACTCAGCATATTCCGTGATTATAATAGTAGTATCATTGAATATTTTTTTCTTTTTTCCAGAGAGTGGGGAAAAAAAGAACAAAAATTATTAAACCAGTTTTACAAGTCTTATTCTTAAGAAGCAAAGCAATGTTTTGTGCTGGAAACTTTTCCCCATTAAAAATTGTAACTTGGGGTCATAGTCCTTCAAGAAGTCTCTGAAAGCTTCAGCTAGTTGAAAATTATGTGGATTTTCCATTCAAATGCCAGATGCAATTATTTCTCGTAAATAGGTATGTCATACAACAAACAAAAGACCAAATGAGGCCTGAAACTGAATGAAGACTTGAGTGTATAAGTCACTGTGATTAAAAAACTGTGAACTCAGTAACTACTTTGTTCCACAGCTCTCAATAGTCGGACATACTCTTAGATTGGTCCTGTGGTAGGCTCCCAGCTGCTCTGGCCTATGTAACTGGTGATACAATTTCTACTGCTGCTTCCTTGTGGTTCCCAGTAGCTTGGCCTCTAATTCTCTGAGGTGGTTACCTAATAGGCATGTGTTAGCGGCAGAACTTTACCACTCATAAAATACAGTCACAATTCCTGCTTAAAATATGGCGGAAGGAGGTGGCTGTGGCAGCTTTCTATGTGGTAATTCACTGTTAGATGCATTTGCCTGGAGACTGAGGTCAAAATTCTAGGCTCCTGTCTCCCATTTCACAGAATTGCTGCCACTGTGTTGTAGGGCACCTTGTGGGGGGAGAGAGTAGTGGTAGGAATGTATGGAATACAAAGCCCAAGTAGTATATGATGTTGTATAAGCTCTGGTATCCTTTGTAGAAGGGTGAGAGCATGTAGGTAGGTATAGGTCTAAAGAAGGTGAAAGCTGATTGCTTTACAGCTTCTGACTCTACTAGTGACAGAGCAGTGTATTCTGAGGGAATAAAAATACTGACAGGATGTTCACAGAAGCACTTCAGAGCTAGGAGAGCTAGATCCCTAACTTCACCAAGCAGCTGAAAATGTTCCTCAGTAGAGTGGTAGATGGAGATCCACAGAATGTGAAGGCTGTGGAAGCTCATGGCTTTTGGCAAAAGGAAGAAAGCTTTCCTGTATAGATATGCAGCTGCAGAAGAGGTCCAGTGTCTTTGTAGTAACAGAGTGAGAGAAGGACTTACAGACTTTCCACAGGAAATTGTAAATCCTCCACTCCAAAATGGCAAACAAACAAAATACCAGCACCCATTCCCTCCCTGGAAATTGTAGTGGGAGTCTCCCTTCTGTAGGAGATGGTCATCCTCACATGCTGACCTTACTTGTTAACTAACAGCAGAACTTATAAACTGATTTAAAATCAATTAGATAGTAATACAATACTTTTCTGTTGGAAATGCTTCACTACAAAATAATTTTTCATGGTAGATGACATCAGTTGAATTTTACCAAAACATTCATTAGAATGAAGTGTGCATGCTCCTTATTTTGAAATGTGTGTTGAGAATTATTTGTTTTATTTGTGATATGTTTTTGAAACAGTGTCATAGTGTTGGTGTTGTGTTATGTTGTTGCCTCATTCATTTTATTCAGCATACTTTTTGGGAGACGCTTACATAACTTACATAGTGTTTGGGGACATCCCTATTGGCTGTGTTCCTATCAGGGGTATTGCTGAGGCAGAATGTGTTTTTAGCATCAATGGTGCTCTCTGTGTTTTATGGCTTGCCAGCAATTTCTGACTGTTGTTTTATTATGGCTTTTTTTCCAAAGCTGTCTTTGCAGTAGGCAAGTGTAGGGATGATAAGAGACAGATATTCTTAAATATTGAAACTGTGGAAAACATTTTTAAACATGATCATTGCTTATTGAAAAACAAATAATTAGAAGAACTGAAAAATCCAAATCCTTCTAGAATGGAACAGGCTGTTGCACGATAGGTTTTCAGTGCAAGCATGGAGTGATACTGACTGTGCTGTAGATTTTTTGTGGCAAATGTAACTTACTGAATAGAGGAGTGAATTAATTGTCCTTAAGGGAATCTTTATGTATTATACAACTAATTTTCTTGGTTCTTGAAAGATGGCTGAGAAGGTAATGTTACTCTGTTGTTAATGAAATTTAGAAAAAGTACTTTCAGACTAAATGATCTTCTTTTGAAAAAAAAACCAAACCCTGTATCAGTAACCTGTATCAGTTTGCTCTGGCATAAAGAGCCTGAGTGTTTTGTAAAGTAAATACAAAAGAGATAGGAGCTTTCACAAGGCCTTTAAACTGGTAGATGTCAACCCATTCCTATGAAACACTAACTGAACCTGTTAGGTTAGCTAGAGATCTAAATAGTGTCTCTTTTTTCATTTAATTATTTATAAAAATAAAATAAAACCTTAAAAATAAATTTCTAAATAAATCCTTTGGGATTTTTTGCATTGGAGGAAGAAACAAAAAAAAAAAGTTGGAATACCTCTGGTCCCATCATTTTGCAGTCATATTTCTGGTTTTGTGTGTGAGTTTTTATATTTGCAGTGAAGATAAGCAGCTCTTGCTCTTTTAATTGGGTTAACTGACTGTATGCTAAATTGAAATCAGAAGTGAGTTCTAAATTCTTATCTATCAAAACAAATAAAAGAAGTTCTCAAAGTAAAAAATAAATGTTCTTTGCTTACCTTGGAGTAATTTCAGTCCTGTTGACCCAATTTCCATAATATGCATTTGATAGCAAGGAACTTAGAAGGGTTGGTTTGTTTTACATTTGTAGGTAGTCTTCTATTACATGTATAAGGAGGGTATTTATAAATAGTTTTAAAACTTATGTGCAGTGCTTGGAAAATCTTCAGTATTGCCTGATACATGAGAGGACGGGAGACTGCCTTACCTGTAATGGGCCAGCATTTTGGTACTTAGGGTTTTGAACAGAGACACTGGTAATCTTTTTGTTTATAGCTATGTCTCAGGGATGAAACTTAAGTACAGCCATCTCAGCAGAAGAAAAAATTGGTTGTGAAAGGCCAGCAATGTGGTGTCCTATCTTTTTGGTACAAATAGTTTCAGGGGTTTTGGGCAGCGATCACCAAGTAATGAAAAGTTTGTACTAAGAAAATGTGTTGTATTTCTGGTTTTAATTCTACCTCCTTCATATTACTATCTTCTTTTGGATCTGTTTTCTAAATGTGTGCTTTTCTAAAATTTAGATTCTTCCGTTTTTCTTCTGCTCTACTCAGCTCTCATGAGACCCCATGCATAATACTGTGTTCAGCCCTAGGATCCCCTAAACAAGAAGAACGTGGAGCTGTTGGAGCAAATCCAGGGGAGGACCATGAAAATTATCAGAGGGGTGGAGCACCTCTGATAGGAAAACTGGCTGAGACATTTGGGGCTGTTCAGCCTGGAGAAGAGAATGTTCCGGGGAGACCTTGTAGTACCTTGCAGTACCCAACGGGGAGCCTACAGGAGAGCTGGAGGGGGACTTTTGGCAATGGCCTGTAGTATTAGGACAAGGTGTAATGGCTTTAAACTAAAAGAGGGCAGGTTTAGAGTAGATATTGGGAAGAAATTATTTACTGTGAGGGTGTTAAAATACTGGAACAAATTGCCCAGAGAAGCTGTGGATGCCCCATCCTTGGAAGTGTTCAAGGCCAAGTTGGATGGGACTTTGAGAAACTTGGTCTAGTGGAAGGTGTCCCTGCCCATGAAAGGGGAGTTGGAGTTAGATGGTTTTTAAAGGTCCCTTCCAACTCATCCCGTTCTATGACTATGGTTTTTTGCCCTTTAGTGCTCTTTTCTGTAGTTATTTGGCATCCCTGCTGTTTACTTCTCATCCCTTCCTCAGTCCCAGATTCAAGAGATCAAGAAACCTCCTTCAAGTGATCTTGAGTTCAGTGGGGGCAAACTTGGGAGATTCTGGAGATGTCTGCTGTCCGGTCAGTTAAATTCAACCTGGAGTTTAGTTCACTGAATTGCTAGGTCACGGTTGTTATTAACTAAAAGATGGTGAGTAGAGATAACTGATCAGGGATTAGAAAAAAATATATGAAAAAAATGTGGCAAAAATTGAGAGAAAAAACAGCTAAAAAAATGCGAGGAAAAGAAGGTGTGTATGGAAATAGCAGATTGAATGAAGGAACCATTGTGGAGTTGAAGGAAAGCAACTGAAGTCAAAGTCACTAAAGCTTAAAGCATGACAGTAGAAACATGCATTAAAAAATGCCAGAAGTAATCTTACTAGAACAGAAAAATTTAGGAAAAGCAGAAAGAAAAGAAGCAATAAATCAACTTACAGTCTTTGCTTCTATCAAGAATAGTGTGACCAGCAGGTCCAGGGCAGTGATTGTCCCCCTGTACTGAGCCCTGGGGAGGCCACACCTTGAATCCTGTGGTCAGTTTTGTGCCCCTCACTGCAAGAAAGACATTGAGGTGCTGGAACATGTCCAGAGAAGGGAAACGGAGCTGGTGAAGGGTCTGGAACACAAGTCCCATGAGGAGCTGGGGGTGTTTAGCCTGGAGAAGAGGAGGCTCGGGTGACCATATCATTCTCTACAAATCCCTGAAAGGAGGTTTAGCCAGGTGGGGATTGGTCTTTTCTTCCATGTCTCAAGTAAAAGGATGAGAGAAAATGGCCTTAAGTTTTGCCAGGGAAGGTTCAGATTATATAATTGATTTTTTTTTTTTTCCCCCCACAGAAAAAGTGAGTAAGCATTGGAATGGGCTGCCCAGGGAGGTGGTGGGGGTGACATCTTTTGAATGTCTGGAAGTGTCAAGAATTGTTGGGATGTGGCACTTGGGGTATGGTTGTGGTGATTATAGTGTTTCTAGGTCAGTGGTTGGACTAGATGATCTTGAATGTCTCTTCTGGCCGTGATGATTCTGTGAAAAGATGGCAGTACAAAAATAAACATTAATGAAAGAATAGGCTGCTATTACTCATGCAGCAAAATTAGAATGAATTAAAAAATCTTTAAACAAAGGGGATGGGAAGAGATGATGAAGTAAGAGGTGAAAGAGGGGGAAAAAAGCCCACTTAGTGAATGAATAAAACCAAGTGTAAAGCCAGATAAGGAGATTAGCAAGTCCTAGTGATCATGTTAAACACAAGCTGAAAAGATACTTTTAGTTTACCTTTCCACTTCTTAAAACAAGTATATCAAATAAAAATTCCTATTGCTTTGTTATGTTTGTAATTTAAATTTATAGTTTTGTCTGGTTTTTAGTGTTAGGTTTTTTCCCGCATTTTAGTTACCTCTCATCCCATTTCGTATTTTATTTGTGGAAACATATTTCATATATCTTCCTGTCAAATGTGTTACACTTCCAGCAAGTACGTTTCATGTGTCAATGCTGTGCAGAATATGGTCTCTGAGGTGACAGTTAGGTTTATTTATTTTGTTATTTAGTAATGAATTTGCTTTGACATCCCACAAATGAAAACAAATTTCAGTCATTTAGGACTGAAGATTTTTTTTTTGTTTTAGTTTTGTGAAAACCATAAAAGAGCAGGAGTTCTGCTTCATAAAGCTTTTGCAGCTGTTAGATGATGACAAAAATCTCCCAGGGCTTCTACACTATGGAGACAGGGTGCTTTGCAACCATCTGTAGAGGGTGATCCTGTAATTTTCTGGGAATCTTCATTGGTAGTGAATTGAATTAAGCAGCATCTAGACACAATTTGTGTAGTTGTATTTTGCAAGTTCTTTTTCTAAATGATTATTAAATCCCACCTTTAGTGAAACTCTCTTCCTTTCCTGCCTGTGGACCAGGCCTTGAAGTTAGGGGCATTCAGCGCCCAAAGGGATGCTTAGCACCTCATGTTATTCAGTCTCTATAACAACAAATTGATATTGCATGAAGTAACTTCTAATATTATTTGTGTGTGCAACTCTGAAATGTCTTGAACATTTCTCCACGTTGTGTCTTGCTACAAAAATATCATACTTTGACTATGAGCTTTTATGCCAAAGACCCTCAGGGGACAAACAGAGGCTTGCATCACATACAGATGACTGTATTAGTTTCTGCAAACCCCAGGAAAATTAATTAGTGAAATTTAGTTTGTAGTGCATTAATTCTTTAATCTTTGAATAGTTTTTACCTTTTTTTTTGTTTTCTTTCAACTAAGGAAATGCTACTTCACCTCAAGTTCAAAGACCTTCTTTCATGGACTACTTTGATAAACAAGATTCCAAGAATAAAAGCCCTGAAAACTGTAATCAGAACATGCATGAACCTTACCACATATCCAAAAACGTTTTCCCTGATAACTGGAAAGTCCCTCAAGATGGAGACTTTGATTTCGTAAGTACTTTTTTACTGTTTAATCTCTTGCATGCAGTTTATTTTATATGTGCCAAAAATAGTTAATCCCTTTCTATAACTGTATTAATACAAGTAAAATAAGTAAACTTTCAGGACTACTGTCCAAATATCTAATCTTTGTGCCTCATCCTGGTTGCTGAAATAAGTACACCTGATAAACACAAGACTTTTTTAATGAGGAGTGGTGTGTGACAGTATACTACTTTGTAATTACTCTTTTTTTAAAATGATTTTGGTTCCTTAAAATTTATGTGCTGTAACAACTTTAAAATTTCACCCAATTCTGTTTAAAAAAAAAAATTGCTACAGACATGGAATATTGTTGTCATGTTTGCTGCATATCCCAGTAAAATGATAAGCATTTTAAACTGGATTGGAGCCATTCAATCAATCTCCTTGGAGATGTTTAAGACCACCTACTGTTTTGCACAAGTCACCTTCTTGGTACTATTCCAATAGCACACATCTCTTTACATAGAGCTATTCTACCTGACACAAATTCATCTATTTTAGGGTGGAGTTTTTATCCTCCAACATATGTGTAATTTTTTTCATTTTGCCTATGTTGCAAATTATAACAGGGTCAAAAAGAAAATGTTCCTAAGTTATAGGTTGCACTTAAAATGAAATATGTAATTCCTGATTAGAGAATGGTAAGTAATTATACCTGGTTTTCACCTTTGCTATTTTTTAACATGTTTCAATGAAATTTTTGTTTATCTGTTGTGGATGAAATGTTCTTAACTACAGTGCAGTAGCTAAATATGATCATATGGTGCCTTTTTGAAGCACACTTGAGGTTTGAAGAGAATTGTTGTGTTTAATTTTAGGTGACAGCTGTAGGTGTGGAATTTTCTTTCCAGTTTTTGCTTACAGCATTTCTACTTAAAGCTGACTCTTAAATTTAAACTACTGAGGTAAAGCCAGTTAAATGGCATAGTACAAGCTGTTGCTGCTGGAGAGTTTTTAGTTGGATTTTGGTTTGGGTGGAGTTTTTTTAAGCTTTTTTTTTCTTATCAAATGCAGTAATCATCATCCTGATGATTGACTAACAAAATAATTAGTTGCACTATTCATTGGAAAATAACTGGCCATTGTTACAGTGGGATTATTATAGTGGCAATAAAACTGCCTTTAGAACAATTTTAAATTCATCCTATCTTTTCCATTACTCGTGAAGAAACAGGCAAAAATTACTCTTTTTGTAAATGTCAAGATGCTGATTCTGTAAGTACCTATTCATGAATAATTCACACATGGATAATCACGTGGAATTTGCTGACATTGCTTGTACAATGAAGTTGTCTTCTTGAAATAGGAATTTGTCCTAGAACAAAATCCGAGGAGTTCTGATCTTCAGAAACTGCTCTGTTTTTTAGGCAGACCTTCCTAGTGATGTTAGACTGGCAAGTACAGACTTCAGAATCCTAGAATGGTTTGGGTTGGAAGGGACCTTTAGAGGTCCTCTAGTCCAGCTTTCCTTCTGTGGGCAGGATCATCAGCTGTTTAAAGCTGTAACCTTTAAAACTTCCAGTGATGGGGCATCCACAACTTGTCTGGGCAATCTGTTCCTGAGTCTCATGGAATTTATGTGATGTGCAGTTTGTCCTTGGCCTCCTGCAAAGGCAGTGTTGTGAGGCTTGTTGCTACAAAATTATTCTGATTGAAAACCAAATAGGATTTTTTAAAAAGTGAATAACTATTTGTATGGGCTCTGTGTGTGTGTGATGGTATTTTGTTTTAAACATGATGAAGAGATAAGCCATCCTAAGAAAGAGTTTAGGAAGGTGCTTCAGTACTGGATTTACTGCTTCAGAGTAGTCCACTCAAAAATACATTTCAGTAAAGCATCTGGTACCAGCTGATGTTGTACAGGATGTGGATTTTAACTGCCTGCTGATTTGAACCACTGGCAATTATTATTTATTGATATATCCTAGAAGCACTTGTATTTATATTTTAGACAGTGAATGGCGGTATTGGCAAGTGGCCTGCAAGAGACTTTCTCAAAGGATAAATCAGTGGGCAGCATGCATAATATATTGTCTGTTCTTTGTGAGATCAACATAAATGTTTTCAGTTGCTGACATGAAGTCTTTAAATAATTAGTGAAAGGGATAAATGATGGAAACTTTTTGTACTAAATAATTCCATGATGTTTTGTTTGGAATTAGCCTTAATGGGATCTAAAAAGGTATCCAAGCTGTAAATGATGACAGTCAATTTTATTTGAAGAGGCGATTGATACACTAGAACTAAAATATAGATGATCAAAATTCAACTTAATACTAGTATACTAATAGTACTCCAGCTTTCTGTGTAGAAGGGGAAGGATGCTCTGTGAGCCAGAAGTCACCAACTCATTTGCTGAATGAAACCATTATTTCTTACCCTTGTAAGCCAAACACACCATGGCAGTTCTGGCAGCCAGTGAGCACTTCACTTGTGAGCCAGGGTGAATGATAGGGTCATGCTAAGAAGAAATATTTAAGTGTATTGGATGGAAAGCCCTAGAAACATATTAGTGTATATGTCTCTTAAAGCATGAACTAGGAAGCAGCAATGCCATTGAGGTGGGAAAGAGAAGGGAAAAGAAAGTAAAAACAAACCTTATAAATCCCTGCAACTAATTAGTTTGATTATTTCTGTATATTTTAAGGTGAAACATGCAAAACTGAGAGCTAATTCTTGTGGCCAAATAGTATATTTCCTTTAGGTCACAATGATATTTTATCCTATTCTTAGTCATCGAAGTGTTTGATAAAACATAGTTATTTTATTTGTTGAAATGTACAAATACATATAATGTGCATAGAGCAGTTAGTCTTACATACTTGCTGATGTTTTTAGATAAGGTAAATAAATGATACAGGAAACTGTTCTCATAATGTGTATAAACAAATATATAAAGTAAGGCAAATGAACTTAGTGCTAGGTCTGTTTTGGAAGTTTTGGTGTGAGCATAGTTTTCTGCCCTGATGTAAATGTTTTAAAAACTACTTGCCAACGCAAATATAACTAGAAGACTTTCCTAAGAAAGTAACATGCTTTGGTCATCAATCTGAGCTTTAAAAAAAGTAATTTTAGCAGCATTATTTGTTCTGTAAGTATGTATTTATGCTTTGGGTTTTTTCTCTGTTGAACTACATCTGTTTTGAAATTCAAAAGCTGATCTTAATTCTTTTCACTGATACCATATGAGAATTTAAGATCTATCTCTGACTCTTGGTCCTGCGTGCTTTCAGTTCTGTGATCAGTCTGTGGTGGTTATTGATGTCATGTGCCAGGAACCGATAAGAAAAAATTGTCACTGCAGACCTTCAAGTTTTATATTGTATTGAATCAGGTATATTGCAAATAACTTCAACTAGACTAGATTCTGTTACTGTATACTCATCTTGAATAGTACATTATTCCAAATTTGCCCTGCTATATTTGCTCCAGACGTAAAGTACTGTTTTTCATGCAACAGAGGTGTTTGGAATTTTTGTACTACATTTCTTCTTGCTTTTTAAAAAGAAACTATGACCAAACAAAAAAAAAAATTCAACCTCAAACACTTTTGAATGTTTTCTGTGAGTAGGAATTTGTATAGAATTGCTGATTTTAATCTTTGTTTTCAGTTATTCTACTGTCTGTTTTTGATGTCTCATGAAAATTCTCAAACCCAAAAGTATGGGTCTTTGATATCAGTGAATCTTAGGGAAATGTATTTCTGGGGAAATACTTGTAATGTTTTGTTTTGCTTTTTCCACTTCAGCCTTTGAAGTGGAGCTGTTGAAGCTCTGATTTTATATATAGCTCTTTCAAAAAACCCAAACTAATGTTTATTCAAACTTCAGCTTTTATATTAAATTGTTAATGTGTATCTCACACTCAAGAATCATTGTGGATTTTTGCTTTCCATGAATTCTACCAGTCTATAGGCAATTCTCCTACACATTTTAATTCTTTTTAAGGGGCATGTGGCAGATAGCATAATTAAAGCAGTATTTTTAATTTTAATTCTGTCGGTTTTATTTGGAGTTAAGTGATGCTTTATGCGTGGCAAGCCTTGGTGCCAGTAAGTGTAATCAACAAGGTATAACTTGTGAGGAATAGGGGCATAATGTCATTGAATAAGTAAAAATGCAGTAAAGCTCTGTAATGTATGGGTAGGAGGTTCCGAGAAGTATTAATGATGCATGGTATAAGCAGCTTTTCATAAGGAGGCTTAACTGTTTTATGGGCTGACTTTTAGTTTTAGCTCAGAAGTCAGCAGTTTGGATCAGAATGAGAGCAAATGATGTGTTTGTTTCACCCATCTGACTGGCCAGTTCTTTTAAGAACAGGTTTTTTTTGTAGATACTATGTATTCATATGACCGTGTTGCTGTTATGATAGCTTTGTTTTTTCCATGGGGAATGTTTCCCATGAAATATGTACATGCTGGACAGAGCTGTGTATTAAATGAGTAGTATAACTGCAGGGTGTTAAAGCAGCTTGCTTAAATTTTTTATTGTCTTTCACAGTTGAAGATTTTATGTTGTATAACTTTTATTATAGAAATTAGTTTTCACCAAGAAAAGGTGAACTTTTAATTCTGAAGAAGAGCTCAACATTTTTGTTATGTGAGGATACCCAGATAAGTCTTAGCTTGCTATATTGACGTGCAATGTGTACATGCTGTGAAGAAACCTTCTGCTTACATTTTTACTGTATCATGACAGTTTAGATCTCATTAAGATGTAAAATTGCCCTGTAAATCCTTCTGCCCCTTAGTAATGTGTGTTGGAGTGGGACATGATTCTAACAAAGGGTTTACATGAACCTAATTGATGATAACCTCTGAATTAAAATTAGTCAGAATGAGTTGCTAAAGTTCATTTGCACTAATTGAATATGTTATTTCATTTTAAATGAGTCATTTACTTCTTGTTATGAGACAATAAAATGTAAAAAGGCAAATCTGTTTATTATAGCAATGCTAGGGTAATGATTTCTGTCTCTAGTAGAATTATTTCCAAACAGGAATGGTATCCAGATTGTTAAATATTAAACAGTGAACATGTAGATCATGTTTTGCATGATAACTGCAGTATCATGTTTAAGTAGATGCATTTTGGGTGACTTAAAGATTCTGGAATAGCAACAAAAAATTGAAAAGCCATCTGTTACTGTAGGCAGAATATCTCCCTGGGTTTCAAAAGGAACAAATATACTAGAATATAATAATTTTGGAATAATAGTACTGCAGATACTGAGACTTCATTTAACATTTATGAATGTATAAAGTAACGATTGATTCTGTAAAAAATTAAATAGCATAAAATAAAAGACCATCTAGAATTTAATTAAAACTTCGTTAATAAAGCTAAGCTGAGTCAACTTCATTGGAAATATATCTTTGTCCAGAATCTTGGCTGGGTTTATGCTGACTTTATTTAAGCAGCAGATGAGTTTGTTTGGAACAGTCCTCTTTCTAATTAATGAGAATTAATGTATTTAATCTAGTTCCAATAATTTCTGATTCTCTTCTAAATGATTTGAAAATTTTAAATGAAGTATTAATATTGATTAATTTTGTTTTCTTTTTAATTAGTTGCTTGAATGTCATGAAGTATTTCCAGATGCTGACAGGAAGAATGTTTTCTTAACTAAGCAAATACGAAACTTAGATTTCTGCATTTGCATGGGCTATATGCATATGAGATAAAGGTATTATTGCTGCTTATAGTTTCCATGCAGAATTTCATTCAGTTCAGTTCAGGCATGGCAAAAAGGGGAGAGACTGTAAAATTCATATAATGAAAACGATATGCTTTATCTAGGTCATTTTGTGAGGACAGTGTGAACCTCGGCAGTGGAGATTTTCTGTACCTTTTAAAGTAGGTGGCTGTTAGAGAAGCTTCTTGTGTCTTGGGTGATTATTTACAAAAAATGAAAGGTATGTGTGTGGGTGATGCAACAGGAGAGATGTTTGTGTTAGAGGTCCACAGTGGGTGGTTTGCAGGTTGTGGCTATGGTTTGTTAGGCTTATGATGCAGCTGTTCAGGAGGCGAGTTTTTGCCAGCCTGACACATAAACTAGAAGTGTAGTATTGGTTGCTGGAATTTTATAGGTAAAGATAACAGAACAACTTATTACACTTTTTTTTAAACTATGTAAGTCAAGTACTGAGTGCTTTAACTAAATCCTGTTTGTATATTCTGATCACAAAAGGAGAATTATTTTTCATGAAGAGAGGGGGAAATACAGTACCTAAACAGAGTGTTTCTCCAGCTGGTATTGAATATAGCCTCCTTTCTCTTTGAATATGTCCCTTCTTCTATTAGTATATAAGTAAATAATTGAAAATCAACCCTAGTAATTTTTTAGGCTGTAAACAGAATCAGTACTTTCTGTTAATCTTAAATTGTAGGATTATTATAAAGCTGTTACTCTGACCACTGAGTCAAGCATAACAAAGTGCCAGTGCTATACTTTGGCAGCTTTGGAAAGTGAATCGTGCTGTCTGACAAAGATTATGTAAATTTTTGTATATTAAAAGAACACAGGAAATACCCTCCGAGAACAAAAAGCTTTTTGCATTCTTACATATTAAAAACGGAACAAAAGGCTTTTACTTATCATTGACATATACACTGAAGACAAGGCAAGAGGTCAGGCTTGAATTGCAGCAATTTATTTGAAGTTAGTGAGAAGAATGGATAACTATGTACAACAGCAGATTGCCTCGGAGGGTTGCTGAAGTTGCTGTTGTTGTAAGTGTTGAAGACCTGGTTAGATAAACACGTCAGGAACTGTTTTGGTGGAGTTAATCCCACTTGGAGCAGAGGATTGTTACAGGTGACCTGCTCCTGTAAATGTTTCCGATGGCCTTATTTTCGATGGCTTTTTAATCTACTGCTGATGCCTGTTTGTAATCATAAAAGATGTTGAGAACGCTTAGGTTTTACAAGCCTGAGCTCTCAAAAATAGCGACATACTTAATTTGTTTATTAGGAGCATCAGTGTTTTGGAGGAGCTAGACCTTGGGTAACCTTAATCTTTTTCGCAATTAGCAGTCAACTGTTATTTCCAAACATCAGTCTGCCTCTGGAAAATTTCAGCCAAGATTCAGTCAGTAAAACTTAACCAGGTTTTCCCTCCCAAAACTTTAAAGGATCCCTGCCATCTTATTTTATCACATCAAATGTGCAGTGTGTTTTTTAATTATAAAATAGTTTCTAGTGAGAAAACATTCTGAAACTTACTTTTCAGCCAACTTTCAAATTCTTAGTATAAAGAATAAAACTACTTCACACCAAAGAGTCCAAATGCTTGCGTCATCTTAATGCCTTTTTTTTCCTCATTAGCTCGAATGAGGAAAATGAGTTGAGAGACTGAAGTGTAGCTCTAGTATGTGTATTTGGTATACAGCGAGTGTGTAATTTGTGCATAGTTTAAAGAGACCAAAGGAAAGAAATGAGTGAAGCTGATGAGCTGGGACAGTGCTGCTGGTTTAAAGTAACATCTTGTTACCTTAGTAACCAGTTGTCTGTACTAATATACCTCTTTAGGATCATTGCGTAATAGCTCAGTAATGTGCATAGTTGAGAAGGAGCTTTGAAAAACTTGTAAAAAAGCAGTTGTGGCTGGACAAGTTTTAAATGTTCCAATTCAGATTCAGGTCTCTATTCTGTTTTCCCTTACAATTAAAAAAAACCCCAAACAAACAGGGAGGATATTTAATCCAAGGAGTTTTCATGTTCCATGAATCACTGTTAGTGTCAAGACAGTGCACCACACCTTTGTGCGTAATGTCTGATCTCCAAACTGAATGTTCACACCAAGGAGTGCTTGTTCCAGTTCAGAGTTTCAGCAGAATTCTTTGAAATCATCTCTATGTCAGTATCATGCAAATTTACCACTGGGAAACAAAATCTGCTCTTCTACTCTTTGCTATGATCATTAATGCTAATGAAGAGGAGTAAAAATAAAACTTGCCTTGGGAGAGTGGGCGACTGGAATATTGCAATATTGTTTTAAGTTAATTTTTATATCTTCTTAGTTTCAAAGAGGATTTCTTCATCATTTGGTTTGTTAAAGAACATGGAGTGTTTTTATCAGTTCAGGTTTTTTTGCACCAGCTCTCCCTTTTTTTTTTGGACTCAAATGGGATCTTGTCAGATAGGATTCTAGCAATTTAACAGAAAAAAAAAATTGGATGAGCTTAGTGACCGTGTGGCTAACTCTGAATAATCACAATGCTTGTGTTAGATTTCTGTGCCTCATGTTTTGATCAGCAGCCAGTAAGTACCATGTGTAGACTATATATTAAGCATAGATGTTAACAATATTTCATAAACAAAATGCTGGAAATTAAATGGCTGACATTTAATACCATTGAGCTTTATGAAGAATGGAAAAAATCTGTGTGGTTTTAGTTTGCAAATATCTTGTAGAATTTGAAGAAAGAGGCTTCTGCATTTAAGGCATTGACTTCAAACAGTGGGCTCAAATACTTGGAGTTATTAGTTATTTTGAATTAATATCTTCAGATATCTGATTAGATTTGACTTAGTACACATATACCAAGTCCAGGGATTGTCCAAAATATTCTGCCTTACATGTAAATTTTATTTCTTTTCTTAAAACTTGCATAACTCAGATATAAAAGGGAACTGCTGTGAAACTTGAGAGCAAAATCTGTATTTCTGTAGTTTCTGAATAACTTATTATTCTCGTTTACTTGTATTTTAGTAATGTATGAAAAGTGTACGTTAAAATTACCCAAATGTCATTCTTTTATGTTAGATCTGTGACTAAACATGCATTACAATCCACATTTACGTTTGCTCATTGGGAGTTGTAGCATTGCTATGAACTAGTTGTTTTATTTTTGGTGAAAAAGATGAGATGTGTGCAGTGTAAATTTGTAATCTTAATTCTTTGGAGACTTGACTTTTTTTTTCATTCATTGATGTTATTATTTGTGCCTGGACAGAAATGTACCTCATGGACAGCACCAATACTTAAAAAGGTAAAAAAAAAGGTATGTGAAATCCCGTGGTGTGTGGAGGGTACACACCCACAACAAATCCAACAAAGCAAAAAAATTAATTTGACAAGTTTTTATACCTACTTTATATTTTTATATTAGTAAAAACTTAAAAATAAAGCTATGCAAGCCCAGTATACGAAGCTGCAGTTATTGGCAAACTCTCCATAAAGACTTAATCTCATACTTGCTAAAGTCAGGGGCAAAACTCCTACTGATGTCAATGTTAAGTTTCACTGCTGAGACTGTTAAAGAAGCTGCTTTCATTTGTTTACCTAAATGGGAAACTGCATTTAGATTTTGGGTTAGAAATTTCACAGCTTAGACTGTTTCTCTCGTTATTTCTTAGTTTAGGGCAAGTTCACCCAGTTCCTAAGAAAGAAACACTTGAAGAATTAACACTTCTCTGGCATCTATTTAATGATCATGCTATTACTTGCATTTGCGTTTGACACTAGGAGTTGTACAGATATAAGAATAGTAATCAGATAATCTAGTTTCTTGATGTAAATGTTCCAGGACAAAATTGCTCAATAGGATGGCTCTAATGGTACAGTAACATGGTTATAGCTATTTCAAGAAGCTGCTTGATGCTCAGCTGAGAACCCTGACTTCACTTCCATGAGAATTTTTAGTGTGCCGTAGTGAGAACTAAAACAAGTTACCTGAAACCATTTTGAAAAATTTAACTTACTTTGCATTGCAGCAGACTAGGGTCATGGGCATGGTTAGGTCTGCAGCTGAGAAGCAGGAACTTTGCAACCTGTGGAGCCTCGACTACATGATGCTGTATGACCATGCTGTAGGGCCTGTAGATGTGAATCAGGTGGAACCTTCTAAAAACATGTTTGAATTTTTTTTCCCTCATGGTGTCACTACAGTCCAGTATATGTAGTTGGTTTTTATATTTGAATATTATTCTTTCAAGTAAGAATGGAGGAAAAAGTGTTCTTCAAAGACACAGACCAAACTTTCACATTACCATAAAAAGTTTTCTAGATGCAACAAGTTCTGTTAGTAAAAATGACCCATCTTGAAATGACTACCTCTTTTATTTTGTTGTGTCCTCTTTGAAGATTGTGCTTTTTGGCATAGGGAATACTTGAAGAAGTGTGTGAATGGAGGAGGAGGCTTTCTTTCTAAAGTGCAAGCATTTGGGTTACTTTAAGATTGCCATTGATTATAGTCACATGTTCTAAATGCCATCCACACACAAGAAGAAGATATATTCTACAGACATGGCTAACCACTTCAAGATGAGAACTATTATGCTGATGATGTTCATAGAAATAGAAATACGATATTTCCATGGTGCTTGTGATGTTTGTGGTCTAGGATGAAATGGGCTTTTTGTTTTGCTTTTGCAAAGTTGTAAATTTTATCATGATTTCTGTCTAAAGAGTTTCCATTAACTATTAGAATACAACTGTGAGGCAAGATGAAGAGACCTGTGTAAGTATGCCTACTTTCAGGCAGGTTCATGTAACGAAGACATTAAATTAAAAAATGAAACTAAAGCTTGTCCTTTTGTATTTTTTCTGTGACTTAAAATTTGGCAAGATGTGAGCAACTGTGTGCAGTCCACCTTCAGTGCTGCTTTAAAGAAACAGAGAAGGAATTGGCAGGGGTGTGTTGGTTGTAGTGCAGCTTGGTGTGTACATGTTCAGCTGTTTCATTTGTTGTCTCTTGAGCTGGTTAACTTCCTTTTCGTGGGGTTTAAAGACCTGATGTCCAATGGTTATTCTTCCTTACATAAAGTTTTGAATGGTACTGTTACAGCCTTTTGAAGGAATGATGTTATGGCCAAATAATGCACCTTTCGCTTACACTGTGCAGTTAACAGGATTTAAATCTAAAATTTTGCAGTGCCTTTTTACTTAAAAAAGAAAACTGAAAATCTTAAGTCCCAAACAGTTTTCAGAGTAAAGAATATTTGCAAAGAAAAAGAGATGGAAAAGAGCTGATACCTCTGAAGGGAATTTCTAAAGGATTTAGGGGAAAGAGTGGTGGGTGGAGGGAGACCAAACTCCATGTTACTTACGCATCCCTGTGAAACTCAAGAGCCTTGTTTTCTTCTCTCTGCTGGCTGATGACTCTATAGCAACAGCCCAGTGATCATCTCAGAGGTGGGCTAGTTCAAAACTACAGGGGAAGATAGTGACATTGGAAACAGTGGTTAGTTTGAGACTACCTGACCTGTTTTCCATGTTTTAAAGAGCTGTTGCTGTGGCAACAGCAGCTCACTGAGGACGAGCGCTGTGAAGGTTCAGCAGTCATGTGTGCGTGGAGTGGCTGGATTGCTTCCAACGTCAAACTGTGCTCCCTGCGCCCACCTTTTTTACAGATTCCTATGCTACCCTAGGATTAACACAGGTTCATTAGAAAACACATTTTCCAAACCCTACTGAGCAGTTTATTAGTTTAACTTGGTTTCAATTAATTTCTTCCTTTGTACATCTCATCTCATTGCAGCTTCCCGGAATAGAACACCTCCAAAGAATGATAGTACGCTGTGGTCCTCATACTGTCCTGTCACCAAATACAATGGTAATTTTCTTCTGCGGTTCCATATCCCATGTTATGGAAGTCAGCAAACATAAGCTGTTCGACCATAGGTTAAGGAGAAGTTAATTTCAGAGCTGAGACACATTAATTGAAAAATAACCTGACAGTTTTAATCAGTGAATTGCTGTCTAAAATGCCTCTACTGCTGGCAGTTGCTGTTCTAACATGTGGAGGTGAGAGGATTTTGCAGATGGCCAATTCAAGACACTATTTTACAGCTTTACATTGAAAATCGGTGCAGTGAACTTCACCTGGCAGCTGGAGTATACTGTGCTTCTTGTGAGAACTGTCACTTAGCAGGTGGACAGCAGTATAGTATGATAATGGAAGGTTTGGTTAGCAGAGGTGTAATGTAATTTTCAGTTCAGGGCATTTTTCATGTTATGAAATTAGAAGAGTGATTGTAACATGACCTGTGTCTAAAAGGAAAGTACATTCTTGCCAAGAAAAAATTCCAGGAGGAAAACCTTGTTTTTACTGCTTCTTGAATTCACAGGAGTAGTTGGGACCCCAGCAAAGCACCTTAGAGTAGTACTGGAGCCTTTGCCTTACTGAGTGGGAGCTATGACAGAATAGAATACTCTAGCTAGCTGCTTTTTTTTTTATTCCCCAAATATTTTGGGGAACATTTGGCATTATTTTGGACTTGTTCTTGTTGAGCCATGGGTTGACAGTCTTCCTTCATCTCTAACAAGCAGATTATATGACCAAGTATGAAGGAGAATGTTCATCTGTGATCTTTAGTTTGTTGGTTATGTTGGAAAAAGTAGTATTTGTGAAGGGTTCTCAACTAATCTCATTAAATGCAAAAAAGAGTTAAAAAACTGTGTTCAGAAGCTGAAATCAAATGATCAGAAGTTCATTTATGATCTCTTGACCACTTATGGGCCCATTGTTTAACGGAGTTTTAACCCATGGTCATGTAATTAAAAATGTGTTACAGTGCTGTAATTAGGAAAAAAAGCAAAATTAAGGTTGCCTAAAGAATTGTAAGATGTTGTTCTTTAATGTCTTTCAAGTATTTGACTTAACATTCTGTCACAGTTTTATATATAGAATCACAGAATGTAATTTCATATCAATTTAAAAAGGAAAACGAGGGAGAAAAGCAACACGTACTCCATGCACACACAAAAGCCTTTCATTACACAACATCAGTGCGGTCTAAGCACTGCCTTGTTAACTACTGGTACCCAGATCATATATGCTGACTGGCAGAGAGAGGAAATCAAAAGGAGGAGTAGACTACTGGGAGCCTGGGTGGAGGGAACAGACAATACAACAGATGCATTACTCTGAACAAGACACAGATGGCTTTGACCACCAGTCATTGTGGCAGAGAGTCAGTCCAGCCTGGCCTTCATGTAATAGCGCACAGAGCTTGCCCAGTAGATGTGTTGTAATGTGTACTGAGATGAGAATAGGGACTGATAAGGTAAGATGTGAGAGGTCATGTATCAATTATTTCTGCTTCCATGAAAAGTGGAAGTAGCCTTAAAATGCTTTTTAAAAAGGGAGTTGGACTATATGGTCTTTAAAGGTCCCTTCAAACCCAAACCATTGAATGATTCTATGAATATGCATTTGCAGCTCAGAAGGCCACTGGCAGCTGCATAAAAAAAGCACAGGCAGCAGGTCCAGGGAGGTGATTCTTCCCCTCTGCTCAGCTCTCATGAGTCCTCACCTGAAGTACTGCATCCAGCTTTGGAATCCTCAGTGCAAGAAAGATGTGGATTTGTTGAACTGGGTCTAGAGGAAAGATGCAAAAATGGTCAGAGGAGAGGAAAGGCTGAAGCAGCTGGGGTTGTTCAATCTGGAGAAGGGAAGGCTCTGGGGAGGCCGTACTGTGGCCTTCCAATATCTACTGTGGAGTTCTAAAAAAAGATGGAGAGAGACTTTTTACCAGGGCCTGTAGTGGAAGACAAGGTGCAATAACTTTAAATTGATTCAGTGAGCTTCAAGTGCATTTTTGAACGGAAAGGTTTTTTTTATAAGGTTGCTGAGACACTGGAACAGATTGCATAGAGAACTTGTGGATGCTCCATGCATGGAAGTGTTCAAATATTGGATGGGGCTTTGAGCAGCCTGATCAAACGAAAGATGCCCTTTCCTATGGCAAGGGAGTTGGATTATAGATGGTCTTTAAAGGTCCCTTCTAACACAAACCATTTTATGATTCTGTGAAAACGATGAGGAGGAAGGAGTGGCAACAAGGAACTTTTATTGACTGACCGTAACTGCTCACCATCCATCCCTCTGTGTTGTTGGGGGAGTAGTGGCTGAGTAGAAGAGTCTGTAATGAACAAGTGAAGTCAAGCCTGGGAAGGGAAAGAGACCAGGTATTGCTACTCAGTGGTTTTCTGTTGTTGTTGGTTGGTTGGTTCTCACTACACAAATCTATTTATATTGGCAATAAATTGAATTTGCCCTGTGTCAAGCATGTTTTGCCTGTGTTGGTAAATGGTAAGCAATCTCCCTGTCTTTATCTTGAGACACAAGCTTTCTCATCTTATTTTCTCCCTCTATCCTGATAAGAAAGGGGACAGAGTGAGCAGCTGGGTGGGTATTTGGCTGTTATCAAGACTTAACCCACCTCACCTGCTAAGACTCATTTCAGCAATCTTCTGTAGCTAGAAGCTCATCTCCATCTCTGACTTAAGTTTTCATGATCTGTATCAGCTCTTCTCTGTCTTTTCCTGATACAGCACTTCTGTCGTGCAGTCACAGCTCAATAACTAAGAAGCGCCATTGCAGATGCTCGCTTTATTGGAAAGAGTGCCAGGTCTGGTTCCCCCTCAGTGATCTAAAGCACAAATACCATCTGTCCTACAGTTAAGATCACTTCAATGAGTTTCTATGTAACTGCTCACACATGCCAGATACAGAGAATCAGTCTAGCTGCTTTTTCATTTCTTTTTTCGGAACTGTCCTCAAATTGCCCCATGACACATGTACAGAAGTACTGCTTCCAAATTCCTACTCATTAAAGTCGTCAGCTTTCTCTGGAACTTCTCAGAAGAAGGCTTTGTCTGCAGTACAAGGCCTACAGGGTGGCCTGAATGCATTTCTTGGCTGTTCACTGGAGTGACTCTCTGTCCTCAGAATTGTGATCATCAGAGCTGGCTCAGAGTCTTCTTGGTATTTTGCAACAGCTAGGTGATTGACAAGTAGGTACACTCGTGAATGCCTCAGTCTTACAGCTGGTGATGTTCATGAGGCAGGCACATGCTTTGTTCAGGTACATCCAAAGGGCGGTTGTGGTTGAAGCAATTGATCCCACCTGGCCCATCTCACCATGTTCTCCAATGTGGTAATTGAGTATTAAGAAGAGTCTAATGCCAAGAACATACTAGGACAATAATTTCTGTAAACAAAAAAGGAGGCATGAGATCTTTATGCTCTTTATAAAAGGTGATTATATGTGGAATTGATATATCTAGTATAAGACTCATTGACTAACCCTCATAATATTGGGTAGTGGGGACTGGAGAATTTTGAGTGAATAGACTTCAGAAAGGTACTCAAGCCAGTTTTGTGGGACTTGAGGTGCTTAAATGAGCCTATTTTTTCCCTGATAATGAAAAAGAAGTATTTTTTATTACGTGAATAAACATTTTTGGTCTTGGCCTGGTTTATCCACAGGGTCCCATTTGGATACCTCTTTAATCCAGTGGTCACAGTCATTTTACTTGTCTTTTACTTGCAAATTTATTTACAGATTTACAAAATATTCCAAGTTAGAAAGAACCCACAAGGATCATGGAGTCCAACTCTTATAAGTGAATGGCCGTATGGGGATCAAACTTGCAACCTTGGCATTATTAGCACCATGCTCTAACCAGCTGAGCTAATTTTGGGGTTGATTATTACTGATCCGTAGAAAGCTACAATATTCTAAAGACCTAAGTTGTCCCTAGCTTCATGAAGGCAGTTTTTATTCTATAATCTCTTCTCCATGATAACAGTTAATTTTGGGTTTTCAGGCTTACTGTCATGAGACTTTCATTGCCTGATGCCTTAAGTGTTACTCCAGATTGTGGAAAGTCTCCTGATCATACACTGGTCCTCTGAGAACACCCGTGTCAAAAAGTGTTCGGAAGTTCACTCTGTGTACACACACAGCCAAGTGAACCAGTTTCTGTGGGTGGTGGCCAGCTTTGTACTCATCCTCTATGCTTTGAGGGGGAGGTCTCCTTCCCCTTGGTCAGAATAATTTTTTGAAAACAAAAATAGCAGTTTTTCTTAAGGCAGTCTTTAGGAGTACACCTTGTTCCTGGAACGAGTTCGTTGTATTCTTCAGCAAAATTTCCCAATAGGAAAATTTATAATAAAGAGTTTTCTGGCTGATCTAATGAACCAGTGTTTTATTGAGACTTTAATGTTACCTTTACATCCCCTTATGGATCATCTCTGTAAGCTCATGGCTTCATGATCACTTCTTCAATTTTTTAATTCTTTGAGTGAAAATAATATTTTCTAGTGATTGCTACATACTTAGGAAAATATATCTTGATTCATATGGGCTTTCTCTAGGTTGGAAAAAACTGTGTAAGTTTGCATTTTATGTGGTTCCTGCAGCGTGTGGATCAAGCCAGGAAATCACCCTGCTTGTGTTCTTAACAAATTCACACACATCTGAGACATCAGATTTTTTTTTTTTTTTCAATTTTTATTTTTTTATGTGGACAAGAAGGTTTAGGAAGATTGTTCAGCTTTGCAAACAGATGGCAAAAATGCCTGTGTGCGTGATGATTTCCTCACAAGGAGGTAGTGTGGTAGCATGCTGGGTCAGGATCTCCTGCAAGAGGGCTAGAGGTGTGATTCATGTGTATCTACATGAGCACAAGTGTGCTTTGAGATGTGAGAAATGTGTGTATCCCTGAGACTTGCAGATTTGCCCCTGTAAATTCCATATGTGCTTTTTTGTAAGGATGGTACCATCACTGGGGGCTTCTGTGAATGATGCAGCTCAAGTGGTTCTTAAGTCTCTGCTTTCCTTAAGGTTTTACATATCCTCTTCAGTCAAAACCAGTGGGTTCAGCTTGTAATGGAACTTCAAGAAATTGCATTCATGTGTTTATGCCTAACTCCATATGCGGTCCCATTAAAAGTTACTGGGGATTCTGGATGTGAGGAGCCAAGGATGCACATTTACCTGTTGGTACCTCACATGTGCAACCTCCGCAGCATGTACTAGAGTGCATGTGCCTGTGAGTATTTCGAAGACCAAAAAACCCCAGTCTTTCTACAGTTGTGCATAGAGCATCACATTTCAAGGATGTTCTGGTTACTGCTCAGTAGCTTATTTTAGGTGGTGCTGTATATATACTATCTGTATATATACTATCTGTATATATGCTATCTATAAAAAAGAAAAAAGCCCTGTGGGAATCCAACAGCAGATTTCAGGAAGGATACTTCTGCATTCATCCACTAGATTAATGACATAAGAGGAATTAAGAGAGACGAGAATGTAAATTCCGAAGAAACTTCTGCTTGAAGAATCCTACATCTAAATGTGTGGTTCTTTGCATAACAACCACTCAGTTAAGTTTTGGGGTTGTTAATTTCACACACTATTGGAAGAAAATGAAAATAATAAAACCACCATGAGGCTGCAAGTCTTCTGGTAGTATTGGAAACTGTAATGCTTGTTCTCTTTTACTGCCAGGTTTATGGTTTTGATTTTCTATCTGGGCATTTAGAAGAAGTAGGATTTCTGTTCAGTAGTAAGGCATTCTGGGACAAACATGAAAGGAGAAACTTCAGCAGCAATCAAAATTAGAGGAAAGCTTGAACTGCAGTTATTCTCCATGGCAATACAATGTAATTGTAACCATATTAGAGAAAGCAGAGTTACGGAGGTAAATAGTTGGTGTAATATATTGAGTTATACTTTTACATGTTAATATGACTATAGAAGACATTCACATTCTCTTATTTCAGCAGCTATTGGTATTTTGGTTAAAACTAAAATTCTTTTGATAGCCATACAGTATGAAAAAAGAAAGAATAGAGAGAAGATGGCTCTTGAAATTGGGTGGAAAGTGGTTGGAGGTTTTTTTGAGAGGCTGCTTTGTTTCTGTGGGAATTGATGTTAAACCCCAGTCACCTGATAACTCCGTAAGTAAAATACAGAGTCAAAACTTGTTTTACACTTTCCTGTGTAAGACTGATGAGAGCATTTGCAACCCTTGTTTTAAATGTTTTTTTGTGCCTTTTAATTGTTTCCTCTTGCTAGTATACAAACAGATTCACTTTATTTTGTTCTTTATTCCACCTTTTCATTCACTAGAAATGGTAAGCACAACACTGTGTGGTAGCAGTTAATGAATGAATGGTTAGATCAAATAATTTGTATTACATTAATCCATGTCAACTGTGATTTTTCATGTTTTTTGGTACTCTGAAGATTTTCTAGCCACTAATTTGTACCTATCAACTACTTAACCTTTCTTATGTCTGTAAGGTTTATCTCTGCCTTTGTCTCTCTGAGAATACCTAATGACACTCCTTGACTCTCTCATCCCTCTTCTTTCCAAGTACCAGATTTCTACCTCTGATTCAGCAAAGCATTAAGTTGGCTTGCCTGTGTTATTTGGGTTGTAATTTACAAATTGTGTCTATAGTAAGACTTCTTTAGTCACGAGTCTATCTTCAGTTACGTGGTAAAATCTGCAGAGTCTCAAGGGTAGTTTGCGTCTCACACTAAATTGTGAATAGAGAGGGTTACCTGGAAAACACCTTGCATTTGAGGAAAACTTGCTTCTGCTGCTGATTTGTGGACAGACAAAATTTTTCTAAAAACATGTACCTGAATACACTACTACTTGAGGATCATCAATGTCTGACCATATCTCTTTGGAGTTTCCCAAAACAATCTAGAAATACTGACTCTTTAAGTTGTTGGGGAAGAATTGTACAAGTTATTTTCCTCCTTCAAATTAAAAGCAGAAAGGTCCAAAAATATTGTAAATAGATGGTTTCCTTGCAAAGGATATAAAAGGTGACCTATGTAGACTATCATGATTTTTTGTGGTCTTTCAAAATTTTTATTTCAAATAAAATTGAGCTTCACTTTCCCTTTATGTTTTAAAGGAGACATAACATAAAGAAAACACTAGGCACACAACCACACAAGTCTACTGCTAATATCCAATACAATATCCAAAATGAGAAAAGTGCTTTATTCTTTCAGTGGTTTTTGAGCTACTTATACTAGGGATGTGTTCACATTGTAATTCAAATTTGAATACATGTGGGAGGTTGTCCTAAAGTAAATTAGCAACTGCATATTGATTCCAGTAGTTTCTTTCCTTATGTTTTACTCTATTATTTTTTTAGTAAGGTAGTTCTTGTCCAAACTATTATTAATCTGAAAAATGAGAGATTAAAATTACTTACTAGATGATCTTTTCTGTAGCCCTAAAGTAGATGTGCTACCAAATACTTTTTCTAAATTAGCTTGACATGTGTGAACTGAAGGTACTTCCATTACTTTCCTTGGGGGGGCTGTGTCACAGTTTTATAGATCTGACAGCTAAACAATATTTTTTTATCTTCAGTTTAAAATTTTATAATGTTATGCGTAGTTAAAGCTTTTTGAACAATCTTCAACAATTCTTAGTCCTCCAAGGAGGAATAACTTACTCAAGTTATATAGGTTATTAAATCTTCTCTTGCATGTCTGCCTTAGGGAGAATATTGCACAACTAAAACAATGTATGTATGAGTGCTTAAATACCCACCCCAGAAATTACTATAAAGATTTGGCATTCATGTCTACTTTGAAGATCCCTGAAGCATAACCAACTTGTCAGTAGCAGTCAAGAATATGATCGGTTCCCCCATGTGTCAATTCTGTATTTGCATCATGTGCATTTGCAGGTGGGAATAGCTGGTTCTCCAGGAACAGGACAGCTGTCATCAGAACACTAATTTTAAGTTGTGACAAGTCATCCCTGGTTCTGGAACCACAGTACAGGAAACCCTTGTAAAAACCTTGTAAAAACCCTTATAAATGCCTTGACAACAGCCAGGGGAGATTAGTTGGGTTGTGTGTCATCCTCTTGAAGGAGCTACTTTCTGTCCCTACAGTTGAACAGACTCTAGATAGACTCAGAAAAAAAGTTTTTGAGCTGAGTCTTTCTTTTTGGGCACAAAGACAAAATACTGTCAAATGAAAAACCAACCAACCAAAAGCCCTCTGTTGTTTCATGTGTAAGCTGTTTTAAGATACCATGTAAATAAATTATTGTTCTCACAGAAGGAAAAGGCTAGCCACTGGCAGACAGCAAGGAATTTATCCTCAGAGATGCTGCCAGGATTGTTAAAATAGTTTTGTATTGTAGAAAGCAGAGATGAACCCATTATCTTCAGTCTCAGTGTGTCATTCATGTAATTCAGTGGTTTGTAGGAGTGCTTTTTTATAGTGGGTGACTTTTGCCTTGGACTATATTGTGATGTCTTATGCCTGTTATTAAGGGCTTTCAAGAGGAGAGTACTACACATATATTGAGATAGGTTAATTAAATTCACCGCTATAAATATGAATGCCCACTTATGGAAATAGTATTTGAAACTTTTAAGTTCATGTCTTAGTTCCAGTACAAAAGAAGAAAAGATAATAGGGATGAACTTGCACTCATTTTTAGGATTGTGTTCTTATTTTCACTGAAGATTTGCCTTTCTTGCAATATTTTTGACAACTATATTGTGCTGTCATTTGAACTATAATATAATTAACTACGTGCTTTGAACAATTCAGAGGCTAAATAATGTCAAGTTTTTTTGAATCAGATTTAATTGAATGAAAAGATTATTTTAATTTGCTTGTATTATGCTTGTGAAATGGTGATTTTTATTTTTATTTTCTGTTCCTATTTAGGGAAATAATCTTCAGGAAAAACTATCATGGTTTTCTATTTGCAGTTAAACTGTATTTTAACTATTTGTGCCCATTAATTTCAGAGCTTGTGAGAACTCAGATATAGAGCATTTTGCCCTGCATAGTTTCAAGGCTTTTTTTCCAGATTACATTTTGAACTGCTGGTATTGATTTTATTCCCCTGTGCTAATGTAACATGCCTATTTGCTCCAGGTCATTTATGTCACTAGCATTGTTTGGTGGACAGGATTATTTTCATTTCAAAGTAGCATAGCCATGATAGATCTGAAGAGAATGAAATACTGTTTGAATTTATGACATGTTATTTTTGTGGTATGTTAGCAAGTGCCATGTTTGTGCATCTGGCATAGCCTATGTTGTGAAAACAGGATTTTCTGGTAGAGCTAAAGCAACATCATTGCCCTGACAGAGACCTTTTGGTTGAGAGAGCACAGTGAGAAGGATTCAGATCTGAGTATTTATTCAGGGACTTCTTTAATTATAGTCTTGTAATGGAAAAAAGTTAATAAATGCTGTTATCAGGAGAATGATGACAGAGAAACAGAAAGTGAGTGATTTCACAATGAGTTCATAGCAGAGCTGGAATACAACACAAGAGTCCTGCCATCAGGTCTCATGTGAAGTGTAAATTCTGCTCACGCCCATATATCTCATCTTAATTTTCTAAGATGTACTACTTTGTGACAAATCTCATTTAGATCGTATCCCCTCCTGCGCAGTTTGGAATGTGTCTGTGTTAGGCATTGGAGTCTTGGTTTGGATGCTATTGCAGTTCAGTTAAATAATTAGTGATATATATAATTATTTAATCACGGTCTATTACATATATGGTTTATGTTGTAAAATCTTTTCGTACTATTTCATTTGTTTTAATATATTTATTGAATTCCGTCGGTGACGTATTAAAAGTTTAGGATGCTTTTCTCCTTTAGACAATCAATGTTATTATTAGTTTGCCAGCCAAGTAAGTGATGGATGTTTGTCAACATTCATGGTAACCCTGAATATATTTGCTTATCTATATAGGATGCTTTTAAATGGATTCGTTGAACCTATTAATTTGTTAAGAATTATTTTTTTCAACAAATATTACCTATTCAGACCTAATATACATGCAAAACACTAACTTTCTTGTCATCTATGTTCAAACCATTGGCTGTGTCAGCGGTGACAGTAATCTGTTCCCATGCTGAAACATTGTCAAAATCTCTAATAACCAACTTCTCTACCCTTGTGTGCTGCAGTATTCTGTTACAGAAGTATGCTGTGGTCAGCAATGTGGATCATAGACCAATATTCCGGGAGTATGTCTTTGAATGCCATCTCTTTGTGAAATAGCCAGTAGTTTGGGAGATCTTTGTTGAGCGTGCTCAAATTCTAATTCCTGTCCTTCCTTAATACTGTTATTGACATAATTTACCTCAAATGCACTTCACGTTTGCTGTTCTGACATGCTGAGGTGGGAAGTGCTAAGGCTGTAACGATAACCAATATAAAATGATATGTGATCTGGTTATATTACAGGAATTTTAGGCCTTACAGAATTTTGTGTAGGCATTACATTCTGTTGACTTTAAATCCCAGTTGCTGTAATAAATATGCTTCTTAGCATTACTTGATCACAAGTAGGAGTAAAAAAAACTTTATCAGATGTGTGAAGACCATTCATTATTATATTGAAACATTCTTGTAAAACCAACCTGTCACTGAAACTCTTCAACACAACTGAAGATGGAATTAAAGCAAATATTCAGTTTCAAGCAGGTAAGTAACCACACTGAGCAGTAGACTACCTAATGTATTTAATTAAGTTTCTGGTATTAGAACCCTTTGTTGCCTCTTTTGCAGCATGTTGTCATGGCTATAGCTTCGTGTTCCCTTTGTTCGTAGTTGCAGTACTCATATAAAATCACTAAAAAAAGTTGCTTCAGCTTCAACAAATCTAGGTCTGGTGTAGTCTAACGCATTAAATATATCAGTAGTGCGAACTTGGTGTTTACCTATAGAACTGTTTATAGCACTATTGAAATCTAAGAGGGATTTGCATTAATAATGAGGAAAGCCATAAAGGGTGTGTACAGATGTTTCCTAATGCAGTAAGTCTGTTGCTCTAAAGGCATATGATCACATTTGGAAAATTGCTATTGCATGTCTTGGCAGTTTGTTAAAAACTGAAAACTAAAAGTTAACTGTTATTTTGATAGACTAAGTTCAAGGTCATCCTTTGTTTAAACGATGTTTTGTTTTCTGTAATTAGACCATGCCAGGTGTATTAAGTATGTAATTAAAACCAGAAGGTTTGGCTAATTCAAAGTAAATGAGAATGAAATACAAGGTCATTATTCGTCTCTAGTGAGACTCCAGAAGAACAGCGCACATGGAACTATTTATAAAACATTTTGCATGGTCAAAAATTGCTTTAGGTTGCTGTCCATGGCTTTTAAATTAAACCGCTCACAGATTTTTACTGAAGTACCTGTAGCACAGAAATATATTCCCATGCCTAGTGTTGAATTTGAATGGAAATCAAATATATATTATGTATAAATTTATGGCATAGATTTAAAAAAAAAAAAGGTAGTAGGAGAGCCTATGAGGCAGTCTTTTATTAGGGTGAACTGCGTGAACTTCCACTGACAGCCGCAGTACTGAGCAACTGGTTCAAAGCATCAGAAATGATACCTGAAAGGGAATGGACTTCTTTTGTACCAGTGAGTTGAATTTCTTGCTCTGTAAATACTTAGTGTAGTATGGTGATGGCAAATTTCCTCCACAGTACACAGTAATCAAACGTTAGTGGAGGCAGAATTCATTATGATATTCATTGCTTCTGCACCTCTGACCTCCCCCGAGGGCCCTGTGGTTCTCCCAGTATGGGGCAGGAGTGGATTGTAAACTATGGGTCTGACCAGTCTGGAGCAGAGTCCATGGAAGTTGGTTTAACCAGTGAGACTTCTGTGATCTTCCATCTCCCAAGGTTAGCATTCTTTTTTTTTCATACCACGTATATTTTTGGGAAGAGTTGGAAAGAAATAGATTAAAGTGTGCTGCTTCGATTTCCTATATGCAAGTGAAATCCCTTAGATTTGTTGTACAAAAATTAAAATAGTCCAAAGCTATAGGGGTACATAATATTTAGGCTAGGACTTACGAAAGTGATAGGTGTTTGGCTCTTGGGGATTTTTGGGGGGGTTATGGAGAGTTCAGTTTTTTGGGTTATTCTCTTTTGGGGATTTTTTTTTTCTTGTTGTTGTTTTGGTTTAGTTGTTTGGGGAGTTGGGTTTTTTTTCCTGTTGTTGTTTTGTGTTGTTTGGTTGTGTTTTGTTTTGGTAGTTCTTTTTTCTAAAAAAAATTAGGTTCATGCTATATATACCATAATTTAGAATACCATAAATTTACCTCACTGAATTCAGGTGAAACAAGGAATATCTATACTTTGGTATTTTGAGTATTACTATGCAGTTGAAATTAAAAGAACTAGATTGTTTTTTACATGTTTTCTTTAGACTACAATGTACTTGGAAATGCTTTTCAGCGATATTATCAATATTTTCACTCTGTTTAAAAGTGACTGGGAACTAAAGAGAGGTGTCCTAGAAGAGAGGCCAGCCATGTATAAATGCAGTCACCAGAAGCAAGTTGCTGAGCTTCATGCTCATGCCTTGTTTCCTGAGGGAGGAAATGCAAAATGCTTACACAGAGTAGCTGGACAATTACTTTTGCCATTTGTTTTGCTTTAGAGGTAGGACCAGAATTTCAGCAAGCCTGGAAACTGTGACAAATGACTCAGCATGAGGGGATAATTCTTAATCTTCTTTTTATATTCCATTATCTCTTCTAGAACTTAGGCTTGTTAAATTCTCAGATGAGGAAGAAGGAGTACCATGGTGTTGCTGGGCTGGTTTAGTTGTAGCTATGGAAATGTGATAATGTTTGGCATTACTTTCATGTCAGATTGCTGCTTATTTTTCTAAAGATACCCTTATTTCTTTTCATGGATTTGCATTCTCCATGCTTACAGCTGCATAAGTTATCCTGATCCCTGTTGTCTGTATTTTTGTTCCTTAATTTTATTTTCTACTGTAAATGTGTTCATTATTTTTGCAGTTTGTCCTGACAACCTTGGATCCACAAAAGTATTAATTTCTTGGAACCTGCTGCCAAACAATTGCACTGTGTTCTTACTGCCTGATAATCCTTCAGTTAATTTGGAAAATAAAGCAAGTGGTCTAAGCTGTGAATTGTAAAGTCTCTCCCAAAAAGCAAGCAAAGGTGGTGAAACGCCATGTGGCACTGGCGTGATCCGCAGCACGTGCAGGAGCTGCTGTGGTGGGTGGTACTTGCAGCAGCTGCCCAGGCTCCTGCAGCCTGGGGCAGGCTGAGATGACACTCACAGCCACCCTGCACGTGTCCATCCCCTACAGACACTTCTGTGCTGGCATCCGGCAGGGCGCTGGAAGAACAGCTATACATGCCGGGTCTGGAACTGGGAATGTGCAGTCCCTTTTGCAAATGTGCATGTTGGTGTCAGAGCCATGGGAATCCCCTATTCCCAAACCATGACTTGTGGAATGAAGACTAGAGCTTTTCAGCTAAAAATCAAAATGAGTGCCTGATGAATAATCCTACTGCGTCAGGAGCCTGGTGATCCTGCCAACTGCTTTTGCAGGATTGACTACTTTGAAAACATTAAAAAACATCCTAAAGCAAGTAAACAAACAAACAAAACAAAAAAAGAAAAACAAACACCACCACCACACCCCAAAAACCCCCAAGTAGCTGTCAATCTGGAATGCAGTGTCCTGAGAATATACAAACACATAGCATAAATCATAATTTAAGTAAGATCTGGTTTGTCTCCTATTATCAACAGTACAAGTTTCTTCAACTGAGCAAAGGTGAAAGATTAAAATAAGACACCTTGCATTTGTGAAGTTAAATGGAAAAATGTTTGTGCTTGATGTAATGGGAAATAGCTTGAAGAATATTTTATTCTTTAAAAAAAATAAAATGAAAAAGGTATTTTAAAGCTTCCAAGAATTTTGTATGCAGGTGGTTATCAATTGGGTAAGTGTCAGGTGTTTCAGTGAAAGCTGCCTGTCTTATCCATATGGGGTTTTTTACTTTTGTTGTCTGATAATGCCATCAAACTTCATGCTTTGTTTCACCTTATGCTCATCTAAGCACATGGTACCTGGTGCCAGATAGCCCATGATCACAACTAACATTTCATGGAATTTAAGTAGAATTGTTATGCTCAATGCATTCATGAGCATGGAATTTTTTTTTTTATGTAAGAGTAATGTTTTGCATGCTTGATGTATTCTTTGAGTTTTTCTCCTTGCTGTGGTGGTTGCTATTGACTGTTGCTACATTTGTACATAAAGAAAAGCATATGTTGATTTTTGAGGACAGAAGTACGGAGTAAAAGTTATGCTTTTTATTACTTTTCTTAATAGTAGCTATGTCTACTTGTAAAGCAAGCAAGAGATAGAATTTTGCTGTAAAGACAGCAAGGCTGTATCAGTTTAGGGAGATCTCCAGGAGACATGACAGGAGTTTGGTAAATGTCTTAAGACTGGTTTTGGTAAATGTCAAGCTCATGCTGACACTGGTGCTTTAGGAAGTTCTTATCTGTAGGAATCATTAATGGAGAGTTTCCTGACTCTGTTCTGTACCAAAATTTCCTTTCTATTTCTTCCTTCTAGAGTAGTTATACCAGGCAACTTCACATTTAAAGTATAGAAGGGCTTCTACTTTTAGTCTGTGGGAGGCTTATGTTAAGAAGTGATATCTTACTTTTAGACTATATATATTTAAAGGTTAAACTGAGCCATGTTCAGTCAGAGCTTTGTCACTAACAGTAACCGTGTAAGACTTGTTCTAATTTCGAAATTTTCGAAGCAGTCACCTGAAATCAGTTGAATCCTTTAAATTAGCACATATGTCATGAGGATATGATAAAGAGAATCTAAAGACAATAGGGCTGCACTTCAAACTGCTTTTGGAAAAGCCATCTGACTTACAGGATAAGTACTATGATAACTCATTGCATGGTCCTGGACTATGTACTGCACTGGATGGCAGTGAAAACCTCCCTTTCCCCACTGCCTTTGGTTTCCAGTTCAGGTTGTAATAATCAATCGTAACCAGTCATTTTAGTAACACCTTTTGACCTCAGTGTTATATGTTGGATAACATGAAGTAAAACTGGATGAGGTGGTATAGTCCTCATCACTAGAAAGTGTCAATTACTTCAGGGGTGAGGTAGGTTTTTCTTGCAGTGCTGTAGAATCTCAGTATTCAGAGAGTTTTAGTAGGCTGGCTGGTAACTTACTTTGCAATACCTGCTGATTTCTTTTCCCGTGTTTTTTTATATTCAGTAGGGCCACTGATGACTTTTAATTCACTGGACAGAGAATTTACTAATAAACATTCACTTTCTGGTGAAATATCTCCTAATGAAACTGTGAGTGTTACTTAAGCTTTTATTTTAATTAGTTGCGTTGTTTGTAATGTTAATCAAAGTCTATGGTAAAAAGTAAAATAGCAATTGCCTCAGTGAAACATTTTAATTAAAACATTTTTGTTGAAGCATTAAGATTGTAACATTTTCATCAGTGCTATCACAACAGTTGTAGACTCTGCTGTTTGTATCCTGCTTTTAAATTTATTGTGGTTTTGCTAAAGCAGTGCTTTTGCACAGTGGTTAGAAGATGTGATGCTGAGTTGCTGGAGGCTTTTCTGAGAGAGAAGATTTTGAACGCTTCCAAATTAAACAAGACTGCCTGAGCAGTTAGTTGAACAGGTCAGTAGTAACTCTGAAGCAACATAAAGATTCAAATGAGTGACACCTGAAACTTTTTCTTCAAAGATGCTACTTCTTCCTCTTTAAGGGTGTGAGGGCTTTTTAGAAATACAATTGATAAGTTAGATTGTGCTTTAAAATTCATTGTCATATAACTTCAGTACTTGAGTAGGTCCCCATCTACATCCACACTTGGGCCTAATTCACATTCTTTTTATAAATGGGAGAAGATTTATATAGAGAATAAATTAATATGGTAATAGACTTTTGTTCTATTGGAACAAGGAAGAAATATAAGAACATAAGAAACTGTTGCAATAGGTTATATTGTAAGATGACATCATAAAAAGGTTTTCAAAAGCATTTATTGTGTAGTCCACTGATAATGACTGATGATTGTAACATAACATTTACTATAGGCATTTGGCATTAAAAAAATATTGTGAAGTAAGAAAAAAGTTTACAATTGCGTTTTTTAAGTCTACTAGAAATAACTGGTACAAAAGTGTTGGAGTCCAAAGTGCAGGGAATATTTCTCTGCCTGTTTTGAAGAGTTCTACCCCCCTGGACAACCCTGTCTTTGACCTTTGTCCATGGAGAAAATTACCTAAGCTCTGGGAAGAAGCAGAATCTACACTGGTGTGAATTAGGTGATAGAACATTATGTAAGATTGTCACAGGGTGAAAATTTAGAGGTGTTGGGTTTGTTAATATAGTAAATAGATAAAAAGCAAAAACTTCAAAATGGTGGATTGTTGTTGTTTTCTAGGCCTTCTTCTTTCTTCTTTCTTTACTCCATGTTTGCGGCAAAAGTGGATTGAGATGATTGGGTGAAAAATGCCGCAGTTCCTTTGGTGTGACAGAAAGATTTATTGAACATTGGTAGAAAAGTAAAAATATCTTTTGTTTCGGGCTTTCATTGGGTAATTTACCTTTAAAAGAACGGTGTTATCTTGATAACTCGGCTTTTTCCTTCGCATTCTGTATGGGGAGTCATGTCTCTGGCTGAGCTCCTCTGATAAGACGTAATAAACAACTTTCTAAAAGTAAGAAGCGTGGAAAAGTCCCGTTCATCTGCAGAGCCCAGGCAAGGGCTCTGGAAACTCCCCCATCCGGGGAGACATAATTAAAGCATGGTAAAGCGTCATACGGTGCCCCGTGTCAAAAAGCTTTGCTTGCTGATATTGCATTTTCATTTAACAGCTTGTTGGGTTTTCAGATGCTGTGCCATTTCTTGGTATAGGTATTGGTACTGTTTTTTTGCTGTTAAATATACAGCAAATCCTAAAATGGGCTGAGGATACACCTCCTCTGTGTTTCTCCTAAAGTGCTATGAATACCAGAAAGAGAAAAGCTGCTGTGTTGGTTGACCCCAGCCCTGCAGTATCCCCTACTCTTGTATTTAAATTACTTGTTTACAGTTTTGCACACAGACTGAATTTGAGGAAACTACTAATCCTGTTCCAGAGCTTTGGGGGAAATACTTTATATGATTTAGAAGTTGTACTGTATAAAATCAATTTTATTCACTTTGTCATAAAAAGCACAGTCATCTTTCATAGATTTTTGTGATTTCCCCTCCCAACCTATACTTACCCAAAATGGGATACTTAGTCTTACTATGTGCTTTCTGCTAACATTTAATCATACTGGTGTTTCAAAATTTTAATCATCCTGTACAAAGATTACTTCTGTGCAATCTAGCTGTATATTATTTTTCATCTGTTTCTTGAGGAAATCTGACTTACGTTATTGTGCCATTTATCCTAATAACTTTTGAGTCATATTGTCCAAATTTGGCAAAGGTGGAGGTTTCAAAGGAAGTTAATTTGCTCCAAGTTTCAATACTACAGCTACTAATTTGCCTCTTGAGAAGAGGGATCCGGATCGACACCTGTGCTGAAGGATGGGCTGTAGCCTGAAGCCCATAGTCAGCTGTTGTCTTTGCCATGCTGAAAGGTTGATTGTGGCCTCAGTATCTTGGAGCCAGGGACAGATGGGTGGCGTACCCCGGGCTTATTCAGGAGATGGGAGCTATGAAAAGATTGAGGCGTGGCAGAAGGGGATACCGGCTTATTTCTGTTACTTCCATGTATCAGTCATAGCCAGAGAGCTGAGTCAATTTGTCATGCTCAAAAAATGTCCAACACTCCCTTGTCCTCCCCTGTCTCCCAGCTCACCCTGCAGTTGCAGAACTGGTAGGTCCTCGTGCAAGGAAGCCTGAGGGTTTCACACAGCAGGACTGCCCCTTTTGGCTACGTCCTGTCATTATATCAGATTTGGTGTAGAATGAAGCTTCTTATTTAGTCTCTCTCCTTTTTTATGCTGCTCCCAAGATTCTTGTCTTTCATTAAGTTGCATCTCACCTGAACATTTTTTGCAGCAATTCCCTTCTCTATATAATGGTTTCCATATGTCTGTTGTATCAAATCTAAATATACCATCTTTGAGCTCCATTTTGATGCCATCTGCTTTTTTGCCCTTCTTTGAAACAAGAGAGGTGTAATAAGAAAGTGGTTTTTCGTGATTATGCTCTCAATACAAGGCAGTGGATAACATCCAAAGTGGAGTTTCACTCAAGAAAGATTTGATTTTGACTTTGTTAATTCTTCAAACAAAGAGCTGTAAATATATTGTTTCTTCTACTGTACACAAAACTGCATTTGACTGGTCTGTGTGTCAACTCTAGCTGTGATACAGAGATATCTGTATAAGATTTTTATTTTAGGATAAATAAATGTGTTAAAGATGTTTTGCTCATAGGTAGGAACGTCATATTATCCAGCCTGTATGACTTCCATGTTAAATAAAATTCAGGCTCCAGGATGTTTTCTCTGAAAGGTCGTTGGAAAGGTGAGGAGCAGAGATGAAATGATATAATCTCATGTTTACATTCATTATACAGTGCAGTAGTGGGTTGACCTACAGGAAAATAGATTCTATGTTTGAATTCCTTCATAACTTCCTAAGTCAATTGTTAGTTCCTTCTGCTAGAGGCAATTTTAGAAAACCATGTAAAACTGGCAGCAATTTAGCTATTACTGTATTCAGGTTGTGAGGGCTTTTGACTATTTATATCGTGCAACACTGCAGCAGTATTGTTATAAGCAAGAGATTTAAAAAAAGAACCAAAAAGTCAAACAAGTTTCTATCATAATCTGCTCTGAATTTTTATCTAATGTGCTTTAGTTTTCTTAGAGGTTTCGACTAATCTGCATGTAATCTCTGTTGGAGAACACTGGCACTATGCCATACAACTATGTTTTTCATTTTCCAACATTAACTGCCCTTTTCTATTTCTCCACCTTTTCATAATTCTGTCCATGAGCTTTTCTGTGCCTAAAATTTTCCTTAAGGCTAGAACTGACACAACTTGTTCTATTCTTATCTGTTTCTATGGCATTTCATCCTTTATTGCTTGGTATTTTCTTACACAATTTTCTATGGTTGTTATGGCAACATTAAATAACAAATCTGTTAATTTTCAAATTATATTGGTTTCAAAATGTTGCAAGATATTATATTGCTAAGAAAGAGGTGAAATATTTTCAGCATAATTAAGGAAATTATTGTGATTAATTAATTTACCTTGTAGTTTTGCAGTGTTGCTGCTTCTAGGCAACTTATGCACTGTGATTTTACTTAGGGAAGTATAAATAGAATACATTTGTTGAAGTAGAGAAACTGTTAAATTGCTGAAAATACGCCTTTGCTATTACTGTTCTAATGGCCAAGGTCTGGTAAACGTGACTGGCATTCTAACATCATCACCAACCAGATTAGTAGGCATTTAGTTCGTAACTACTAGGATTCCTTGTGTAATACAGACCATCAAATGACATAAATACAAACTCCCAGAATGGAAGATATTTGGAGATATTAATGTCAAAAATCAACAGAATAAGGTATTTCTCTGAGATTGTATTTAAATCAGTAAGAGATACTGATGGAGGAAAGAAGAATGTGGTTTGAGATTGAAATGGGCAAGAATCTAAAACCCCTGTGAATGAGAGTGTAAAGTCAGAATCAGTAATGAAAATGGAAGCAAAGTTACTTATTTTACAAAATTAACTGATGGGCCAGTTCCACAAATTTTTTTTGTATGCAGCATGATAATGTTGCTACTTTAAAATACCTCTTCCTATGTTTTAGATTTTAAAATATTGTGAAGTCATTATTTGCATTTTGTGTTTTTTAATAGAGCCTTTGGTGAATTTGACATTCACTGTAACAAAATAATTTTTTTAAATTTTTCTCTAATGTATTTGGTTTTACAACATTGTGAATTCTCATAGTTTATACAGTATTTGTGTTTTCAACTTTGTGCACATAGGTGTGTGTGTGTGAGATGAAGTAGGACTATTATAATGAGAACCTTACATTTTCAGCGATGTCAAAAAACCCAACAAGACATTACCTTCTTCATGTCTATAGCATTCTTAAATTGCTAATGTAACTTTTGTGGTGATAGGATGTTGGGGCATGGAGATTTGGATCGCACTCTGGTTTCAGACTGTAAGAATGCAAGTCTCAAAGACATTAAGCAGAAAAAGTAGTATAATTTTTCCTCCATCCAAACCTGAGCTGGCAGTTTATTTCTTCAAGGAAAAAAGAATTGGCTAGTGGGTCCACTACTCAGTATGTGGGGTAGTTCAACAAGGCAGTTTGTATTCAAAACTGTGGCAGCTTTTCAGAACATGGTGGCTTAATGCCAAAAGTGGCTTCTCTGTCACCAATAGAATCTACCCAGAAAATCATTTGAGTTCCAAATGAAAATACATCTCTCTCTTTTGGGTGACAAGGGGAGATGATACTAGTACTGGGGATTCTTTAAATAATTACATTTTTGAGGTTCTTATGATTTGCTGCTGTATGATAATGGTTTTAAACTATCTGAGGTAGTGTTGTTTTCTGCTTGTGACGGGATGTAGAAGTTATAAAGATACTCATGATTCCTCCCCTCCCCATTCCCACATCCTTCTGCCACATAAGGGGAATTTCTTTTGCATCAGTTCAAGAATGCACGCTGTGTATTTACATGTCTTTCTGAGAGTAGGGTTTTTTTGACTGTAAATCCTAGTGCGCACAACATGTGCGATAACTGGATCAAGAAAAAATCCATGTGCATTGTTAAATTAATATTTAAAGTCCAGGACAGATATGCAGTCTTTTGACACTAAACCTATGTTTCCCTGCGTCTGTTTAAGCTCATGTATATTCATCAGATCTGTCAGTGATAAGAGTTATTCATCCACTTTCTATTCTTACAAACTGAACAATGACACTTAATACATGACCAATCCTATAAATTTGTGCTTTGTCTCTCTTCAGTGTTGTATCTTTGAATGCAGGGTACCATTCAAACTGAGGAATAGATGTTCTGTAAGCAGAAACCCCAGTGATGTACTCTAAATAAATTGCGAGGGCATGTATTTTTATCTTTACTTTGGAAAGGCACTGGTATGAAGATGGTCAGAGCTAGTGAACTGCTTTTACAGTGCATTGCAAATTGAAATAAATTTTTCTTTGGCTTTTAATTATTTCTGAAAGTGCCGTCGTGAAACATAGTTTTATTTAAAGCTGAGCCTGTGAGCTGTATAGCAGCTGACTGCATTGAGCATGGATTTTGTTTGAGTGCTGACATCTCATTGGAGGAATGCATTTGTCTAGCTCACATTTTCCTTACGCTTTTTATGTGGTCTAGGAACATGTTGGATGAGAGTTCATGTTATTTCCTGCCCTGGTAGTTAGGTTTGGAAATAATATAGCTTAGGCCTTTGGTTCTACTTCAGTTTCCAGATTGTGAACACAAAATCAATTCTAAAACCTGGATTAAATTCCCAACAGTTTTTCTTGAGAGGGATTTAGACTAGAAGTTACAGACAATAGAAGATTACCAATGTTCTGCACTTGAACATTGAACATTACCAATGCTCAAGTGCAGTGTGTGTAACCTTTTCGTTGTTGATATACTATGCAATGAATAAGATTTTATAATTATTTTCTTTTTCTTTGTGGATTTTTAAGTCTAGAAAACCGCGCCCTTAATTGAACCCTAGATAATTATTCAAGAGATGGATTGGAAAACCAGCAGAGAGGCCAGACACGTTCTTCTGAGACTTGGTTCCCATCAAGAGGTTTTGCAGAGCTTGTACCATTCCTGAGTAGTGGGCTCTGTAATTGTCATCATTCACTGCAGAGGTGCAGAAGGGGAATAGTGAGCGCTCTAAATTTGAATGGGGATTCATAAACAGCGTTGGCACAGAAGCTTGTATGGTACCTGTTTGCATCGAGTAGTGAGTCAAAACTATATCTGCAGATTATGGTCTGAAAAACCTAATTAAATAAACTAGTGTTGCTCTGTTCTCTGTGAGAAAGCAAATAGATAAATACTGTAGACCTTCCTAGGAGATAATTCTGTGAAAGTAAGAAAGAACTGTGCTAATTGTTGGCTTGATTGCACTGATGTTTGAGTCATAGACAAAATATTTGATACTAAAATTTTTCTTTGGCACATGATTTTGGCAGTTCTGGACTGAGTAAGTGAATATGCCACTGAATCATTGAATCTTAATGAATAAATGTAGTTTCTAAATACATGCAGAGTGGGCATCATACTTCTCACAAGGTGGATTGTGTTTTAGAGACTAGATTTAGGTTAGTGTACTGTTCAGTGTCTAGATTCCCTGGATTTCTTGTTCGTTAAGATGAGTGGTCTATTCTACTTAATTTAGTGTTGCTCTTAGTTTTATGTTGGTACATGGAACTCTTGTGTTTTGACATGACAAATTATCAGTGATTATCTTGTTCTGTATATTCAGGATATTTTTTAGTATGTTATTTGCAGTAGCGTGGCCTACTACATGTTTGTAAAACAAGAGATTACTGTATATTATTTAAAAGCTGTTAGCTAAGTGGTGTTATTCATAGAATATCTCTTTCTGTATTTGTTCACTTATTTTAGACTTAATTTAGTCTGGATTTAAAGTGAGCCAGTAGATGTCCACTAGATTTAGCCCATCATACGGTGGATTTCATCAGGTTCATTAAATATTATTAACTACTGTTTATTTATGATGTGTTTTCCAAATGTGGGGCTGGTGCATTTTGACAAAAGAAAAACTAAATCTACTTTAATGAACCTGCTGAAATTCTGTAGTGCCTGATTGGTATGATTTATAGATAGGGCTTCAATAGAAGGCACTATTAGGAAGAGTTAATAAACTATCATTTTGGTGTAAAGAGATTTTTAAAAATCTGCTCACTTCTTGAGCACAATAAAAGAGTTTCCTAAACAATTTTTATCAGTTTTCATAACATTGAAGCTTCCTTCAGCAAGTGAAATCTCCAGCCCCTGTGATTCAGCAAGCTGCTGAATGCCATGCAGGAGTGGAACAGTGCCCTTCCCCTTCCCGGGGTGCCATGGACTATGATGCTGCTATTGGGTGCCCAGATCTTTCAGGAAAACTATGAACCGCATCAAACAAAATAGTAGCCAAGCAGTTCTGGTAGGGGAAAAAGGATTCCCAGAAGATGTTTGAGGAAGGAATAAAAAATTTTTGAGGAACTGTGGACTGAGATGCATTCTTTAAAAGTCAACAGTGCTTCTCTTTGATCTTTAAAGTTGTACAGAAAAGAAAATTAGATGCTGTCTGGCAAAGATGCTGGTCACTTCGGGCTGGGGGATTGATTCTCCCCTCCCAGTTCACTGCAGTCGGTCCCTATGTGCAGCATCCATGGGCTATGTGTTGGTGCTTAAGCAACCTCAGGTGTGCTTGGCTGTCATCCTCCCCCAGTCCCTCTCTCAAGGTGATAACCTGTAGGCCTTCCTGAGGCAGCGTTTTCCTCTTGTCTCTGCCAAAGATTTCAGTTAAATCTTTCTGCTTGGACCAGTCTTTATTGAGTTGCTGCAAGTTCAGATTCTACAATTACTGATGTTTTGCAGGCCTCTTTCAACTGATGTCTCGGTTTTCTTGGGAGTTTTTTGCTGCCTTTGCTTTTTTTTTTTCCTTCTCCTGCTGATTAATAAACCTCGTAAATTGCCCTGAGTTTTTGGACTGTAGGATTTTTTCTGTCTGTCTTGTGTCAGTAGCGATTGAAATCCATCCCCTCTCCTACGTGCCTTCCTGAAAGCTTTCTGCATGAAATAAACCCCAGCAAACAGTATGTCTATCATTTTACCATTTATTGAAGATAATCTGTTATTTTCCTAGGTCCTTTCTGAATTGGCTGTTTTAAACTAAACTGAATTTTCTTTCTTATAAAGAGTATAACTAAGTCAAGGTTTCCCAGCAAATAAGATAGGAATTTGTGTGTGCGCTTTGGGTTTGGGGGTTGTGTCTCTCTTCCAACAGACTTTTCCTGTTAGGAATATTTAGTTTTGTTGGTTTAGTTTTGAGTATCAACCTTTTATGCTTCTCGGAAGATTAGGATTCAATTGTATTATCCCTCAGTAGGACACTAAGGTTTGAGGTTTAAAATTCTTTTAGCCTCTTGCATTGCTCTTTAGGTTAAATGCTTTTCTGGGTCTGAGGGTTATTGCTGTGCATGCATTGTGTGTCATAACTCACTATTAAATGAATTTCCATTTTTCTTTCTATTTTAAAAAGAATCTTAAATGGACTATTGAGGAAAAAATAGCTTTAAATTATATCATTGTGTATTCAATGAATTTTTAGATTTTAATACAGCACTTTTTTAACCTCAGGGCTTCTACTTCGAGTTACTTAGGTCTTCACTTTTCACTGTAGTTTTGCATTTACAAAATATTTTAGCAAAACTAGGAGCATCTTTCATTTTTTAATTTATCTTTACAATGTTTTGGTGTCTTAAGTAAATGGTTTTTTTAATGGTTTCTCATCTCTAATAGCTTATATCTTTGTTCTTAATACAGCTTGCATTTATGTGTAGATTAGTAGAATTTTACAAAAATAAAATACTGCTATTTTCTGAGTATTTTTAAATGCTCTTTTCTTGAAAGAATCAGATGTCAGGGAGGCAGTGCCTTAACTTGAGAAAACTTTTGGATATGAGGGTAACATTTGGGTTTATGTAGCTGAATGATAGCTGCAGTAGCTGAAATGTGATATGGTGAATTCAAGGGTACTGTAATTTACCTGCTGTTAGCTGAGCTCAGTATGAAGGATAATTTAGAAGCACTTGCCCTGGAGAGCTACAGATTAAAAAAGATAAAATGCTGACTTTTTGATGATACTTACTTGCCACACTAAGAGCTTTAGCTGAAGAATTCCTTTTCCTTTTAAACCTTTATATCTTTCCTTAGTAAAATTTGAAAGGATGTTTTGGGGGTTATTTTGTTTGTTTTTTCTTCCCATGCTTTTTTTTTTTCCTCCAAATCAGAAGGGGCTGGGGGGGAAATCCTGCATATTTTTAGATTACATGGGGTAGCTACTTTGCCATCAACACTGTGTGGATATATTTGCAATGAAGTTTAAACAGCATGGTGAGTATCCAGATGGTGTGTGTTTCCTAATCTTTAGCTTATTTACTCTATTGGGAGCATCCGTAAACATTTATAGTATTCTTCAAGACAAACTGTACAATTAAGCTTGAGATTCCTGGTATAGAAAATCACAGTATGTAAAAAGCCACCAAGATTTTCTCTAAGGGATTTCCAACTGTGAATTTTTGCCTGTGATACTCTAAAAGTAGTTTTTAAAATGTCTATGATGGATGATGAAATTCTAAAGAGAAGGTGATAGCAAATTAAAGTGTCATGCTTCAGTAGACCCTAGCATGTAGTGTAACAATATACACTGTGTAAATGACATAGGAAAGAGAGAATGGTAGGACTTTTTCCTTCTGTACACTTGAATTTATTTTTTTACACTTTTCTATGAGATACTAAGGATTTGATCTCAAAGGTGCTTATTAATGGATGTTTACTAGCTGCAGCATTTTTGGGATGCATTGCTTCAGTTGATTTCCCCATGTTCAGACTCTTCCATGGTGCTTTATTTGTTTTAGTGAAAACTATATACCTAATAGCTACAAGAACACCAGATGCTATAGTAGGTAAACCCAATGTAAACTATATTTGAAATGCTTAGGAAATGATAAAGCATCAGTGCACACTGCCTTACTGTTCTGTCAGGAACTGGGTAAAATTGCAACAGGCAAAAGTTGACATTATTGCTAATTTTACACTGCTGTTCATGATAAGCTGTGCTTTTCCGTAGATTCCAGTTCCAATAGTCAGGATTGTTTATTAAAGTTTTTGGCTACTAGATGTTTTTCCCCTGAGCTTTTTAGCCTTTTTAATTGCAGAAATACTTAGATTTTAGCTGCCTCCTGATGACTTAGAAGTGAAAAGGAAAATAAAAAGACACTTCCCTTCTCCTAAAAACATCTTATTTTATGAATCTTAATTTTACAGGTAATTTAATGAAAGTAAATGACTCAGCTCATGATTTTTGAATTTTAGTACTGGCAGTATTTAATGTGCTCAAAGGAGAGCCCTGGGCACTATTCAAAAAAGGCATGAAAATGATGGTAGGAACTAATGCTACAGAATACTCTGTTGTTCCTGGTGGTGATTTCTATTGAAATGTCACTTTGTATGAAGCTAAGAGAAGTCTCGTAGAGCTGAAAAATATTGATGGTAGTGACTAAGATTTAGCTTTGTGTTGCTAAAATTACATTCAGCTTTAATTTAGAGCACAGATAATTATATCAGTGCAAATAGGGATTAATAATGGAGAATTTATATGCAGTTTTATCCCTAGAAAAACATTTTAAAAATACATGAACTTGTCTATCTTTATTTTCTCTTATATGCTTATTTTACCCTCCAAGATGCTTAAGATGACTGCAGTCCTGTGGAATGAACTTTGGCTTTTGACAGTTAAGTTGTCAGTCCTTCTCTTCTATAAATTGTTACAATAAATGAGGTCCCTTTTATATTTGTATAACTTTGTGCACTGCAACAAGGATTCTTGTTCTTTGGACACCCTGAAATAAATGCTCTCCCTCCATTCGCCATCCAAGTTTGTTTTCTTGTGACCGATTTGCTGAGTGTAGTGACCGCAGGAGTGGGGATGGCAGCAAGTCAGAGCTCTGGTGTGTGGCCAGTGGGTGCCTGAGACAGCTAGACAGGGTCAGCAGGCTTTGCTGTATAAGCAAACATAAAGCAGTTCTCCTCCTGAGCAGCTGAACAGTAACTGTGGAGTATTTCCTTGCACACAAGCGTGTGACAACTTTTTCACTAGTGGGATTCACAGATTTTGGATGTGAATTCATAGTAGAGATAAATTGGTTAGAAAGGCCCACCTTGTACCTTTTGGATTCTGACTCAAGTCTAACTTTTTATACCAGTAATGAAAAAGAGTTTGAAGCCATCAGTGGAGCTGATTCCAGTAGAGAAAAGAACACTCTACTTAGCAGAGGGAAGTGAACAGCTGGAGAGAAAAGTTTCTGTTACTTGAGACCACTTGCAGACAAGACAGTCCAAGATATGCACTGGTTAAATCTTAGAAGGTGCTATGGGCAACCCCCTTTTGCAGTTGCCATTGATGCAATAGTTGTCATTAGCCATTCTGTTGATAATTCATATTGTAGGAATTACTGGCAGATGGGAAAATAGATGACTCAGAATATAGTATTAACAATCCATATTTTTTTAATCAAAGGCCCCTAATAGGCATGTTGCATGTAAGATTCGTTTAAGCAGTTGCTAGGAAGAATTTGTTTTGTCAAGTAAACACAACAGACTTGATACAGATTACTTTTTGACTGAATATCTACTTTCTTAACAATTTAAACCCTGAAAATACATTTGCTTGTTTTCACTGCACCAGCTAAATAGCAGTATTTCATAATTTACTTTGATAGACTGGAGGTTTGCAATGGTAACTCATGCATTATGGAATTAATAATGAAATCTACTTTTATCATATTGAAAACATAATTGGCATAGAGGTTTTATTTACCTCTCTTGCTGTCCAGAATGGATTAAGATTGTAGTGTTCTACATCCACCACAACTTTGGCTTCCGTCCCTTGAAAAGTTTGGGTGGCTACAGATACGTGCTGGCCAAATGTGGCTATTGAGTTCCAGACCCCCTCACCTAAATCCATGGACTGCAAGCACCACCAAGTATCTTGGATATATGTCCTTCCTGCTAACTCCTGTGCTGGACACACGGGGAAGCCACTAGTCAGGATTTACATTGTACTCTTTGACTTCATGACTTCCGAGAGTCCATTTTTGATTGTACTTTATCTCTTTCCTTCTGAGCTTATTGCTACAGAACTCAGGTCTGTAGACAGGAATGCACACCTATTTTCCATGTGCACCTTTTGGCCAGAATTTTCATCAGTATGAGGGTTGTAAAGAAAATATGTAAGGTAGTGTGGGTCCTCCCACAGGCAGTAGTATTGACTGCAAGTAATTATTCTTCAGTTTGCCGAAAATAGTGATCCAAATGAACCTCGTCCATATGGGAGGCCAGAAGTTAGACCAAAAGACAAAAAAAGTAAAACTTGTTGCACTTTCCTTGCAGAAGTTTGGTTCTGGGAGGTGACTGCATCAGTATGTGAGGAAAGAGTTTCTTGCATGTCACTGTTTGAAGATGTGTGAAAAAAACAATCACCTGGAACCAGTATTGACCAGAGTAAGAATGTTTTCTGCATAGATGTATTGGGTTTGTGTGGCCAGGTTTTGGTAGCAGGTTGGCTTCTGTGAGAAGCTGCCAGAAGCTTCCCCTGTGTCCAGCAGAGCCAGTGCCAGCCAGCTCTGGACCTGCTGCTGGCCAAGGCCAAACCAGTCAGGCATGGTAGTAACACCTCTGTGATAACATATTTAAGAAGGAGGCTCCAGGCAGGGACCTGCAGGCCTGTGGAGAGAGGAGCCCATGCTGGAGCAGGTAGGACTTGTAACCCTCTGTGTAACCCACACTGGAGCAGCCTGTCCTGGAAAGCCTACACCTCGTGGAAGAGTGACCCACATTGCAGCAGTTTGTGCAGACTGATGCCCATGGGATGGACTCACTTTGGGGAAGTTTAGGAAAGACTGTCTCCCATGGGAGGGACCCCACACTGGAGCAGGGGAAGGACTCCTGTCCCTGAGCAGCAGCAGAAACATGTGATAAACTGATCATAATCTCCATTCCCTGTCACCCTCCGCTGCTGGGGGAAGGAGGTAGAGCTGGGAAGGAGGGAGGGAAGGTGTTTTTAAGATTCATTTGACTTCTCATTATCCTGCTCTGATTTTGTTATGAGTAAATTTAATTACTATCCCCAATTCAGTTCTGTTTGGCCCATGATAGAATTTGGTGAGTAATCTCTGCCAGACCTTATCTCAAGCTCATGAGCTCTCTTTGTTATATTTTCTCTCTCCTGTCCAGTTGCAGGAGAGATAGAGCAGCTTTGGTGGGTGCCTGGTATCCAGGCAGGGTCAACCCACTACAACAGGAAATACTCTTCTGATGGCATGCTAATTTTCGCTATATTCAACAAACCTTGTGTGATCATGCTGGATTATTTTAAACCCCCAGACTGATTAGCAGTGGTTCCTACCACCTTCACACAAGGGCAGTGCGCCTGTCAGTGGAGCACTTGGAGCTCTGGCCTGTGCTCTGATGGCAACTAGAACACTTCATGCCCAGAGCTGCCTCAACTTTTGGGTTTTTACTGTATCCCAGCTTAATGAGGACAGTCACATTAAGAAAAGCTTGCTAATGATTCCTTATCTGTTCTGCTCCTTTTTAACTTCTACATGTGGCCTTTCCTGGAAAAGCCTCTAACCTATTACAAATAAGCTGAAAAGTGAGCAAGGAGGAGTTAAATGATTGGTGTTCCATTTGCTAAAAGTTTGAGATAAAGTGTACCAAGTTTCCAGACTTACTGGTCTCCCAAGTGTGTGGCTGAGTTGCCTTTTCCAAAGATTATAACTGAAAATTATAGTTCAGTCAGAAGGTTAGTTATGCTTTTATTCTGTGCTATTTGTCCCAGCTTAGGTTGGTGCTGCTGAAAGATACTTCTGCCACTGGAAACTTGGGTTGATGGACCTCCTTTTTGAAAGGTTGCTGTCCACCAGGATTTCCCTGTATCAGGGAGAGGAGAAGGTCGAGGCAGGAGCTGCTGGCACTCAGCTTGCAGCACTGGGAGCTTGTCCCATAAGGATGACTGTTTTCTGGTCTCTTCGTAGGCTAAGTCGATTTCCCTTGCTCTAGCAAAGCAGAGAATTTCAGTGAAGTTTCTTTGCATATGTCTGTGTCTTGAGAATACATCAGCTTCGAGGAGAAATTGTTCAGGGTCATCTGGATCTGGCAGTGGTTTGACTTCCTTGTTCAGTTTGCTTCCCTTATACATTGTAGCTCTCTTTAATGATTTGGTTGACAAATACACCTTTAAGGAGAAAAGTTTCTTTTTGTACACTTAATCTTTCTTCTGGAAAACTGGGTATGCGTACTCACTCTAAAAGGTTGCGTCTGTGTGTGTGGCATTATAAGTTGGAGTTTGGGCTATTGCTTTCCCAAACCTGTGTGATTACCTGGTGAAATAAAGGGTCCCAGTGAAGGCAAACACCGCTACCAAAAATTCCATTCACTAAAGACCCCTGCCTTGGAAGTGGCCCATCCTGACACTAATTGCTGTCTCTTGTGTGGTTTTGGGTGTTTGATCTCTGAAAAGACATGATTGAGTCCATTATGTGGAGTGGCAGAAATTGAACTATGTATTATTGTCACACAAATGCTATCCTGACTACAATTGTAATTGTAACAATTTAATTGTTATAGTTAAAAGCTTTTTAAAAGCTACTGAAATATAATTTAAAACCTTTCTGAATTCCTGTAGCTTGTACTGCTGAATGCTCCTCTCTCCCTTCCCATTAATGCCAGTAGCCCCAGTAGTTACAACAAGAAGCTACTTGGTGAATTATTTATGGCAGTTTAAATTGCAAACTGTTGGCAAGTGGAGGTAAATGAATGCTGAGCTCTACTGCTTTAAGAATTTGAACCAAAATATTTATCATGCAGGGCAATAAATTACATAGGAGTAATTAAATATCTTTCTTGAGTTATTTCTACACATCTTATTTGATACATTTGCTGTTGCATTTAGTGTTTGAATTATTGCAGGCTTTTAGGGTTTGTAAAGTAATATCTATAGCACAGACAGAAATCAAAGAAATATATTTTTAAATTTGCCAAGTAGACATAAATGTGTGCAGACACACACACATATTTCCCAGATTGAGGTGTGGCTGATAATGTGGTTTTCTCATCTGATGTCAGATAGATGAGACCTTCCTAACTCTTCTGTTTTCTGCCACTTTCTTCCTTTAAATATCCTGAGCATCAGCCGTTCATAGAGGTGAGTTCTGTGGCTATCTGGATCTCCTGGGTGACATATCTGAGATAATTCTGAAAGATTCTTAGTCTTTGGCTTAAAAAATTCATTTTCTTTATATTTTAATATTCATCCCAGCTGTCTGTGATCTTTAAAGAGTAGTTAATTCTGTTTGCTGGCTCTGTTTCTTGATTGAAATTTAAATAAAAACTCACCCACCACATTCTTCTCTGCTGATTTATGAAAAATGTTTTTCAGGGCAGAATAATTATGTGATTACATCAGTTGGAGTCTATTCCATGCAGTGTAAGCCTGATGTCTACAGTGGTGACTGAGAGAGAATAAGTGGCTGTCCAGACTGGTCAAGAGTGGGTAGGGACTTCATCACTGGCACTTCTCACAAAACACATGCACAAGATTATTCAGTGTCTACCTTAGGCATTTGCTGGTCTGTGGGGCCCCAAATGCATTATTCCTGTCACACGTGCTAAATGCATTATTCCTGTCACACGTGGGTTTATTGCTCCTCTCATCTGTGCTGTGGGATCAGTTAAACAGTGGAGTCGGTACTGTCATCTCTTCCCATTATGCTTAGAATCTCTGACACTTAACTCCTCTGAGAGAATATCTTCACTGAAAAGTGTGTCATGTGCCAGTTACATATACCAATGGGCTAAAAATTAAGTAGAATAGTGCAGGTTTTTAATATTTTCTTTCTCTGAAAAATGAAAAGGTCTTTTTCTGCAAAAGTCTTGGTGACTGTGGAATTCCTTTCCCCTATCCTTTTTTCTAATGGGAGGAGTGCAGTAAACTGGATGATATTTGATGCCTTGGGAGGCAATTCTTTCCTTCATAAGGAGAAGAGTCCTTGGGAGAGAGCAAGGGAGGGCAAACAAAGTGTCTGAAGGAGAGCAACAAAGATTGTGAAGGGTCTGGAGGGGAAGCCATATGAAGAACATCTGAGGTCACTTGGTCTTTTCAGCCTGGAGGAGACTGAGGGGAAATCTCATTGCTGTCTACAACTTCCTCGTGAGGAGAAGAGGAGGGGCAGGCACCAATCTCTACTCTGTGGTGACCAGTGACAGGACCCAAGGGAATGGCCTGAAGCTGTGTCAGGGGAGGTTTAGGCTGGATATTAGAAAAAGGTTCTTCACCCAGAGGTAGGTTGGGCACTGGAACAGCTCCCCACCGAAGTGGTCACAGCACCAAACCTGACAGAGTTCAAGAACCGTTTGAACAATGTTACCAGGCATGTGATGCGACTCTTGTGGCTGTACTGTTCAGGGCCAGGAGTTGGACATTGATGATCCTTGTGGGTCCCTTCCAACTCGGCATATTCTGTAATTCTGTAAGACCAACATTGCTGAGCATATCTGAGGTCTCATACAGATCTTGGGATCTTTTGTCCTCTAAGGTGTTTTGACATCTGGAGTTTAATTCCCTTCTTCATTAGGAATCTTATGGTTAAAATGATGTTGCATGAAAATGTTCATCTTTTCCGCATGCTCTGCTATGCATTTCTGATATGTCTGCTCTCTGTATTATGACTTTAAGTTATTTGTTTACAAATATGTACAGTGTGGTCTGTTAGTAGAAGTCATAATGCTGGGCTTTGGACTGTATGTAGCAGTATGCATTGCTAATTTGTATGCCTCAATTGCTGATAAAAATAAAGATCAAAAGTAGCAGTTCATTCCTTGGGGAAAACAGATCAGACTGTGTTGATGGAAGCCTGCCCTAGATTCATGAATGAAGTATTGACTCATTAGTAGTTGATTCAGAAAATTCTTTTTTTTTTTACCCATGAGTTAGGTAGTGTGCTTGTTTGCAATGTCAGAATATTTGCAAACAAAATAAAGCTTATCCCTTTCTTAAGAAGAAGTTATATGTGCTATTGAAATTTGTTGATGTTTTTTACAGTGGTGAAGAATAATTGGCACATCGGCAGTTCTGACAAGAGAGAAATGCAGAAAGGCACTAAATTACATCAGGAGAAAAACACATAGGCCGGACAAAGAACGCATTTCAAATGCAGATCATTCCCTGCAGTAGCAGGTGGAGCAGTAGTGCCTGATGTGCCCCAGTATCTGACAAGACTCCAACCTTTGTTGGCAGCAGCCAGCAAGGCAGTGAAATCGTTTACATGTTGTATGACCAGTCACTTTTAATGAGCAAGATGTAATGAACCGTTAAACATTTTGAGAAAATATTTTTGGAAAGAAAAGAACTTGGTCAAAGGTAACCCCCCATGAATTCAGGAAATTATTTTATGTATTACTTAAACACTGTTAGCAATTTGTTTTGACTAGTTCTGACATCGGTCTGTTGGGGAAGACAGGTGCCTTGTCATTCTTATCAGAAAGTACCCCTAAATATCTGTCAGGGTATTACTTACAACAGCTGTCTATTTTTCAGGCTTCTATAAGAGACAGAAGTTCAGTAAGAAGTATTTGATTATGCAATGTAATTTATATACATGAGTATGTATATATATATATATTTCTATTCTGTGGCATGCTTTTTTTCAGCCTAATGAGTTAAACTCCAGCCCTGTATTTATTTGCAAGGTTTGCAAAGGTTGGATTTTTTTTAAAACTAAATGTATTATGTGTGTTTGATTTCATATGCTGTTATTTACTGTGGAGCACACTAAGTCTTTTGGCTATATCAACAGTTATATGTAAGTATACATACACTCTAGGTGTGTAAAAACCCTGCAGCTGTAAATTAAAGGCTTATGAAAGGCAGTGGTTTTTCATTTTTGTTGAAAACAGTTTCTAACATTTTTTGTGGGATTCTTTTTTGTTTGGTTGTTTTACAGTTAAAGAATCTGAGTTTAGAAGAATTACAGATGAGATTAAAGGCTTTGGACCCTATGATGGAACGAGAAATTGAGGAGCTTCGTCAGAGGTACACTGCAAAGAGGCAACCTATCCTAGATGCGATGGATGCAAAGAAACGGAGGCAGCAAAATTTCTGAGTTGGTTTTACTTTCAAACATAATGCAATGAGTCAGTGTGGACACTGGTAACTTTGTAAGTCAGAAAGAATTCGATTATGAGAGTTTTCAAAAATCCAATCTGTTAAATTTTCCTTCACAAGCAGTGACAATTGGAGCAGTCAAGAACATACATATGGTGTTCTGCAAAGGCAGCAAACACATTACCACTTGTTTGCATTTTCAAATGTTTAATGTAATAGAAGTTTAATCTATTACTTCCCAGTCTCTTTCAGGTGTGTAGTGGTAACTTGGTGTTGTACATTGGGAATTGTGTTTTGGAGCACCTGGAATGATTTCTTGATTGTGCAACATTACCGAGCCTTATATTGCAATGTATTTTTCTCCCACTTAGTAGCATATTTATTATGTAATCTTTGGTTATCCTATTTATTTTATGCCTGTTTTCTGTTGGGAAGTATTAGGATAATACTGGAGAGAGCAGAGTCAAATTAGATAAGACTGGTATTGTAGTATAATGAAAAGCTGCTCACTACTGTATTATCTTTTAAAACACCAATTTCAACAAGTATCCCGATTCAGGACAGCACTTGAACATGTATCCAGCCCATTCATAGCAGTAAGATTTAGGAATAAAGTAAGTAATAGGCACATGTTTTTCTGCTTCCCTGAATCGGGGACTGTTGAATAGTACAGTTGTTACACTACAGAGCATTCTTTGAGAGAGTATTTCTGTCATTTGTACGCACACTGAGTCAGCTGTCGTTAAACAAGAAAACAAGTGCCTAATCAGTCTTAATTTTTCTTATTCCGGAGAAGCAATACTTACAGTCACTCCTTCAGTGTAAACTTCCAATTGCTATTGCAATTCTGACCAGTATAAACCTCTATTTTGCACCGTAGTTTTATAATGAAATAACAGCTACACTTTCTGGATATGTTTTTTGGTTCATTTGGGGTTTTTTTAATCACCGTTTTGAGGGGAGAGGGGAATTATTAGTGCTTTGGGGTTTGTTTGTTTTCACATTATAGCTACAAAGGGATAGTAATTTAAAAACCAAAGAAAATAAATTGAATACTTATATTTAATAAGTATAGAAAAGAAGCAACATTTAATAGTGTTCTGAGGGGTTTGTCCTGCGATTGCTAAACATTCAAAATTCCTATAGTCTTCTGTTGGTAGATTTTGGGGAATCAGAAATGCAGGACCAAGATCTTAATAGCTTTTTACAAGTTCTTGTCTGGTTTATGTTGTGGAATATCTATTGGTAGAATTCACAACATTGTGAGAAATATTTCAGACTTAGCAGAAAATGTGATCCACTCTCTGAACAATCTACTGTGTTCTCTATTCAAATCTTTACTATTGTTGCCTTGTATGTAAATAACTTCACTGTGATAGTCAGACTTCTTTCAGCTGAAAAGATCTTTACATTCAGCCTTCAGCTGTTAAACTTTTAATGGTAACTACTGTATGGGCATCTTCTGTTAAACGTTTTCTGGAAGTTAGTAATCATCTCATACCTCTTAACATTAATTGTCGACATATGTGGACCATTTAGATTGAACAGTGCAGATTTTGGAAATGATGTGTTATGTCACAAAGCTTATGCCAATGGAAGCAAGAAGTTCTTACAGGATCAGCATTCTACAGCTGTGCTGGTACCAGTACTTGGGTTTGAGCCATATACAGCCATTGCTGTCCTTGTCATTCTCTGTGTTTGCATACACACCACGCTCTGATATGTAAACCCTAGAGTCAAATAAATCTTAATTGTGATTGTTAGAACATCCTTATCCTCAACTCTCTTCATACTTCTAAGAGCAATGACCATTCCATGTGAAAATGCAAGAACACAGAAGATCCATAAAAATTACTTTAGGTAAGATGAAATGCACCTGGTAGTCTTATGCCTCACATTTATACAATGAAATGATGTAAAGTAAAAAATGGTATAAACATATCACTGTGTCATTAAATTATAATCATAATGCAGGAAAAAATAACAGTACCAACTTCCCCCTATTAGTATGGTTCGTATTTATTTCAAGTAATTTCTACTTCTTGAACTTTCGTTCTCAAAAACTCAAAGGTGTGTGTACATACATTGATTTGTGTAGATATACACACATATATATTCATATCTATATATATATGTAAGAGAAAATATAAAACAGGTTTAAACCATCAGGAGAGGAACCTAGCTTGCCTTTTCTTGGTGTGCCTTTTAAGCAAAGTGTCATTGTCTAGACACTCTTACCTTCATCCTCAGGAGCTAGATTTTCCCCTACTCAATCTTGAACTTTTCACACCAAAAATAAGATTTTGAGTTTGAATAATGTGGCTTTACAGTGTAATAGACAATGATACAAAATGATCACACATTTCCTATTTTGTGTATTCTGAAAACTTCAGTTAATGTGGTACCCTAAAGATGAATTGCATATCCCGAGGGCCTCCAATAAAAGGCTGTTTTAGAATAGAGCTGTTGCAGTCTGACATCTGAAAGCTATCAGAAGATAAAGGACATCCTTTTTTTTCTATCTGCATAGAAACAACTCAGACTTTGTGCGTGTGCATGCACACAGGAATGGAATATACATGCATGAGAAAAATCTGAATGCCGTGGAAAAAAACAAACAGAACAAGCTACTTAAAAGGGTGAAAAATAGCATCTGGTGTACTGTAAATTGGGTAGGTACAGGATGTTTGTGACCAAAGAATACTTTCATGAATTAATATGAAATTAGTATGTAGCCATTCTGGTATGGTGGAGACTGCAGTGAAAGAGCTGCCTTAGACTTCAGCAGCCAGCATATGGAGCTCTAAATTCTGTGCAAGCATTAACATAGAGAAATAGGTTTTGTACTGAGAGATGGATGCAACTTATTTTTTCTTTCTTCTGTTTATATAAATGAATCAAATCATCCATGATGATGACTACACATCTCTACTGGAGGATGAGCATCTCTGTGAAGGAAAGCCAATAGTACAATAAATAAGATACTTTAAAAGCAAGCCTTGCAGGAAATCTAATAGAACTACTGACAAGTTAACCTTCAGTAAGATTTTAACCAAGCAATTTCTTGTTTGCTTCTGACTTTGTATGTTTAGGTTTAGTAAGTTAAAAAAATTTTGAAAAAGCATTGCTTATTACTAAACATTTTTAATAAAAGCTAATTTTTCATGTATAATTGTCGACTTGTTCATTCTAACTGAAGCAAAATTATCTTAATAGTAACCATTAATGTTCATTTCCGTAGTCATCCCTCGTTTTGTTTCCTTTCTATAACACGGTGAGCACAGAAACCCACGTCTCTCAAAGTCAGCTCTGGAAAGGATTTTTCCAGATCACAACATTGCTGCAAGAACTTGAAGTCCAAGAATCTCATGAAAGTAGATCAGGCCAAGAATCCTCAGTACTCTGTGGAAGTCCCTCTGTCTGCAATCTGATGTTGCTAAAGACCTAATCCTGAGAGAGCCGAGCATCACCCAAATATCTTCTTAGACACCCTTTCCTTGGAGGTGCTGGTGGACATAAGGGGTTTGAGTTGTTCCTTTGTTGTTCTCATCACACTAGAAAACCAATAGGCAATGGATGGGCTTAAGTAGGAAAAGTGGATACATTTAATGTCTCAAATATAATTCCATTGCCCATATCTTTTCTGATTTTTAAAGGTTATTCTCTTAAGAACTTGCTCACAAATACATTTTAGTAAAAGGAACTCATGACCGATGCTCCTTAGTGAACCACGGTATGTTTGAAGTGACAAAAGTCTACTGCTAATCTGAAATGATCTGACATTTATTGGATAGTATAATTATTTACTGTTTATTTGCAGTAAATAATAGCTTGTCTGCATTGCACAATGTATTCTGATGAGAGTGCACAGTGGCTCAGTCTGCTTCTCCATTCAGTGTGTTGAACTTTCAGATATAAATATGGCTCATGGTGAGTGAATCCCTGCCCACGTACATGAGATAGCCTGACTCGTGTAAAAGGCACTGAAAAGCACTGGTGCTTCCAAGCAGAATGTGGACTGTACAACTTCTGTGAAGCACTTGCTGTGCATGTGGCTCTGTCAGTGTGGTATGATGAGAGTTACTTTTTCTTAAGTGTTTACCTGATTATAAAGCTAATCAACAAGACCTCACGAGGTAATAAAGTCTTTATTTCTTCGCGTTCTTAAATAGGACTCCATCTTACTGTGGCATTTCTTTCTGTGTTTCCAAAGGCAATGATGGATGTTATATAGTCATAAACTTGTTTAGGTTGGAACAGATCTCTAAGATGGAGTCCAGCTGTTAACCCAGCAATGCCAAGTCCATGCTAAACCATGTTCTTAAGTGCCACATCCACATGTCTCTTCAGTACCTCCAAGGATAGTGACACCACCACTTCCCTGGGCAGCCTGTTCCAGTGCTTGCCAATCTTTTCAGTGAAGAATTTTTTCCCAGTACCAAATTAAAACCCGCCCTGGTGCAACTTGAGGCTGCGTCATGCAGCTGGCTGGGAAATTTGCTGTGGATATTTCTATGCCAGGCTGTGATGCAGCAGTGTTGCGCCCACTATTGCCAATGAAAGCCTTGGAGAAGACACATCCTGGGTAGCCCATGTTGTTTCTCATGATTGTGTTGTGCCAGATGGAGTAATAGCTTAAGTTTTTTGGGGAAAGGCAAATTACATTGGTGGCTTAGTGTGAAGTCATTAAGTTGCATTTGTGAAATACTTTTTCAAACAATGTATTTCTCCTCTTTGTTCAGTGCATTCATTCTGGAAAGGACCTATCTTTTACAGGGTGTGCTCTCATCCATTTTGATTTGGTTTAATTTGTTAGCATTTTTAAAGCATATGTGAAAATTCCCCATGTTTTCCTTCTTCTCTTCCTCCTGCTCAGGAAAATGAATGTGAACATTACTTTTAAGAGCATCCCCTGAGCCAAGTGTCTTTTGGACAAAGTGGGCATATGCAAATGTCAGCAACAGCTTTTATTCTCTTGTTCTATTCAGAGATCACTGAAGTGAAGTCTCAGCTGTCCTGTTTTTCCTTCCTTTGAAAGGACGGGATGTTCAGATTTTAAGCAAATCTTTCTCTTTCAGAATATTTGTTAGTCCCAGACCAACAGATAGTTTATACTTTTTTCTGTTGTTTGCTACACAGTCCTTAGGATAGATTCACACTTCATTTCACTAGGCCTTAAGAGAGTCTTCTGGGTTGGAGAAGAGTGGTATTTGTCACAGAAACAGGAAGAAAGAAATAAAAAATTTTTAAATTTTTAAAATTTTCTGTGGGGAGAAAAGAAAAAGAATATGGCATCTGCACCTGGCCAGGCCGCTTCTGAGGCTAACTGTGGATGTGAGGAAAAAAAGTGTTGGCTGGCAAAAGTAAGTCAGGTAGTCATCTATACAACTTACTGCTCTGTGTTGTTGTTTCACATCTGATTTTCTTCTATTCATGTTTATTGTCTTCTATGTTCATGCTTTATTTATCCTGTTGCTACTTTAAAGATAGAAGTTTTAATTTTTTTAAACTTTATAAATGGAAACATACCATAAGAGTGCCAAGTAAATAAAAACGCAAGAACCCATTCAAAGTCACCAAAGTGGGGGTGTTTTCTCCTCCTTTCCTTCCCCACTGCTTTCTGGGATTACAGAGACTTTTGATGGCAGATGGTGTTTGTCTTTGCTTGGAGAGGCTTTCTGTGCTCCAGCCCTGGGCAGACGTGGATGGAGATGGAGGGCTGGATGAGCTGTGCACCTACTCAGGATGTCATGTAAGTGTTGTGCCCTGCTGGAAGCCACTGCTGTCCTCCTCCTCTCCCTGCTGGGCCGTGGTGCAGGCTCTGAGGCTCCTGCAGAGCCTGAGGAACCAACTCACAGCAGGAGTCCCACTTTGCCAAGAGACTCAGTGTGAATGTGGAAGCTGTTGATGCCCAGCAGGGTAGCACTAAGATCAAGCCAATGCCTGTGGTCTGGGAAGCCTTGCAGGAGCCAGCTCTTATCTCAGGGAGAAGGCCGTGCTGTGGTGGCAAACAGCTTTTGGTGCCACTTCACTTTGTTGGCTGGACTGCAGCATGGCCATAGCACCCAATAAGGCTTGTCCAGACCAAGGAGTCTGAGAATCACATTTAACCATTGGGAAGGATAAAGTTCCCTGTGTCTTTTTTTTTTGATGTACAAAAAATATTTAGGGAATTATCTCAGTGCAGTGGAAGAGTCTGTGTAATGGCATCAGCTAACAATCACTCCATGCCCTGTGCCAGGGCCTTTCTTAGTGCAATAGCACTATTCCCAAGCCTCCCAAGTTCTTACTGTGGGCACTGGGTTTAGCTTTCCCAGAAGTGATGGTGGGAGCAGCAAGTTTTCGTGTGCTGTAGGCAAACAGCCAGAGTTCTTGCCTGGTGCTGGTACTTGTTTGGTGCAAACAGGCCTTTGTAAAGGCCACAGAAAATTCAGAGGGGCTAAACTGGGCACTAAGCAGGGCGCTGCCCAGATGCAGGCAGCAGGAAGACATTGGAAGGAATTAAACTATTATCTGATTCTGGGCTCAAATACTGGTTTTCTGTCTGGTTTACAATGGGGGAAAGCATTAATGGTATTTACCATTTACCATGGCACTGCAAACCCCAATGACCTTAAAAATTTTTCTCTTTAGGTGTCACAGCTTCAGAAGTTAAATTTGTAAATATACGTGGCCACATGCTAATGTGTATGGATATATTTTCCTCTGTCAAATTAATTAAGCTGCATGTTGTTTACTAAAAACCTGGTTTCCTCTCCCTGTGGATATTTCTTCTGAGGACAGATACTATATGTTGCAGTATCTCTCCCTAGCTTCTCCCAGAGAAAAGCTAAGCCCTCCTCATCCTGTTTCTCCCCTCTGGACAGTATTTGGAGCTGACCAGTATAATTCTTTAGCTGTTCTTTTGCTGCATACAGGTGTGCCCAGAAACAAGCACCCTGCCCCCCAATTCCTCCTTTTATTCCCTCAGTGTCACTGGAAGGATTGATGCATGAGAAGATGGCTGTGGCCCTCAGATGTTCCTAACACTACTTTTTTCCCTACTCAGATCTTTCTGCTGCTTTGCACTCCTCCTGGGCTCCCAAAGCCTGCATGGTTGTTGTTAAAAAAGCCTCGCAGCAAATACATCAAAGAGGGAGACCAAAAGCTTTTGAGTTGATTTATATGACACTAAGCCTTTTGTGTGATTCATCAATTGATATTTCATTTTTATTGCAGTACAGTGGGGTATATGGGCTTAACAGCGAGAGGTGTCCTTTTGATCTCTCATCGCACATGAAAACAGGTGTCATAGTCCAGAGATTACGAAGGTCAGAGATTATTTGAGGAAGGATTAAGTAGAAGTACCATTTTTCATAGCAACCATATCCAAAAGCATGAGATTCTTTTAAAAGTGCAGGTGTTATTTCAGTCTCTAGATAAGTCGTATTTATTTGTCATATACCAATTTTTCCTGCTGAAACTATGGAAGAAGACCAGAATTTTTCAAAGTGTTTTGTAATAAAAATGCAGAAACAAGTCAAACACTCCACTTATAAATACAATTAATAAAATAACTTTTTCTGAGTCTCCTGAAATCCAGGAGAAATTTTGGGTTGCTTTTCCTGTTAGTTGATCTTTACAGAAAATGGCCTTGAGACTGTTCAGAAAATAATGGGGTGACTCTATTAATGTTCAGCACTGCACCATTTTATATACACATACAATTGCTTAGTCCAATCTGATTTACCTCAGAAAGTGAAGAGAATTTTCTGATGTGGTGAGTACTGGTTCAGTATTTCAATAAATACAACTGAAATATTGTTCTGACTCATTCCAAGAGTCTCTCATCCCATTAGAAACTCTAAAACAACCAAAAGCAATTTGGTAACCCACTATAGGTATGTGGGTATCTCTCCTGCTAAGGAAACACATCCACCACTGATAGCTCAGCTTTTATAAAAATAGATTAGCTTTTGAGGCTGTTTACATTCCACAGTGTAATGTGGGTAAAATCAATAGCAATAGTGTTGTATTACATTCAACAAACCCAAGAAATCTATGTCTCCTAGTTAGTGTAATTATAACTTCTGTTGACAAGCAGATGTTTAAACAGCCCAAATATGTAATTATTAGAATAAATAAGGAATTGAGGATCTCTAGGATTATAGGACCAGCAATACAGTAGCCCTGCATCCCAAAAATTAATGCAAATTTATTCCAAGAGTAGGTATAATTTTGAAGCCCTTTAAGTGTAGTTAGCGTTGATTTATTCAGCCCATCAACTGACATAAGTTTATACATCTCATAGCACTTGTCTTCAGTTACTGCCTCCACAGAAAGCTCAACAGTTTGGTCCTATCTTGCAGCTAGAGTAGGAGGAAGTCTTACTTGCACAGTGTTTGACTAATGTGAACTGAAGTGTTTAGTTCAGCTCTTTGCTCTACAACAAGGAACAACCATTCAGGCATTTTTAGAAGAGATTACTGCTCCATTTCTGAGCTGTCTTCCATCTTTTGTCCTGATCAGCTGCTCAGGGCTGAATGGGCACCGTGCTGCGGAGCCAAAGAGCTGCAATGATATTCCTTCATCACAGCAAGTTACAGAACCTGCATGGCTTTACCTTCCCAAAATATTGTGAGGCTGCCAATCTCGAGTCTGGAGTGCCATGCTGCTGACCCAGGTGAGGGGAAGGTATGTCTAACACCCCTGGCTGTGCTTAGAAATTTGAAGTCTAAACTTTTGGAAGGTGGTCTCTGATTCTTGGTCCACATCTCTAAATGAAACCATGCAAGACATGGCTGTCCTGTGCACTTTTCAAGGAAAGAATTGAAACACTGTTCAGCTGCAGCTTTGTTTTCCATTCAGGTTCATTCTTTTCTGGACTGCATTGGATTAATGCTTTATTTTAAATGCCCAGAACTGAAATAGACTAACTTTCATTCACCATGGCTTTCTTCTCATCTTCACTGGAAAGATGAAAAGATGCACTTTGCTTTTTTAATACTGCTTTCTCAGGATGGAAAATTGTCAGGTATCTTGTTTCAGGTATCATTAACTGTCTATCAAAGCTTTTTTCTTCTATATTCTTGGTATGTCTTGACTGACCTTTCTCTGAATCTAAAGGGATTCCTAAGGAAATCAAATATACCTAGAAACACCTACCACCTCCTTTCCTGTCCTAGCATGTTAAATTGTTTTGGTGCTCTGGGGCTCCTGCCGAGTGTGAAGAAGCATATTTGTATTTTTGTGTGCTGGTGGATGGGCCAGTGCTGTGTAACTACTCACATGAAGCAGGTCCTTTGTGCTCTCCAGCACTGCCCTGGTGGCACTGCGGAGAGCAGCAGTACAGCTCCAGTTTGGAAAATGTGAGAGGCAGGAGTGGAGCCACCCTCACCAATGTATAAGGAAGGCCAGAGTATTTTTGCCATCAAAAGCATAAGCAAAATTTCCCTGTATTTTTAAAGCATTTCCAATACTGAAGCGGGATGCCCCTTCCAAAAATCAGCTGGCAACCCTGGTAGCTCCCTTGCCAGGCTGAGTAAGAAAGGATTGGAGAAGGAGCTGCAGCCCGACTTTGGCCGGTTGCGATGTCCCCATTGCGGAGCCTGCCTTGCCTCTCTGCTGACCGTGCAAGAGAGGGGAGATGCATAAGAGAGAGTGGAATGGGGATAACCCACTCCTCTGGAAGGTGCTTGCAAGTGGCATCAGCCTCTTCCCTGGTTTCAGCTGTCTTCTTTAGAGCATGCTCCCACAGGGAATGGTGAGAGCCAACTCACCAAAGAAAAATATGTCCAGGGCTTCTTCCTTCAACAGGAAGGGATCAAAATGTTAAAAAATGATCATTCTAACAGTGGCAGTAGGAAGGTGTGCTTTGGTACGGAAAGAAGAAACATAGAGAATTTATTTTTCCCAAAAGTAAAACACAATTTTGACATGTTGTCTTTTGCCACACTTGGAAACTTAACATAGGGAGTTGCTAGCCCATGGTCTGACATGCCTAGGCACTGATACAATAGAATTGTATTACCTGGTAATTAAATGGATGGTCCTTAAAGGGCTATGATAGGGTGTAAGTGTTCAGAACATTTCCTAGAATGGGACAGAACACAAATTTCAAAAATAGCATACTCGTTTGAAAGGATAATTTCCACCAAAAGTTGGTGGGAGTGATGTTCCTAAGGAACTCCAAACCCTCATTTTGCTGTGTTACAACTCCACCACATCACCTTTCCTCATGTGTCATGGAGGCTGCAGGAATAGCCACGTCAGGCCATGGCAGATAGAGAGGTGAAGCAGGAGATACAGGACTTGGGATGGGTAGCACAGCAGCTGCTGGCAAGCAAATTGTGCTGCTGTGTGAGCACCACTCATCTTCCAAGTAAGATTAAGAGTTTTCTTTGAAAGTCAACAGTGTCATCAGTTGAATAGTCTGCTCAGAGCTGCACAGACTTTTGCACCACACAGAACACCTGCACATTGGGTGACGACAAGCCAGGATGCTGGACCGTGCATCTGAAAGTGGGCAGCTCTCTTAGGCTGCTTTAGATCTATAGAAGAAATGGTCAGATTTATAGCAGACTTTGTCCAAGTCCTGAAAAACTTAGCCCTGTTTATATCTGAACAGGGATTTGTGAGAAGCCAGAGCCCATTAGTACCCTTAAAGAAAAAAAGCAAGAGTGGGAGGTGCTGATGTTTCTTTGCACTTCTGTGATGCTGAAATGCTGGATTTGTGCCACTGCCTCTTATGGCAAATTCATGTGCTTACCCAAGTGAGGACTTACATGATTTAGGGTTGTGTGTAAAGGGTGAAGCGATGTCAGGCAAACAAATTTCTGCAGTGGGAGGTCAGTGTGAGTCCCAACACCTGTGAGATGATTCGCCATCCTCTTTTCTAGCAGGGCAAATAAATTCCAGAGCCAGACCTTTTCCAGCAGTGTCATATGATCTCAGGAAACACTTTCTAGACTGTTTGGAGGTTGCTTCCTCCACTTGACAACCCATAATTTTATATATGAGAGGTGAAGAGATCCACAATCTTTAATGAGAGTGATGTTTCTTAGCAGCTTCAATGATTGCTCTGTAGAACTGTTGCTTTGAATAATGTATTACCCATTGCTCTATTTTTAACCCCGTAAATTATTCTCAGATGAGAAGCATAATCTTTTTTTTTTAAGGAAAAAGGCAGAATCAGTAAAAAATGCTTCAGAAATCAGATGGGAACATTCTTTTACCCTGTCTGAATAGTGTGCAACTTGAAAACTAGTTACAGGAGATCAAATTAATTTCTGGTGTAACTTAATGGGAAGCCAGGTGCATAAATTGGAAAAGAAAATAAGAATAACATGATGAGAAAAGAATAGTTCTGGCACAACACCTCACCAAGGGATATGAGTAGTGACTTGGGTTGAATGTTGTTTGAAAGTACCATCAAAGGTAGATTAAAGTCAGGAGTATTGTGAGAGGAAATGGATAACCAGCACAGCAGGAGCAGTTACTCCAGGGGCTTTCTGCTGCTTATATGTGCACAGCTGGGGCCTCTAGGGATGAGGGTTATTTTAGAAGAGATGAAAGGTCGTGTCAAGTTGATTTAGTGCCTACAAATGCTGCTGGTATGTTGTTTAGTCCCCAGTCTGTCAGGTAGAGAACAAGAAGCATGTACTGTTTGTTCAATTGAAAAATGTGGGTTCCCCACCACAATCACCAATTAAGAGCATTACTAAGAATAGAAATCTAGCCTGATGTGCATATTTAAAAGAAACTTATCTTCACAATGAGGCCCAGGCTTCTCTTTGATTATAATATATACTCGGAATGTCCTGAAACTTAAATCAGTTCTAGATCCCTGGTGAAAGATAATTTTTTATGCATTTAATTTCCATTTTGTGTCACAAAACTGAGTTATTGAGTTACACACTACTGGGACAAGACACACAGTACAAAGAGCACCAGATACAGTGGTTCCCTGCAGTCTTGTAAAGTTCTATACAAAAAGGTACAAATACTGGAGGTAATAAACTTGGAAAATTAAATGCAAAGTTCTTTGTTTTTAAGTTTGCAATGTGAAGTAGCTCATGCTTTATATAACATGTGAGCAAAAACCGGTCTCTTTTCAAAATGGAAAGTCTGCAGGGAAAGAGAAAATTAGCAGCTGATGGAATTAAGTGAGTAATAAACCAGGCAATAATATAAAATCTGAACATACATAAAAAGCTTAATCACAATCTATATATAGACTTTACATCTCAGGAACATAATGTAACATATTGCTTCTCAAGGGCATCTCTGACTCTCATAATAGCCTAGATTTGTACTAGAAATCCAGATTCTCTAACAGTTTATTCCTGGCAATAAAGTTACCTCATTTGAAATATGACCACAATTCTCATTTAAACAATACTAAGCTCTCAGATGAAAGAGAGTAGGCACAGCATTTTCACTGGTGCCAGGAAGGTGACTGTCACAGGCAGGAGGAGCACAGGCCAGTGCAATGTTCTTCAGTAAACTGCACATCCATAGTAAGGAGATTTCTGACCACAGAAATTTTCAAATTTCCAGTTCTGGAGAAAGTGGCCAGTTAGTCCTCTCATCCTTCAATTCTGACCCACTGGTTTATGGAAGTGCAGATGCCCTGCTCTCACACAACAGCGAATGAAGAAGTCTGGCAAAAGTACTGACTGTGCAAAAAATACACCGGCTCCTCTCCCCTGTGAGGCTTTGGAGAGATTGCATTTTTTCTTCAAAGTGTAATGTAAACATTTTCCTGTAGTTTTTATTTAATGAGACATAAGTTTTCTCAGCACTTACTGCACTGAGCCCTAGAATAGACATTGCTTCATAAAATGGCAGGAAAGGTGTGCCTTATTCTTCCTTACCTAGATATTTTGGGGGAGATAAGACAGCAACATTGCTTAAATCATTAAATTGTTATTCTTCTCAGTGAAAAATTCTGTTAGTCATAAGCAAATATTAAAACTGCTGTACAATACTGTCCAATGCTCAAACATCATAAATCTAAGCAGAAATAGTGCAGAAAAAGGGCTACATCCCCTAGTGTGGTCAGGGGAACAGGACTTGCAAAAAGAGAACTAAAAGGAAGCTTGAGAGGTATAAACCTGTGAAAATACGTATGTAAGGCCATATGGTTGCTGTCTATAAATACACTAAGAGGAAAATGAAATATTTAAGCTAAAGAACAGTGTTGGCAAAAGAAAAAAAACCTGGTATAAAGCAGCCATTATTAAAATTATGCTAAAAGTTGTGCATGTCTTGGAGAGCAGCACAGCTCTGGAGTGGTCTTCAGGAGGAGGGGGCAGCAAAAATGTGACTACTTTTAACATGGAGTTAGTTATGTTTATGAAAGGAATTCCTGTGCACTGTGTAAAGTAATTGTCATGATAGTAAGATCATCTTAAATTTCAGTACTTTATTTATTTAGTGTCTTTGATCAAAAGCACTTATATAAAAATGCAATAATGAAAATTCCTTTCAACCAGTACAATAAAAGTTGGAATTCCTTGGGGTATTTCATTTTCTTTAGTAAAATGCAGTTTTGGCGCGCTCCATTCAATTTTTGTAGAAATGACAGAGCATCATCCCTACAAATAATAATAAATCTAGAACATAAGATAAGCTATAGGTTATTGAAATGATGTGTTGCAAAGTTAAATCCAACCTCTGCAATGTTAAACTAGCAACAGCTGAGGGAATTTGTGGCTCTTTGGCAAGTCTACAGGTCTCACCAAATAACTGCCCTGAAAGTCCCTGGTTTTCAGCTCTGTAAATCTACTGCTTATGAAACTGAGATAAAACCACTGCTTGGAGCTGAGTTCTCCGAACTCCCCAACCAACAGACCTAGTGAGAGCTTGCAGTGTCCTTTGCATTAGTGAGAGAATTTGCCACCCTGGCAGCTTGTAACCTGACCAGAGTGTATGTGCTGCACATGCCCACCTCTTCCTTCCCTTGTTTCTTTCTTGGTATTTCAGTTCAACAGGTGACCTCACGCTGGCCCATGTGTTGGGTGGCTGTGTGTGGGTGTGTCACAGTTTACACACAATCAGTATGAATCAGGGACAGGAGTACTGAATTTATGCCTGGGACTCAGCATAAATTGAATTGAACCAGCCCTATCCAGAAATGCAAACCTTAGCAAAATGTTTCAAGTTTGGACACTAAATTCAGGTTATCTAGGTCTACCTTCAGGACCATGTATATGGCACTTTGAATTTCAGGGACAGCAAGTGATGGCTTGCCAATTGACTTATAACTTGTGTGGGCTATGTTGAAAATTGGTAAGGTTGGAAAGGACCTTTTTCCCTCACACTTCGTGGCCTAAATCAGCTACTAACTGATGTGAGGGGAGGATGTTCAATGGAAATGGGGTGGGGGGGTAAGTTATTTCACACTGTATATTCTGTCATAGATCACTGGGCAAACAGAAATCCAATCCTGGGTGCTCAGCTTTCTGTTTTTTAAGTGGAGCTGATACAGCATCAGAAGATCCAGACCAAGCTCTAATATCCTAAATGAGGCTGTTAATTACCTATTATTAGGTAATTAATTACCTAATCTAAGCTAATTACCTATTTGTACCATATTTGCTTTATTTTGTCAGTGGAGCTACCCTTTGTCATGGTATAAAAACACAGTCTTCCAAACAAGAAAATTCTAGCTTTAGGATTTTAATTTCTCTTCTAACAAGCTTGAATTTAATTTCTGCACCTCTCTAGTCTTCACAAGTAAAACTAACAAAAAATTAATTGGAACATTATATGTAATGAATGGGATGGAAAAGCAGTAGGATCTGAAGAGAAATGCTGTTCTGCCCACAGAGTGCCAGTAGTTTGTTTTCTAGCACAGACCCAAGAAGTAAAAAGAGGGAGTCAGTGGCTTTTGCCTGTTGACTACAAGTGTTTGATCTCTCTACAATTGTGTAAGGGAGGAGACTGAGCACTCAAAAAACAGCTCTATGCAGATTCATTATTACACTTGAAATCCCAGATGATCTGTTCTCTCAAGGTGTTTTGTTTTTTTTAAACAAGTACATGCCAGCCCTTGAAAGGATTTAAATTGACTACATCACAGAAGTAGGTAGGAGGATCTACCCACAGATAGTGCAGTATTAAGCTCTTTTTCTTTATCCGTTCCCTTCTTAGGCCCTTATACTCTCCCTTAGCTGTAAATTGTGAGTTTCTTTCTGAGGGAAAATGGTTTTTTGCTTAGAGTTTCCTTGGCAGAAATTTTAATGGAATTGTCTGTCATCAACACCTGCTTTCAAGCTTTACTGATAAAATTAGATTTTATATCTCAGCATCACATATGGCATCTTTATAATTAGTCTTTTTGCAGTATATGAATGTCAATTCCTAAAATGCTGCCTGTACTGTTCATGTGGGAATATTTCACTTCATTAATCAAATCCAGGTTTTTCATTGGAGCTTCTAATTGTTGGAAGCCCACATCTTCATGTGTCTGATCTCAAAACCATTTTGATGGACTGATGCAACACATCTGCAGCTGCACTGGGACCGAGCTGTGAGCAGATCCCTTCTGGAAATGGGATCCTGAGAGGTCTATATGGGCCTCCATACCTAGAGTCACTTGTGGAAATGCAGTCTTTGAATATGTAGCTATCTGAAGATGAGGGGTGGCCTTCTTCAGAGGGCTCAGTATTGATCTAATATTGGAAACAGAGGAAGGTCTATGCTTAGGAGATTCTGAAAAATATTACGATACATAACATTTCAGAACATGAGCACCCAGATTTTAACATACATACTCAAGAGTAAGCAAACTTAGAGGTGTTTTCAGACAAGTGATGATCAGAATGACTGGTCAGCAATATGGGTAAAAGTGTTCCTGCATCAGTGACTCACAGGTGGCTGTTTTAAACAGTTGTAAAATGCATGGGAAGTCCTATACTAGTACAGATACCAGTATAGGTGATAGGTCATTTTTTCATTACTCATGTCACAGCTGAGAATTTTTATTCCACTTGGGTACATTCATTTCTCTGCTCAGATGAGAAAATGCACAAAGTAACAGATCATCACTATACCATTAGCACTAATGTCATGGAAGTGGTAACATTTGTATGGAAAAGTCAGCATTTAGTACCCTTATGCAACAGGATGAAAATGTGCAAACTGTTAACTTGTAATAGAAATGTCTTAAGTTTCTCAAGTGCAAAGTGCAGTGTCAGCAACTCTATCCTCTAGAAAAAAAAAGACAAATAGGAAAACATTTATAAACATAGCTCTTGATAGCTCTCATGCAAACTGCTGTCAGACTTGTACACTAATGCAGTGAATCATTCAGGCTCAACTCACTGGGGGTACTCCTGCTCATATTGGTCAGACTGGCCATAAGGGATTTAACTTTATAAGCATAGTAGTCCCTTAAGTTGACAGATGGAACTTCTTTCATGCCATCACCAAAATCACAGCTTCTCATAGCACTCTCTAACTGCTTCTGACGCCTGTAGAAGTGGGAGAATTTATTAAAGATCAGTGTAATGGGAAGCACTACCACTAGGATACCAGCTAGGATGCATGCAGATGCCGTCAACTTGCCGGCAGTGCTCCCTGGCACCACATCCCCGTAGCCAACCGTGGTCATGCTAACAGTAGCCCACCACCAACAAGCAGGGATGGTGGCTAACCCCTCATTCTCTTCTTTCTCAATGGTATAAGCCACTACTGAGAAAATGGAGATGCCAACAGAGAGGTAGAGTAAAAGAAGCCCCACCTCTCTGTAGCTATACTTCAGGGTGGCTCCAAGGGACCTGAGACCTGTGGAGTGTCTAGCAAGCTTTAATATGCGGAAGATCCTCATGAGTCTCAGCACTTGTGCAACTCTGCCTAAATTTGCTAAAGTCGGACTACTTTCCACCACCAAGTTGACAATTAATGTAATATAAAATGGAAGGATAGACATTAGGTCAATCAAATTCAGGGCATGCTTGAAAAATTTTAAAAAGTCAGGAGCTACTGCAAATCTCGCCACCAGTTCAAAAGTGAACCATGCAATACCAAAATGTTCCACGATTTCAAAGCGAGGGTCTTCCTCGGTGTTCCCATTGCTGTCAACAATCTGAAAGTCTGGGAGGCTGTTCAGGCACATGGTCACAATGGAGCCCAGCACCACCACTATTGAAAGGACACTGAAGATGCGGCTTAAAACTGAGTACCCAGGATTATCCAAAGCAAGCCAAAGCTGCCTCCTGATGTTTCCAAAGGGCTGTTTGTCAAATTTAGAGGCATCATTGTAGAATGCCAAAATCTCATCAAAAGAAGATGTTGTACTTTCCTGGTCACTTTGTTCCTCCCATTTCTCTTGGTCTGGCTCCATTTTCCTCCCATGGTAGCTATAACTGCAGCAGGAGTCTATAAAGAATTCATTGATTCCCCAGTATTCAATCTCCTGGCTGAACGAAAACACACAGAGTTCACCCATCACATGGAGCTTGCCAGTGTTATAAAAATGTAGCACATAAGGAAAGAGCTCGGGGTTCCTGTCAAAATAAAATTCATTCTTGGTGTCATCATAGTCATCACAAAGCTCCAGTATCGACTCCTTTGAGTGGCAGCTCAGCAATTTGCCCAGCCTGGTCTCGGGGAACCTTAATAATGTGTTGGATCTCATCTTTTTCTTAAAGCCTCCAACGTTGATGCTGATCTCATTGTCTTCAAAATTCGCTTCAGATAAAGCCCTCAGACTCTGCCCTGTCATAGTGAGCTCCTTCCAAAGGTGGGTAGGGAATGAAAACCTAGGATACAATTACACAGAAAGTTGGCAGAATGAACAAATCTACAGCATGTTCACCTATTGATGCTCGCTCGCTCTTTTTCTTTTTCTTTCTTTCTTTCTTTTTTCTTTCTTTTCTTTTCTTTCTTTTTATTTCTTCTTTCTCTCTTTAATTCTCTCCTCTCTTTCTCTTTCTTCCCTTCTTTCCTTCTCTCCTTTCCCTCTCCCCTCTTTTCCCCCCGTTCACTTGCTTTCCCTCCTTTTTTCTCCCTCTGCCGCCGTTTCGCCCCTTTTCCCCCTTTTCTTTTCTCCCACCTCCCACTGAAGACCTTGAGGGAGGCTCCTTTGTTCCAGCTGCAGGCTCCTGTCCCTCCCCTCGCCCTTCACCTGTGCTGCGGCTGTCGCTCCCACCACCCCCCGTTACTCACGGCCTTTGTGCCACCGGGGCCGCGCGGATCTTTCATTCCCTCCCGCCGCTCCCGGCCCCGCCACACAAGGAGCCCCCGCTGGCCGCCGCCGCCCGGGCTCCCGTCCCACGCCGCGCCTCAGGGGCCGGAGCCCCCGCTCCGACCCGCGGGGCACCCGCCCCGCCCGGCTCCGCCGCTCTCCGCGCCCGCCCTACCTGCTGCCTCAGCGGCCGCGGCCCCCCGCCGGCGCGCCCTGCTGCCCCCGGCCCCCGCCCGCCATCGCCGCCGCCCGCGGGGGCCGCCAGGGCTCGCCGCGCTGCCCGGGGCTGCCGGGGGATGCCGGTGCCGGGGGGGTGCTGCTGCCGGGGGGATGCCGGTGCCGGGGGGATGCCGGTGCCGGGGTGTGCCGGTGCCGGTGGGGTACCGGAGGGGTGCCGGTGCCGGGGGATGCCGGTGCCGGGGGTGTGCCGGTACCGGGGCCGGGCCGGGCCGGGCCGGGCCGTGCCGGACCGGGCAGGGCAGGGCAGGGCAGGGCAGGGCAGGGCAGGGCGGCCCCGCCGGCCGCGCGGTGCTGAAGGGACAGCGGCCGCCCCGCTCAGCGGCGGGAGGCGGCGGCACGCCCGCTCGTCATGGCGACGACCCCCGCGGCTGCCGCCCGCCCCCGCCGCTCCCACCTACCCCCGACCCGACCCCGCCGGCAGCGATCGGGGAGGGCGGCTGGGCCGCCGGGGGCTGCGGAGGGGCGGCCCGGCGGAGCCGGTGTGCCGGAGGTGCCTCCGCTCGCTCGCTCTCGCTCTTGCCCCCGCGCACCGGCGGCAGTGGCGCCGCAAACTCGGGTTTCCTCCCCACCGCGATCCTGCTTCACGCCGGCTCCGAGCGGCACAACCTCCCGAGGGGGGACGGGGGACGCCCACCCACGGCCGCAGTGGCTGCGAGCACCCGCGGACCCTCTTCCGAAGGGCGTCGCCCGCCCCCCGCCCCTCTCCCCCTCACCCTCACCCTGCCGGGAAGGGACCGGGGGAGCGGGTGCCGCTACCCCGCCCGCCCATGGCACCAGCGGGTCCTCGCTGTGGCGCCTGGGCAGGGTCCCTGCGGGGACTGACAATAGGAGAGACGGGGACACTTGTCAGAGCAATTTGGTGTGAGGGGAGCGGAGCTGCGTGTCGAAGCTGCTCGCCGCCCCCTCAGTCACCGGCTGGGAACCCCCGACCTCCGCACACAGCCCTGCCAGCCATTTCGGGAGGGATCATCGTGAACGGCGGCACCTCGAGCAGGACGGGTGGGAGGGCTGACCTCCTTGCGCTGCTGCCCTTGGTGGGTAGAGTTTTCGTGCTAGCACATGGAATAATGTCCAGCTACATAGTCAGCGATGCCAGGATCCCTGCCCATGCTGGAGGCAGCTAGGAAGAAATCTCCCCGCTCTTGCTGAGCCCGGGGTGAGACCGAGTTTCTCCGGGAGAGGCCTGATCGTGGCAATCCTTGCGCACTTGACCCCGCCCTGAGCAGGGGCCGGCTGTGCAGAGCACAGATGCTGGGAGACAGGTGCTTTGTGCCGGGATAACCCACATCGTCCCCTGCCAGCTGCCTCGTGACCGCCTCTCACTCATGCTCTCACGCATCTGATGTCCGGCTCTCCGGCTCCTGGGAATTGACCGCTGTCAGTTCTTTGTAAGATTAGGGCGTGCAGGGGGATGAAGACTCCTCTCTTGCTTCCCCCCAGCCCTGACAGAGCCCCGAGCACTCCAGCCCTATGCATCACCTTCGGCTTGTTCCTCAAACCCTTGGTGGGGGAGAGAGGTTATAGCTTCCAACTCCAGCCACACGAGCCCTATTTACAAGGAACTCCCAGTATTAAAGATCAGCCGTTTAAGAGCCCAGGAAACTGAGTGCAGACATGGAGTGGGGCAAATAGTCCTGGTGTATGCCACTGGCCAGGTCTCCAAGAGCCTGCTCAGGTTTCCTACCTGGGGTGTTGCGATCACCCCACCACATCCCACCAAGGCTGGTGCATTGTGTGGCCAAAGACTCCACACCTCTGGAGACACTCCCATAGCTGAGGGTGCTATGGGTGCGTGGACCCATAGCACCCTCAGCCCCCCGGATAGGCTTCAGAAGATCCATGTTTCAGTGACGCTACAGTTGGGCTCCCCGCTCGCCTGTTCTTGGGTGGTGTGTGCTCTTGTTTTGCTCTCCTGCTGGTGAGCGCCTTCTGCCTCCCTTTCCTTCACATGCCCTGGGTCAGGGCTCTGTGTGCCAGCATGCGTCACTGCATGTCCGGTGACATCCCAGGGGACGCTGAATCCACACGGAATTACGGACAGCAGGCTGCTCTCCTGGCCAGGGAAAGTGCTGCTCCTCTCAGCCCGGTCCCTCCAGCTCTTCCCCTGCTGGGAGGTGGCACGCAGGAGACAGAGACTGCACGCAGCAGGGAGGAGGCTTCGGAAATGCAGTGGCGACCTGCCCGTTTCCCTGTAGCAGCTGCGTTTCATGTCCAGAGAGGCAGCTCTCCTGCTTCCCAGTGGCAGTGTAGCTGTGGTGTGTTTGTGACAGCCGCCCCCTCTCAGGGCTCTGCTGGCGAACCGCTCACTGGGGAGCTCTAATTATGCTGGCTTTTAGTGCCTGGGGCAAGGGGTGGCAGGACACAGGACTGGGAACCACCACGTTAAGATTTTTGAGTTGGATGCCCCACCACATTCCCCAGGGCTTGGATAAATCACAAAACTTCTCTATTGTAATTTCCCACTCACTCTTAGGAGAGCAAAAATAACTCATGTTCCTCAGTAACACTACAAGAAATATTGAGCTGCTGCTGCTGGAAGTGCATTCAAGCAATGTCTATGTGTTTTCACCAGCTCCTGGGTAGCTAGTGGGGGCTTTAAACATATTGAAACATCTTCAGCAAATTTGTAAAAAAAAAAAACAACCAAAACTTCTGTTTCTTATTCTTAAATTAAATATTTTCCCCTAATTCTGCTTTGGAAGAAACTAAGTGGAGATATATTTAGAGGATTTCCAAGCTTTTATCGATTGTTCTCACCTTCTAAGCCACTTGGCTAAGTAAAAATGGTTATAGGGAGTCTCATTACTCATTTATCAATCTCTGATCTTTATCTTGGAAAAACTGCTGGTCACTTTTCTAACTTGCATTTTCCCATTAAAAAACACAGCAAGGTTTATGAAGAGATACTGGAGATAAACAGCAAAGCAATATAACTCCATAAGGATACAGCTCTCACTGGTCTGATACAACTACTCCTGTAATTAGGGCTGGTAGACTCAGTCCAAGCATTTTGCTAATAAGGCTAAAATGCTTCCAGCACCCAAATTAGCAATCCAAAATCCATCTGAATTTTTTTGCAAGGGGCACACTCTGCTCCATGGCCATATAAGCAGGTCTGTTAATGACCTAGTATTTTTGCCTTTCCCAACAGTAAGTACAGAAAAAATTGCTGTGGGCACACTATCACTGGTGTAATCTGAGGCAAAAGATATGTCAAAAGAAATCAGGTATGTCATTTTTGCACAAAATGAGCTTGTGATGTGTCAGATAATAGCACATTTTGGGATGCACTGGTGATACACCAAATAAATACAAAACAACACTTTGTCTCCACTGCCTTGTGGACACTTCTTGGACCGTAGAGAATGCAAGAGCAGTGCTGAGGTGGGGCTGGGCTGGGAGTGTAAGGAAGCGTGAAAGAATTGCTTGTTGGAGTGGGGAGATGAATGAGTGATTCATATTACCCTAGGGCAATATTACAAAAGCTAAACTAACTTTGGTTTTGGTGGTTATACTTTCTGACTGAGACTGTGTATGAGAGACGGGACTTGTTTTATTGGTACACGTGGTACCATGTTATTTAAGGAATATGAGAAGGTGCCAGTGCTGTGTAAAAACATGGCGTGGGTACAGGTGCCCTTCAGGGCCGAGGACACTCAGCAACTGCAGTGTTTGACAGTGCACCCTGCTTGGGGTTTGTGGTGACCTGAACTGTGAGGGAATGTGGAAATTATTGCGATTCTACTGACTGACTCAGTGCAGGAAGCTGCTGCCTAAGAAGTCGTCCTCAGACAACATCTCCTGCCTGCTCCCTGTTGGCTGCCCCACCACTGCTGCAGTGAGCTAACACTGCTGAGGACATGTCACATTTGAAGAAGTGACATGCATTGTCACCTTTGGAAGAAGTGAAACTGCTACGAAACAACTAAATCTGCAAGTGTTAATGAAATACTGAACAGGGTCTAAAGGAAGTTATGGGACCAAAGTCAGTAGTTTTATTGGCATGGTGGGTATGGTGGGTAGATTCACTTTGAACGTGAGGACACAGCTGTCTATTACACTGAAGGTGGAGCTTCAGTCTGAACCTAATACTTACTGAAAGGTTTCCTGGGGCCAGGTTCAAATGTACATTCTTGTTGACCATTTCCTTTTGTTCCAGATGGGCTGGAAAATCCTGGAGTCTTAATGTATTAGTTTAAGATCAATAGATAAGGTCTGTTTTTCTTTCCAAAGGTGGCTGAGACCCTTCTGTGTTGGCATTTCTACTGTCACAACTGTTGACTGTGGCCAGTTAGTAAATATGTTTAAAAGAAATAAAAATAGTTTTGTGCATCATGCTCACTAAATACCAGAAAAGGACTGTTGCAGAACATAGCCAGGTTTATAAGAATGAAGTTGAAAATGGATTTAAACAAATTCATAAAGGCTACCTCCATTTCTGGATCATTTATCCAAATGGTCTGAGTACAGCCTGAATTTGACAGAAACCCTGACTGAGAGAGAGCATTGCAGAAGAGGGACCCTTCTAAACACACTTTGTTCTTACCCGCCCATGGCAGCAAGGTAGCCACTCTCATGATGCTTGGTTCCTGTCAGTCTGTGGGCAGCCTTTTCTAACTGGAAGTCTAATGAAAGCTGAGATTGTTCCTGCTTTTTTCATCTTTCAGTCGTTCTCAAACCCCCATAACCACAGGCAGAAAAGAAGTGCCATTTGTTTACGAGTCTCCTCATCCTGTAAGTGCCCTGACTGACATGCCTGCTTTTCTTAGGAGGCAAAGGCTTTGCACAAGCTCTGTGGCATTTGCAGTATAAAACTAGGGAGGGAGGAGAGTCAAACACTTTACTAAGCTATGTGTTTACAAGGCAGTGATAATGTCTGAAAACAGACCTTCGCTGTGACACAGTGGAACTCAGCGGACCACAGAAAGACCATCTGGCAGCTGAAGAAACTGAACCATGTACTGAACGTGAATGGAGCATTTCTTTTTGGCTGGCAGCACCTCAACAGAGTGACAAATACTGATCTTTTGTGGTGCAGTGATTGCATGAGCATTGAAGTTTTACTGAGATGACTGTGGTATTCTGCCTTTTGTTGTGAGTTGACCTCCTTAGTCGCTGTTGTGCCTGCTCCACCTGATTCTTGACTCTGAGGGACATGTGGCAGTATTTGCTTTTGGAAGCCCAGTGGGGAGAATTGTCTTCCTTAATAAATCACTATATCCCAGAATCATGGAATGTAAGGCAAAAAAAAAAAAAGGATTATCAGGGAATTGTGACTTTCTTTTAGTTAAATTGTAGAATTTCAACCTTCTGTCCCCTACTGAAAACCGTTGTCTGAGACAGGTGAAATGAGGCATACCTACAGACCCCCCAGACTCCAGCTGAGCTGCAGCAGTAAGCATTGCCAGTAGCAATGAGCAGTGGGAAAGAGGGGGTTCCAGAGCTGTGTTTTTGGATGGGCATTTGCCTGAATGGAGGTGGGGAGAAAGAGGATCTTGCTTGGATGCAGGTTATGGCTATTAATTTTAAAATGTGACTAAAAAGCCTAGTTCTGTTATGTCAGTCAGCTGACATGGAGCATATGAAGGCTATTTCGCTTGCATTTGGAACTTGTCCCTGTGTTTCTTCCCTTAAGATTCTCACACTTGTGTGTATCTAGAAAACAAAGCCATGGGAAATCCAGCTACGGCACAGCTCCTCGGGACAGATCCCCAGATTTGATATATTCTCAGTTGATTTGCTCTCACTGAGAACATGCCTCATGCTTAGATGGTGCGGTGTGTTTCACCTCCATTTTTCTTCTGGGCACTTTTAAAGAAGATGGGAGAAATGCTTCTTGCTCTATGAAAATGAGAGAAAGCTCACCCAAAGCTCATCTGGGCCCTTTATCCTAAAAATAGGATTCAGATCGTTTCATCTATCTATCTATCTATCTATCTATCTATCTATCTATCGATCTATGATACAGGAATCTCCAATTTAAATAAAAAAAGCCCCAAGTTGAACACAAGCAGGAAGAGCAGTTCCTACTTGGAAACATAGTATTCAAAGAAAGTATGAATATGAGAAAGCCCCTCCTAGCTTACATCTGTTCCAGTCTGGGAGGAAAACTGATTTTGGTTATGAAACCAGCATGCAGAAGAGCAGGTGTAGCCTCTCGAGCTGGGTGACCCAGCCTCACAGACTGTCCGTACTCTCAGGAGCAGCAAAGGGCCATGCCATACTTTACACAGGTTAGTAAGCTCCAGGTCAGGGTTGTTAGGTGTTGCAATGCTGGGCCAGCTCCAATGCTGTTATCATTGCCTGACATGTGGATCAGTATTACCTCCTTTCTTCTTCCTCACTTTTTTGGGGGAGTTTGGTGCTAGGAGACTCTTAGCTAATCCCGTGTTTTTCAAATAAATAGTAACAACATTGAAATTGTGTTGGTAACAGCCAGAAGAGACTGCTTCTGCTGCCAAACATAAATTCTTAATCTCTTGACTCTCCCTCCTGACTCCTTGGATGAGTTTCTGTTGGGTGTCCAAATCTTCTCATCCATATAGTCACACCATACAGAATATTCCTAGGCATGACACCTGCCACACTGCCCTTGCCTTTTGTTGTCCAGCCCCATCACTAGGGATATTGGGAAGGATGGACTGATCATTTCATGGCCAGCACATCCACACAGTGTGAAGCAAGTCTGCACTGGCCCAGGTGGAGCTTGGAATCGTAATCATCTTTACTAACCTTAAAAAAAATTAAAGGAGCATTAAGAGAATCTTACACTTCATCTGTCCAAATGTATTTATTTTGCAACTGAAAGCCTTAATGCCCAGCTAGATCTATGAGTGAGATAAAACAAAGAAGCAAAAGAAATGGAAAGCAGTGTTCCCTGCACCTCCCAAAGGTTGTTTCTACAGGGAGAGGGCAGAAGGGGCACTATCTGCTTTCCATGCCTGAGTTGCCACTGCCATCCCTCCCTGACTTCCCAAACAATGATACGATATCTTGGTGATACAATATCTGGTGTCTGTAGCCATATTCTAGCTTGAGAGAAAGTTTTACTCGATCCTCAGATGAGGCCATAGAGATTTAACTGGAAAGATTTTGGAGAGCTGACTTAATAATTAAGACCCAGTTCTGACCATAGAGGATCATCAGGGGCTCCAGCCTCCTGCATCACAATATTTGTGCAGCTCAGCACAGATTCAGAAGCTACTGTTTCCTGGCTTCTAAACAAAGGTCTCAGCTTCTTAAATATGAAATATTAGCATTGTCTGTTTTTTGTGAACCCACCCAACATCAGATCCTTTGTTTTATCTTTGTGTTACTTTTGAAGGATTTAGTTGTTGCCCTGAGGGCTCTGGTGTTCACAGTTCTTCAGTACCCACTTTATTCACTCTGTTTGCTTCATCAAGAGATGAGCAAAGTTTGCCTCTGAAGTCAGCCTGAGTGCAAAGAAACTTAAGGGTCCTGGGTGACTAAAGAAATAGCAGCATGGGTCTGAAAAGGAGTGGTCCCAAAGTGGCAGTACAAGTATATCCTTTTATATGCAGCCTAGCATCACCAAAAAGGAGCGAATGAAAGCACATCACACTTCACCAGCTTCCTGAAGCTTCCCCAAACAGATACTGTGAATATTTTCTCCCAGTTTGTGTGGACCATTTGCCACTGCCTCATAAACCATCATGTCCAGAGTTTGCCAGCTGAGATAAAGGTAAATCTATCTCTCCTTGAGATGTTTTTAGCACACTATCTGGAAGATATATGGCCATCACACGCTGCCAACAAAATATATTTCTGTACTGGTATCATCTCCAGCAGCTTCTTTTTTTTTTTTTTTTTTTTTTGTAACAGCACAAAGAGAAAGATTTGTGCCTTACTGTGCCTTACTTACAAAGCCTTACTGTGACTGAAATAGTGGTTTGGGTTTTTTTAAAATTCTGTTTAACGAAAAACAATCAACCTTAACCATATATTCTTTAATAACTGCCCACACAGCAAAAGGAATTTTAAAGATTTTTCATAACCTGCATGATGCTTATGTCCCATTTTTTAGAATAGGAGAGCACCCTCCACCCATTTAGAAATACTAACAAATTATTTGCAGTAACAGTCTATCTCTGAGTCATTCACTGCATAACTTTGCCATGGCAGTACCTTGCTTGAAATGTATCTCAAAAGCAGTTTGGTCCGTAATTTATCCTGAAGGTCAAACTTGCCTATCTAAGTATCTGATTGAGACTGTGTACATTCTTCTATGCCTTCAAAAAGATTCTGGTTATAAAGAGGCCTCTCACTACTGGATGAAGGATAAGGAAACTATTTCCTTTGGATTTGATTCACTGTGATATTTTTGGATCGCATTTAAAGCAAGAACAAGTCAATTGAAAAAAAGGATCACTAAATAAGACTCTAATTAATGTTTCCCACTGTTCTCATTGCTATCGTGGAACAAAAGGTTTTAAAATTTCTGAAACATGTTGGGACATCTGTGCTCAGTTTCTATACACAATGCAGAAAGTCCAAAACATCATGGGAAACCTTATTCTGAGGGGATGCCAGTCCAGATCCATGCTCTGAAGGGTTTCATATGGTTCAGATCAGCTTATAAAAAAAGCCTCTGAACTGTTTTATCCTTAGCTAACATGATTTTAAACTTCAGATTTTTAACCTCTATTCAAGAAAGCACTTAACAATATGCTCAATTATAATCCCCTCTGGTTTTCAGAATCATGCTTTTCTTCACTCTCCTGGAGTTTATTATTCCTATTATAAAGAGTAAGAGGAAATCATGAAGTAATTTTTTTCAGAACCATATACTATGGAATTATGAGAAAACAGCAGTAGTTTAAACTTCACCATTTGGTTTGCTGACTGATTCATTTGCTATACAGTCGAGTGAGGGCAAATATGTTGTGAGGAAAACCTGAATTTTGTTTTATTTGTTTTTCTTTTCAAGCTGCTGCTTTGTGGAACAATTCTGAAATTCACTGCAGTCGGAATATTACACTAACCAGCTGCAGATCAAAGACTTCACTGAATCTAGGTCAGGTCTAATTTGTGAAGCTCACAGAGTTAGTCACTATGGCAGCTTTCTGAAAGGTACAGATGGAGAATCCATGAGCTGTGGGAACAGAATTATGGGGCTTCTTCTCACCATCAGTTTTAATGCAGTTTGTTTTATTTCCTTTTCCAGGAGTTTCTTTTTTTAGAGTTCCTAGTAAAAGAGAGATTAAATGTGACAGCCACATCTGTTTTAGGAAATTCCTGTGGAGATATCAGATTGGTAGCTGGCTCAAGCGATGTTAAAAGTGAATGCTTCTGGTCTGAGCAGGTGGTCTATGAACGTTATGAAAAATCTGTAGCCTTTTATGGTGACTTTTATCTCAGGATCTCAAAGCACTCTGTAAATATCAGTTGATCAAGCCTTACAATATCCCTGGGAGGTGATCACTGTAATTGAAGGGAGTGGGTTTTATGGCTCACAAGTTTGCTGCTGGCTGTGAAATCTTATTTGTGACTCACACAATCTGCCACAAGTAGAGCAGATGTATTGCTGCTGTGCCTGGATATAAGAGCTGCTTGAGAGGCAGTGGTGCTTTTGCCACTGGCACACAGTTTTTCTTTCCTTCTGGTCTGCTTCACTGTCCCTTGTTCTCCCATTCTCATTTCCTGGTACTCTCTGTCAAGTGACACCACTTTTGTAAGTCATCTTGTGCAAATATTTTCTGGAGAGCACTTGACATGGATGTGTGCTTTGCAGATTGTTTTTCTGCAGTTCCTGGGAGAAAATGGTGATGAGATGTACTTCAGCCAGTCTTTTCCCAGATGTAGTGGGGGCAATGCAACTGGGATCTCCCTTTGCATTATTGTTGGGGTTAATTTAAAGGGGCTTAAAATTTAAACTTAGCACCACAGAAACCACACCAGTAGTCAGAGAACATCTGTCTGAACAAGGTCCAGAAGACAGGAGAAGCTGTCTTGTAAAGCGCTCCTCTCTGACCTAGAGATGGGCTGGAGCATAGGCATCACCAAGGGCAGGTTTGCTTCAGTGAATGTTGCTTTTGTAATTCACAAGAAACAATGAACAGGCTTATTTCAGAGTCATAACATGAAAAATATTTGTGTGCTTGCATCCACATATATGTGTGTGTAAGCACTGCTTATATGATAACCACCAATATTTAGAATTTAGGACAGGACTTTTCTACAAAAGGAATCTTCCTGTGGTTTGCTTATTTGGTTTGGGGGATTTTTGTTTGTTTTTTTTTTTTTCTATAGAAGTAGAGGCTATTTATGTAGAGGGTACTTTGACTTGCACTGAACATACTTAAAATTCAGTCATACTCTAGTTCCAGTTGTGACCTCTTGGGATTTTGGCATTTGGGCCCTCCAAACACAGTGTTACTTCCTTTAGTAAAACCCGGGTTGGAGGGCATGGATGAAGATCAGTATTTCCAGATGAAAATGCACTCAGTTGCTTGGATAACTACATGAGACTTCGTTGCTTGTGTGGTAACGCTCAGATTATAAATATCAACTTTGGACAATGTTGACCCACAATCCATGATGTTGGCTGGAAAATCACCATTTGTTGTTTAAGTGTTCTGGAAAGTATGATTGCCATCCAAGGCTGAACGCAGAGTACTCATCACTGTTAGTCTGGAACTTGTTCTGCATATTATACCTCTTAGTATAATAAGGTTAATAAACCAACTCTATCCCCAGCCAGTATTTATAGTACAAAGAAATTCTCAAATGCAAAGATATTTGAGGTCTTTACAGTATTACACCAGAGGAGAACTTGACATCAGACATTCAAGTGGTTATAATTTTTCAATTTGCTTTGTAAAGGACTTTACCTTCCCATCCTCACAGCAGTCAGCATATCTGGATCTCCACCCTGACTGTGACCTCTGGATATTGCCATACTATAAACATTAAACAAACATAATTATTGCTAAAAATTGGGTAGGTTATTTCTTCCCTCAATTTGTTGCTTTCAAGATGTCCATAGGCCTGTGTTGTTCCTAATCTACAGCTACCAACAGATTAATACAATGACCAGTGTGTGAGGATAGTGTCACTGAATTAAAAAAGCTGAGAATTCTTTCCAATAGCTGAAACAAATTGCCTTAGCTCAGCTTTTGCATTTTGGCTATATCACAACATTTGTTTTAGCAAAACAAAGCAAGTGGTCAGATGGAATTGAAAACAACCTGGAAGAAACTGGAAATTTTGCTGGGGGAGAGGAGGAAATCAGGAAGCTTACTATTGTAAAAGTTTGTTCTGTACCGCAAAGAGGGGAATAAGGAGGAGAGTTTCTTGGAGATTAAAATGTGTAATAGCAGGCAAACCTTTGTACACTCAGAGTATCCATTTCTCAACATAGCAAACAGGAACATAGAAACATATGTGGTCAGCAATAACACTCATAAATCTTAAGAGATTATGTGTTCCTAAAGTAAGACTTCAGACTGATCTATTTTGTTAAGTGCCAAACTTCAGCATGATTCAATCAAGTTTTGCTTAATCGGAATTTATTTACTCTTTGTGATGATGAATCACTGAACATGTCTGTAGTCCAGTCTGTTGAACTAATTTATCAGGTATTTTGATGGACTGGTGATTTGCCTTCCCTGAACATTTCATGGTTTATTTATTTATATCATCTGGATTGTGTAGAACAAGAATTGGAGTTCTGCTAAGAATTAAACATTCCCTAGTGATGCCTTTAGTAAAGGAAACACTCTCTAGATTGGTAGTCTTGTTGCAATATAGCCAAACAACTAAGCCAGGAAAACTCTTATCTACAGACCCAATACCACTAAACAAAGTAATTTGTTAACCTGGGTGGATTTGTGTCAGAGACACGACCTGGCAAAGACGGAGGGACGACAGCAGTGAGGTTTCTCTGTGCAGGACACAGGGATTTCCTGGAGGCTGGCCCAAGAACGTAGGTCATCCCAAGAAGAAAGAAGACACGGGGGAGTTGCTTACATAGCCCAATTAACATGCAAGTACTGTGCAGAAAGTCAGTCTCACACTAGCTGTTCCCTGGTTCTTACGGATAATGATAGTATGAGACAGGCCAGGTAGGACTTCACTGTAAGTTGGCAACGTATGTACATTCCCCAAACTGTGCTTGAATTGATGTTCTCTCCTGAAACGTGTGCCACTATGACCACACTGCTGTGGCTGCATGTTAAAGCTAACTTCAGAATAGCTACAAGCAGCTGGCATGCCTACCTTCAGTGCAGGTATGTGGCTTCGGCCTTCGCTTTTCCAAGGGAATATATCTCATCAGGTATTTTTTGGAAAGACTTCCAACTCTCTACCTGTGAAAGAGTTAAAGAATAACATATGGAAGTGGCAAATTATTTCCCAGAGTGGAAAGTTCTGATTTTCTGTACATAATGATGCAAAATAAGAATCCTCTGATTTCCAAGGAAGTGCAGTCTGCTAGGTCTGGGCTTCCCAGTGCAAGAGATAAAGACATAAGTGAGTCCAGTGAAGGGCAGTCGGGCTGTTTAAGGGACTCGATCATCTGGCATATGAGAAGTTGTGAGAACTTGGGCTGCTCAGCCTGGAAAAGAGAAGGCTGCAGGGGATCTCAGTATTGTGCATAAAGCACCCAGTTGGGTAAAGAGATGAATAAAAGATGGAGCCAGACTCTTCTCAGTGGTGCTCAGTGACAGGACTAGAGGAAGTAGGAACAAACTGAAACACAGGAAAGTTTACTAAAACGTAAGAAAAGAAAATATTCAATGCAAGGGTAGTCAAGCGTTGCCACAGGCTGCCCAGAGAGGTTGTGGAGATATTCAAGATCTGATTGAACATAATCACAGGCAACATGACCCTGATTTGGGCAGGGGATTGACTGGAGGCGCCTCAGAGGTACCTGCCTGCCTCAACCATTCCATCAGATTAAATTAAAAAATCCTAAGTATTAGTGCAGATTTTCCTGAGAATTTATAGTGGCAAGCAGAGCATTTCAGTTTATTAAGTAGATATTAGCCCTCTAGGGTCTTGGGCACATAATGTTCTTTTGGTGAGCACTCAAACAGTGGATATAAATTAGAGATCAAGCACCATTAATGCAACAATGGTACTAGAACTCATGTGGTACTAACTGTGTGCACAGGTGTGTAACATGTATATCAGTTCAGGGTGTAAAAAGAGGTAGAGATGTGATTCAAATACCAATTAGATGTGCTTTATTAGCTTCCATTCAACATCTGGTGTTTCTGCCATAGCACTGAACTGGATCAGTGGCATCAGGTTTTGGTCCCTTTGCTTATTGTCGCTGTTTCACAGGCTGCATCAACCTTGGTCTTTGCTGAAAGCCTTCCTTAGAGTTGTCTCACTTAGGGATTTTGCCTACTCATTAGAAACAAAGAAATTGTCAAAATCTGATGTTACATGGATTTATGATGTATGTCACTGGAGTTGTAAGTAGCAATAGTCAGACTAAAACTTGTCCTTTTTTCATCTGATGCTTTCTTCTGGCCTCACAGTGTACTGAATTGCTTTGTAGGCTAGCTAGCCCTAAATAACAAAAAGCAATCAGTTTGTATCTGAGGATAGGGAAATGCTTCTGAGGTGTCCCAAACACATTTGGCACGTTTAAACACATCCTTTCAGCTTGTCGTCTTTCACACAGCTTCTGAATGATGCTAATAATAATATCATTTATTTTGCATGATTGGTCCTGTGATTCTTGCTTGTACATCCCAAATACAATACTTCCAATCTTAGCTTCTTTTCTTCTGCAGGGAAATGCATTAGACTTCTTCAGTTATTCTAGATATTTAGAGCCAGAAGACCAAGACCCATGAATATACAGGCCTAAAGTTATTAAACAACCAGAGATACTTCAGATCTAATTGCTTTATTGGTGCTTCTGTGTTGACTTTGATTGTGGTAAGAGGTTTACACTGCCAGAAGGAAGAAATGAATTGGGCTTTTACGTACAGACGTATTAGAACATTTGTGAATTTTTAACATGAGAAAACAGCCATCTTTAAATGGCAAAAAATATTTGTATAACAGTACTGTTACTTGCTGGTGTTACTTACTTGAAATTAACTCTTTAGGGTAATTGGAAATATGTAAAACCTGTGGAAGGTCAGAATGGAGATCTATGCTTTCAGTCTTATTTTAGATTCGGAAAAGCAGCACAGGAACTACACACAGTTTCAGGAAGAAGGTACTTAGCTTTCCTATCCAGTTACAAATCCACCATGGGTTATTTGCCCCTAACATCTATGGAGACAATTGTAGCCAACTGACCCTCTTTTAACAATATGGCTTTGTGGTTTTTTATAACAGGAGGACAGCCAATATGCTGGTATACCTATAAAATTAACCAAACCTGAGGGATGAAAGCTGGAGTAAGAGCAGGACATTAGTCTGAAGACTACCTTTTTCAAGAAAAGAGGTGCCACTGTTTTCCTGTGGAATGCAGGAGTCATGTCTGAAGATGTGCAACTGCTAACACCACCTGAGGATAACAGAGTATCAGTATTAGCAGCTCTGCCCCTGTCTCTCCTCTCACCCGCTGAACTGTGATGAGGATACGAAAGTTCCAGCTCTGCTGTTTATCCAGCTGTGGAGCAGCTGGTTCCATGTGAAGAATTTGTCTTTCCAGTTTGCTTTTGTAAAAGCCTAAGAAATTACTTGAAAAAGTAAAAAAAAAACCCCAACCCAGAAAATACTGTAAAAATTGCCAAACAAGGTTAAGGAATGCCAGAACTAAAACTGCAATAATTCAGGTCCGTTGTGTACAGTATCTTCCAATTTCTAATCGCATGACCACAAACTAGTGGTTTCTTTGCCTTTTTTTTTTCCTCTCACTGCAGAGGATGGACCTGCTGTGGGATGAATCATGATTACCTTATTGCAGAAGCGGTGGAATTTGGAGGGTGATGGCCGAGGACTTCAAAATAGGAAAGGATTGTACTGTGGTTTGGGAAACTGAGTGTTGTCCTGGTATTGGATTTTGTTGCTATTATGGATTTTGTTGTTATTCTACTTCACTTCATTCCAAACGTAATGCTGGGCTAGTCACTGAACTCACAACTTTTCACAGATGGTAACTGATTTTCTGGAAACCCTGACAACTGGAATCTGATATGGGATATGCAGAACACTCACGATTATGGGAAATTTGATTTGAAGATATATTTTAGATGCTGAAAAAAAATCTGTTCTTAAGCATCTCAAATGAGAAGCCAAAGTCTGTGGTTTCTTTTGGGAATTTTGACTCAATGACCATGAGTAAACATAGAAGAATACTTTCTTCTCAACTTCAGGAGTACTGGGAAGATAATTTGTCAGTGTTTGTAGAACACTACGATCCTGCAGAGGAGAAGACCATGAAATGCCTTTTTTTGGAATGAGTAACTGTGTTTCAACACTGTGTGAGATGATAGGTGCCATTCCTAGAATAACAGGATAAGATTTTTCACATATCGATGCCATTATTTTTGTTGTGGTGAATCAGCAGAAAACCATGGCAAAGGCCTTGACAGTTCATTAAATCCACTCCTGTGCTTGAAAGCAGGATCAAATAGGCCTAATATTTTCCTGTTAGATACTTGTATAAACTCTAGTGACAGAATTCTCATGACTGCATGCTTTTCCATCACTTTACTTTCCTTACCATTAGAAAGTCTTTCCCAATAGCTAGCTGAAATCTCCTCTTTGCTTGCCTAGTCCTCTGTGGGACTGTCTTGTAGTGCACACATAAAGGGTGCAGAACTGAGATTATCCCTTTATTTCCAAAGAGATTAAAACATTGTGCCAGACCAATGGTCTGCAGCGGTTCAAGCTGGGGGCTGACTGCCTGGAGGGCAGCTGCAGGAAAGGCCCTGGTGGGGCTGGTGGATGTGGGCTGGCTGTGGGCCAGCAGTGTGCCCTTGCAGCAGAGGCCAACAGCTGCCGGAGGTGCGCCAGGAAGGGCACTGCCAGCAGGGTGAGGATGAGGAAGGTGATCCTTCCCTTCAGCTGAGCACTGGTGAGACATGTCTGAACTGCTGGGTCTCCAGTACAAGAGAAATTTGGATATTATGGAGCTGGTCCAGTGAAGGGCCATTGAGATGTCTAAGGGACTCAAGCATCTGATGTACAAGACCAGCCTGTGAGAGCTGTGGCTCAGCCTGGAGACGGAGTCTCATCCACGTGTATAAATACCTGAGGAAGGGGGTGTGAAGAAGATGGGGCTGGACTTTCCTTCAGGGTGCCCACTGACAGGACTAGAGGCAATGGGAACAAACTGAAACACAGGAAATTCCACTAAAACACAATAATAAATCTTTTTTCATTCCAAAGGTAGTCAAATACTGGCACGAGCTGCCCAGAGAGGTTGTGAGGTCTCAATCTCTGGTAGAGGATCATCATCACATGACCCTGATTTGGGCAGGAGACTGACTAGACCATCTCCAGGGGTGCTTGTCAGCCTCAGCTATTGTGTGATTTGATTCCTCAAGGAGCCTTCTATATAAAGCATGACCCTGGCACTTACGTCCTGCCTGCTGAAGATATTGTCCGACCATTCTGTGCACTAAAATTGGAAATGGCTGTTTCACTCATGGACTGTCTGTATAATGAGGGGAATCAGAGTGGAAATACCTAATGTTTGAATACCTTTTATGATTCTGTATGGTGAGAGTTCTCTCTTCTCATCTGGAGTTTGGGTGTCTTCCCAGCTTTCTGAATTGGTTTTGTTTGTTTGTTTCAAAAATTTATTTATACCCTTTGAGGTTTTTCAAAAACACTAATACCTAGGTAAAGAAATACAGCTTGTTGCCATGTCTAATGTTTCCCTCACCAGTGATTTGTTAAAATGCTTCTCACTTTCACTTTTGTCGTTATCTTCTTCAGACAGCTGGGAAGCCAATTCTTGGTGTCTTATGCTTGCAAACATGTTTTTCAATAGATTTCTTTTTTCCTCCTCTTCAGCCCAAAGCATGAGATATCGTTTTATAATGCATTATAGCTACTCCTCTGGGGAACAGAATTATCTAAATTAAGGGTGATTTTCCAGTATATTCTGGACATTTATCTGGCACAGGAGAGAGGATTAACATCTTAAAACAATGAACCTGTAAGAAATTTGTGCTAGATTAACTTACATTGCAACCAATACTACATCTCAAAATTCCTTGCCTTTTCCTCTTCACCCTCAGGTTGCCTGAATTCCTGAGCCATCTGCATGTCTACCAGCCAAGTTCCTCTTAATCATCAGCTTCTAGTCCTACTTCCAGAGCCATCCAAATCTGTACTGTGCTGAGCAGTCAGCTTTAAAGTTCACAGTCCACACTGCCACCCTGCCCTTTTCTTCTGCTGAATGTTTTTTTGATTCCCTGTGCATCCTCCCTTCTCCTGGGGAAGCGAGTAAATGCATGGAAGAAGGAATTGGTAACCATGTTCCCTCTCCCAGGCTGTGTGGCTAGGGCAGTCTTTGGGCAGCTTGAAGATGTGGGCTCAACTTCAGCCTGATGAAAGGAGCAGAGAGCTCAGGTTTCTCTTTTACCTGTGGAATAATCCAGCCCCTAAACTCTGAAGTATCCAGGTCCCTGATCTGTATCTGACTTTTTCCTAGGTGGTACCTGCTGTCAGGTCTTTCACTTTAGTTCCCTGGCCTCTCTCTTCTCATGTTTTTGCTTCAGCTATCCTCTGGCTGTATGATTTTTTTTCTTCCCAGGCAGCTGTACTGTGAGGGCAGTTTAGGAGAGAGAGGCTCACTTGTTAGGACTTTACAACAGACAGGACACATTAGCAGAGAAACCCAGGCTGCCATTGCCCTCTACATCCATTCAGTCTCTCCTCTCAAAGACAAAAACCTGATTCTTAGAAACTATTTTCTCACATGTTTGTGTGCAATCTACTTTTAAGGGATTCAGAGAAAGAAATGTCAGACTGCTCCACAGGTAGCTGTTTCACAGGGCAGTACAGCTCACCCTGTCAATGAGTCAGCCTATATTTCTTTTAGCTTGTTTTTGACCTTTGTTCCTCCTCACTCCGTAAATCAGTCCTTCTCCTCCTTTGTGATGTTTACACTGTCAAAATAGATAGACGTCCCCAGGGTATTTCCTCACCTCCAGCAGATTGTCTCAACATTAACGCCTGAGCACACTCTGCTCTCTTTGCTCAGCTGTCGTACAGCCAAACTCGTCTCATTGACTTAATTCCTCATAAATCAATAGGTCCAGATACTTACCCCATTGCTTCCTTTGGGATGAGTCTGCTCCACAAGATCTCAGTTTGTTGGTCTCTGCTGTTATTAGGACCTTCTGTCTCCCTTCTGTAAGCACATTTCTCCAGTTCATGTCTGCATTTGAGGTTGAGCCTCCTCCTGCGGACTATTGCTTTGTGCCCATCCACTTGGCTGTTGTTATGTTATTTCCAGCCTGTCTTAGTTTCTTTATGTTTTGTGTCTGTCCCCATTGGTTTACACAACACCTCTCTAATTCATAGGAGTTGTTACATCAAATATAAATTGAATGAATGTGGTGTTTATTGCTTCCTTCCAGATCATAATAGACATTAAATAAAAACAGACTTAGGGCAGATTTTTAGTCCTTCTTTCCTCCCCTCCCCACACCCAATCCATGCCCCCGATATTCTCCCATCAGCTCTTTATGTTCATGTTTATCTTTTGCTCCTCTTTGTTTATGGACTTACAGCCTGTGTTCAATCTCTGTGACACTGCTCATTTCCCAGCCAACTTGCATGCATTTTTCAAGTAATTTTGTAGCTGAGACTTTCTCAGGACTGGCTGTAGGCTGCTTCTTCATTCTCTTCATCAGCTGGTTTTGTAAATCAGTAAGAGAGGAGTGACCATATTTGTTTGGCAAGATTCAGCTTTTGTTTACTCTGTGGGATGACTTTCATGTTAGTCCTAAGCAAAAGCACCGTCACTTGGGATGGGAGATGTACTCCCTTTTGCACAAGCAGTGAAATTTCCCTGTGCTCTTCACTTGCTGATTTTATTCATCCTGTTGTATTTATTAATCCAGTCCCTTAACAATCTAAAATATGGGTCGTGATGGTCAGCTGCTTGTTGTTCAATGCTGACTCTCACCTACCTCCTACTAGCAAATATTTTATCCATCTGCTTAGGAACATCTCAGGTTTATAGCAGAAGAGATTGCCATTGAAAAATTCTGAGAAACAAATTGTGACAGATCTAGAAGGGTGGAGGCAGGAGGGAGATTCATGTGGTGAAGATGTCCTCTCCAGCAGAGCCTACATCTCTCCCACAATTGCAGTAGTACCTGTAATGTGGCTGCAGCAACCTGTTCTCTGAAGGCAGGATTGGGTAAGAGGAGTTCTTGCACCGCATCACGGATTGTTGGCGCCCCACAACTCTCCAGTGCTGCTCAGCCGCACAGGTTGGTGCAGAGAAGACACTGAGGGGAATCATTGAGATCTTTCAGGAGAAACAGGCACACAGGGATGAGCATCACTGAAGCCTGATGTGGCATTATGAAGAGAAACACTGTGTAGGGTTTCCACTCCACTGTTAGGCATTTCTGTTCATTTTTCTGTAGTGCATCAGAGCTGAGAAATGCAAGTTAAAAAACCTTGTCTTTCCAGAAGAAATATAACTTATTCTCCTGCTAGTCTCTTCTTCCTCCTTATCTTGGGGCAGAGTTCAAGCCTTTCAGCACAAAGAAATAATAAAACAGTCACGGTCAGCCTGATCAGTGGTAGCTCAGCCCATTAATGGGCTACTTGCTGCAAGTGTTTGCTGGGTAGAGGCTTTGAAAAGACAGAGGATTTGCAAAGAGGACTTTCAAGGTGAGCGGGGTACATGGATGTTTATGGATCTTGAGAAAGAAAAACCGATAGGTAGTATAGAAAGATGTGTAACCTTTCAGACCAGGGGAGTCAATAGAGAGATTCAGTGGGAGCAGAAGCATGAGCCAGCTCCTGTTGGAGTGGGGTGGTATAACCAAATGTTTGATCTTGCATTGAGCTGGGTAGGGAGAAGGGCCAGTGACCACAGTCCATGCAGGATGATATCCAGAATTTTTTGGTGCAGGGACACCATGCTCAGTGGCCAGGTGAAGGGTGCAGTACCCAGGGAAGGGTTCTGTGCCTACAGCTCGGTCAGTAAATTAAATGTGTGCGGGCTAAATCTTGGGCACTGAAACTAACTGGCAGAGGAGGGGCCTTAGGTTTGCTTAGCTTCCAAAAAAGGATGACTGCATGCAAACTTTAACTTGAGCTACATCCCAGAGCATGCCTTCAAACTGTTTAGGAGTGTTTGTTGGCGCAGACTCAGGGCACAACGAGGGCTATTCTTACATTACAGTTACTGTGATTGGGTTCAGTTCCTAGGAACAGTCTCTGGCGCTTTTCCATTTACTTACTCAGGTGATGCTTTGTACACAGACTGAGTATAGGCCAGGGTCAGGAGCATGTCCATCCCTCACAGACACACATGTCCCCCCCAGTCCCCTATGCACAATATGGCTCCCCAGTAAGGTCAGACACCAAGCCTACCCAGCAACTCACCTTTGCACCCTCTTGTGTCCAGCTGCCTCATGGCCAGAGACTTGCACACACACGTGTGCACTTGCATGCACATGACTCTGAGACCCCATGGATTCTTCAGCAATGGACCTGGACCTCCTGGTGCCTCCAGTAGCCGGTTCCTCCAGCTCTCACAGATATGCATGTACCCAGCTCAGGCTTATGGCCACTTTGGTACTTGGGTCCCAGGCCACTTCTATCTGCTGGCGTGTGCTGCTTGACAACAGCTAGCAGCGACACATTGTTGTATGGACCCTCACTTGCTGGGGTTGTTGGCACCCCAGGCACATGGACCTTTGTAACTTGTGGTTCGAATCCAGTTGCTGGCACTTTGATGTCAATACACACTCATGTATGGAGAAAAGAGTCCCCCCCGCCCCGACCCGGGTAAATAGAGATGGAGGTTAATAGGAAGACAAGACAGACTGTGCTGGTCAGGTGCAGGGCATGACCCAACAAATATGCTGACCAGCCACAGGTTTGCATGCAGCCAGCTCCTTTTATTTCCTTATCCTTCTCTTTATTTGTGCTTATTCCTCCAAAACGACTGTGGTCTATCCCTTTTCCCATCTGTGGTACTTCTAATCATCCCATATGAAGTTCCAGCCTCAGCTGGAAGGTCCTCTGGAGATACTTTCCATTGGCTCACCTTACTGGGTGCTACCTCTGGCCCACGGGGCTGCTTGTGCCCTAGTGACAGCCCTCCAGAAGGTTTGGGTCAGGGGCTCTGGTTCTCTGATAATAAAATCTTAACAAACCTAAAGCAGAATTCCATGGTAAAGGCCATGTTTTAGAAATAAAATACAGAAAAAATAGTGGGAAAATGTGAAGGAGTGTATGGATGAAAAACTTACAAAAAAGCCAAAAGCTGGTTACTGATTGATCTGTACTGACCAAGACAGAAGGATGATCTCTTGGGCTCTCCCCAAAAGCTTGATGTCCAGTAATCATCTCAACAAGACAGGCTGGGATGTAGAAGTCAGCTCTGCATTATTTTCACAGAGACAGCAACTGACTGGGGGCTTCTGGCTGAAACTAGAAGTGCCTGTCTAAACTCCAGCACAGTGTGTTCCACTTAACCCACAAACAACTGTACAATTTCCTTATGTCTGGATTGTTGGGACCAGCATATAATTTTAAAAGTTACTCAGAGGCAGACATTGACCCTTTCACCCTCTGCCACTGCTCTATGGCTGGGAAGTCCGGTTGTCAGTGAACAGATCTAGTGCATCAGGTTCTATGTCTCTTTCCCTGCAACTGCATGAGGAGGACAGCCAGTGGACTGGTCACCTTGTGAAACACTGTTTGGGAAGGTTGGGCAAGGAAGCTGCTGAGATGCACATGCGTGGAAATGAATGAACAGAGCATTTCCATACCTTGCATTGCACCACTGAATGTGTGGGTGGATTGGTTTCTGTTGCCTGAGTTGTGGAGCAGAGAGATCATGGACCTCCTGTTCCTTTGTTCACAGGTGTCACAGTAATGGTGGAGACACTGATTGTCACAAATGAGATCTGGATCTCTTGGCCTTAACAGAAGACTCTTTGTAGAACCACATGCTTTATGTAAGGATGCTTCAAATTACAAGGGCTGCAGGCTGAAGATACTGTTTTTGTGCTGAAGGCTACTGGTGATTTTGTCAGTCCTGTGTAAAAAAGCGTGTGCCAAAACAGCTGTGTCTGCAGATCCACCAAGTGAGGAATGAGGAGATCAGGAATTTTTTGCTCTTTGGCACAGGTAGCATAAATTTTGCACAGAGATCCTGGTTCTTGGATTACATGGGAATAACAGTGCATAAAAATAATATTTCCATTACTTTTAGGGAGCAGATTTCCAGCTTTATTCTCCACATAAGCAGGTAGCATGAATAAGCCTATTAAGGTAAGGGGGTAGGTGGAGTGCTCTGTCTTCTAGTAAATCCTTTAGGGGTTAAAGCATTAAATGGCATTAAGCTTCTCCAACTCAGTTTGAAGCCAGAGTACAACAGAAGATAGAAGCCACTTGTCCCTGCTGTCCCTACTCCTCAGTTTTACAAAGTAGTCTCAGCTGCTAGGGAGGATCTGGACTTTTCTGTTCACCAGGGAAAAATGTTCTCAAGGACCACACTTTGAAAGGCACAGAGCATCAAGTGCACCAAGCCATGTAGCCAAGATGCCCTGTTCAAGTAAGCAAAGCCACCCATGGTTTGAGTGACATCAGCAAATGTCATTAAAATATTACTCTTCAGCCAACATGGTGATTCTAATGAGAGGGTCCCCAATGCAGAGATACAGCATTAGTGAGCTGCCAGTGCAATTCCCAGCCCCACATTCCCAGCCCCACGCACTGTGCTGAAACCACATCTGCGGGAATGACACCAGACTTGGACTGCTGGATGTGGAGAGTTATAGCCAGCTCTGGTCTCCAGAGAGAGGAAAACGAAAGGTTTTAGAGTGACTTTGCACCTGTGAAATAATGTGCTGCTATTACAATGCCCAGCACCAGCCAGCCTTTGCTCCAGGGAGGGCTGGAGTACTTTAGAAAGCTTTTTGCAACAGCTATGGTTGCTATAAACACATGCAGAGAAAGCAGCTATTAAAAGATTTTTGAAAGGCTCTCTGTTGCTTTCTGCTGCCTTTGGAAAGGTTAAGGATGCAGTGAACGCCAAATGATAAGCTTTGCAATCCTCAGCACTCCTGAGACCTGAAAGAAATCTGCTGGCAATTGTTTTAAGCTAATGATTCCCTGCAGGTTGATTGGTGCTTATTTGCTGAGGAGTGAGAGGCTGTAGCTGCAGAAGTTATGAAAACAAATTGCCTCTGTGTTAAGGAATGCCAAGCTGCCTGCTCAGTCTAATCCGCTTCTACATTTTTTTATTTTAAGGTCTGTTTGCAAACTCTGAGCTTGGTTTCTGCTGATTTAATAGCCCCCTGCTAGGACTTACTGGGATAAGTATCAGAACCACAGTAGGACATTGAAAGCAGGGTACTGTCTCTCCTAGTTAAATTAAGGGGGACTAATATGTTGCATTTAATGCAAATCACATTGCCTGTTAAGTTCTTGGGAACCTCTTTCTTTTGGAACTACATGGGAAAAGATGATTTTTTCAACATATTAGAGCTGTGTTTAGCCCCTCTCTGTGACTGGTCAGCTGCCTCTCAAAAGTATTAAGTTTGGGTTGAAGCTGGAAAATCACCTGGTCTCCAGAAAAGCCAACAAGGAGACTTCATTCAGGGGCTGGGTTCTCCAAAAGGCTTGAGTACACGGATCCTGGCTGTGTCAGAGGACAAAATGTGATTCCTAAGCAGCCTGGCTCTCACTGAGATGCTTGCTGTGCAGTGAGTGCAGTAACACTGTCACCTCCCAGGACATCCCAGTTCTTCTGAGACAGAAAGCTGACACGGCTTCTGATTTAGAGCTGGTTTTAAACAGATATGTGTGAATAAACGCAAGGTTTGAAAGAAGGCAGGGAATCCTCTGATGGGGGAGAGTTCTTCAGAACATTTTACTGAGAGTTAAGCATGGCAGTCCACCCAGACCAGGCAGAGAAGAAAACTCCTCCAATGAAGGGATTCCTGCACCCTCACACAGCCTAATGACCAGCAGTGCCATAGATGCATGTGCTTGCCAGGAACATTTTTGCCAGAGAAACCAGGTCATGCCTAAAGCAAGGCATTAGGCTGGAAGGCTAATTCAGTGACAAATCCTGTGCTCGTGTGGCCACCTGCCCTGACTGAGCAGTTGCACCTTGATGTTGATAATGCACAAGTACCCAGTTAACTCCAGAAGGCAAAGGGGGAGCAGGTGGACCTGCAGGAGATCCAATACCAGAAACTCAGTCGGGCTAGCAAAGAAAGTCCAGGCTTGTCAGGCAATATAGGCATAATACCTGGAATTCCAGCTTCCTTTGGCAACTAGGTTTCATTTGGTCAGTCGTGTTTTCAATGGTCCATCAGTAAAAGTGCTATTCCCATTATTATTTCTATCATTATGTTTCTCATCAGTACCAGCCTATGCATTAGTTCTAACACGAGCCCTGAATTTTCTCCATCATGTGCAGGCATTGAAATAATTCTGTAAATGCCTCAGCAAATAGGACACAAGCTTCTCTGGGAACCTGTACATTTTATGTAAGATGAGTATGTGATCATTTTGAACTCAGAGGCTATTTTTGTGATGTGGGGGAGAGAAAGGCAGTTAGAGCTGAGAGCCTGGATGATTTCAGAGGCGTGCTGAGCTTTACCAGGGGAGGTGAACTTTTCCCCTCTCTGGAGCTTGAGACTTTCAATGCAATTGCTGCTACATTTTCTGATGAATCCAGCTTTTGGAGAATGTTTTTTATTATCCATTGAAGGAAGAGATACACAGATGATACCTACACGCAAGAACATGTTCTTTTCCTGAAGAATTTATACTGATCAGAGTGGGAAGCAGAGTCTTGAACACAGTATTATTATTCAATCTGTTGACATGAAACCTGCTCTTTCAGAATCAGCAGCACCTTCACAAATCTTGTAGTAGGCAGCTGCTGCTTAAAATAATCCAACACAGACCAGCAAGGCAGTTGAAGGCAAGAACTGTAGATTGCCTATACATTCATGCTTTTCTCTAAAAATTACAAATTGATTACACCCCTCCCTGAGAAGTATTCCTACCTATGGCAATACACTCTTCATCTATATCTAGGCATAAGCTTCCAAGTCAAATAAGCTGGTAAGTGCGTACACATTTATGTTTCTCTTGGTGATCATGACCTTTCCCCAGTATTCTGCAGGCAAATGCTCTAGCTGTCAGTGATATAATACAGATGCAAGCTTCTCTGTCAAATAAAGCTGTGCAGTAGACATGCAATCTCATTGCTCTTGAAATAAAATCAACATGGAAATATTGTTATTTCTACAGTAACTTTAATTAGCAGAAAAATTACAACTGACTATAATCCCTAAGCAGCTACATGGCATGCATTTTGGACTTTCTTCTCTAGTAAATTGACTACTACAATCAATATGGTCTGCATCATCTACATAAAACACTGCTTTCTTCCCATTCTTACAAAAAGGCACACAATCTCTTCTTGCAGGCCAAGAAATCCTTTGGCAAATATACAAACAAAGAAATATAACAGCAGAGGTTCATAACAAACATCTGAACAATTTCAATCAGTGATGTTTTTGATGGCATCTGTCACCTCATTTTAGATTTCATTAAGTGATATGTATCACTGATGTAAAAAAATTTAAAGTTATCCATTCCAAGAGCACTTCTCTGCTTATTACACTTGTTAGGAGATGAGACAAAGTTTTTAGCAGCTCAGTTCATAGATGCAGGGGATTTCTAAGCCTGGAAGGGGCTGCCAGTTGAGCCTGACCTCTTGTCTGTCTCCAGATTTTCAATTACTTCCCACTGAGTTGGAGTCAAACAGCTTTTCTTTTAAACTAAAATTTAGCTTGCAGAAAAGCAAATTCAGACTTGAACAGGGGACATTAGGAGGAAATTATGGAAAATCCATCCTTTCCAATTTTTTTGCTCCCAGTGTTTAATTGTTCTCACTGCTAAGAGTCTGTGCTTTATTTCCAGTGTGAATTCATTTGGCTTCATCTCCCATTCATGGTTCTCGTTATGCTTTTTTCTATGAAAAGTGCCCCTTCAGACTGTGTATTTTCTTTCATTAACATGCCTGTAAATTAACTCATTCTATTCTTCTTTTAAATCAGGCTGATCTCTTTAAGTCTCCCAAATTAAGGCATTTTTCCTGGCCCTTCAATATTTTCATGTTTCTTTGCGTCCTTTTCAGTTTTCCTGAAGCCTTCTAAAAATTTGAGAAAAAGAATGTTGATGATGCACAGTATTTTGGTATTGGTGCCCACACTCAGTGTCAGACTTCAGTTAGTTTTGCTCACCATCAATTCCTCTTCAATATTGCACAGGGAATTTCTGGTAAGGTTTTTCTTTATTGGGACCTATTCTGAGTCACTCATCCCAGACTAGGATACCTCCTCTCTGCAAAGATTTGGTCTCCATTCCTTGTTTAGCAGTGTACAGTGTATTAAAGGGTGTTTGGATAGAATGAGCACAGTCTCAGTCTTACATAATTTTCAGCCCACACAATTACTTACCTTTCTGTTACCAAATATCTTATTAGCAATGATTTTATGCTTCCAGATCACCAGTGGAGATATCAAACTGTGCCAGACTCAGCACTCGGCCTGACAGAGCCTTAATAAAGCCAGCCTGATTTGATAATGGATGTCACTATGATATGTTGGTTCCTCATCAGCTTAGTGTTCACTTTATTGATATCTTCTAACACTACCATCAGAGCACTGTGTAACACTAGATCTAATAACTTGCCAATGTTGAAGTGTATTATTTATAACAATTGCCTTTACAGACAAGATGTGACGAAAAAGAAAGTGGGGTTGTTGGGAAAGAACTGCTCTTTACTCACATATAGTTGTGAACTTGCTGAATAAACCTTGGTCAGATCTAGAAAATTAAAATGTAATGTCCCATTACTCTGTAGAGAGAATAACTGCTCAGTGTGTGTCTCGGTGGTGTGGTCCCAGCCATGAGGTCATGGCCACCAGCAGCTCCCAGAAACTGCTGAGGCTCAGCTTCACCCTCCACAGCCCATCCCAGGGCAGCTGCACCCACCATCGTGCTCCAGCTGCTTGTCTCAGTTCACTTCAGCAGATATGGTGCTGCTGTGCAGGAGGCTTTTATTTACATTCTCTTCAGTAAGGAAAAGGACACAAAATGGAGGTTTGGGCCAGTCTTGTGTTGTCCTCTGAGTGCCTGTTTAGCCCCAGGATGGTACTTTCTCATCTGTGGTTGCCTTTTGTAAAAGTCCATATGAGTCTTCCCTGTGAAATGCCTTCTGCTTCCCTAAGAGCCAGAGAGACTTAGGCAGATTGTGGTAGCCCTCCATGTGACCTTCTCCAGTCCTCTGCAATCACAGAATCACAGAATGATTTGGGCTGGAAGGGACCTATGTTTGGTGTTGGAAAGGATCTCTGGAGATGATCTAGTCCAACCTCCCTTCTAAAACATGTTTACCCAAAGCAAGCTGCACTGGATTGCCTCCAGGTGGGTTTTGAGTATCTCCAGAGAAGGCGACTCCACAACCTCTCTGGGCAGCCTGTTACCCAGGTTTTCTGTCACCCTCACAGTAATGATATTTTGCCTCATATTCGGATGGAACAACTGGTGTTTCGTGTTGTGCCTGTTTCCTGTGCCTTATTCTGTCACTGGGCAGCACTGAAAAGTCTGTCCCCATCCTCTTAATACCTGCCCTTAAGGTACTTGGATGCATTATAAGATCCCTTCCCAACCATCTCTTCTCCAGGCTAAACGGGCCCAGCTCCCTCAGCCATTCCTCATAAGAGAGATGCTCCAGCTCTCTCATCATCTTCACAGCCCTCCACTGGACCTGGTCCAGTAGTTCCTTGTATTTCTTGAACTGGAGAGTTCAGAACTCCACACAGCTCTCCAGATGTGGCCTCACCAGGGCTGAGTAGAGGGGCAGGACCACCTCCCTTGACCTGCTGGCCACACGCTTCCTGTCACCCCAGGGTGGCCACAAGGGCACACACACTTCTGCCTCATGGACACTTCCTTGTCCACCAGGACCCACAGGTCCTGCCCCGCAGAGCTGCTTCCAGCAGGTCAGCCCCCAGTCTGTGCTGGTGCATGGAGTTATTCCTTCCCATTTATCCCTCCCCGAGTGCAGGCCTCTGCACTTGCCTTTATTGAACTTCTCTCCAGCCTGTCCAGGTGCCACTGAACAGCAGCACAACGCTCTGGGGCATCAGCCACTCCTCCCACTACTGAACCACCAGCAAACTCGCTGAGGGTGCACTCTGTCCCTCCGTCCAGGTCGCTGTGAGTCGGGTGAGCAGCCTGGGCCCAGTGCTGAGCCCCGGGAACGCCGTGAGCTGCAGCCTCCAACCGGACTCTGCATCTGCTCACAGCCCGCTGAGCTCTGCTGTCCAGCCAGTGCCCAATCGCCTCACTGCTCATCCAACACACGCTGCCTGAGCTCGCCTACGAGGACGTTGTGGGAGACAGTGCCAAAAGCCTTGATGAAGTCGAGATAGACAACATCCACTGCTCTCCCCTCATCTACCCAGCCAGTCGTGCCATCACAGAATGTTGCCGAGTTTGCAGTTCTTCGATGTTTTCATTTTCTGTAACAGTTTCTCATGCACTTTCTGTAAATATGGCCATGTTTTGTTAACCGTACTTTATTGTTTTTCATTCCATTCTCCTAGGCGGAGACGTTTGATGGACTTTTCCTTTGACCAGTGTGATTGAGGGGTGGTAATTTCTCCCTCCAATCCACGGTGGTTTCTAAGAACATATGTAATAAAGCTCGGGGTCTCTGACCCCCCGGCTCTTTCTTGCTTCTCTCCTGACAAGGTGTCTGCGTGGTTCTTTTCGTGTCCAAGTGCGACAACAGAAGGCAATCAGCTACGTAACCCAGCTTTAGGTTACCTTCAAAGTGCTGGACCAGTTCTGAAAGCACCAGTGGAATTTGCTGTGTAGCATTTGGCTGGCAAGCGCAACAAACTTTTGAGTGGCTGAAAAATATTTGCATGTGGGCTGCAAACCATGTGAAGACCCTTTTCTTCACTTTGAATTTTGTCCCCCACATTTGATGATTTCTCCTTGATGGTAGGCCTCTGCTCTTTTCCTTTGTAACTGAAGAAGTTTATTGCTAGTTTGTGGGTTTCTGAAGTAGTGCCACCCTTTATTGCTCATGTGCAGCCATGATATTAAAAATAAAACAGCCAGTTGTCATAGATCAGAAACATGCATATGAATTAGAAACAGACAGTAAGCAATATCTGGGAAAATCTAAATCATCAAAAGCTTACAGGGTTGTAGTCTAGTTCAGTTAGGTGACAGGTAAAGCTTTTTGAAAAGGGGATCAATAAATGGGTTTGTATGAACTGTGAGTGTATTTTGAGTGAAACAAATTTTAACTCAATTTAACCATTTTCCTGTAGAATCTGCAGCCCGAGTGAGCCCTGCCATGCTGGGTTACTGTGGGAAAGGCAGTGAGAGGAAATTGAGCAGAAATGAGCAATAAACAGAAATGAAACTAACTTGATTATTCTAAGTCCTGAACCTGAGCATAAAATGGATGGTATTAAAATATAGAAATTTTACACCATGTTCATTTATCTTTCTCTAGCAACAGTCTGGGGAATTCAAAAAATTTGCCCCTCACAGACAGTTCAAAAGTACCGTTGCTGACAGTGAATATTCAGCATTGAATGCCGTCTTCTCTAGAGGATGTGATACCCTCGTGTTGACAATACAGGAGATATATAGATATATACATATATATATATAAATCAATGTGGTACCTCTTCTGAGAGCTCATCTCTGCACAGAGGAACTCTGGTGCTGAGAGCTTTTCTTCAACTGGGAATGTGATGTGAGGGCTGTGGGAGAGGTTTGGAGGGGTCACGACAGGATGATGTCAGTGGGTCTTAGTGGCTTATCTGCTCAAAACATTTGTGCGCCCATGAAGTGGAGGTTAATTTTTTCTCATCCATATGACAGCCAAGGGAATTTATCTAACAATATAATAAAAGCCTGGAATAAAGGGTAGTTGGCGACCAGGCTGTGATTCTGTGAGTAAACTATGTATTGTTCCATATTCTGGGTTAGCAGCAAAGTTACTTTATGTCATGGAAAAACTCAACAAATGAGACTGTGCTGCCAACATTGATTTTAACATACATCTCATGAAATTTGTTTGCTGGTTTGGGGGTGTTTTTTAGGCCTGCACAGGAAAGTATGTGAGTGAGAATCTTAGGCTTTATTTCAAAAGGAAGGACACTAGAGGAAGGACTCAGAATATGAAGCACACACTTCCTGATGGCTCAGAAAACAGAGAAATAAAGCAACAGTGAAGGCCTTGACTGATCTGTTTAAAATCTCCTACTTGAACTAATTTAATTATTTCTATTTTTCCAGTATACCTCCTAAGTGTTTGACAGCTTTGGGTGATTCAAATGCTGTGGCAAGAATCCAAATGGCAAGCAACAGGGGAACCTGAGTTAGCGAACTGCATTGTCACGGGCATTCCTGCCAGCCCAGGTAAGAGAGCAGTCTGGCTGTGTCTGCATGCTGCTTTTAAGCCAGCATCTGTGCTTATGGACACTCAGGGAGCAGGTCCATGCCAGCTGGGTGCAGGCCAGGGTGCGGCTGCTCCAGCTGTGGCCCTGGCTGGAGCCAAACCCAGCTCCTCCTTGAGCTGGCCCTGGTGCATAAGTGGTGTGCAGGGGGCTCACGCAAGACCTTGGGGCTTGAAGATAGTGGGGAAAGTCTGAGAACACAGGCTGGGGTCACACAGTCTTGCGTGTAAAAGGGCCAAGACTCCTTGCCAGCTTGCCTGACTGTGAGCTGCTCCTGCAGGATGGGCTTGGGCAGAGGGCAGCAGCCCTTTCTACTGGCAGTGGGCTGTGAGTGGTATTTCTGGCCTGTGGGAAACATGAGTCACTTGTCCCTAGCTAGTGGCTGTGACGGATGTCCCCATGACAGCTGGTGGTGGTCCTGCCTACCCCACAGGGACATCGTGGGATCTCTAATGCCCACCTCTGTGGTCCCCGGGCTGCAGAGTCCTGCAGGGGCCAGAGAGGACACTTGCCTGTGACAGGGGCAAGTAGGGCGGCTGGGTGAGTGTCCCCGTTTTCCACTCAGGAGGCACAGGGACACAGACTGTGGGATGCCTCTTCAGGCATTGAAATGTGGTGAGCGTAGGGGATGGCTATGAACAGGCCACAGCCAGTTTGGGTAAGGAAATGAACTCACTGCCAGTAATAATATGAAAAGAACAGTAGAAAAATTACAGCTGTGAGCCTGGAATACAACACAAACACAAAATAAACCATAAAAGCCCCCAGAGAGAATTTGCAGAGGTGCCTCCGCCCTTTTAGGTTGTCAGCAAATATCTCAATGGCAAAGTGAGTGGAAGGCATTGAAATGCACTCAAAATTCTGCATCCCTCCAGGCTCACAATGTATGCACCTCGTAACTCAAGAAATGCAGGCACCAGCTGAATGGGCTTTTAACCTCTTTCTATGTAATTTTGTGCTTTCAATAGGAGAAAAGAGGCAATTGGACTAATGTATTAACAGGGCTCATTAATTTGTCTCCTTGAATAGCAAGATGAATGGCAAACTCATGCTCAGTTATTTTCCAAGTCAAAGAATAGATTTAAAATTTTCTGTACACAAACAAAATTAATGGGGCCAAAATTTGTCAGTTGCTGCTGGCAAGTTTCTTCCAATGAAAATAGGTGTCCTTCACATACCGAAACCCGGTGCAGAGCCAAAGCCTGTAAGCAGTGCCTTGCATTTCTAAGCCTTTTTGAGCATGGGCTATGATCATGAAATCTGTAACATAAGGACCGTGTTCTGATTCACAGCATGGGGAATAATTGGCAGCAACTGACTTGCCTAGTGAATACTACTGGCCTTCCAAGTAGACTTGCCCCAGCATTCTGAAATGAGTTCAATGTGAGCTGCTCATGCACAAAGGTTTGCATCGCTCTGGCTTTGCTAACTCGGTTGGAAGCAATTAATGATGTTAGCATTCGATGCTCAAAATTCAGGCTGCAGAGGTCTCAGGAGTTTCTTTCCTCCCTTGGAGAGAATGGTTTGTGTTGCTTTGGAGCCCATTTACAGGAAGAATTCAAGCATGTGCTGATCGATGGATGGGCCTGAAAGCAGGCTCCCAGGATAGAATTGTACAAAGTTCTTTGTTTTTCCCTGTAGCATTTGCTGATGCTTCCCCATTCTGGTTCAAAACCCTGCAAATATACTCATTGGCCAAATTCAGTGCTCCAGGCAACTTCCTTACCAAATTTGCCAGAAATTCATGTTCCAAAAATCTCATATTTCAGTTCTGAAAAACAAGGATGTTTATAGTCCTCATTACTGTGGAATAATGTGAAAAATGTATAAAACATATCAGTGCTGTCTTTAAGTCCTTGTTTTTGACAAGTGGAGCTCATTTGATATTCTAAATGCTCAGAAGGTCATGCATAATTCCTGTCTCTCAGCTCAAACAAGCTTTGAATGAAGATCTGTGTGTCTTGGACTACATTTCCACTGTCTTGTAACAACAGTCTCAGTCTCTCCCATCAAGAAGGGCTGTGCCAGCCACCCTTACTCCTACTCTCTTTGACGTGATTGGAGGTACAACCCACACATATGCTCCAGGGGATGTTGGAATACATGTCCAAACACAGCCACATGGTGACCAGCCAACAGAAGCGACTGGCCTGTGGTCACTATTGTAGACAGGTGACCCAGAATGCAGGGGCTGCTGAGTCCATCACCCTTCAGAGCCATGTAGACACAGGCTGTGAGATTAAGTGCCAAAATCATGGGGAAGACAGATGAGTAATTCAGCCCATAGTCTACTGAGAATGGAGCAAAGCACTTAAGAAAAGCAGCAGCCGGGCAAAGCACTTAGCATGCACTTAACTTTAAGCCTGTAAGCAATTCATTTTTGAGTGTTCATAACTATAAGGAATCAAAAGAAGAAAAGCTGTCCTATATTATACTGGTGAACAGATTCATATGCAGTATCGTGTTCTGAGGATGGCCATGTATTTTCCTTCCTTATTTTGTAAAGTTAGACCTTCCAGAGCTTTAAAAATATCCTGTTAATAATTCTTAGATTGATTAGTAGCTACTGAAAAGGAAAGTAAAATGATGATTAGGTCTCTATTCCTCAAAATCCACTAGGTAAACAGCCACTCTCCTTCCCCAGGGCTCTTATCAATGCTCCCCTATAACACTGCATACTACAAGTCTGTGACTATATAATGCTGAAAGAAACTCCAGCCCTGTGCAGTGTACAATCCAACCTTGTATCTTTATGCTGTATGAGTCACAGTGCATTTAGAGATCTCCTTCCATCTAAGTGTGATCTATTTACAAGCATGCGTAGGTTTTCATAGTTTCACAATAGCTGACAGAAGACCATAATTTATCTAAAAAATGTTCTGGCCTATTTGCTAGTCATGTGAGTACAGCTTTTCTTCTTCTTTTTTTTTTTTATTCAGTGTCTGACTCTAAATGCAAAGTGAAATTTTGTTCCTGCTCTGTCTGAGGTGATTTGTTTTCAAGAAACTTTCTCCTGACATGGCCTTTGACATGGTGTTTTAACACAGAATAAATGTGAATTTCACCCTTGTATTTCTTGTAGAATCTGCTATCTCCATGTACTGTGCATATTTCAGAAGTCAAGGCTATAAAGGCAAATAAAAGCCACTGGATTGTGCCTAACACAAAGCTGGTACAGAATATAACTTTTACAAGCCTCCCAAGATTAATTTAGACTCAGAAATCTTTATTATCCTCATTCCTTTGTTGAAAGTAATAACTGAAACCACAAACTACCATCAGAAGAACCACCCAAGCAGTGAGTTGGACCCTGGCAGATCTTTTATATTAGACAACTGGGGCTAAATTCCATTTGTGTTTCTGTGCTTGATGTTCCTATTGACTAGCTCCAGGCAGCTGCCTGCTTACTGCCTTATTTAGGTCCTATGAATCACCCTCTGAGGCTCCCCCACTGCCATAAGGAGGTAGGTGAAATTTAGTTTTTTCTACACCTACTCAAAGACAAGGCCGGTTTCAGTGCAGCTGTGCATGAGTGTGGGGCTGGGCCCACACAGCTGCTGGCTCTCTCTTCACTGACCTGGCTGCACATACTCTTTCTTGCAGGTTCTCCATCTGTGTGTCATAGCAGTGATGTCATCTTAGATTACAGCAGCAGGCAAACACCTCTCTCTTTGTCTTTTCCTCCTGAATTGTATCAGACCATATGAAGCAGTGAGATAAATCAGAAATACGGAAATCCCAGGGGCTATGGAAATAAAAGACATCAGTGCTGCTTTGTGAAACATTTTGAGATGTATTGTTGGAGCATCTGATATACAAGTTGGGTACTTTTAATCATTATCAATGACTGGTAATTCAGCAAGACAGTAAGTTTTTAAAATGTAGCTCGGAAAATGCTCACTATGCAGAAAAGTGGAGCTCTCACTTTTGAGGGCTTTGCAGATCCCATTTACATGCACAGCCAGTGTCCCTAGAATATATGTGTCCCATAGATTGTGTTAGCATTAAATAAAGAATAACAGCATAGAGCCCTGCAGTGGAGCATCACTAGTCATCTCTATAGGCAGTAGTGGCCAGGCTGTATGATATGACTCAGATATAGTCACTGATTATTCACACCAGGTACCTGGACACAGTGAGTTGTGCCTACACCTCTTTTGTGGATGTATTTCCGGGGTGTGGGAGCATGCAGTGATCATCTGTAGGCAGCTCTTCACCCAAATACAGAAGACGAACGCAGCTTGGGTGTGTCCCTGGTCCAACAACGAGTCCAGGAGTTCCCACACAACCTGTGTAATTTTTTATCAAAAGAAGTGATTTCTGCCCTGAGGTACATGTTCACACCTCACCCCTTGGAGTTTACTCCTGTGCGTCTGATAACAGAATTTAAATGCAGCACAGATCTTCCAAATGAGAAACCATGAATAATCCCTCTCATGAGGCAGCAATCCCCAAATCCCATGAAATAGCTCAGTGAAAGCCTCCTGCAGCCAACTATGCAGATAGTCTCTGTGGATTCAGGCAAGTGAGAGCTGTGCAGTTCTCACCCTGTTGAAGTAAATAGAAAAAGCCTCAATGACTAAGTGCAGCCAAGATTTCATCTAGAAATGCAAGTGCTGCAGTGGTTTATAGCTTCCAATCCTGATAACTGCAACATGGACAACCACTTCTTTGGCCATATTTAAAAATATACTGTTAAAAGGGAACATAAAAGTGTTGCTAAGACCCTTTGGGCATCTCCCTACTTGTGCCATGAAACTAGATGCTGAAAAACAAGAGGATTTGTGTCTAAAGGTTAATGCTCTTTCCTTCATACTCAGAAATAGCACCAAGCTGCTTGGAGGAGTTGCTCCATCAAGTACTTCAGTCGTATTTTGCCAGGAATGGGAAGGCTGATTTCTTTGCTGCTGTTGGAAGTGCCCAGTCCCTGCATATTGTTGAATCATTCTGTTGATGAGGACGTTTTTCAGGGACTCTGCCTCTTGTATAGACGTGTCTTGTGCTTTTTGGGATGGCTCACCTATACCACATGACAAGTATTTACAAATAGGGGGAAGGTGACCCTGAGCTTCCATCCAGGTTCCTACAAAGTCCATTTCTGCTCCTTTGCTTGTGCTCTTCATCAAGAACACAAAACTGTTCCATATTTATTTCTCTGATATTTCTCTACAGAAACGTATCCAAGTCAAAACTTCTCAGGCACCAGAGAGCTGAGAACATTGCTGTATCTGAATCTTGAGCAAAACTTGATAACTTACCTTAAATATTTTCCTTTGGCACACCATTTTTAAAACGGATCTAACAAGGAAAACACACGCAGACACATTTGTGGTACTGGGGAGCATTTAACTGGAGAAATTTATTTCGGGAGGTGTTCATGTTGTTCAAGTCTCTATAGGGACATGTTCAACAAACAGTTTGTGACATGATGCTGAGATCGGCTCCTGAGATTTTGTGTGTCACAGAAGATCCAGCTGCATGGTTTAAAAGTATCCTTCTGTTCTTAGACTCTACATCTGTGTTGCCTCAGAGAGAAAACAGGGTTGAACATGAAAAGAGTTGACACACACACACTGTGAATCAAATGGGTTGGGGCCTGAGAGACAGAATCCTTTATATTTATATCTGAATTAATTTTTTTATATATTTTTCCTTGTATGTTAAATACTTTTCTTTTCCAGCTCCTGTGCTCTCATTGCACACCAAAAAGTGTTTTTCTTTCATTTCTTCAGTTTTGAGAACTACTGCATGGACATGAAAATTTTGCAATAATTGGGTAATATTTGTGTCATTCTCACTAAAAAGGTAGCTCCAGTCCAAATCTATTCATTTCCATTCCCATAGTCAAGCATGTAATTCATGCAAGTACGACTCAGATGCAGTTCATAAGAAGTCTGTATGTATGCCAGGGAAGGGAATAGTCTCTTTTAGGTGGCCTCTTTAGTTTGGAATAGATTCCTCATTTTAGTCCTGCAAGTCATTTAAACATGTGGGTTTTTTTGTGTCACTAGAGGTGATCCAAAACAAGAAAATCTGACCTGAGAAAAAATTGCAAAGTATTGTCTAGGAAAAAATTGGCCCAAAAACTTTCTTCCTGCCTTTCCCACTTACATTCAGGAGCTACAACAGTCCCACCCTCCTATCTTCCTGTGTAGACAGAGCCACTGGGGTTTGTCTCAGTGCTCCCAGGTCTTGGCTGTGCAGCTGGGAACTGGGCAGCTCCACCTGAGGAGCATCCTTGCCTGGACACAGATAGCCAAGACCTGCTCTGAGCCAAAACTTGCAAGCTTCTCACATTTTGGAGTGGCTGGGTCTCCAGGCTGAGGGCGTGCTGCCTGGCATCCCGCTCAGTCCCGCAGGCCGGGGCTGGCTGCCAGCGTCGCTCGCTGCACACCGACCCTGCCTCCAAGCAGAAGTCCCAGCTGCCAAGAGCCCGTGGCAGACCCGGCTGTCTGGGCTGGCCCAGCATCACAGACCCAGAGAGAGGGGCCCTGCTTGTGCGTATCCTGCCCAGAATCCAGGCAGGGGTTTGCTTATTTAATTTGGTGAAAGCTTGAACGAACAAGAGATTTTGCAAACAGAAACTTTGCAGGAGTAGAAACAAAAGATTTTCCCATGAAGTATAGTTCTGTCAGGAATGTTCCTTGCCATGTTTTCTATGACTAGGGTAGCCTCTAGAGTGAGCAAGATGTTTCTTTTCAAAGAATGCACATAGAATCTAGGATATGAAGGAATGAGCCCTCCTCACTGGTGTTTCCTATTAGCCACTACAGCAATCTGTACTACCACTCTCACCTTCCACAGATTTTTGAGAGATAAACTAATTCCATCAGGATGGAGCCTGACCAGTCCAGACCAGATGCCCCTAGGAGCAAGGAGTTGGTCTAAGGATTCTTTCTGATCCTCAAAGGTTTGTAATGCAAACCTTTCATAATTGTGCAGATCTTCAAAGAAAGGATGTGAAAATTCATGATGGGGATGTCAAGTCACAAGAGCTGATATTTAAAAAAATATATCATTTGCCAGGACTACCAGCTGCTGGCCAGACCCTGAATTAGCTGCCTTCCTCAAACAGAGATGTCCCCCATCTGCTGAATAAAACGCTCCTTTTGTGCACATTTTCACAGCTGAGGTTTGAACTAAAAGCCTTGTGGTCTGCAGACATCAGCTTCACAAAGACAGCCAAAAAGTTTCTTGCTCTGGACTAGACAGGCAGGAAACTAAAACTTTTCTCAGCTGGAAGCATTCTTTGCCTATCTCACAACATCCCTTCCAATCATATAAAAATCTTTGAAGGAGAACATCTCCCTGCAATCCTTCACAGAGTGAATCCACTCAGGCAAGGCATATTTTGGGGAAGGAGCCAGATTTGCTTGGTGGTCCTGGCTTTTGGCAGCCACCATGACTCAGTAGGGAAGAGAGAATAAATAAAATACTATTAAGAGGTACAACAATGTTACCAAATGAGATTGTGCCTTTCCCAATTAGAGTTGTTTTTTCTGTCTCCATATGTTGCATATTACAGAGCCCTTTTGTTGGTAAACATATCCATGGCTCCCTGCAGGGGTGCCAGGGCCACTCACCAGCAACTTGGAGGCTGAAATTGTGCATGATGTCTGATACGCCGTGCAAAGATGGTCTGGTTTCCATGTGCACTCTACTATAACACAGAGAGGCTCTGAGAAGCTGGAAGCTGTGACAGTTGGCACGATGCTTCTTCCACAGGTAACCCTCCCTAAGAGAAATGAGGGAGGTTGGGAACAGTCTTAGTGATTTTTCTTTCTTTGTATAGCAGATCCACAGTAATAATAAAGCAACTAAAAAATTTCCAAACGCCCTTGAGCTCTGAGCCCTTACCGAGGCCTGTGGCAGCGGTACATTAGTGACTCAGGCAATGTCATCGCAGTTTGTAGTTGACAGATGAAGAAGCAAAGTGATTTTTCCCAGCACTTAGACACAGGAGCTGGTAGCAGGGACTTAACAACTCACTGTGCATCAGCCAAGCTGTGTCTGTGTTTCTGCTCTCAGCCCACAGAAGATCCAGCTTAACTGTCTTTGTGGACCAAGTAGAGTTGTTACCTGGCCTTTAGTGGCAGACTTAGAGGTTTTAAACACATGTACAGAAAATTACTAGGGCTTAGTCATTCCATGAGTATCTGTATATGATGGTAACTCACTTTTGTGCTAAGCTTTGAAATTACCTGGCACTTTGTTGGCAGAGCATGCAATAAAATTCCCAAATCCTGGTCCTTGGAGCTGTGCTTTAAGCACTGGCCTGTCAGTTCATTTAAAGCTGCAGCAAACCAGGCATAACTTTGTAACAAAGCTTGAGCATGAACCACAGGAAACTGAATTTTCTAGTGTAGGTACAGTATGGGCTTTGAAATAGGAGCTGTTTCTGACTGCAGCTGTTTCTTCATTAGCCTTTCCAGGCTGAGTAAAAGCTGATGGGCACCAGAAAATTTCTTTGTCGTCTATTTCTCCATTAATTGCTCCACATGTGTGTGGTTCAAGAGTGATGTAAATCATCATCTCCCTCACTCTATTTATCTGTTTCTTCAACAGGCTCTCATGGTAACCAACGACTACTGTATTTAAAGAATGCACTGTACCACACCTACTCGGTACAGGGCTTTGCAATGGAATAGTGAGAGAAAGAGGGAAAGAAAGAGGGAAAGAAAGAGACAGAAAAAGAGAAAGACAAAAAGAGTGAGATAGAGATGAAGGTAAAAAAAAAAGAAAGATAGAACCTCATGTCCTTTATCAGAAAAAAGGAAAGATTAGATTTATTTCTGGAGTGACTATGAATACCAGATCAGCTAACTGCAGTTTAGGAGGTCTTTCTATATGGTCTACCCAGTCCCAGTTATTTTAATTCTGTGTTGCCAGCTGGCCTCTGCAGAAATCTATTCAGGGTTCAATTCTAAACAGTAATGTTTGGGAAAAGCACAATCTAAACCAGACAGATCTGTATGTGTTTAGGTTTTGCTTTCTTTCCACTTTTAAATATTAAAAATTGACTCCAGCTGTGGGGTAAAGTAACGCCCAACCTATAAAGACACCGACAAATAAATCACAATGCAATTTGCTGTGCATTTTCTGAGGTCTAAACACCAGCTCTTGAAAGGAATTTTCCATGATTACATCTTGGGACAATATCTTAACTACCAGCAACTTGTTTGACTTTTATATTTCTTAAAAGTCATCCCATTCCAGCAGGGCCAAACCCTGCCATTACTTCTTCTCTGTCACGTATCTCAGGAGTTAACTGAGCTTTCTGATGCTACTTAGGACACATGCAAAGCCTCACTCTCCCTATCTAGCATGCTGTTAAGCAGAATAGTTACCTTGTGTGTCTATATTCCTCTTTTTACAAGGGTAAATCACTGATCAACTGGTCACTCCCCTCAGCTGATCAATTCTGTTTGTGTCCCCATCTTTGCTGTGGCATGTTTAGGCAGCCTAACCTGAAGCTAAAGATTTTATTACTGTGCATCTCAAAGTCACTGAAGAGGAGAAGGTTTCGCACTTCATCGGGGCGCTGCCCAGAAAAGTCAAGTTTAGCTCCTGAATTCTGATCCAGCTCACCCTGGCTCATTTTGTGGCTCACAGCAATCACTCCTGCCTGTCCTACATTTCCGCCTCAAAAGTACATAAATATTTATTGTTTGAGAAAGGAAGAAGACGGAAATTCCATCCTAAAGGCACCGCACTTCTCTTTTTCAGGGAGCGGCCATTAATCCACAGAGCCCTGTTAATCTACACAGCGGGGGTAATAATCTAGAAATAGCTCTGATGTTGATACCATATTTTTAAATTTATAAATTAACTTACAATTGAAAAAAGCTGTCTTTGAACCCAAACCCCTTGAACTATCCTATTTCAATTATTTACAAAACATTAAAAAAAGAAAGTTTCTGGCCATTGCCCTGTTCCTGCCAAAAGTTTGCAATGTAAATTTTTTGTGGGGAAAAATAATTGAAGTGAAATTTCCTGACCAGTTCTGCTCTGCATGGCATTTCACTGGCGCTTACTCCGGATCTGCAAGTTGGTCTCCCCTTGAGAGCCAGCCTGCGGAATGCCTGCCCCACCAGGGAGGGGGTTTAAGAGGTTCTTGCTGTTCTCTGCCTCCAGCTACACTACTTCTGCCTCTGTGGCACTGGCTCAGTGCTTTGTGTAGTTTTGTTCTGGACCAGATCAGCAAAAAGTAAAAAGAAAAGCGTCTGCTAAAATATGTTTTTGTTTCTACTGGATCAGTTCCCTGATTCAGCCAAAGCTTTACATGGTCCTGACGAGGGCAATAGAGAAGAAATTGCTGGTGGAGATACTTGGAGCCTCTTGCAGATCAGCCTGGTCACTGGAGGAACCCTGAAGTGCAACTTTACTTTTAAAACACATTATTGGGCCCACATACTGTTTTTTTCCCCAACACCTTTGCCATCCCTGTTCAAATACCTACACACAGATTCACTCCTGAGCAGTGTCAGACCATTCTTCAGAGCACCATCCTCTCCCCATTCAGCTGAATTTTTAATGTGTTACTGGTTACTCTCAGGAAGAGTGGTAAGACCTCTTCTTCATCTGGAAATCCAAAAAGGAGAAACAAGGGCATGTTCTTAAGCTGAGTAGAAACTGCACCCATAAGAATAAGGTAACTGTGAGAAAGACTTGAAGGGCCCAAAGCTGTTGCAACAGCAAGAGTTGCAAAAATATCCAACCAAACCAAAAAGGTTTCAGTGAATGCAGCTGATGTAGAAGGTGAAGAAATACCACCAAAAAGACTGGAAAATGCAAAGTTTTAAAAGGATGCACAGTGCATTTAATAGTAACAAGGGGACAGTGTGTTAGAACAAAGCAGGGGGGATATATATGAAGTTCATTGTGATGAGTTAGGTATTTCATGTCGGACAGTTTATTAAAACTTGGGAGACAAAAAGAATTATCAAAAACAATCTCTAACCGGAAGGAATTGACTCCAAATTGCGACAATATCACAGAGCTAAGAGAGATAAAAATACCTGCCCTCAAAAAGGGTGAAAGGTGGAGAGAGGGTCTGGAAATTTACAACTTAGAGAGCTTTGCAATGATTTAAAGTTATTCAAATAAATGCACATATATAGGAGCACCTAGAGAAAAAATATAAGAAACAGGAGCAGGGAATTGTCAGGAACACTTCATGTTAAAGTAATTTTCTTTTCCCCTTTGAAAAGAAATTTACATCATGGAAAAGGGGAACTAGATGTGACGTGTCTCAACTTTAGTAATGTTTTTCACATTTTTCTGAAGTTCTCATGCAGAAACTTAGCAGTCAGGCCTAGCTGAAACTGCTATGGGAAGGATGCACAAATACTTGGAAAATGTAATTAAAAAGGTACTCAGAAAGTAGTTCTCAAAAATTACTTGACAAACAGCAATAGTTGCGTATGTGAGGTTTCATAGAAATCTGTCCTAAGCTTAGTACCATCCTGCATTTTCATAAATTACTTGAATGATAGAAGACCAAACATACTTGAGAAATTCACACATGACCACCACATTGACAGGCTTTTGGGGGGGGGCCAGGAGAGGAATTTAAAATGATATTGATAAATTTAAGAAATGGTCTGAAAGCAATTAGGTGAAATTCAGTCAGGGCAAGCACAAAGTCCTAGACTCAGGATGAGAAAAATCTATCACATAAAGACAAAATAAATGCAGGAATGTCTCTTTCTATAAAGAAGGCAATTTTTGAAGCAGAAAGGAATCAAAATTGCGGTCCAACTTTTGTGAATCCTGTGGGCATTGAGAGTATCAAGTAATAAATGGGCACTCCTCTAAGACTTAAGCCTTAACTTTTTACCTCCATGAAAGATCACAAAAGTTCTCACGTTTCCATTTCCTAAAAGACTGGAAAGGGGCAGCGGGCTGGCTTTGTTCTTCCCTGATGCTGAGACTCTTCCTTACTGTGCTACTGCTATAAGTTAAGGTGCATTTGGAAACCCTAGGAGGAAAGAATGGGGAAAAATATATGCCTTTTGTTTGCTTCATAAATATCACTATATCAATGTCGTGATCCTCTCTATTTTGCTGGCTGATAATATCCTGCTTGCATGGAGTTAAATCAAAGCAGGCTGTTAGTGAGAAGCTAGCAGGAAATGAAACAATGTAGGGCCATAAGTAAGTATAAATGTATAAGGTCCCATCATGGAGAACACCGAGAGTCCCTGAGAAAGTGACGGGAATTGATCCATGAGAAACAGCCCTTTCCATGGCTCTGAGTGTGCACGAGGTTTGTCACTGGAGAGAGATTTTGTTTCCTGGTGGGGAGGCACGATGGCCACCACAAGAAATCTTTGTTGAACGCCAGCTCTGCAAAGAGTTACTCTGCCCTCATCCCAACATAAGATCAAAAGGAGAGCAGCAGGCCAGGGGGACCCTGGTGTAGAAGGAAATTTGGGCAGGGGACCTGGAAGGAGCTGCTGCAGGACAGGCCCTCCCCAGGGAGGGAAGGGGGCCACCTGTCCTCTGCCTGCGCAGGAGGAGGAAGGAGCTGCTGCCCTCACCTTCTGCTCTGCAGCCTGGCGAGAATGAAGAGATGAAGCTTCGTTTTAGTGATGTTAATGATCTTGACTCCCTCAGACTTGTTTATAGTGTCAGCATTTTAAATATCCTTACACAGATCAAGGCGAACTCGGCTTTCAGAGCAACAGGAGGGAGACACGGGGAGGCTTTTTCTGCAAAGCAAGATGTGCTGCCTACAGCTTCCTCCGCTCCCCGGGGAGTGGGTGTCCTCTGCCTCCCCCACTTTGTGTGGTGGGGCTCTGCATCTGCTATAGTTTAAAAAAACCCCAAAACATTCAAGTGGATATGAAGGGCGTAGGCATTTCAGAGACCTTGGGAGTTAAGTGGGTGTAGGAGATAGCGTGTATGTCCTACACAGACCGACAGAGAGAAAGGGAGAGACGGTGCAGTGCTGGAAAAACTGAGCAAGTGACAAATGTTCTCTCTCTTAGTAAATGAGTAAGCAATAAAAGAAAATAAATACAGCAGCTTTTGCTGTCTTCAGGGTGCACGCTTGTTCCTGGGCACTGCAACCGCCAGCATCATGCAGTTTTAATGATGTCTCCATAGGCACACAGATGAATTTTGAGGAGATCAGTGGTACACATGGGTTGCTACTGTCTCCTTTGCAACCTATAAGAAATTGGTGGCAATTCTGCAAACAAGCTAAAGATCTCAATATTAATATGCGTCTTAGAGCCACTCAGAAAATAACACCCACTTTTCCAAGGATGGCACTTGATTAAAATAAAAGCTTCCCTCAAACCCCCAAAGACTCTCAGTATTAGATCCAACTATTTTGCAAGCAGTGGCACATTTTTTTCCTTGTCATTATGCTTTAATGACAAAATAGAGACATTATTTTACCTTCTATTAATTTCTCTGGGTTTGATTACATTATTAGTCCCGTAAAGACTATCAACTGCTCCTAGAGAGAACCAGGTTCATGACAATATGACTGGCTGATATAAATGAATTGTGGCTGTGTGGTCAGATGTGACGGTGTTAAACCAGTATTTGCTGCCTGAAGAGAGACTCGATTTGCAGAGGAAACTCTTTCCTGTGCAGAGGTGTTTAAATCTAATTCAAGCACTTAAGATTTTGCAGACGGGTGATTTTCACTCTGTGTGTATTTACCTTCTCTCCTGCTGATATCAGCTGAAGAGAGATAATTGCTGTCAGCTCTGAAGTGTCAAAGTGGATTGGAGAGGGAAACATCACCTGGGGCTGTGGAACCCATAGCCCTGCACAGCAGCACTACAGGTAGCGGGGACACCTGCACCTGGGCTTTCCTCCCTGCCAGCAAACATTGCAGGGGGAGAGCTGAGGGCATCAAGCGAGGCCCACAAGGCTGCAGCGATGCTGGTAGCCTGGCAAAGAGACGCTGAAATCATGTAACTTGTAAAGGGAATACATTTTCTTGCAGTTGGGGGTAGGACAGCACTGAAATACAACCACCAGCCTTTCCTACAGCACCCCTTTCTGGGTCCAGGTTTTCTGTGTTTTTACCATAAACACAAATATATTGCCCCTCCTAGTTGCAAAATGTGAGAAATCCAAACGTAGGAGTCAAGTGGTATCAAATGCTATGGAATTTATGTTTCCTAAATTCTTCAGCTGAAATCATGGTTGTATTCCAAGACCGTGCTGTTTCTAGAGGTATGGGACTTCAGGCTGTGGTGCCTTTGCTTGCCAACTTTAAAAGAAAAAGGAAGGATAAATTAATCTCTTACGTGCTGAGAATGTGTTCCGAAAGCCACCTAGCTTGGAAGGGGTTTATGAAAAGGCTCAGTTTTACAAATATTTACTGCTGTATTACTGTGACATTGTTCTGACACAAAATGTGGGCTTCCTATTGTCGCTGTTCTCCCCATGGACGAGTAGAGAAATGACACAAAGTCCAGGCTCAGGGATAAATGGAAGCGCTTTAATGATCTCTCAGAAGGCTTTTATGTGTTAGTTTGCAGAAGTGTATTAAATGGCATAAGGTAATTGGTTTTTTGCCATCCACCCCTTAAGGGGATTGGTCAAGTTCTAAGACACCCGTCTCTGAATGTTTTTCTAGTTAGAACCAAAACAATTCTGCAAAACAACCCGCAGCTGCAAGAAGTTTACAAAACTGTAACATTGTTTTGAGTTACTTGCATGGGAAAGACAGAACTCCCACAAAAATGCTGCAGAGAGCTGAAGAAATTCTCTGCTGAAGCTTTTTCAGCATCCATACCTATCAATTACCTAGGAGAGAGAACAACATCCTAAACCATGATCTTAACTCTAGATTTTCCTTTTTCTTTTGAGGAGTAAGTAATTGCAACAGCTTTGGCTTTTATTTGTTCAGGGCTTAATCAGTTGTCACCAATTAAATTTTATGTAAGGGAAAAAATCACAAATGAGACCAAGCAGATCAGATAATCCCTTGGTCTCCCTGTGGACAGGGTGAGGTCAGTTCTTGTTTAACCTTGCACCATACCAGTTGCAAAGTATTGTTATTGCCATAATATCTTTCTCCTCCTGCTGAATGCAGCCACATGGCAAGATGCTGAGTACATCTAGGTTATATTCCATGTTCCTTCCATGCTCCTGTGTTTCTGCTTCTCTGTCCCTCACCACACTGTCCTGAGACGACTTTTTGTCACATGTAAATGTTCAGTTGTATGTAAAGCTGAGGGCTTGTGATTTTGAAGTATCTGCTTTTGCCTGTGGGAAATCATTAAGCACCACTGGTCAGCTAAAGAGTTGGGGAAATGTTAGTATTTGTTGGTGTACACCTTATAAATCACAAAGTAACTCAGAGCTCTGAGACTATGCAAGTGCCTACACTACACAGGTGAAGGTTGCTGCTAAGATCCCTGCTCTCCCTTGCTTTGCTGACTCTTGGAGGTATTTAGTGTGAGTTTCCCATCCTCTGCATGGACAGACATCCTATTTAGGATCTGCTGTGTTGACGGAAAAGATGAAGCACCTGTTCCTGTTCTTCATTCCTGTGGCTTGCTCTTGGGGATGCGGGTGAACGTGCTTTGGAGCCTGACCCAAAGATTGGCTCAGGCCAGCAATTTTAACTGTCTTAGACCATACAGTAGGATTTGGGCTTGCCTGCTTGGAGGGACAGGGATGCTTACATCCATCCCCTCGGGTGCTTACAGAGGGGAGGACAGCAATCACAGCTGCACCCAGAAAGGCAGCCTGCAACCTTGAATCTGACAAGTGCACTGTCTTAATGGAATCCATTTAAGGCTGCCATAATTAATGCAGATGCAGAATAGATGTGACGTCTCACCTGGCTTTTTACAATTCCATCAAACTGAATTTGAAGCACATGAGAAAAGAGCTTGTACCTTCCTTGCTCTGGCATCTTTGGACACTCTTGCAATACTTGCAACTGAGCCCAACATGAATGTTGTTTGTTGGTCTTAAAACTGGAAAGAGACATTAGTGGGATAGTTTTCACTGGGAAATTACATCATGTTAGAACATGTTGCTCGAGACTCCTGGTGACTACTACCACAGTGTAACTTCCTGCCATAAACAAGGCCTGTGAGACAGCTGTGGGGAGGCCAAGCGTCATCGAGCCGGGCTGGTCCTGCTCTTGTTTGGAGCTCCTTGGGCAGAGGGTGACTCAGCTGCCACAGGCACTGCAGCCAGGACAGGGCTGAGCCCCAGCCCCCAGCATCATTCCAATGACATGGTGCAGGCATGCTCTGCTTGCTGGCTGTAAGTGCCAACAAGCTTTTTGTTTGGTTGGTTGTTTTGGTTTTGATTTTAACAGCCTATAAAGAAGAAGATCATGCTTTCTTTTTTAGCCGTCTCAAAACAAGCAAAATCTCCCCTCTTCTAAAAACTCTTCCTATGAAACCGTTAGTAAATTCAAAGTTTTTGTGTATGATTATTCTCACTGGATAAATAGGAAGCATAAACTGAGGGTAAGAGTTTAGGTCTTGTAGGGCTACAATACTTGAGCCATCCCTTTGGGAGTTTTCTCTACTTAATTTAAAAACACCTCCCTTTCAATTCTCTTGTGGTGAGTATCACACACAATTTTACTGAGAAGCAGCTCACAGTGAACCACTTCAAAGACAACACTACATTTGCAAAGGACGGAATTTCTCTCTGACAGTTCAGCAGCATCAGCATGTGCTGGAAAATAAGCATGCATCACAAGACAGTGTGCTGCTACACATGGGGAATCCTAAACAAAAAACTGCTTATAATGACACTGCACACAGAGAGCTCACATGATTCTGAAGTAGCTGCTTTCAGTGCCTTGGAGTTTTGAATTAAACTGCTGAGAGCAAAGAGAAGTTGCTCCTGGGCTTCATGTGAAAATCATTATTAGGGAAAAGAATTATCATTTTGCCATATTTGTACAGTGGAGTCTTAATCGGTGTTGCCAGAGTGCAAATTTTTAACAATAACAAACACCAAGTGCCCCTTTCTTTCTTGAAAATATGGGGATTACAGCTTCAGACAACATAAAATTGATCAACTGTCACTGAACTAATTTATTGCAAAAGCTTGATACTTGCAACATGCTATTTAAAACCACTGACACGGAACACTTGCAACCCATACCTGAGGCTGATGGGTGACCTACAAAAGCTAAAATACCTGGCAAATATGTTTTCCTTTGGCATTTTTCGAATTAGATTCTTACTTTTCTTCATTATTCTTTCTCTTTTTTTATGGGAAGATGTTCTTTCCTGGCCAGTTTTTAAACGTTCATTTGGAAACCTGAGACTGAGTTCTGCTTTTTATTAGGTTTACAAACAAAAAAAACCATGATTGCAAAAAGAAAAAAATCCATTTTACAAGCAGCTTTATCAATGCTATGACTGCTAATGGTAGGAAATCCACATCTGGGGATATGCAAGACAAAAATAGCTCAAGGTTATTTTAGGCCACTTAGACCTGAAGGTGTGTGCAGTGCTACAAACCCAATCAGATCGCACCCAGCAGCCTGTGCCCCGACCCTCATCCTTGCACCCTGCAGCTCTGCAGCACACCAGGCAGCCTCCCCAGCAGGCTGCAGCAGAACCTGCCGTGCAGCAATCCCAGCTGAAAGGCAGTGTGTCCCAAAGCCCTTTCCCTCTTGCCACCAGGGATGTACATCCATATTTGGATCAGGAAGGGCTTGTGACGCTGATTGGTGCCTGCCTGGCCATTGGTTTTTCTTGTCTAACCATGCAATACTTTTCACTAGCAATTAGAATTGTTTTTTTCTTCTTCTCTTCAGTAGTCTTTGTCTACACTTGGATTTTCAAAATTAGCAACCTTGGGAGCCATATAGGCTAAAAAAATGCTATCTCAGAAGGATGGAATTACATATAATGCTGTAATGTATAAAGGATGGCTCAGAAGCCAGGCTTAAGGGCATAATCTCTACTTTGCCATTCCCATATCCCAGGACACAGGGGAAAAGGGGGAATGTGTACATACAAAAGATTCATCCTGACAGATAGCATGAAAATAGAAGAGACAAGGGGCGAGACAAGACTTTACAGAAACGACAAACACAACTTGCATCCAATGTAAAAAGTTAAGGAAAACCTGTTATACCCTGCAAACTCCAAAATACTATTTCTCAGAGAATTAAAATCACCCTCTAGGAAAAAAGGAAAGAATCAAACCTCCTCAAAATGTCAAACTCCCCCCGGCTTACAGTTTCTGTGCGGATTTGAGCTATTTATAAAGCCAATCTCCACGGCTTCTGTCATACATTGCTGCTACGCATGTCCTGAGCTAGCAAACTAGTGGATGCAAACATGGTCTATATAACCATGGCAATAAGTGAAGATATCTGTGCACACTCCGTGTTGTGCTTATTAAAATAACAGGAATTGCTGCATTTGATTTATAAAGAGATGAGTAGGTTTCTGCATGCAACTCTACTAATAGTTGAAAAAGCCTGTTCTACTATGGACTGAAAATGGTCTCTCCCCACCCACGCATGCATCTGGGATTTGATCACCAACCTTTACGAGAAACCCACAAAACCTGTTCCACTTAGCAGAGTATATTACAGGGCAAAGCAAAACCTAGCAGGCTCGAGATTTGGGTGGAATGCATTTATTCCACATGTGCAAAGACTAGATGAGGAATTGCAGGATCCACAACACCAGAACCTCTCCACGTGCTACACACATAAGCCACTCTTGATTGAAATCCTGTAAATCTTTTCCTTATATAATATGTTTCCTTGTCTGGTATAGCTTGATTTCAATTTCAACTGCTCTTTTTTTCCTTTCCATCATGTTCAAAACTGTCATAAAGAGTCTGTAAACTCTGCATCATGAATGGCTTTCTAGTAATAAAAAAAGTATTTTCAAAAGAAAGACCAGTTCATCATGTCTAAGTTAAAAAAGGGACAGTGTCATGCAGCCAGAGGTCAAAAAAAAATCCATTGATCTTAAAATTATTCTAATATGGTAAAAATATAATAAATACAGAAAGGAACGTTCTGCAGACTCTACATGAGGAACCAAATTTCTGGCAAGAAAATAAATACTTACTCCAAAGAAAGTTAAAACTCATGAAACATCCCTGGTGGAGGTATTTTCTATATATATTATTTCTGTGAACTTGAGTACGTATTCTAACAAAACTGTCTATGTCTAAAAAATAATCCAAATCACAGGCAAAAGTATTTTTCTCCACTAACAAAGTAAGGTTCCTCTTCAATGAAGTACTTAAAATACATCATTTGCCTGAAGACAATGTAATACACCCCCAGGACATTCCCTTGCAAAATCCTGTTTACTTACACAGCCATAGTATTCCTCACCAAAGAAAACATCTGCACTTCTGCAGCAAATGCTTCAGGGATCTCTACTTGCTCTTTCAGGAAACATCTGTGTCAATATACCTCATTGAAGATGTTCCCTGCAAAAGAATTCTATCACCATGTTCTTGATTTATTATTATTTACTGTTGTTCTGTCCAAATAATTCCAAATTTTATCCCCATCTCTGAAGATCTGTATGTCCTTTGCTTGCTTGGATGATTTTACAAGGATGAAAGCAGCATTTCCAAAACACTACAGTGAGTATTGCTGTAGTTATAGCAAAAAAAAAAAAGGGACTTTGATCTTTGCTATTTATAAAAACTAGTTTGTAATCAGGATACCTTATCTGTTCTTAGAACACAAAATGGTACATTTATGAAAACAGAACTCCTAGGGAAATGAACCTATTGATTCTTAATTTAAAATGCAAAGGCATATAAAGGTTTTGTCCTTCGTAATGTGAAGAAAGCTTGTTTCCAATTCTTCAAATATTTTAACAAGGAATATTGTGTATATACAAGCTTTGTGATATCAATTGACTGGTTATTAAATGTATTTGAGCTCTTTCCCTGCTGCCAGCACGCTCACACACTCACAGACATATGTGATATTCATGTTAACAATTTATTTCTTGGAGGGAAGAAACCAGTGTGTTCTCAGGCCGGTTATCCTGGAGGTTGCCTCAGGTTATTTTACTTTTTATGTTTAATATTGCAGGGATTTTATGGATTTACCAAAATACCATAATTTTTATTTTTAAATCACTATTTTTTTAAAACAGATTCAATCCAGATCGGACCTTATCATACCCTGTTTCAGTTCACTGCCACCATATGTAAGTGTTGTCAAGGCTGTAATACGTAAAGTATCTGGCTCCAGGGCTGGTTTCAGTGTGGTTTTGGAATACAGATTTTATAATATGCAGTTTCCTTCCTCTGAAGTCAGTGGGAATAAGGTTTCTGAGGCACAGGTCATCTCTTCAAAGGCACATAGGCACCCAAATCCTGTTTAAGGATATTCCACTGATTTGAAACAAGGTGCCTGCCTCATTCCCTCCAAAGAGAGGGGATTTCCTAAACCATAGATAGAGCCAGGTTAAACAGGTGATGCCTTAGGTTTTAACTTTTATATTTTTTTAAATTCTGTACTGCTTAGTGTGCAACTTTGAACTTCTTGTAGCCTGTTACTTTCTGCTCTCTCATGCTAGTTAGACACAGCAAAGCCTCTCCGGACTGCTCTTCAAGGACACCTGGACCATCCTGAGCCCAAGGGGTGTAAACCAAGGAGTCTCTGAAGGGGGGGTAGCTAAGGGGAATTACATCATTTAACTGGGGCTTTAATTGGAGAATTGACCCTGATATGCAAATGAACCAAACCTATAAAAGTGTGAAGAACTCGTGACCTGTTGTCCATCTTGGGGTCCATCTTGGCAATAGCCTCTGGCTCCCCAGGGTGTATCTTGAAGGCCCTTCAAATAAATACCTACTTTTGTTCCTTTACTCTGTCTAGTCTCTGTGTCTAGGAGGCCTGACAAGGCATCACAGGCACTCGGGCACTCCCCAACTACTTTTCCCCTACCCTTACTGCTAGGCCACTTACATAAGATATAGGCAGGACATGCCCTTCTTTTGAGACTCAATTTATTCAAGCAGAACCATCCTCAGATTGATCCAACTCATGCCATGGATGAAACGGAAAGACTTGATGGACTTTTGCCCTTGGATTGCTTGAGTTTCAGTGATGTTACTGCACACACACGTGCAGTGAGCTTGCTGCACAGACCATCTGCATACACGTGCCTCTGGTGTGGACATCTGGTGCTTCTGGGAAGCACCAGATTTGCCGAGCAGGAGCAAAGCAGCTGAATAACATGCAGGCAATGGCGTTGATAGTGTCCAGAAGCACTGTGCCTTTTGTGTCTTCTCTATGAACGTGCAACCTCTGAAGTTGCCTCAAAGCACCAGATCTGCTATGTTGGTGTGTGGTGACAACAGCACGTGCCTCCAGCAGAATTTGTCTGCTGCAGCACAGTAGTCACGGCTGTGAAATCTGGAGGCGTGCCAGCGCACTTGGAGCTGTTGTACTGGACCTTCAACTAAAGCTGCTGTACACCCAGAAAGTCAGCCAAACATAGCAAAATCTTCAAAACTAAATTAAAACTCCACAGCAGAAAAAGAGGACAGGTTTTGGGAAACTCTGATGTATGGCTTTTTGACCCATAGCACCAAAAGTATGTCACTTTGCTCAGTTGTCCCTTGGGTTCTGAGTTTCTTATTTGGACTTTCTGATAGATCAATGTTTTGTGACTTCTTGGGATATGTGTGGACAACGGCAGATTTAGGTCAGAACTTACGGTGGCAGAATAATCGTTTCAGCTCTGTACATGTTCATTAGGGAGAACAGTTTTGAAGCGACCTTGTGGCTTTAGCTGTTTTAAATAGTGCATATGACTGGAGGAAGAGGAAAACATACACACAAGAGTGTGTGTATGTGTGTACAGAATTTAAACCATCAAGCCATCAGGATGTGGATTGGGCATGTTTGGTTGTAGTACAGGTCCTGCCATAAGTCAGGTAATAAAAAGCAGGGAAGAAGCCTTGCTGCAGGTTATGTTACTCTGAAGAGCAGTGTCACTGATTTCAGTAGGAGAAAATACAACCCTCAGATACTTATATTAAAGTAGAAAACTTCATTTGAGCAGCTATTAAACTGGGTCATCCAAAGAACAGCTTTGGGCTTCTGGCATTTTCCAGACTGGGAAAGAGTATGTCAGGGAGTTAAAAAATCGCATCGCAGTTTTCCTGCTATTCATATTTTTTCCCTAAGTCATCACAAAACACTCTGTGCCCACCTCTTTGGTGAGTTCTCATGTTCATTCATAGCCAGAGCAGATACTGCTGCAGTATTTGGGGTCGAGGTGTATCTTCCCTAACTACACAGGGAAAAGCAGGGCTCTGGATCCTCAGCAAGTTCCCCTCTCCCCTCTTGTCCCGGGTTCAAGGAAGATGCAGGTCTTTGGATCCATGCTAGGAAACCCCGTGGAGGTATAGGTTGAGGACAGGACCAATCCAGGCCTCTCACAGACCTCTGGATGGGGAGAAGGGTTGAAGGCAAAGCAGATGGGCACGTCCCAAGGATGGAAGAAGTAAGCAGATATTTGAGCAAAACCTCACGGGCAATTTCTTCCAGCTAATCCCTGCCATAATTCTACCCCAGCAAAGCTGATCTGGTTCATCATTTCCATGAGACAGAAGGCATTTTTTTTACTGCTCACTTCTCAGAGGTCTTAGAGACTTGCATTTAATCATATAGTGTATGCTGACATCTGGTGGCATTCAGCAACAAAATCTTCATTAAACAAATATGTTTCAGTTCTAAGGAGTCGGCATCCTTACTTTCCCTTAGCCGGGTGCAGAAAAGAATTCCTCCCAGACCTCTTCAGACTGGGGATTACCCTAACACGTGTATGGGACTGGCATGGCCCTGGAACTCTTGTGGGACATGAATGTGGGCACTGACCTCCAGATAAGGAAGGGACCGCCAGCCAAGGGACCTGACTGCGTTCAAACACAGTCATGAAATGGAGCACACGGCATCTTGTCATTCCCTCTTCTGAACACAGAGAATCAACGCACTAAAAAAAAGTGATGCAAAACTACTATGTGTTTCAGCAGGAACAGAACTACTGTAAAACCCTAGGTGGTAGCACTTCTGTAATTTATGTTATCTTTATTTCAAATTGGAGAAAAAGAAACAAAACAGCATATATGAATTGCCAGAGAGATGTACCAAAACCGTGTTTCATGGTATGTAATAAGTAGCATGGAATCAGCTGTCATGGTTAAAAGATACCCATGATATAGCTGTTCCATTAAAAGTTGGATTAAAATCATGTTTAAATTTCATTTCCTTCAGTCCTTATCCTGCTTTTGATTAGTTTTAAGAGCAGTTGATGGTCTTGTGATTTGAAGATTTTGCATTTTAAATTTTGTGTACATGGTCTGGAATTTTATGTGAAATTGTGGGTTTGATCTTTGACCTCTGTTTACTACAGTCCTGATTTGCCACTAATTTGATAGCAAGACATAAGGGCCTACTGTAAACAAGCCGCTCACTTTACATAGCTATGTTTGGCTCCTAAATGAAGAAGTATGTATGGAATATACTTTGGGTACTGTAGCCTCCTAAAGAAATAATAAAAACCACATCACTGCTTAGCTCTCCAGGTAACGTTTACATTTGGAGAAAATAAGTTGCATGCCTAATAGAGAGAGAAAATGCAGTTCTTATCCATTTTGGGTTTGTTTGCTTAAAATTATTCTTTAAAGTATTTGAAAGCTGAGGCTGTCTCTTTTGAAGTCAGTGGGAACTTTGACATTGATTTTAAAAGGATCAGGATTAAGCCTAAATTGGTAGGGTCTAAAAGGCAAAAATGAAAATGTCCAAAGTCTACAAATCTCTCACTGATCCACCATACAGAAAGGAAGGACAAAAGCCTTCTCCAAGGTCTGTAATGTACATCTTGATTCCAGGGCTTCTATTTTTTGTACATTTGTGACTTCAAAATGGAAAGCAACTTTCCAAAGGACTGTAATTGCTAGCATATGAAGTAGTACATACTTGCACCATGGTCTTGTAAAGCTGCTGGGGGAAGGGAGATGAAAGCTGCTTGTAAAAATCAACTGACTGTTGGTACACATCTTCCACAAATTGTCCTGCACTATCCATTGCACAGTATTCCCTGTCTGCAACCCGCTCCAGGCACTGCAACCCGCTCCAGGCAGATTCCTCAGTTCACAGGTACAGCCTTACACATAGTGAGCGACCCAGCAAAAGTCTGCTTGTAGGCATTTAGCTCGAACACATCTGATCATCCTGCTCAAGCTTAGCACTTCTGGCACTCATCTGGCACTAGCAGCTGGGTCCTCTGAACAGCAGGTAAAAGCAAGGTCTTCAACTCTCTCCTGTACCACCCAGATGGAACCATCCATTCCAGCACTGAACTTCCCATCACCTGGTCTCTATCCTCACAGTGGAACACCTAAGTACCCTGAACCAAGGGCTGTTTTCCTATTTGGCAGAGAAGGAAGCCATTATGTCTTTAATTTTCTGGCTTAGGAAGCCTCAGTAACTGACCAGAGCCCAGTAGTCAAGGATGGGGATCTTCTCAGCTGAGAGTGTGGCTCATCTGTAACAGCAAAGTGTAAGCTCAGAGAAGTGATGGGGCATGAGCAAGCAAACATGAAAAGCCCTCTTATTTCCTCTTCAGACACCCAAGTGCATTGAGTATCCCAAATGAGGGGGCACCAGGTCAAGCTCTTCATGGATGACTTCCAGAGACTAAAGCAACCAGGGGTAGGAAACTGCCTACTCTGTTGGTCTATGGGGTCCCAATGTCATACAAGCCAGAGTTCAGCGAGACACGCAGTTTGGGCACTGTCCCAGATCATCTGAACCTGAGGCTAACAAAGCATCCACTGCGGTCTCCAAATCCTTGTGACCAAACAGAGGAACATTATCTATTGTTAACCGCAACCGATGCTTGGCCCAAGAATGTCAGATAGAAATGCAGCATCCAAGTGAGGGAATCCACTCAATTAACACCCAAAACAGTCTCTTGCATCTCCATTGCTCAGAAGTAACCCAAGTGTTAAGAATTTGATGGGAAGCACTAGAGAAGGTGGATGTAATTTCCAAGGCTGTTAAGTCCCTTCTCTTCTACCCAAAATTGACTGGCAATAGAATGAGAGGAGTTAAAGACTGCCACCTTGCAGATTACTCTGTTTAACCAGCCCTGAGATTTTTCAACAAACCAACTGAAGCAGCATCTACTCCATCTTCGCAGGTGCTACCTTCTACAGTGTGCAACTCCAAGGGAGTGAAGTGCTACTCACAGGGAGAAACAGTCCTGTCCTGATACGGACGTGGCTTAGCCACCACAGAGACACAAATCTGCACTTCTGTTCCCTTTGACCAGGTGTAAAAACAGACAGATCCAGCAATAGCAAATCAGGTCGCCTTTCTGAAGATACTTTTCTTGAGGTATTTTTTGAGCTACCCCCGTTTTCCACAACAGTTTTTCCACTACCCCAGTCTACAACAAAGAAAACAACCAAAAATACACAGACAGAGATTTGTACATGGTTCATTCTGCACATATCCCCAGTGATGTGACCTTGCTAATGTGTTGTAGTACCCACTGAAAATGCCTTATATTTCCATGTTTTTGAAGTGGCTGGAGTCTATTCTGCTGGCCCAGCTGGCAGAGGACACCCCTGATTTGAAGGACCCTCAAATGGAACTTGACTTTGGGCACAAACTTTCAGCACAGCTGTGCGCCGCTGAAAACTGGGAGTAATGTTCTCAGTTAAAACATCCTGCAGATCCCATCTTCTGCTTCCACTTCACAGGACATTTCCCCACGATATTTCAGGAATCAGTCCTAAGGACTTAATACCTTTATGCCAAACACCTCAGCATCACTTTTAGCCTGAAACAAAAATGCAGAAGTATAGGGACTTTTGCACATAGTTAGTTGTTTTTCCTAATGGAGGGTAGTAACTGAGCAGAAATAGTTTTTAAAATATTCTTTAATATGTTAATAGGGCTAGCTTACAATGTAAAGAAAAGTTAAATTAATCTGAATAACTGAACAGCAGTTGTAGACGCAAGACAATCAGAGATCTTTAATAAATAAAGCATTCCATAAGGGCCCCTGGCACGTTTAGACTGAGTGGGTATGTCTGGACCCAGCTGTGGAACAACAATCTGTCACTGCTAGATCAACTTCAAAAGCAATTCAACAAGGGCTCCATGTAGACAATATTACAGAAAACCTGTTCCAATAACTTTCTTATGCAAGAGAAAACCACAGTCACATTTCTATTTTAGGCAGTGAACCAACAAGAATGAAGCAAAACAACAGCAACTGTCCCCCAGAGGTATTTTGGGCTGCTCCTCTCCTCCCACTCCCCTTACACTCCTTTTCAATCTCCTACCAATCTGGGCATTTTTGGCAAGAGAGAACCACCCTGCAAAGATCTTTAGCAGGCTGGTAAGGACTACTGTGGCTTTTGGCTACCAAAGGGAACTTCTCCAGCCTGGGGGATCATCAACCTCTTTGCTCCCTGTTTTGAGCTGGGGCAGAGGTAACTGTATGAAGAAGGGTGAGGAATGGGAGAACTTTCCTCAGCTCAGCAACCTTTGACAATCGTTGCTGCTTTTCCTCTTCACCCCAGGATCTGCTATACAACAAGTGCAAATTGAGGATGACAAATAAGAACATTAGCCTGGTGTTTCTGCTCAAATGATCTGCCTTGAAGTAGCTGATGTTGACACTTAAATTGTCAGCAGACTTCCAGTTTAGTGCTCCAGTTAGAAGAATGGGTCCTTTCACGCTTCCCTCTGGGCTATTGTTTCAACTCTCTCTAGACAGGGCAAATATCATTGCAGCAGTTTACACTCCAGTTTCACTGCACTGGTTTTTTTGCAACCGTAACCCAGATTGCCTAGAATTTTTTTCTATAATGTAAGCTTAGACTGCAGAGAATAATTACACAACACTGTAAAAATAGTCTGCAGCAATTTACACAGCCATGAAATACTGGAGCTGGTTTTTTTCCAGTGTACCTATATGTATGTTGCAGCTAATTCCAATATTTACAAAGGACTCACTGGAGCTGTGATCACAGAAACTGGTATTTCAAGTTAGGCCACACACATGAACAAAACTTTTATTGTTATAAGGCAAGATTTTGTATTTTGGGGTGTTATACCATCATCTCACTGAAGCATTACCTTGCCACTCCTGCCTTTTCTATATCACCTTCTGTCTGGATTCAAATAACATCCTTGTGGCTAAGACATTATGCATTCAGGTTGGAAAGTATTAATTTAACTACAGTTTCTTTCCTGTAATTGTATGTTCCTTCTATTTTTGACCAAATTAATCATACTGAGGGGCTATATCCTCATTTCTTTCTCAGCAGTCAGCTTTGCTGCTTCTCATTTCTATTAGGGATTCTATCTCCTTGCCTGCTGGAAGCTCTGTCCCCAGCCTGCTGTCCTGCATGCTGACTTGTTCTCTCTCTTGGTGCATCTTGCTGATGGTAGGACCACGGGCCCTACTGGGACTAAGCAATTGATGCCAGTTCTTCTCATGAGTAGGAGAAAACTGTTGTAGCAGGGAGCGGAATAACTGCCCACTGACCCTTCTCTGCTGCAATAATTGTCAGGACTTTGGGTGTTTTCAAGCCTAGCTAAGCAATGGAATGAACTAATACAAGTCAGTTCCTCCAAGGTACAGCATGAGCTCTCTGGATTGCAAGCAGTTGTATTTTCCGGAGTCTGAAGATGTGGTGTCTAAATATTCCTTTCTATGCTTCTCTAGAAGCCTGCTTCTGTCTCCTATGTAATTCTGCCATTCTGTAATTCTTGCTAGCTCTGCTCTCCCTTTAATGAGCTTGTTTCGTTGTTGTTTTACCCAGAAGAACTTAAATGATCGAATCAAAACTAAAAGAATGAATGAATAAAGCCACAGACTGGGAACAAACCCATTGCTCAGTGTCTCTGCAAAGAAACTATTCAGGAAATAGTTATAAGAGAAAAATACAGAACATAAGAATTTATGTAAGTGACTATCTGCCTTTGGGAACAGCAACTTCTAAGTTTTGCAATCTAGCGGTGAGGAATTAATACTTAACCATTAGATTTAGGCACTGATTTGAAGGAGTTAAATTCCCAGGCTGCCTCTTTGGAGCAGGGTGGGGCATTGGGGAAGTCAGAGACAGAAAAAAAGGCACCTGAATGCCCTGGGAAGGAGCAGCAAAACCTTCTGTCAAGCTCCCCTTCCCCTCCTATGCCACAACTACTCCCCAGCTGAGGGTGTCCTGGTGCACACCAGCATTGCAGCCCTGGTCGCAGACGCCTGCATGCAGTGACCCATGTGAGCAGCCTTCCCCACACCAGGAAGAGAGTGCCACGTCCACGTCCTGTTCACCTCTCCTCACAGCCACCCCTCCCCGCTGGTGGGACAGTGCGTGGCATGGCCAGTGGCTGGGGCCTGAGGGTAGGGACATGGACATCATCCCAGGCATCTTGGAATGCATCCTTTGGGGGACCGGGAACCGGGAGTGCGCCCCTCTCTGGCCCCTGGTATAGCACACACAAGGTAAGTGCCCACCATGCGGCACCGTGGTGGGGCCCCGGAACAAGAGGGCTTGGGGAGAGGGGGGCACTAATTTCAGCCTCTTCCCTGTGTCCTCTGAAGAGCCCCATTCCAGCACCTGTTTGCTGCTGGCTCTGCTCCCTCTTCACCCCATTGTTCAGCCTGCACTGCCTGGCTTCCCCCTGTGAGCAGCCCTTTCTGAGTAGGAACTGGGCAGAGCTGTGCTGTTCTGTGCTAGAGCATCACTGGTTTTTGTCATCTGTGTTTCTGTCGCTGTCAGTGCTGACAATGGATTTAGGCAACTGCAAAAGAGAGGCTGAAGCAGTCCCTGAGAACTAGCAATTTGAAGCATCTGCTAACAATAAAAATGAATTGGAGGTTCATTAAACCCTTTACCTTTTCCCTGCTTTTTATTTCCCAAACTAGAAGGCATGGAAGGATACCCAACATACTCGATTTTCTCTGCATTAGAGACAAACCACTGCTTCACAGTGTAAAGTATTGGTATAAATTGTGCATAAAATAGCTTGCAACTACCCATTCTCCTTTCTCTAGGAGCAGGCCAGTAGCAGCTGATAGCCTGAGGAAGGTCCCAAAAACTTTCTGCTCCGAATTCTGCATTTGCTGCTGAGTGGATAGCCATTTGGCAGCCCCATGTTCTCAGAGCAAAGGAAACCTGAGAATTCGTGTGCACAGCTCCCTGCTGAGGAGGACTCCTGGCTGATGGCTGGTGGCAGTGCTTCCCAGGACCAGAGCTGGAGTCTCTTATTGGGAGACAAGAACGTGGAGCCAATCAATGGTTTTACTATGGGTTTGTGAGTTATGGTCCCAAGGCTGTGAGCTTGCACGGCTGCCAGAGGATGGCAGCAACAGGGAATTCCCTTGGCATGGGGATACCCACCTGCATGTCGAGGTGGAGGTTTTTTGTTTGCTTGGCAAACCTCCCGGCCCTGCTGCTGTACTCCTTAGGGTTGTTGCATGAGTATTGCTGTTTTTTAAACATGGTGGTTTTCTGGGTAGACTTTAATAGTTTTTTAGAGCTGCTTGGGTGTCTGTGGGTGAGACTGGTATTCTGTTCTTTTTTTTACTTCAGTTGTAGCTTTGTAGCAGTAATGGGTAACTATGGGTCACGTGTTGATGCCAACCTTAATTTTTCCAACAGTTAAATTCTTTCGTCCACCCCCATTTTCACATTTTACATTTTTGGAAGCCTCAGAAACAATTTCCTCCTCCCATTCATGGCTATCCTGGCTGTGATTCAGTGGATCAGCCCAGTTTCAGGTCTTCACACAGGGGCTCTTTTCGTTCCCCTTTCCTTGAGGTCATTTTGTCCTCTTGGTTTGCAAAGGAGCTCTTTGTTTTCTCCCTCTACAAGAGACCATAACTGCACTGGCTCTGATCTGCCTGGAAACATCCCAGGACAGCTGAGGTGAGTTACTTTTGGGGGAGTATTTTTCAGCCCCTTCAACCCCATCAGGAGGTGAAAGAGTGAGATCCCCTTTCAAGAGCTCCTAGACATGAGTGGCTTGGCGTGGCTGCCAATTGCAGTTGCCTAGTGCCACATGGCACATCTACACAGGAGCAGCAGATCTGACACATTCCTTAGGGAAATCCATGGCACTAGAGTCAGCCTTAAATGATGTTTGTAAACACTCAGCTCCCTGGAAAAAGTTAAAGTGGCTGTGTCCACGTGGCTGTGTAGTATAGTGTGTCTTTGTGCTGGCATTACATTTCTTTGTCTTTTGTTTTAATTGGGATTATTCTCCTGAAAAGTCCCTGATCAGGCTGATTGGATGCTAGCTGTTGGCATAAGGGTAGAAGGGGGCACACATGGTCATGGGGAGAAAAAGGCGGAGGTAGGATTTCTCCTTGGCTTCAGCATGGATATAGCTTGGTTGATACTGCTTGAGGAACTGCATCTCTGAAATCAGCAACACCCAAGCCCGTGCTCCCACAGCCTTTCCTGTGTAGGCATGGTATGTTATGGGACATGAGCGTGTTTAATGGCGCAGTAAAATCTAATGAAATATGTACTTAGTTACCTGAAGCATTTCCTGCAAACTAATATTGTAATATTTTTTGTGTCTGCTGGAGTGATAAGTGTAAGAAGCCACAACATGTGGGCTTTGTCTGCTTAATAGGAAGTGTATGTAATTACCTCAGTGTAATACATTTTTATTTCCCTCAGGACTTCTGATAGGTTTTTACTTATTTACAATATTGTTGTTTATGGACAGAAACAATTTGCAGGATTAGTTGAGATTATTATCTACAGTATTGATCCTGGTTTGACTTTGTATCAGAGAAGGAGAAAACAGCTGGGTGAGAACAGTCACTGAGAGCTCAGATGTAATAGGAACATAGAATAGTTTGGGTTGGAAGGGACCTTACAGGCCGGCTAGTTCCAAATGCCCTGCCATGGGCAGAAAAAACTTCCCCTAGACCATGTTGCTCAGAGCCCCTAACAATTCTTAACTCAGCATTTCACATGTCTGTTTTGTGTGGACACTGTGTGTAGTTCAAGTGCAGAAGCTGAGCCAGAGATAGAAATTTATTTCACTTCTGCTTCTTTTTCCCTCTTTGCCTGTCACTTCATAGACTCAGAGTTATTATTGGCTGCCCAGAGAGTCACCTCGAAAGATTGTCTTATTTTGTGGTTTGTAGTAATAAATAATTTCTGCTCTGTATTTAGGGGTTGACAATGCTGACAGTTCTTTCAGATGGATCTATGGCCTCTTGCCCCCTCACAGTATATCACAGCCTGTTAAGAGTGAGTATGTACCTGATCCCTTGTGTGCTCTCATCAGCGGGCTGATATCAGGTGTGATGAGAAATCCCACGGATTAAGCGCATTCTTGTAGAGATCTTTCTACTCTGCCTTCCATCGTATAGATGAAATCTAGATTTTGTGTGGAATGCCACAATTGAGGTTTTTATCTCATTCTGTTCCAGAAGAACATCTTCAGTGCTCCAATTCACCCCTCTTTACTAGGGGCTGGATGTCTAGCCTCAGCAAGGTGAGAGCATCATTTGATCCTGTTTTTTTCCAGTGGCAGCACAGTGCCTGCTGGTACATCTGATGCCATGGGGGCTGCTTCACCTGTGCTGTGAGGGACCCGAGGCAGGAGGGCAGGGAGCTGTCTCCATGGAGAGAAAGATTTTGTCTCCATCTGCCTTGGCTGAGGAAGCACCCCAGAGACAGTGAGGGTCTCTTTAGCTGGCACCATCACCAGAGAAAAATGTTGTCATGGTACATCCCTACAAACATTCACCAGGGTATTTTAAACACTTGAGCAGTGGCATTTCCAGCCATGGCTTTCCATCAGGAAAAGCTCTAGAGCAAGTCAAGGTGTCCATAGGAAGTGTGGGTGGGCAGCATGGCCACAGCACAGGTGGATTTCAACCAGGACATCTTTCCTCTGCAAGAAGGAAGAGAAAGGTTGTTAAAGGTGAAGGCAAACCCTCCTGGGTTTTTTTTTCCCACCTCAAGTGTTTTGCAGGGGTTTTTAATGCTATTTTCTCAGTCTCTGTAGGTTACCTCAGTCTCCAGTCTGCTCCCTGATGTACTGCAGATGTTAGCTTTTTCAGGTTAATCAGTAAACCAGTCCGTGAGCATGGGGAAAGTAGAGACAAACGTCCTCACCCAGCTTTCTGCTGGTGTACTCATCTGTGAAGACTGCAGTGAAGTTTTTCCTGTTCAACACCATCCCAGTTCTTTATTCTAAAACTGTTCACTGAAAGCAAACAAGGGTATCAAAACACTGACTCTATTTCATCCTGTTGTCCTTTACCTGTCAGATTTCAGAGTTCACACAGTTTCAGTTTCCTTTATCTTACTGGGGAATGTGTTTGGGAGAAAACGCATACCGTTTCTTAGGTATTAGGGAAATGTATGTTATTTTCAACCCTAATAAATCAAAACTTAGGAAGAGGACTTTGCTCAGCCTTCAAAATGCAGCCTTTTTGAATCTCTCATAGGGGAATTCAAAACTTAAATGTTACAATGAAGCACATGATCACAGAATGGGTAAGGTTGGAAGGAACCACTGGAGATCATCTAGTTCAATCTCCCCACTCAAGCTGGGCCCCCTAGAGCACATTACTCAGGATTGTGTCCAAAAGGCTTTTGAATCATTCTGGAGAAGGAGACTCTACAACCTCTCTGGGCAGCCTGTTCCAGTGCTCTGTCAGCCTCGCAGTGAAGACTTTCTTCCTTGTGTTCAGCTGGAATTTCCTATATTCCCATCGCAGCTAGAAGCAAGAAGAAGCATTGCACGGTTTTCTGTTGTTGCTCTGCTGTCAAGAATCCAGCAACTTGCCAAGGTTTAGTGCCCATTTAACTAGTTTCTGCTAGAAAAAAATTTGTGTCTCTGGCTCATAAAAGCAGGACTCTCAACTGGACCAGCTTGCACACAAGCTCTCAGGCTCTGCCAGAGCTGTAGGTCTGATCTGCTGAGGGTCGTGTTCTGATTAGCTTTAGTATGACCAAGAAGCTGACATGAGAAGGCAAAATTGAACACTGGTTGGAAAGTATTGGCCATATCTTTCTTCAACCTCATACACCTATTCTGCCTTGCTGAACGTCAACTGTCCCTGCAGATGTAAAGATCACATCTCTGGTGTGAAATGAGCACACAGCTTATAGACTGCAGCCTGCAGCTTAAAGAGAGATCAGCTGCTGCTTGGGAACTTACTCATTACTCAAAAGCAAGGAAAATAAGTACAGGAGAGCATTACCCCTTGTCTGTTCCTTTGCACAGTACTATAAACATGTCTGTATCATCCCAGCTCTCAAATTCCATAGGGAAATACAGGGTTTTTTCATCAACCACTGCAAGCAGAGTGGGAGTAAACCATGGAGCTGTTTATACCTCTGAATACAGAGGAGGCTGAACATGGGGCAGCAGGTCCAGAACAGTGGGAAAGTAGCCCGAAGACTGGAGGCAGTATGTAGTTTTGTAAGCCTGCTTGAGGAGTGACCTGCTTATCTGGTTTCCACCAGGCACTTCTCTGGGTCCCAGAACAGAGTTTTCCAGTGTGTGTTATTGGCAGGCCTCTACTGCCCTGCTTGAGTTCCTCCTAAAAAGCCTGGAAGGAGTAGTGTGCCTGTGGCAATTGCCCTGCCAAGGTCAGCACGGTGCTGGGCAGCAGGTAACAGCAAACCAACCCAGCTCCACGTTCTGAGCTTGGGGCACACAGGCTCAAAGCAAATGCTGATGACGCGAGAGCTCACAGTCCATCCGTTCTGGACATCTCCTTCTCTTCAGCATTGCTGGCAGAGCTGCTTGCAGGAATGTTTCCTAGCCTGACAGACAACAGAAGCTGGTGAGGAAAACCCTTTTATTTAGGCTGATACCTTACAATTCATTTTGAAGAAGTCTTGGTAGCTCTTCCTGGACACCTCATCCAGGACATTGGAAATGAATGCTCTTGCAGAGCTGGGGCTGTGCTCAGCACCAGCTATAGCTTGTCTGAGTGTCTATTGTCTGATTCTCACTGGGCTATTTTTTACAAATCTTAGACTGTTTTCAATGCTTCCCTTCTCAGCAGATGCTATGGTAAAATGAGTTTTAATTTTTTTCTGAGGATGTTAAAGAACATTCGCATTTGAATTTTTTCTTTTTTTTTACTGATGATTGAGGTGACAGCAAGTTGAACATGAGCTTTGTAATTATACTAATCTGTTTTAAGAGGTTTGAGAATGTTAATTAGGAAATTTCTAGGCAGTAAGGAACATTACAATACTTGTCATTTGTCAGAAAGTGGGGTGCAGAAGACAAATGCAAAGACACTTGAGTCACTAATTACACATATCCTACCTAGTGCAGGATTTAGTTTTGCTTTGGACTGCTTCAAAATGGTATGTTACAGAAAGATGCGGTGCACAGTGCAGGCTGTGTCTGATATCCAGCTTAGCCACTAACTTGAGGGCTTAAAGTATGGAGCCAGCAGAGCAGGATGAGTCCTCCTCTTCCCTTAGTCAGCATTGAGTGGGAAAGACCAGGCATGGGACGAATCTAAATCCCTATGCTGCTTTGGAGGTGCCTGGCTCAGTGTAGTGCTTTGCCCTTCCTGTTCCCATCTTCTAGACTGGTCTACAACTAATGGGCTTTAAATTAAATTGGCTGTGGCCACTGTGTTGATTTTCGAGTCTCACAGCATGTCTGTGAGTTGCAAAGTGATGCAGGTTGAAAGTCTGGCTGCTCATACCAACACCTGTCTTCTCCTGAGGTTTCATGAGGTTGCTGTGTGGATCTAGGACATTGCTGTCACACGAAGCAGTGGTGTTGCTCCCACCTTAAATCTGTGCTTTTTCTGGTTCATTTGCCCTAGCACTCATTTGACTCCTCAATGAAGCATTTTGTCTGGGTAAACTGACAGGAAAATACTCATTGATATAATTCTTAAAATAAAAGTTGTCTTTCATGTAAAATCCCACCTGTAACTCTGGCCCCTTACAATTTTGTGATCCAAAGACTTCGTTGCTCTTCAGAGCTTAAGTATGGTCTTTCTTTTCCTATGGTCTTGAAGTCTGCTTTGGGCATCGGTGAAAAAGATGTCTGAATCTTATCCTTGCTTGTCTCCAACAGTCTGCCATATCTGATTAAGCCCTGTTTGATGGAATGAAAAGAAAAGAATTACTAAAGTAGAAATTTGACCAAACTCAAAAAACAAGGCTTTAGAAAGATCAACCAGCTTCTGTTGTCTGTCAGGCTAGGAAACAAGAAAGATGAAGTGCAGACTATGCACTCCAGTCATAAGGGAGGTGAGGACCTTTCACTAACCTGGTAACTGGAGACTGTGATTATTTCATCTGGAATTTTGGTGACATGTATAAACTGTTATGCTCATGTTTATAATGTCACCACGGATTGTCCTAGAAGAATGGCATTCACTAATGTGAGCAGTTGGGAGATATGCTTTCCATTCTTTGACTAATATGGACTTTGAAACATGTGGCCAGCAGCTTCAAAGAACAGCCATTGGTGTGTGAATCAGCACCAGGCCTGGAGCAGAGCTCTTAAGAAAGGGATGTTTGCAGTGTGCTCAAAAGTAAATAGTCAATATCAAACTAAACAGAGGTGTGCTGCTTAAACTGAGGTTATACCAGTATAACTCCATTCTCCTCAATGACGTTCACGGTTGATTTACAACATCTAGGCTAGAAGCTTTGGCCTCATTTGGTGATATGAGCTGTTTTTCCCATAATGGGGAAATGAAGAGAGATTATGGAACTATGATGGAGAGAAATCACGGAATCATTAGGGTTTAACTCTTGGATGAGGCACACAGCGACTCTCTGGCTATATTTCCCGTGGTATCCTGCTGTGTGTTGCAGAAACAACCCTGTAATGCAGAGGCCTATGGTGAAGTGCAAGGTTTGGAGGAAGTCCCTCCACACACAAGAACAATGGGTCAGAGCAAAGCAAATACTGGCTCCTTGGACAGGACTTCTTCATGGTGGCTGAGGTAAAGTAGTAACATAGAAGTGCATATCCCCTTGTGGACAAGCCTACCTCTTGCTGACACTTAATTCCCTAGAACTAAATCAGCCTCATGGGAGCTGAAATCTCCAGCAGAGTCCTAGCTAACATGTTCGATGACTTGACTGTCATCCTGCTCAAAACAAATTAATTTTGCCAGCTGATACAGATTGCACTTGAAGCCTTTTTCTTCAACAGCGAAGGACATCTCCACTGTAAAGATGTTCCTGTGAAAAACAACCAAAATATGGGGTTTGTGTACATAACAGACTTGTACCCATACAGTTAACACCCAATTTAAACCTAGTTTAATTTTTTGGGCTCCATCTTAGGAGTAAATAAATCGTGACTCCATTTACTTTGCTTTATGACTCTAAACTACTATTTAATAATGTTTCTTTTCCATTTTTATTGGGAGTATTGTGTTTTTTCTTTCTGCTTTGTAATTGTCACAAGGTTTTTGTATTTACTGACTTCGTATCAGTATTATTTTCTTTCCTTTGTTTCTGTCTCTTTCAGTAACAGTCTTTTGCTTCCAGCAGTGACTAAAGCACCATGAACATTATCATTCAGTGTCTGTGTTATCATGCAGCAGTGACTCAGTCATCATGTCAAGATGACCAAGAGCACAGCTTGTAGTATCTGCAGAAGCTTCAGTCGAACAAATAATAGCAGCTTTCACCTGATCAAGACTCTAGCTCCATCTCTTGACTATTGTACTGGTTTTCGCCAGAGTTAATGTTCTTCATAGTAATTTGTGTGGTCTATGTTTTGGATTTGTGATGAAAAAAGTATTGGTAGCAATCAGGATATTTGGTTGTTGCTGAACAGTGCTTGCATAGCATTGAAGTGTGTTTTGTTTCTCTTACTGCCCCATTAATGTGTAGGCTGGAGATGCTCAAGAAGCTGGAATGGGACACAGCTGGGACAGTTGACCCCAACTGACCAAAGGAATATTCCATACCATATGGTGTCATGCTCAGCATAAAAAGCCAAGGGAAGAAGGGAAAAAGGGGACATTTGGCATTGGTCCTCCTAGGTAACCGTTAGCCATGATGGAGCACTGCTGTCCTAGAAATGGCTGAAGACATACACCCATGGGAAGCAGTGAATGAATTCCTGATACTGCTTTGCTTCTCATGCAGCATTTGCTTTATCTATTAAACTGTCTCTATCTCAATCCTCAATTTTTTGTGCTTTTACCCTTCCAATTTTCTCCCTCATCTTGCTGGAAGAGTGGCTCCAGCTGTGTGAGGCTGAGCTGCTGGCTGCTATGAAAACTACACATCAGAGACTGCCAGGACAAACTGAAGAGCAGTGCATGGTTTAAAAAGCATACATGTGAGAGATAATAGCATCTGGCTCATGGAAAGGGTACTCAGTTCTCCTTCATTTCTTTAATTCCTGACAAGGAATTTAACTTCCTGACCCTATTTCTGTAGTAATCCCTGTCAAGAAGCTCTATAACCATCATATCCTATGCTAATGCTAAAACAGCAGAAAAAAAGACAGCAAGTTTTATATTGGAGAATCCACATAAGATACAGTTGCTGAAAGACCAGCAATACTCAAAACTAGGGGGAAAAACTTCACCACCTTGTTATGTCTGTAAGTACAACAGAGCGCATTAGAAGGTGTTAAAGGTACATAGAAGGGATCATTCAGCTACACTGATTTTAGTTTTCTCTTGCAGAAGGCAGCTATGAAGTAGATGCTTTGAATTTTTGTGAGCTAAACACCTACTCTTTATGTCAGCATTTGCCGTGAATTGCAAAATGCTAATAATACTTTTATACTTTAAACCAGTAAACTACGGTTTTTACTAAAATGTCAAAATGTACAACTGTAATGTGTCACAGGGAGACAGCTGAGCAAACACCAGCCCGCTACCTGTATTTCAAGCCCTTGCAAGAAACTTGCATGTGAGACCATTTCTTTAGAGTTTGTTTTTTTATTCCAAGATTTACGTCTTACAGTTTTGAACATAAGTATCTGCAAATTAAAAGCATCCAACTGTGTGTTTGTGTGTGTGTGCACCCATCTACATATGTGTGAATGTTTCAGAGCGCAGGACCTCTTGTTTTTAGATCATCACTGATAATCTAGCAGTTGTTTATATTTAAATGAATAGTGCTGCTAAGCAGAAGGTTCTGCCTTCTGGAGTCCACTCATTTTTTTTGCATTAGGAACTATCTGTAAATGATTAACACTCTCTCTGGAAATGAAACTAGGAGAGCCAAGTGCGAGAGGTGCAGGAAGGAATGATTGCAGAGCACCCCTCCTCTGCAGGAACAGCAGACTGGAAGGGCCATTGGGCTGCTCATTCCCCTGCCATAAAATCAAGTAATTCTTTTAACAGATGGATCCAACTTCATTCTACATGCAGTCAGGTCTTTTCTTTTTTCCCTTCCCTGTAGTTAGTCCTGTTAGAATATTTCTGAAATGCCACTGACTTGGAAGCATTGTGATGTCCTGCCTGTGTTTATCCCTGTCTGACATGTGTGACTCCATGTTTCAACAACTGAGCATGTTCACTCAGGTTGTGACGTGGAGAAGCATTTTCTGTGAAGATCAAAGGAAGGGTTAGTTACAGCTAACAGAAGAGTATTTGAGTCAGAATGGGAGACAAGCCTGCCTTTGAAAGTGATGCTGGAGAGGTGCATGCTGGAAGAGACATGCCATTCCTCTCAACGGGTAAAGGGAGATTTTTATTTAAAAATTCTTTTGGGGATTTGTTAAATAATGTATTACATTTCTGTCAGAGTTTTCTGTTTCGGATAGAGGTGGAGTCAGAAATCGCTCATTTGTACTTGAGCAAGACTTGTACTACAATAACAAGAGGGAATGAGCTATCTGTGCTTGGCTTGGAGGCACGTTTGTGTGTGCATGCAGAGGTTGTGTGTACATGCAGAGTGAGACATCTCTCCAAGAGTACTCCTTGTGCCTTGCCCTGCCTGATGTAACACTGAATAGCACTATTTGCTCAGTTGTTCAGACAGCTCCCTTTCGAGCTTGCCTCCAGCTTCCCATAAGCCTTGTGTCACCTCACAAGGTGGGGCTGTCAGTTTGGGGGTCCAGGGAGCCACATTAAGCAAGGATAGGAACAGCACAGGCTCTCAATGTGAGGCAGACTGTAGCTTCTGGGGATTAATATACCTAGGCTTGGAGTGGTCTGACTTGGACCTTACCTTGTATACCAGGAATTAGACTGGGTCAAACAGGAATATCCAGAAAGCCAGCTCCTGGGAAGAAAAAGAAGTGTATCCCCAAGCCAACTGGCCATTTTGTGGGAGAAGCTGGTCAGGCAGTGCTAGCTTGCCTCCCTGTTTCTCCTGTGGGACCTGGAAACCGGCAAAAGTTTATAATCCTATTCTTGCTTTTCCTGGTATGTAATTTCTGTAGTTGCCATGGAGACGATATGTGATGGTACTTGAGAAAATCTTTTTATTAAGATGTTTTCAGCTATGATTGATGTTTTTATACAGTCATTGGAGAGGTTTTTATTTGCAATCTAGCAGGCATTATTAAAAACATGAAATGGTCTTTGAGTATGCAGCAAAATATCCCAGAAACTAAAGTGTCCCAAAGTATCACAGGCTATTCACAGAAGCAGTGTAAAAATCCATTTTGCCTCTTCTCCATTCTCCCACTTATTTCTAGTTTTAAGATTTCATTCCTGAGAATAAGAAATTGAAATTTAGGAGCTGAGGAGTTTGGTTTTAACACTTCAAAAAGGAAAAAAAAATGCTACTCATAGAGGTCTCTTAAAGCTACCTGAAAGTAGGTTGCAGTGAGGTGAGTGAGTTTTGTCTTCCTAGTAACAAGTGATAGAACAAGAAGAAATGGCCTCAGGTTGTGTCAGGGAAGGTTTAAATAGTACAGTAGGAAAAATTTCTTCACAGAAAAGGTTCTCAAACACTGAAACAGTCTGCCCAGGAAGGAGGTGGAGTCACCATCCCTGACGGTGTTTAAAAGATGCGTAGATGTGGTGCTTAGGGTTTAGTGGTGGACTTGGTAGTACTGGATTAATTGTTGGACTGAATGATCTTAGAGGTCTTTTTCAATTTAAATAACTCTATCATTCCAGGCTTGTTAACAATACTGTGGGTGGATATGTTTGTATATAACTTTAGTAAGCTTAGCAAAAGTAACTTTAGTTACTTTATTTTACAGTTCATATTCTCCAGTTTGGTTTGTTAACTGCTGTGTATATTAATTAAAATAATCAGTGTGATGAATATAAATAGGATCTCCTGAAAGTGGTTAAAACACAGAGATAAATAAAAGAGTCCCGCTTCCGTAGTTGCTGTATCCTCTCAAGTTCCCCCACCTTTTCATAACTTACTAGGCTCTCGTTCTGGCCTTTGCAATTTGTCACTTTTCTGGAAAAAGATATATTTTAAATTTGTGAGGTAGTGTAGTTACCTCTCTCTATTCCTAACAAAGATGATGCCAAATGTTTTAGTTCTCTCCTTCTCATGTATTGAACAATGTCCTTTTTCTTTTGTGTCACAAGGAACAAATCAAATGTATTTTCATTTCATGTTCCCACACTGGTAATTGCCCTTTTACTCTTATTTCAGCTGTCCTTCAGTACTGCATATGGACCTTAACCCATATCTGAGTATATGAATTGCACTATGAAAACCATTGAAACAAGGACCTTGTTTTATTTATACATCTGTAAAGCACTGAGTACAGCCAGAGCTCTGTGAATAATAATAGCTAAATGATAAGCCTCTCCCAATTCCACATGGTAGCTCTTTGAAAAATATGTTTTTTGTTAAGGACTCTGAATTCCTCTTGTTTCAGAGTTAACTCATAATTGGAAGTTTAGAACTCGTTCCACCCCTTTCTCTTTCTTTTTTAATAAGATCCATTGAGGTCTGACAAAATCCCAATTACTGGAAATGGTGCATAGCTTTTGAAACAGTACGTGCCATTAAATTTGTTGGGAACACCTTTAGATCACAAATACATGGAGAAATCAAGAAAAAATAGGAGCAACAGTTTAACTAGCCTTGATGAGTGAGACGACAACAGACATTTAAAGTGTTTGGGTTTTTTCCTGCTCATCAGTTCAATTTATAGGCATAGCACGTTTCCATAAATAATGGCATACACCTTTTAGTCAATGCAAATTAAGTTCCTTTTTCTTAGTTTTCATTTTACAGACTTGGCAACTGCAGTTTAATGTGCTTTAGAAAAACACAAGGATAATAAGGATAAATTGCATTTCGCCATATAACTGAGTCTCCAATGCAGATTTTAGTCTGCAAGTGATAAACTTACTAGAATTATTGCCAAAGATACAGATTTCATTTGCCATAAACCCCTTATCTTACTTTGACAATAAATAGAGACTTTGCATGTAAAATATCATTTTACAATACTATGAAAATGATATGTAAAGGTGCTCTGGTAAATAAGCATCAGGTCCCGCCTGAGTGCTTGAAGCAGGACCATACCCAGCCATGCCCCACGCTGCTGCTCACTTATTTTGAATAGCAATGTGCTGCCACTCCATGTGGCAAATGGATTGCTCCTGACTGATGGTTCAAACCTCCCTCCCCCGTGCCTCAGCTTGTGCAGGACCCTCATGTGGCTGAGATGGGGTTGCCAGGTGAGTGCTGAGGGTGCCTTGCTTGAGGTGAATTTGCCATTTCTTGAACTCGTTCCCTCCGGCAGCCCCTGTGCAGGTCAGTGTCACCCTTGACAAACTGCACAGGGTCACCAGTTTAAAACCCTTTCTGTGGATTGTGAATTTTGACCCACCTTTAGTGTTAAACACTGGCAGGTAGCTTATAAAGAGCATAATGGTAATGGGGTATATTTAGGATGGATTATTTCGGGCACTTAAGCAAGGCAGTGCGGGAGTGGCAGGCCAGAGGAAGGCATTCATCAAGCCTGTTTTGTCACCAAGGAAAATGTTGGCAGATCCACAATGTCAGTCCATGGTCTGTGTACTCAGGAGTTATCTAGAAAGGACTTCAAAGTGGGTAGGTGACTTCTATAGCTTGTTCCAAAACATATTAAGGTGAAGTAAATTAAATTTCTATATTGTTTTTTATTTTCTGGAAAACTTAAGGGCAGGATGTTTCTGTGACAAACCTCATGCATTTGGAAGCACTGGAAGAATGTGTCAACAGTTTGAAATCTGGGGTCTGACAAAGTGGCCTGTATGCTCAGACAGATGTTTCGGTGATGAAGAAACTTGCATTTTATGCCAACAGTTTTGAATATTCAAAGCTCTTTCCTGTAGAAGTCCTTAGTTGACTGAAGTAGTACCATGGCTCTGAAGTTGTCTGCAACTGAATTCCCCAACTGAGGTTTGTCTTGAGACTTTTGTGTGGGAAGCTCTGCAGTGCTGTGGATGATATCACAACTGGATATCACAACTGGAAACTCAGAGAATATCATGTTTATTACTTATTGAACTGGCTGTTTCACCAGTCCTTTAGCCTCTGAAGGATATGAAATGGCAGACACTGCATAAATAAGGAAGCCTTTCACATGATAAGATGAGAACAGAAGGGCTCTGGTGGCCTTCAGGGCAATACAACAACCATTTTGTGATCTGTCTCCAGTTGCAGGTCATCTTTCACTTATGTGTGGTTTTACTAGCCTGAGATATGCTATCCCATTTTTTCTCTTCTTTGAGTGCTGCTGTATGTGATAACCCTGGTTCATTAGAAATTACCTGCTGATTTAAGATTCATTCTGATTTGAGATGTTTGCAATGTACTTTTCCTCTTTACTGCATTTTTTCCTATTATTTATTTAATTTAGGCATGTGTGCTTATGAACCTGCATGAGACAATTTTGCCATGCTGTATCTGCAGGGTGTTACTGTACCTTCATCTCATCTCCCTGAATGGATCTATGTGATATTTGACCACCTTAGGGCATCGTACTCTGCTCTTAATCTTTAGGGGTATGTCCAGCCCTGGGTTTGGAAGCCGGGTGCTATCAGCATGCTAAGCAGAGCTCATTAACACCTGTCAGCCTGGAGCAGGCAGTGCAGTATATATGCCAACAGCAACGCTCAGGTGAAACGTGGTCATTGCAATAAAATGACCTGAGGTATGAGGGTAAGTTTTGAGCCCAGACTGCCACTACACGTTTGCATTGGTCATACACATGCACTGTTTTTTCTTGTGTGCAGACCAGGAGGTTGCTTAAGTTAGGCACAGAGGAGTGTCACAGGGTAATGATTTTAAGATAAAAGATGGTAGATTTAGACTAGGTACAAGGAAGAAGCTTTTCACAATGAGGTGCTGGAACAGCTTGCACAGAGAAATTTTGGATGCCCCACCCCTGGAAATGTTCAAGGCCAGGTTGGATAGGGCTTTGACCAACATGGTGTAGTAGAAGGTGTCCTTGCCCATGGCAGAGAGGTTGGAATTAAATGATATTTAAGGTCCCTTCCAACCCAAACCATTCTGTGATTCTCCAGGAAGAGAATTGACCTTTGTAAGATGGTTTCTGCTCAGACACAGGCTGGGCATCATGACAGACATCTTATGTGTCCCACAGTGGTATCTGAGCCAAGCTCACACGTACCTGGTGAACCACTGTGGTGCAAAAGCAGTTGCTGTTCTAGGGAGGACACTCATGATGCAGGGCATTGGAAAACCCACCGCTGGAGATTTGATTCACAGCCTCCAGAGGCACAAACTCAGGTCATCATCAGTACCCACACATGGATCTGATTTAGCACATTATTTTAGATGACCAATGGAACACATGACCTCATCCTCTGCTCACCAGCTGCATTCAAGTCTTACCTCCAGAGCTGGATGGAGACCCTCTTGTGGTCTGGCTTAGGATCAGTGGTGTTTCCTTCCCGGGGTGCTGGTTGCCTACTGAGTCCTGTACAGTGTTTGTGACCCCCAGTTGAAAATTGGGAGGAAGGAGCTGCAAGGGGTTGTATCCAGAGATGCAGCCATAACGATAGGATCAGCCTCTGGAACAAAAAGAGCCGCAGAGACACGGAGTTCTCTGCTGGGAGTAGCGGGGATTTGTTACAATTACTAATGTAAGTGCAATAAGACGATGGGGTAAATGAAGTGGCAGTTTCTGTTTTCCATTCCCTGCTGTCTCCTTTTTCTTAAACACTTCATGACGAGGCTGACAAGGCCACTTCTCCACCTCCTCACAAGGGAGCATGTTGTCATTTAAACAGTACAAGTCTTCGGGAGCAAGAAAAAAGTTTTGATTTAGTTGCTGTTTTTTGAAGCTGCTGCATGTGCAGGATGAAGTGGTCAAACTTTGGGCAAGATCAGTGCTCAGGATTTGATGCTACAGCATTAAGGCATAAGGAAGCAAAACCCAACCCCTCTGCTTCTGCAAGGCTGGGGTGGTGTCCATGTGACAGCACTTCCCCGGAGTGGAAGGAGGCTGCTGTGTCCCTGTAAAGGTGCTGATCTCAGCAGAGATGTCTATGCTGCGATGTGCTGAGATGTCTCATCACACACTTCCCACTGGCTCCAGTGAGGTGTGTTCCCAGAGCGTGAAAAGCACAGTATGTGTGTGAGAGCCCAGGACATGCTGCTGGAACACCCACAGGAAGATCCTGGGGAGAGGATGCAAGAGGGGAAGGACCTCCAGTGGCCGTGCACCAGAGGCTATGGGCCAAACTCTTGAGTAATGCTTCTCACTGAACACTTCTTGTACCCAGGCTGTGGCACTGATGCTGTAATAGTTAGCAGAGGGAGCCCTCTCACTTCTTGCATTCTTGTCTCTGAATCCCCCTGGGCCCATCAGTCATGTCCTGGTGACACCTGGCAGGCAGCCAAGCACTTCACTCGGAGCAGTTCTGTTGTCTGCTTCTCCTGCCAACTCTAAGCCACTACAGAAACATATGGGCTGGAAATGGTTGTATTCTGCTGTTTGGCTTAAATAAGAATATTATAATCGATTTGTAATAAGGCTGTTGTTTCTTCACGCTTTTGGGAATGCCTTTTCTTAGTCGGGGAATATCTAGCCATAACAACAATCTCCCCTCCACATGCTTGCTGGACAACTTGTTGCTCCTTATAAATGTTGACGGGTAACAGTCTCTGTGGCTGATAGGCACTGCCTGTTCAGAGTTGTCCAGGGACCTTCTTGGATAAGTATCATGAAACCTGAGGCTATCAGCATGGCGTTGGATGGTGCTTTACAGCCTGCAAACAGTTGTTAAGCTGGGTTATATTACCATGACCTTGTTTATAAAAACTGATGGCATGTTTGTCTTCTCTACAAGCTAATGGGGCTCCTCAAAGCTCTGTGGAAGTGACCTTGAAGTGGTTTTTAATACACTTAGGATGGCTTGCAATGCATTAGAACATTTTGAAAGTGGACAGGGAGCTCTATCAAGTACCTGTTGTTTGACCTTGCTGAAATGGCATCTTTAAATGACTGCTTTCCAAAATACTGAATCCTGCTTGAATGTTTTTAATTTCTTGGCTTCATAGAAAGTTTGCAAATCTTACTGAAAATTAGACAGTCTGATTAGGAAATTATTTGATGAAATAACACAATACATTAAAGAAACTGTCAGGAGACCTATGTTCCTGGCTGCCCTGTCAAATAGTGTATATGTTAACACATAAGATAATGGTGTTCCAATAGGAACAGTTTGATCGATAATGATTTTGCTTCTGGATAATGTAAAAACCAGGTCCTTTTTGGGGGGAAAAAACCCTATATGTGGTTTTCAGTGGAAACCTGCCTAGTTTTTTCTTCCATGAGATTTAAGAAGGTGTTCTACTGAAGGACAGCAAAACCACTGACACACCGTTTCCATTCCCACTTGTTTACTACTTAAGCCCTAGTCAACTGTGCAGAGGTATTTCTTATCACTTTACTCACTGCAGCACGAATTCAGTGACTGAAAAGTAAAATAATTTGGTTTTGAGTGGGTTATAATGTGCTATGAGAAAACCACCATTATATTATTCTTCTTAAACTAATAAGTATTTTTGTATTTCTTTGTTTTGTTATTTACAGACTCAGCTCTTGGGAGTTTTACTTGCTGCTGCTTCAAATTTTCTCATTAGTGTCTCTTTAAATATACAGGTATGATATGGTTTCTCCTTATTCAGAGTTGTTTATATTTAGCAATTAGTTACATTGCAGTTTGGTTTTGGTGAAGTTCAAAATGCAAATTTTGTTGCATTTAATAAACCTTCTCTCTTTCATTAACTGTAATCTAGCAGTGCCCTGCTGTAGTTGCTGGGAGCTGGGAGTTGTTGGGAGCTCTCAACCTGTTCTGTGCTGTGATTGTCATACAGGAATAGAAGAAATGTTCATAACTCCTCCTCCTTTGAATGTGCCAGAAGGAAATACCAGCTGTGACTCACTTGTGGTCCCGCTGAACCTGGGAGGAAGGACAGATACTATTAGAGACAGTATCAAAAGCTTTGATGAAGTCCGAAAAGATTACATGAACTGGCTTTCCTAGATCAACTAGGTGGGTTACCCTATTATAGAAGGAAATCAGGTTTGACAAGCAGAACTTTCTCCTCATGAAGCTGTGCTGGCTGTGACCAATGACTATGTTGTCCTTCAGGTATTTTTCAATACGTCCCAGAATAATCTCTTCCATTATTTTACTGGCACTGAAGTGAGACTGACAGGTATGTATTTTCCAGGGTTCTCCTTCTTGCCCTTCTTGAAAATCGGGACAGTGTTCACCAGCTTCCAGTTATCTGGGACTTCTCCAGGTTCCCAAGACTGCTCAAAAGCAATCGAGAGAGGCTTTGCAATTATATCAGCTAGTTCTTTGAGGATTCTTGGATGAATCCTATCAGGGCCTATAGATTTGTAGGGATACAGCTGGAGCAGTAGATCCTGCACAAGTTCAGGGTCAGCTGGGATTCGATCATTCTCACAGCCATGGTCCTCCAGCTCAGGGTGCTGAGACCCCCTTGGTCTGTCATCCTTGTTGAAGACAGAGGCAAAGAATGCCTTAAACACCTCTGCCTTGTCCAGGTCCCTGTTTGTGAGGTGCCCATCGTCATCCTGTAACAGGCTGATGTTATTTCTATGCTGCCTTTTGCTATTATATATCTGAAAAATCTCTTTTTATTGTCCTCCACATTTCTGGCCATCTTCAACTCCAGCTGAGCTTTGGCCACGCAAATTTTCTCCCTACAGTGGCAAGCTGCATCTCTGTGTTCTTCCCAAGTCATCTGACCTTGCTTCCACTGGGCACACACCTTCCTTTTTTGTCTTATTTCCAAGAGATGATCCCTGTTCAGCCAAGCCAGCCTTCTTCCTCATCTGCTTGACTTCTGACATTGGGGAATTGCTGCTCCTGTGCCCTTAGGAGGTGATGTTTAAAAAGTGACCAGCACTGACAGACCCCAGCACTACAAAAACATTTCCCAGAGGACTTTTCTAACTAGTTCCCTGAGCAGCCTGATGTCTTGCTCTCCTCATGTCCAGAGTTGAGGTTTTGCTGCACTTTTCCTCCTGTCAACAAAGATTTTAGACTCGAGCATTTTGTGGTCTCTGTGGCCAAGACGGCGCCAGTCACCACATTGCTGATGAGATCTGCTCTGTTGACAAGCAGCAGATCAAGGAGGGCATCTTTCTGAGTCCACTCCCTGAGGACCTGTTCCATAAATGCATAAAGACATAAAGGTTTTTACAATATTGGACCCCAAAACAACTTTGACCAATTTAGCTTTTCTTCTGCAATTAAGATAAAATAATCTGAGTAAACACTATTTAAATCATAAAAGTAGTGGGAGGTGCCGCCCTTACAACTGTGGTAAAGGGTTGTTGGATGTCATTTATAAAATCCTTTCTGTTTTAATAATTAGAATACATACTCAGTAGAAAGTTATATTTTTCATTATAATCTCTCTCTTGTAGACTTCATTGTATTTTTAGGTCTTCTAACAAAAGTTTTTAAAGCACAGAAGACATTGTTGTGTAAATTGTCCAGAAGAAGTATTTTTGCTAGCTAGTATTTTAGAAGATGTACAGGTCTCTTATAAAGCTATTTCTTGCTTTTTCTGTAAAGAATGAAAGAAAGTTGTGGAATGTGAGATCTTCTATTTGTAGTAACCCACATCATTAGTGCTAGAAGGTTCTTCAGTGATTCCCTCCTATTTTAAGCATCATTAGCTGGAGAATCCCATAGAAAGAAACCTGTTTAGCCAGAGGTGGTAGGCAAGTTGAGATGACTGCTGCCTCTTCAACATGAGTTCCAACCTGCTGGTGGTGACAGCGCTAGGACAGGCTCTAGGAAAATCTCTGAAGTTGAAGTGGAAAGGTAAAGGTGAGGTGAAGAAAAGTGAAGTGGAAATTCAGTCTAGCCATAATAATTAGGTTGTTCAGACTTCATTTCTTTTGTCTGCTGAGGGTCCTGGGTGCCAAAGTAGATGCTTTGCAAGGGGATGTACTAAGGCATACAGGCAGACTTCTATTGACAGCCATAATCATAATAGCCCTTACTGGCTTTGAACTATCAGCTTTTTAAATGCTGATTAGGGAAACCCGATAGCTCTCATTGCCTTTTGACAGAAAGTTTAAACTGAATTTTTTTTTATCCTTTAAATTAGGTTTTTCTCTATTTTTTAACAGTATCTTCTAAATATGAATAATGACTTTCCCTAGATCGCAACATTTATTTTCACACTCATATTAATTGGACAGGCCAAATTTTTTTTATTCTCTGTCCCTCGCGGATCATGAAGTCCATTATCCTGCTTCTCTTCCCTCTAGCAGCTATAAGTGAGTTATAAACAGCCTCCACCTAAATACCGTTTGCACACATTACTGTGCACAGAAGATGGACATCTGGAGAATGAAGGCTGTAGGGGAGTTGCTGAGCTCACTTTCCTGTGTTCTCTGCACATCTTTTAAATCTCACTATGCCCTCAAAAGTTAATCCTACAAGATTCCGAGGTGAAAACACATCTCAGGATTCAGTTAAGAACTTGTCCTATTTAATTTTTGTCAGAAACTTGTATTCTTGAATAATAATTTGAGTATTATTTAATATTAATTTCATTTGTATCTTTATTGGCCTTTTTTTCTTTCCTTGTTTATAAAACTGGAAAATCGTGGATGTTACTGTGAAGAACAAGTGACTCAAGTTTGATTTCCTTTTGCTCTTTTTCTCCTTGGAGGGCTAAACTTCTTCCTAGAATTTCATCCCTTGAACACGTTCCACAGCACGAAGCTCCAATAATGTGCTGCATCTTCTCAACAAGAGCACTGACTAAGACTACGGGGTGTTACAGACATTGCTGTTTGGCCCATACTCTGTCAAGTAGCCTACAAAGAAGGATGAGAGTATGAGGAAAATTCTTTACAACCTCCCCACGCTCTGCAGGGAGACTTCTAAAGTCAGATATCAAGTGATGGAGAAAAAATTTCTTTTACCACCACTTGTACTCTAATAACTGTATAATTTGGTTTCCACATTTTTTGACCCATGTGCAGAGAAATTGGAGAGCAATTTGAGAAAGGAAATGATAATCTGCAGAATTAATGCGGTAAACATTGCATCATTCCAAGTTATGACACTTTCTTGATGGAGACTGCCTGGACTCTGTTTCAGAAGATCAGTGTGATCAAAGACAAATTATCGTGCTATGTACAGGTTCTTGCTGTGCAGCCAGAGAGAAAACAATTACAACTTATGTCAATGATACCTTCTTCATGTACCAGGAAATGTTGATTAAGTATTACTTGAGTAGATGTTATACCTGTGCAAACTGTTTTTTCTTTAGAAAATAATGCTTTACTTGTGATCTCCTTCTGAGGTCAAAAAGGAGATTGTAGCCAGATCATAAATTCTATTTAATTAATTTAGAGTCCTCCCTACAGAAGATGTGATTAAGTGCTGCCTTTTCCATTTTGAAATGATATTTCTGGCGAGGATAGGTTTCACGGACAGGAACACCCTGTTGTCTGTTCCCCCTGTCCCAGATTGTTGTCACAGTTCTGGTTCTGCCCCGTCTCCTGCCTTTGAGTGTTTCCAGATTCAGAGCACAACTGCTGAGCTTTGCTTTGAGACAAGAACAGATGTGTGCAGTGATAGCTAGGAAGCACTAGCTATTACTCATTTAGCATTTTCCAGGTTTATTTAAAGGCCTAATTTTTCAGCCCTTTCCAGCATGGCTAAGAAAGCACATCTGAAGCAGCACTGAGTTAACACAAAGCTCTGCAGCAGCAAGCTCAAAGTCATGTTTAAAAAGAAAACCTCAATGCACCTGGAACTTGAAGTTGACAACCCCCTTAATTATTCCCCTTTTGTCAGACATAAGAACACAATGGAAGTCTTTCTATTCATGCCTGTTCCTAATAATTAATTTTCTAGAAATGCGCTCATCGCCGACTGGTTTGCCAAGCAGAGCAGAAGCCCTACTACACAAGCAAGCTATGGTGGTGTGGGATTATCCTCCTCGGGCTTGGAGAGGTGGGCAATTTCACAGCCTATGGATTTGCCCCCATTGCTCTTGTCGCTCCACTGGGATGTGTTTCTGTTATAGGTGAGATGATTTGCCATTTCTTGCTTGGGTATATGCTTTAATCAAATGCTTGCTTGTGGCTAGAGGAATAATACCACAGGAACTGCAGTAGGCACGCAAGAGGAAAATGTTAATGTCGTGGTTTGAAAAGAAATTTTTCATATAATTACATGAGCTGACAGTTTGACAAAAACTGTCTACTTAAACCAAAGACTCTTCTAATACATTTCTTTTTTCATGGTTTTGTGTTTTGCGTCACTCTGTGCTCTGCTAGTTCCTGCCCAGTGCTGTTGCCAGCTCTGCAAGCCCCCGAAGAGGGGGACTGGCATCCTGCTGAATGCACAGAGCTGAGCTCTGATCCTGAGTACCTACAACATACTTGCTGTGTTACCATCACAGCAAGTGGTTTCTGCTGCCTCTTCCCCGCCCGTCACCATGATTCATGTGGATGTGGGTAAACTTGCTTGACTCTCCGCAGTGTGCAACAAAAAGGGACTAGAAATTTCCAGAAATGTTTAGTACATTTATGGGCATTGTTAGACGTGTTCATTTGTTCCTTTATGCACAGATTAATTGGACTTTAGCCGCAGTGATATGATCTCTCTCTTTACTTCATGTGAGGTTTTTTGTTATTAAGGTGCTCAGACAGTATGAGATGTCTGTTTCTTTGACAAAGTAACACATTTAAAAACATGTCTTCATGTTGTGCTAGTGTAAAGCAGGGCAGACAGGGCAATATTGTACGGAGGCTGTAAAAACAGGAGTACAGGATGCAGCTGCATCCCTTAACCTAGTCACTTCACATCCACGCCTGAAACATCCAGGACTGAGATATCTCAACAGCTCTGAATATGCTGGAGCTCATTTACTTGCTCTTGGCAAGTGATAACATTTCATGGTCAGCAGCTACCAGTTGCATGCTTGGAAGTGACATTGCAGTGAGTGATTCTCCGTGGGGAGGTAGAAAAGATGAATTATCTTCCCAGTGGACTGCCTGGCTGCGGTGGAAGGAAGCAGCTAACCGTATGTGGGTGCAATTTAGCAGAGAGAGAGGGGGAAGGAAACTGCAGGCAATTTACTGTAACCTTTAATGTTAAACTATTGCAGAATTTCAGATGTAAAGCCATGTTAGTTCTTCATAGTAGGAAAGATTTCTCAAAGAAAGGAATGAGACATTACCTGAGATGAAGATGTAAATTAATATGACATATCCCAGTGTGATTTTGGTGGCAGTAGTTACATCTTTAACAATTGTAGGCATTGTCAGACATCTCTGAACATCAAAGAATATTGACCAATCTCATTTGTTGCCCAAACTGAATAAAATGCAAATAGAGAAAATGAGAAATAAAAAGCAAAAAGCAGTGAGTAGGACAAAAAATCCCAGTATTTATTAAACTGACAAAGATGAGATCACATTTAGGGTTGATTTTTATCTAAGCAGATTCCTTCTTTGCTTTTGCAAAATGTGAAGAAACATTGCATCTGATGATTCCTTCATTCTCCACTTCCCTTATTTATAACAAATACCAAGAAACCATTTTCCTAACTATTAGGTCTTACCAAAATTCTCATCCACTTTTTTCTTTTTTTAATGGCCCAGAATGATTATTCTGGATGATCCCAGAATGCACATTAGTATCTTATATTACATTCCCATAAATCAGCTGATAGTATGCATTTCATATCCCAAACGATAGAAATATCTGAAATTTTATTTATTCTAGCAAACATTCCCTTAAGGAAGGGCAAGTAAAAGTTGTGTAGACAGCCAATTACAGCAATAACTTCCCAGTAACACTTCCTACTACAAGATACTTGCCTGTCTTCTGAAATCGAAGCCAGAGAGAGAGCATCCTTTTAATTTTAAAGGAGTTCATCATTTAGGGCAATGACAAACTGACCAAGTCACATGTGCATCATCTGCTAACAACTGGGCAATGGTTAGTTTAGGCAGCAGGTCTTCCAATTTAAAAGATCAAGAAATATTTTTCTCATTAAGTTGTGACCTCTTTTAAGTGGTGGAGGCTGGCCTTTGCAGAGTCTAGCTGACAGGTTTTTTTGAGGTACTGTTAAATGTGTGTCTTTCATAAATTTTTTTTTTTAATTAACAAATTAAGTACTTGATAACAAACTCCAAATGTGTACCTCAACCCTAAGTCCAGCCTCCTGAGAAGCGTTTTGTTCCCAAATTCAGTGTCAACACGTCCCATATGGTAAGGGCTGACTCTCACTGACATTGGAAATGCAGTACATATGGTGTACTGAGGAGAAATGTGCTTTGCAGTATGTCCAGTCACCTAGGGGATTCTCTGCAGATCTCTGTGACACTGGGTTTGCAGGGAAAGTTTCCTTTGCTTGGAAACCAGGGTTTGGAGGAGGATAAGACAGACTGGAGTCTCTGCCCAGAATGGATTTGGGCTGTACTCGTCATATATCTCCAGACTTCTGAGACGGGAAGCATCTTAAAATAGATGGAGCCAACATCTATTATGCTCTGCTACCACATTTAACTACATTCAACTGAATTTTGCACTTAACCCGGTATCAATTAAATAGTGAAAAGTTTGTGCCTCTTTCTATTGAGCTGGATGCTTCCAGTGTCTTGTTTTAAAAAGAATACAGCACCAAAGATCATGAATTGGCATGGCACCAAGAGATTTAAACTTTTTTTTTTTAGAATTAAGCTAGAAAAACTGTATTTCCCTTCTTACACAGCGTAAGTATTTCTGTGTGTGGTTGCAATGATGCAAGCTTTACATCTGTTCAGGGTTTTAAATAGTTTGAGAAGACAGCAGTTGTTTTCTTCAAGAGGAGAAATTAGTAAATTTTTCATTTAAGAGTGGAGGAGTAATACATGTTTGATGTGATCATTAAGAAACTTTCTATACTTAAAAAGTAAAACTCATGTTTTACACGTAGCTTGGGTAATTTCAGGTTGCAGTGGTTTTTAGCTCGTCATCTTGTTTTTGCCTGCAGAAAAGGTGGGCTGGAAAAGGTGAGGAGAGGCCAGTGGCGTTGGAGATAATTTCTTCCGCAGTTTTCATCATTCTGTGGGGAGTTGTTTTACACTTGACTCACTTAGCCTGACATTGTTAAGATCCCTTTGCATTTTTACGTGCTCCTTGTATACAGCAGTGAGGTGCTTTAGGCTTTGAAAAGTTATATTCCTGATGCACTTTAGGAAGATTCTCAGATACTCTTGTAGAAATTTGTTTTTCCCACTCACTGCAATGTAACATCTTTGTGGCCCAAGAACCTGGAATTTTGAGGACTCTGTTACTAATGATATCTAGGAAACATTCACCAAACTATTCTTTAAAATACTTGATTTGTACTTGTCTAGAAGATGCAACAAAAGGATTTTCAGAGTTTTTCCTTCTCTCTGCAGTGTGTATGTCCTATAATCCAGGTTCCAGAATTAAGCTCACCTTAATGGTCTCTCTTTTGAGCAATTTCTCAGATGAGGAAAAATTTTTCATGTTTTGTTCACTACTTTTCCAGCACTAATCTTTGATCTTGTTAGAAATGTTACAGGTTCAGTGTGCAGGACAGCTATCAACAGCTATCTGTAATGTCTTTCTTTGTATTTAGTGCAGCATTAATATCCATCATAAACTAAGAATGGGTTTTAGTAGCCAATTAGATGTAATAAATTTGTTCCCAGGTGTCATTTGAGCTGCAGCAATTAAATACACTACGTAGCTCATCATCTCTCCAGATTTTCCTGACTCTGTGGCAGACAATAGCTTGAGTTTAGGGATGGATTGAAGCATCTTCAAGTTTTTCAGTACTGGGATGGTCCTGAATCACTTCAGCTTGGAAGACAGGCTGAGGGTCTGCTCATATAAAGCAGACTTTGAGGTCACATCTTGAAATGTGACTGGCAGCAGCTGCATCCTCATAACTTGAGCACTGCTCAACTGATTTAGGCTGCAATCAACCGGGTGAACTTAAACTGCTTGATTACGTGGAAGCACACCCTTAAGTTGCATAAAACAGAGTAAATTCTTGGTCTCAAAGTGAAATATTGTTGCACAAACTGAGAGAGGTGCATTAGTCTTTGAATCATGTCTAGTTCTCCTCCCTTGGTATTTCATCCAGACCAGTGGTGAAATGGGTACAAAAGTATTCTTCTGGATGGGTGAGTTTAAATGCCTTTACCTGACTGAGTCTGTTAAGCTTAAGAAAATGGACATTTGAAGCAAGTATTAGATTTTGTGGGTTTTTTTGGTTTGGTTTTTTTTTAACTATTGGAGAAGGCAGAAGTAGTGCAAGCAGTCTATGCATTTATGAGGAGAGCACTAATCTTGTAAAATAGTACATAAAGCTCATCTAGGAATTGAAAAGAGGAAAAGAAAGGATATATTAATATTTGAAGTTACGGACAGTTGTGACAAAAATTATTTAGTGTAAGACTTGACAGTAAAAAAAACAGGCAAAAAGATCATAAATAGCTTGAGTATCAGGAAAACAGCTTAATAATGAAATATAGTGAAATAGTTCTGCATAGGAAAAATAAATCATGCACACTAGCTTGAGTTTTTTATGGCTGGATTGGACAAAATACAGAGAATACATACTATGAATCAGTATGTATTTTCTATCTTTTACTTCTTCTGTCTTGTATTATCCCTTTCTTAAAGAAACAAACCAAACCCAATCCTAACTGCAGCTTTCATGTCTAGGAAGCAGAAGAGTTATTTTGTGAGCTGGATTCTCATCATTCATTGTCTGCTGGTGGCAGAACCCACACATCACACTGCTCTTTATTTCTATTTGTGCTGGAGAAAACCTACATATGGAGATAATTGCAAATGATTGCTCTCCTAAGAGAATGAGCAGCTGACTGAGCTATGTGTAGCACCGTTACAGCCCTTCCTCAAGGCACTTAACTGCATATCATGAAGAAACTCTATATTTTTTGTCATTTTTTCAGTTTACATTGAAATTCACACGTTACAATGAATAAATATTCATTCAATAATGTGAGTATATGATCATTCAATATATAATGAATATATTCATTCAATAATGAATGTAAACAAGCCTGGTTTATACTGATGTACGAAAAGATGAAGATTTTTAGATAACAATTAAACCCCTGAACAAACCCCTTCCCCCATTCCCTATCCAACAGTTTTTGTTTATCATGATTTTGATGTAGTGTCAAATAATATTTTCCATTTGAGTTTCATGAGTGTTCAGAAAGGCTCTGTCCTATAGATACAAGCATTTTACAGGACCTATTTACTTCTCAAATTATGGATATTCATATAAGCATGCAATCAAGGCATGGAACAACCTCAAGGATTTCATTAGGATGTATTGGTTCTGTAATGTTTAATTGTTAACAGACCATCTCCCAGATTTTCTGCCCTTCTCTTGGTCTAGCACTCTACCATTGTCACTGGCCTTGGGGAGTTGGATCTCTGCCTACTTTTGAAAGTTTTACCCTAATAATTAGAGAAAAAGCTAAAATTATTCTGATTCACCCAAAAGTACACAAGTCTTCTCAGATGACCAGGGATGCAGTCTTTGCTTTGATGACTCGACAGCTGATAATCCAGGCCTAGGGTTGTGCATGTGCTGTATTCCCAAAGCCAGTGGTTCAAAGCCAGCAAGGCTTCAGAACAGTGATAAATTGCTTGTTTTGTTGCTGAGCTATTGCCAGCTTACTCTTTGACACAATTTTTGTCTGCATTTCTGTATTGTTGTGTTCTATTGCTGACCAATAAAAAAAAAGCCAAGAAAACTATCCCTCACTCTGACACAGATCTCAATCTCTATAACTGTCTATAGCTATTTTTTAAAAAAGAAAGCAAACAAAAAACCCATTGCAAAGACATATTAATACTTTTCAGCACAGCAATTGCCCAAGTTCTTCAGTCTATTCACTCATAGAGTTTATGTTCAATAGTTTATTAACCACACAAGTATAATGGTGGAGGAGGAAGAAGCACGGTTTCTGCGTAGGGAGAACAAGAGAACTCTGGCATGGGAAAGGGAAAATTGGGGCTGAGTGGTAGGGAGTTAAACTTATGCCGTGGTGATGGGATGAAATCAAGGTGAAGAAGAAGTGGGCTAGGAGGAAAGTATGGGGGTATAACATCACTGGTAGAGAGGAGGAGAGGTGGGAAGATGCCAGACACCATGCCTGTGATCTGAAGGAGGATGGGAAAGGAGTGGAGAGTCTGGGGAGTTTCAGCAGGTCTGCATTTAAGAACTGAATTTAGGATAGAGTAAGGGCTTATAGTCATATATTTGGTAGGCCAAGTTATAGCCTCTGGATGCCCACTTACTCTCCTGCAAAGAGTTCACAAGACCTAGGATAACTCAGGTTAGAAGGAACCTCAGAAAGTGCCTAATGCAACCTCCTGCTCAAAGCAGGATCAGCTTGGAGGCCATCCAACAGAGAGGAGATGGCAGAGAGTGAGTGTTGGCCTTTTAGCATGTTGTCTTAAACTGCCTTTTCTGCAGGAGTTAATGTCTCAAGCAACTGAGTGCACCTGGGGTTGTGAGTGGGAGCACAAAGGAGCTAAGGAAGAGGAGCAGAGCAGCTGGGAGGGTTGTGGATTTCTCACTGGGCTCCTGGGGAACACTTTGGTGTCTGTCATTTGTCTTGCCAGCCAGAAAAAGCTGCAAAGCCAGCAGAAGGCAAAACTAGCAAACACCAGCCTGCATTCCCAGGGCTTCTTTCATACCCCTCCTCCCTGACCCATCTCCAACAAGACAGTCAGCTCTTGGTTTCTTTGCTTTAATCTGATTCAAACCTACCTCGAAAATTGAATAATATGGAAGACAATCCCAAAGTCAAACTTGGGAGCTTAAACCCCAGGAAACTAACAAAATAAAAGTAAAATTAAAGTGTCATATTCTCTTGGCTGTGCTACCATAACTTGCTTAAAATTTAGTCCTGGAGGTAACAGCCAGAGTTTGGTAGGCTCCTGGTCAGTCATGTATGTCTTTTAGCATCTCATCAGGTCTGTGTAACTGTTCTCTGCTTATTCTCTTAGGTTTACCCTATTTCCTTTTCTTCTTCACTTGAATGAAAATGGAGAATTGGCAGCTTACCCACAAAGACAGTTGTCTTTTGTGTTCAGAGTACCTCCCAGGTCTCGTTCTCCTCACCTTGATGTTGTACCTCCTCTCTTACTCCAGTTTTTTCTCTACTCCTAAATGGTCTAATATGTGTTCTTAAAACCTCTCCTATTTTTAGATTCCTCTACATATTACTCTACATCATAAAGACTGTTAATTATACATGGGTTCTGTTGAGCTCATGATCTCTGGTGCATTACCAGCTATCTCTGGAGACAGAGCTTACTGCATTTGAATGCATTATTAAAGCCGATGGCAGGCAGAGTGACAAGTTTCATTATCTGGCTGCATTCCAGCACATCCCTGTGCCCACTGCCAGCCTCAGGGGTTGTGACCCCCCAAGTTGACACTTGGGCATAACTCATCTTACCCCAAATTGGATGCCAGCAGTGGAATTGCATTTACTAGACCTCTGCTGAATGCAGAGAGCCCAGACATGGAGTACTCAAAACAAACAAACAAACAAAAAACAACAGCAAAAAAAATCACTGGGGTATCAGTCCTTTAAGCAACAGGTATTTGCTGTGACAGGGACTGTCTAGGTGAGTGGGCTGAGGTGGGATTTGTGAAAGCTATGAGAGCAGGGAGACAGAGCAGTAATTAATTCCTGCACTATCTTGGATGCTGCTGCTTCTTTCCTGGTTTTTGTCCCTTCTTTTTTTTCTAAACATAGGTAGCTCTGCTATTACCAGTGTTGCCTGGATACCATCAGTGTCTTCACTCCAGCAAAGTCGTCACTGAAAAATTGAATAAAGAAAACCATATCAGGCAACTTAATTTCAATGAGGCATTTTCAGTTGAAGATCCTTTTATTGCACTTATTCATTTGCACAGATCCCCATCACTCTTGATAGAGTTTAATTTTATGACTTCTGCTATATCTGATTTTCTGCTGACTGGAAAACAGAGGCATGATGGTGAATTCCAGTTCTCTGTTTACCTCTTGGTATGAACCTCTCTAGATTTTTCTAGAGTATATCTACTAGCTAACCACAAATTATATTTTCCATGAGAACAATAATGAGGCAAAGATAGTTGTAAAAATGTTGAACTGTTATTTCAAGAATAAACCATGCTGTAGACAAGTACAGAGCTCTTGTAGCAGCATCCCATGACTCTGTTTCAATGCATCCCTTCGCTGTCCCTCCTGAGCAGTCTTTCTTTGAGGTTTTTGGACGAATCTAACGTTACTGATGCACCTCTCACAGAGGACTTTACTCACCTCTTTTACATAGGAGCTATCCAGCCTCTTTTTCTTCTTTTTAGAGGTAGATGTTGTGTGCTGGAATAGAGCCATGTCTCCCAGTCTCATCCATCCTAAGTTCAAAGCCCTTCTTTCCTCTCTGACACATGTCCACACCAAGCTGCTTACCATAAAACCTGCCCCAGTCACTACTGCTGCTCATCTTCCCATTGCTGCCCATCCTGAAGAGGTACAACTAGGAGCTGGTAGAGGTCAGATGCAAGAGCTGAACAAGAGAAAGTGTTTCCCAGAAAAGAGGAAATAATTTCTAGGACTCACTTCCATTTTCCTCCTCCCTCAGAGCGAGTCACTCTGGAAGACCATGGACACTGCTCCCGTATGGTACCTGTGTGGGGTTTTCTCCCTGTTTGTTTGCAGATGTCATGACCACTTAGTTCATACTAAATACTATGTTTTTGCAGTGACTTTCTTCTTCTCAATTGTACTGCTGTTACTTTACTTCTAAGCCTCTAATACATTGAAGACTAAAGAAGCAGAATTTTTTTGCTCTGTGATGCAATTTGCCTTGAGCCAGTCCGTACAGTAGCAAAATGGGGGGTGGAACAGTAAGGCTGATCAGTGCCCAGTTTTCCTGACTTATCCACATATGACTGAATCAGAGCAGTTTAAGCAGTGTCCCTGCGTGGGAAAGAGGAAGGGTATTGCATCTTTTCAACCACGTAAGAGCCTGCTGGAACGTCTGAAATCTTACAGAAACTGAGCGTTGGTTGGCTGCAGGAATGGGCTGCTGGCTGTTTGTATTGTGGTATGGTGCAACAACAACACCCATGAGATACATTTAAACTTGTCCCAGGGCAGATTTTTGTTGCAGCACTTGATATTCTAACAAATATATATATATATATATATATATATATATATATATATATATATATAAAAGTCTTTATATTTCTGTTCTAGGTAGTGCATTTATTTCTGTCTTTTTCCTAAAGAAGACCATGAGGACTGCTGATATATTGGGTAAGTAAGCATTTGCTAATCTAGACATGTGTGCTGCCATATGCTTAGCAAGCTGTAACTCTCACGCAGCCCCCCACCTTCACACTCCCACTTTCCCAAGCAAGTGTTTCAAGGCAGATACTTTCAAAATTGGGAAAAAGTGATAAAAAGAGAGAGAATCTTCAATGCATGAGGAAAAGACTGTATTCCCAAATCCTCTGCTCTTACAACTGTAACTCATTCCTTATGTGTCCTTATTGCTCAAATTTATTTTCATTCTCTATTTTTGCCTCTGAGGTTGTCTTTAGTATTAGCTTTATGAGTACAACACAGAATTAATAAAAACAGGGAAGTTATTGAGTTACTCATTCAAATACAAGATTTTTTTTTCTTACTGAATACATATTGCACAAAAATGCAAGCTCAATTTAAAGTGATAACTTCCCTTCTGGTTTTAGTTTTATCACTTCAAAAAACAAATAATCATATTGTCAAGTGTTCAGTTGGGAAATGTGGTCTTCACTGTAAAAGCCTGTTAACTTTTTGTCTGTGTCCAAGATCTTTTTTGCATATCAAAACTTCCCGCCTTGAACATAGTAATAGTGAGAGAAAAGCACATTTCAGGGTTTGGGCTTTACACCAAACCATCTCAACTGGCACACTGCACCTGATGCAGAGCACCTGATATTTCTGTGTGTTCCTAGCATCTAGGCTTGATTGTCCAAACTGTAGTGAGGACAGCTGTTCTCATGAATGTGTTGGAGAGATCTGTTCAGTATCATTCCAGGAATGCTATATACAATTTATTTAAGTTTGGAATCCAAGTCTGCCAGCTCAACTGCTAAATTCAAACCCCCCCCCTCCCTTCACTGATCATGTTTCCCTTATGGCCTTATACACTGTGTGTTGCTTTAACTAGTGTTCAGCTGATTTATTTTATTTCTGTGAGTTTGACTTTGCAAGATGGATTTAACAATGTTGCTACATTCCATAGGAATGAGCTGTACGATGGGAAATATGGTGATGGTTTTGCAAGCACATAAATATAACACAGTTCTGCTTTTCCAAGGGAGCTGTGTGAGATAGCAGTGCCAGCAAAGCCCTCCGGATGTGCTTTGTTTTGTATTCCTGAGCCTTGCATTCTGCGCCGATTTATGGGCTTACCAAGAATTTTAAAGATTACTTGAAGAAAAATTGATTAGCTAATATCTTTCTTAATCCAATACAGTTTACGACCTTAGGATCAGCTCACTTCTATCTTGATACTTCAATGAACATCTGTGTTTGTCAGTTGGATGTCCATAAGGCAGAACTTGCAGATTTTTATTAGAAACATAATAATGCAAGTTCGACCTTGAAAAGGGGCCCTGGCAACCTAGTGGCTGAACAGTCTATTGCAAATCATCCTTTTACAGAACAGTCCATAGATCTGCAAGTACAACAGGGAGTGGCCAGAATGTTGACCTTATGACAGCTTCTCATGAGCATTGGACTGGCACATACGTGTTGCATCTGATGCTTCCAGGGCAGGTTGGGAGCTGGTGCAGATCTCTGTGGCCACACTGACTTTGGGACAGTTATGTTTATTTACACTGGTTAATGATCCAGCTGACTGCACTAGTAGGAAACTTGTCCTTTCAGTTTAGGCTAAGTTTGTGTGATGCACCTTTTGCCTGTGAGAAATACTAAGGATTGATTCTCCTTTTTCATAAATTTGGGTTTAGAATTGACAGTATTTGAAAATGTATTGTTGAGTTGGAACCCTAATTCGTATGGCTTTACTGACAGCTTTTTTCACATTTCCAAAATTCTTTGAGTCTTTAATAAAAATTAGAATAGATAAGGCCACAAATGCAAGGCAATCCAATTGGCTAAGTACAGATCTGCTTAAATGGACTTAAATTTTCTTCTAGAAATTTAAAACCAGCTGAAGATCAAGTATGAGCATGATTACCAAATACTGTATTGCCAAAATAACGTGTCCTTTTTTTTAAAGGAGGAACACTGACAATAACAGGGATATACTTGTTGGTGACATTCGCTCCAAATGTACCTCAAGAGCTCACAGCACGACAAGTACAGAATTACTTAGTGAGCTGGCCTTTTTTGGTATATTCAGTGAGTATCTGCTTCACACTATTCCCTTAATCAGAAAAACTGGGGTTACTGGGCTTTTTACAGCATTATGAATTAGTGGCAGAAAAAATGCTCCTGAAGATAAATTGTGTGATTTTCATACGAAAGAAAGTCCTTCATTATCCTACTGAATCCAAGCTGAGAATACGCAGCAACAAAAGATATTTTTTAACTACCTGTCAGGGGAAAATCATAATTATGCAGGATTAACAAGACTAGAAAGATTTTGATGTTTGGGGAACTAGAGGGAAAACCTAAATATTGGTACTGCTTAAATTTCCTGTATATGTGTTCATGCCACCCTGCCTGCCTGTACATCTAAGTTACAGGGCTTTTCTGGAATGTGATGGAATTTTGCTTTTAAAAATCAGGCTATGTATCTTCTTGGTCCTGCTTTTATTGTTTCATATCACTCTGTTTTATTCCCATGTTGTTAAGCCTGGCTGAAAGGAGCTTTGTAAGGAGCTGAGATGTGAAGGGGTGGCCTGCTTCACTGCCACTTAGGTTAATCTGAACCTGAGTTAGAATTCAAATACAAAAATACCATTTTGATTAATGTATCTGTATACAAACTTCAAACACCATACATCTTCTTTGATGTGTTTGATTAACACCAGGAACCAGACCAGAGTGAGTAGGATGAATTTCTGTCCCTCTTTTCCTCTGGAAAGCTGAAAATATTTTCCTCCAGATAAATGTAAAAGATGCAATATAGGACCTTCAGAAGCAGCTAGTTTTTCCCAGTAAGGTGACTCACTCAAGTTAGATTCTTAGTGCCCAGGCTTTTCTCTGTAGGAATCTCAGTTAGAAAGCTGCTGAGTAGACAGTTTAAGGACCTTAACCTTTTAGCCAAACTTCAGACTTTACATGCATCTAACTATCCATGAACTACTGATTAAACACAAATTGCATGCTACCATAAAAAAATGTTGATCCTCGTTTTCAATTTGTTGTGCATTTTAAACTCTCTTTCTATTTTTTGTGCCCTTTGAAAGATCCTGAAAGATGGCGATAGAGCTCAGTGGAAGAAATTAATATTCATGCGGTATAACTCACAACATGTCCTTTCAATCAGGCAGTAGAGAGGCTTTTGAAGGCAATATGCAAGAGTTTTGGGGTACCCAGTAAGGGTAGCTTCAAGAAGTCCGTGCAATCAGCAGAGTAAGAGGAGGGAATTCAAAATAGGGATATCAGTGCTCATTCTTCTCTACTGAACATCACCCTCTACCATTCAGTTCCACTTAGAGATGATAAAGTAGCCTGACATTTTAGGCACGGGTTTTAAATTGTTGATTCACCCATTTGTGTAGAAATGGTGGAGAGAGAAAACTCCCTATCCACGCCCAGTGACACCAGAAATTTCTCTGTGATACACCATTCCAATTTTCTTGAAACCAGCACATTGATGGAAAAGGGCTTTTCCCCACCTCAGTACTTTTTTGACTTAATTTCAGGAAAAGTTTTGAAGAATACAATTGAATGAGTAGGAAGACTGTGCTGTATTCTTCTTAGGAGACATTGGGAGGAAGTAGTAGGTAACCCCTGAACTTTCTTTCCCCCTCTTATCTCTTTTCCCTACCTCAGCCAGCATCTAATTCTACATGTAGAGCATAGGTTGTAGGGAAGGATGGAGCAAGTACGCAGCAAATCTTCTTGACTCAACAATATATCAAGTTTTAATTGTTCCTTCTGTTCCATGGATTCATCTGTGTTGAGCTTCCTCCAACTAAAGAAAAGGGATGAGTGAAAGGCTCCACAAGAGACTCTGAGATACCAGCCTGATTACCCTGGTATGCTGCTGGAAGATCAGGCAAACCCTGCTGTAAAACATTCTCTTTGGGCAGGGAACGAGCTCTTCAAAATTGTTTGTAAAATGCCTAGCACAGGTTCACTGTTGGCATAAAAAAGTGCAGCAGAAGCTGCAGAGTTTCCAGTATAAATACACAGTGAGGAGACAGTACAGAAGTATAACACAGTCCAACAGTCTTTCTAAAAGTAGACCCAAAGTGTGGTCTGCTGAGAAATACAATGCTCCAATGGTACAAAATATTCTCTGTGGGTGGTAAACCATCCCCATGTGGCACTCCACTGGTATATTCTGCAGAAGTAGCCTCTAATTCCCACAAGACAACTTTGAGTCATCTTCTGAGACTCTGCAGTAGCATAATTATGTCTGAGCAAGAATGACTATCCTAGATTGTTTTTTCTATTTTGCTTATGCGCACTTTGAGTTTCTACAGACGGCCTAAATAGTAGATGAAGCTCTTAGGTTTCCGTAAACAGAAGCGTGGTAAGAATTGGGTTGTTAATATTTAATCTCTGCAAAATCAGGTTCGAAACGTTTCTGCTTTTCTTTCAAAGTGCCTAGAAGACTGTCCTGTACATGCCAGAAAATCAGCTGAGGCAGACAATGTGGTATTTTGTTCTGGTGCCTTCTGGTAATGCTTAGAAACATGAAAAACATGATTATTAAAAAATGTTGATGAGATGTGAGCTTGAGGAGACCTCAGCAGAGATTAGTTATAATAGCAAAGATGATTGTAAGCAGGTGAAATTCCTTCAATTCCTCTAAACAGAGTACGTGAAGCTGATATAATCTCTGCACTTCCCATTCCTGGACTTCATATTTATCACTACCACAGCTATCAGTGATGAGAGTAAGGTCTGTTTTGGGTAGGAAGCAGCTGGGGCGCCCCAGGGGGCTTCCTGGCTGTGTGAGGCCCTGTTAGGAGCCATGCACTCTGCTTGCAGTGTGGCTTAATTGTCACAGACTCTCCCTTGTCTTCTGATTAAAGATGAGCTGTAGGTTGGTCACCAAGTGGCAGAGAACCATGGAAGAATAGTTAGGCTGCTGGGCAGCACTAAGTGAGAACTAATTGTTTGAATTTCCTGCTTAGTATGTGAGACTTGACAGAGCTGAGTAACCTGAAACAGCAGCCCTGAAAGCAAACATCATTTATCTTGCTGGGTTTGTCACAGGACTGCCATCTCTGGCCCTATACCATGGCTGCTCTTGGGGTTTCCCCAGGAGGCAGAGGCAGCCACGTTCACGGACCTGTGCACCTCTTCCAGAGCTGCCATCAGGGACTCCAATGTCCTTTTGATGGTTTTGCTTGGCTGTTTCCTTTCAGACATGTCTTCTTGGTGGGTTGGTTTGCTTTTAAGCAGGAGGAGATCACAGTGGAGCTTTATGGTAGCTTTAGCAAGAGAAGAGATGACGAAAGGATGAGGACCAACAGAAGGCTGATGGACAGAGCCAGCTATGATGATCTGGTTCAGTCAAAGCTGGTGCTGCTTGGCACTACCTGCCACTCAGCGGGTTGGACTGAGGTGGAAGAGGGAGTGGAATGACAGAGCTGCTGTGATGGAGGAGTTTGAGCCAGTGACTGTCCCTTGGCTTGTCTTTGGATGATTGTTCTTGCATAGTTTGAAATCTCAGTGACAGATGGTGATGGCGCTTCCCCCTGCTGCGATGGTCTAGACGATATAGAATGAATCAGTGTAGGTGTAGCTGGCTGCCTGCAGTAGGGTTGTCTCATGGGTTTCTGCACACTCTGGTAACCACACCAAGGGTCTGGGAAGGGTGTCTGGTGCTCAGGTTTGCACTGGTGAGGGAAGCAGATCTCACAGTGCTGTGTCACCTGGTGCCATGGCCCAGTCCCAGTCAAACCATCCTGTGTGCCAGTCCTGAACTGGTGTGTCATGGAAGAGGACACCTAGGCCATCTCTGGGACTCCTTTCTTAACGTGGGTGCATTTCTGAGTGGGGAATATTTATTTAGCATGGATTTCTTTGATTCTGTTACCAGTTGTTCTCTGTCAGAATAGCAAATGAAGCTACTTGGTGGCTGTTGTAGCTGCAGCCTGATAATGTGATATTCCCCTCTGGTCCTAAGACGTGTTTGCCAGTGCACGAAGGGCAAAGCTGCCACCTTTACTTCTCCTCTCAAGTCCCCTCAAAACTCCGTCATAGTTCTCAACAGGGAGGCCAAGATGAACTCACCTGTGTGCAGACCTTGACGTTTATTGTGCCTTGGTTCCTGATTTAGACATACCCCGTGTTGCACTGTTGAATAAAGCTGGAGAGGCTGGCCAAGTTCCTTGCTGTGAGACTGAGGCAAAAGCCTCTTTTCCACCAGCTGGTGGCCCAGCATTCATGTCTGGGTGAAAGCCTGGTGGGGAGGGACATCAGTCTGGAGGAAGATGAGACCAGCCCTTCACAAGAGATTGCAAAGATCATTCAATCAGGACTAGCCCGGTAATCCAGGAAAGCTTTTGTTTGGTTGGTTTTTTAACCAACAGCCAAATGCTTTATTTTATTCAACACATGTAAAAACAAACAAACAAACAAACAAACACCAACCAAACACCCCCTCCCCCCCAACCAACCAACTTTGTTGTTTTGGTTTTTCTAATCTTGTGATAAATATTTGACAGTTTTTAAAGAAAGGTGGTATAAAATCCAAGTTTGTGTTCTTCATGTTTTGAAATGCAATTGTCTCTCGGTTGTCTTTGGGAGCAAGGGATCCACGTGAAGGTAAATAAAAATTGAATTAAAGCATAATTCGGTTCTGTTCATATTTTTAAACACTACTGAGCTGGGGAGAGTATAAGTGTGGCAGAGAATTTTAGTAACAGGGCATAGCTGACAGCTTTCCTGCTGCACTCACTCTCCAAAACGAGAAGTGGGCTACTTACATTATGTACCCATCACTAGTAACTGTGCTGTCGCCTCTTTGGAAATTTCATCATCACAACAACCCAGGTACTTTTGAGTCTAGTGCTGCCTTATGGTTGCTGTTGGCTTAAGAGTGAAGTGGCATTATGAAACATAAAAAAAGTATGCTGGTGACAAAATCAAGAAGATTAACAGGTGTTTCTATGATTTGCTTTGCTGGAAAAAAATAGTAATAATGAGATTCAGTAATGATGACAATCTCATTTCCTGTCTTATTTCCCCCATTTGATTACTTTCTGACATGCACAAATGAACTTCTCTATCTTCATGCTGTCTCTAAGGCTACCAGGCTTCTGAGCATCCCTCAGTGCAGAGGTGCACCACTCCTGCTTTCGTAAGTCTTCTGGGCTTCACAGAAGCTTTATGGCCCTTGCACTTGCTGTTTTCTTTAGGCATAGAGAGGGATATTTGGGCAACCCCTTTGAGTAGGAGGCAAAATGCCTGTGCTATTAAGATGGCAAAAGGCAGGAGTTACTGAGGGAATCTGCAGAGACACATTAACAACAAGTCAGCAAATTTAACTGTCTGTCATATAGCTCATGTTATTGAAGGAACAAAACTGGACCATGCATGGTGTAGGTAAAGCTGCTTCAGCATCTCAACATATCCTGTAGTGTGGTCTAGTGTGTCACTGAACTTTGCAAGGAAAGCTCCTGGCAGGTACCTGTGATTTGAGAACTACCACGTGAAATAAACTCTTTCCTCCTTATGATGTAAGGCAGAAAATTTGGACAAAGTTTTGAGGGGAATTTTTAGTAGGAATGGTGAGAAGGGCAAAGAGGGTAGCAAAAATAAGCTTGCACGTCACAAAGAGTGAGTGACATTAGGAATACTATAGCTAAAATGAGAGATTGCTCTTTCTTTAGCTAAGTGCTTTACTCCATAGGAATTATAAACAGAGTTTCTGTAAGTATTATTACTGATAAATATTTGTACTTTTGCTGTCGCATTAAACACATTAAAAAAGTCTTCTCAACATTAGCAGTGATAAAATACAGATAGAAGTGCAAAAATAAAAACTAAAAATACAAGAAATGCTCAAAGTTTAACTTTTGCTGTAACAGGAAAGGTAAATGACAGTTGTTTGATAGCTCAGTCAACTGTCAACAGTTATTTTTTAGCAGAAGATATTTTACAAAGCCATTTTTCTTTGAACAGGTAGAGCAGCAAAAACGAATATGACATCTCAAAGACTTGGAATGAAGCAGTTATTACATAGTTTCACAGCTCTAACTTTCTTCTCTTTTACTTTCAGATTGTAGAAATTATAATATTCTGCATTCTCCTCTATTTTTACAAAAGAAAGGCTGTGAAACACATCGTGGTTTTGTTAATGATGGTAGCACTACTAGGTAAGAACATATTATTCAGTTAAATGTTCCTGTCTTTTACTTGATAATTCCTTGTCTTTCCAGATAGTTTAGATTAGAGCCATTTCAAAGCAGTGTGCTCTAGGAGAATCATTGAAACATTTCACATGGTTTTTACTGGGGTCTCTTTGTGAAGAGAAAAGCTGATTATGAAACGTAGTTTCTATGCTTATTGCTGGGACTATTTCTTTTTGCAGATACCCTCAAATTAATATGCTATGTGCAATGGTATTCTGAAACTTTTTTTAAATAACACTTTAGGTTTAGATCCTGGGAAAGTGGACTATTTGAAACTTTGTTTTGGAGAGCAGGCTGTGAAAATTAGTTCTCTAAAACAGAGCAGCTGAAGACCTTGTAAGTGCTCTGTAAACAAATGCAGTGATATGCTGCGACTGTTACAACAACTTTAATTATCTCTGACTATTTGCATATGCAACATTTCATATTTTACCACCTTTCCTGAAGAAGAACAAGAACTCAGTGAGCCACTGAAGTTTGTTTTCTATCATTTTCACCACAATCAATAACCAGGGAAATATGGGAGATCATTTTGTCAGCAGCTTTCAACAAAGTTAAACTTGAATCAGTTTTGAGAAATGTCAGGAGGTCATCTCTAAAGCTCCTATGCTTGCAGGCTTATCTGAAGAATTTTCACCACCCCGTGTGACAAATTGTCTTGTCCTTGTCTTGTCATTTCTCCATGAAACCCTCGTGGCACACCACAAGCCTTTGGTTGAAGTGAGAGGTGCTTGAACTGTGCCACTGAAGTCAAAGGTTAATTTTTTACCGAGTTCAGTGGGTGCACGTATCAGTCTGCGAAGATTTACATTTCTAATGGAGACGACCATGAGAGTTTTCATAAAATAGAATTTCACTGAATTTTGCCAGGTACAAAATTTGGATTTAACTGAATGTGAAAAACTCTCACAGATTTATTAACTTCCTTCCTTCAGATCCCTGACTGGTTTCTAACTCAGCTGAAAAGCTCAGACTTTCAGAACAACTTTTTGGGGACAGTCATCCCATGTAGGTTTCCCAGCACTAGGAACATTAGGATCTGTAGCTCTGCAGAAGCACTGAAGGATTTCCATGCTCCCTGCATGAGGCAGAGATGGAAGAGCCTCCAGAGCCTTAGGTCTAACTGCTCTTGGTTTGGAGGAGGGAAGTGTGAGTGTGGCTATCCCCCAGCTCCAGTGCTAGCACAGAGCCTTGGAGCTTTGGCAAAGCTCTCCCGAGCTGCTCTGCAGCTTCCAACACAGCCATGTGGAGCGTGAAGCACTGTGCACTCCTGAGCAAAGGTCCAGCCTCCTTCTGCATAACTGGAAGCCTGAAGATTTCCAGATGTGTTCCTACACATCACTGCTGCAGTTCTGGGCAGGCCCACCGTGATGCTGCCCCAAGCAAGCCCTGGGAGACCTGGGCAGTCGGTCTGCACAGCGCTGCTGACTCTGCCTCGCATCCTGCCAGCCCTGATGCTGCCGGTGCGAAAGGGACACGCAGAGCTGATCAACAACAGCAAGGCTGCAAACCTGTGCCCTGGCAGGCACTAGCTGCAATTCGGTGGTCTGGCTGCAATCAACCAGAAATACATTTTCAGCTGGTGGCTGCCGAGGTTTTTATGAGCATATTCAGCCTGAGGAAAAATGTATCGTTATTTCTGCTCTATTAAAAAAGAAACAAACAAACAAATCCTGGTTCATGGGAACTTCTGAAATACTGACATTTCCCTTGAGCATGAAACCCAGAACCGCATCTGACTCTGGTTCCTGCAGCCGTCCTGCAGCCTGGCAATCCCCAGAAATCTACACTTGGAGCACTCTGCTTGGTCTCTGACCTCTCTGCTGAGCAAAGTGATGGAGGTGCTGAAAAATTGCCCATAACTTTGCTCCCAGCTGTGTGACACAGGCACTGCCCTTGGAAGACCCTGCCTGCCAAAGGGGTGGGTGTTCATGAAAGGTGATATATTCCTGATGGAGTGTTCATACAGATGTAAATTAAATGTAGAAAGGTTTCTTTAAAGAGAGGGCAGCCTTGTGTTTCACTGGATATGCAAGCTCCTTTCACGGACAAGAAAATATAGAGGTGATCACAAAACCTGATAAAGTTTTGCTTAGTACAACTCTGCCAATTCATTTGGTGAGAATCGTCTTACCTCATGTATATACTCAGTTATCATAAGTTTGGGAGGAAATATTTCGGATTATAATGGGATTTCAGAGCTTTCTGCCCTAACAGCTGGGAAGTGACATCATTTGTCACACTAGCCTTGAGGGGAGGTCGTTCTAACAAACAAAACAACTTCCTAGGTTTGAAACTTGTTTCAGAGTTGCTTTAATGAAAAAGATCATTCCACTTCTCAAAGAATATGAACCAACCAACCAGCCAACCAAACCCCGTGGTGTTTTCATTTCTGTCTTGTTAAAATTATAAGGCATGGAAACTGCCCTTTCATCAGAAAAAAATTTTAGCAATCTTTACCCTTAGCCGGACAATTCAAAATACTCATTTTTACCTGTAACTGTTCTTTTAAAATAATAACTTCCGCATGTTAGAGTGCAAATCTCAATTTTTATGTGGATGTCTTGTTGGGGCTTGAGTGTATTTTTGACTTTGTATCATAGCATTTGCACCACTGCAGGCCAGCATTTGACCTCTGCTCAGTTTTACAGCTGTGTTTGTTAAACCACTTCACCTGTTTCCATTACAGAGAAAGAAGTGAAGTGCTTGGTGGAAAGGTTGTCATGAAAACAGTGAATTTCATGGTGATGAACACGATCATCACAGGATGTGTGCAACTCTTAAACTCCCCCTGAACTTTTGGACTTTCTATAAGAGAAATGCTTGCAATCAAACCCGCAGACCTGTATACATTCTTCTTCCCCTCCTTTTCCCCCAACCTTTGGCCTGAACCTTTTGCACAGTGCAGGTCTCCTTGCCAATCTGAATGTTACAGGAGGATGAATCAGACCACTGAAATCCAATACCCCCAAGCTCTGCACGAGGGTGGAACTGGATCTCAGCTGGGGGACAGTGCTCCTGACAATTAATTACCTTTCTTCAAAAGTCATTTCTTCATCCTGACTCTTGAAATTTTTAGGTTTTTTTGAATTTGTTACATTTTATTTGCAGTAATCACAGACTTCTTGGGTTAGCTTCCACAAACCAAGAGCTCCAAAAGGAAATATAAAGTAACTCTTCGCTAAACCCTCAGCCCCTTTTCTTGTCTTGCAGAACATCTCTGAACTGGCAACATGTATTAAAACCATTGTCTGCTGTCTGAAATTTGTTTGTGGTGATGCAATGATAGTGATCAAATGGATTGACACTACTGAAATACTCTTTCTGTGGGATAAATCCAGTAAATGGTCTTAAGAGCCTGGCCCCTGAAATGAAGTGCAGACCTTTGTGTTATTTGTCTGCTCTTCATATATGTATAGCCCATGGGAAGAGTTAGGTGCTTTGGGATGTGATCCCAGAAGTCAACTTTGTCCAGCTCCTGTTTCAGAAGAGAAATCCTGAGGGTGACAAGAGTGTCAGATGCAGGCTGCTATAAAGAGGCATCCTAACTGCTTTGAACAGATAACCAGACCTCTCAGATGTCTCCTGCATACTGTAACGCAGGCTCCAAATTAGCAGTTGGAGCTAAATAAAATCTGTGTGGAAGATGTGGAGGCTGTTATACCACCTTCAATTGGGAGTTCAGCGTGCTACAAGAACTTAAAGGCTAAACACAAAGCATACTCAGACCTAAGGCCACTGAGCTTAGACAGTAGCTTAGCAAGCATTTATAAAATCATATACTTGTTTTAGGTGCCCAAATCCTTCCTCAGTCTTATTGTAAGTGATCAGACCTGTGTCTCTGACCTAGATCCTTGTCCTCCCTCACTGATGCGCTGAGGTCACTGCTAATCTGAATCCTGCCCTGCTAATCTCTTCCTTTCCCTTTCAGCATCACTGACTGTCATTGCTGTTAAGGCTGTGTCCAGCATGATAGCACTTTCTGTGAAAGGGAAAATGCAGCTAACTTACTCCGTTTTCTATATCATGATTGTTTTAATGGCAGCTTCTTGTGCTTTCCAAATCAAGTAAGTGAGATTCTACTTACCTACTAATCTTTATACATATTTTTTCTATCAGTTTTATTTGGTACTGATAATGGTTCCAGATACAAGTTGCATTTTAAGGCAACAAACTCCTGGCAGAGCCTTGACAGTTGCATGAATTGCCTCCAGCTGATTGTACTGTTTATTTAAGCTTTATTTCTTAGTTTATAATTGATTGTAATGGACACCGCCTCCTCTCATTATCACCTTCAACGAGGTCTTCCCAAAGTTACTTGCCTAGTTTTGGCACAGGTCTTAACACACTAAGTGAAATTTATGCTTTTGTAGTCATTTGGGGGTTACTTTTAGAAACCTTTATTGCTGAATAATCAAATGGCCATGTTTACCCTCATTATTCATGTCTGTTCCCCAGCTTTATGGCCCCAGTCAGACTGAGGAAGGGAGTTTATCCCAACTTTCTCCCTGCCTCTGTTAAATCTGCATGTTGCACTTTGCTATCCTGTTTGACTGTGCCTTTCAAGCTTTCCCTGCAGGCCTCTGGTCTGTCAAGTGGTTGGTTTATGCTGCCTTTGCAGATTGCTGGGGGTGGCAGCATGGTAAAATATGTCTTGCAGCTGAACAGAGTCTCTTCCCTTTCTGCCTGTCCCTCTGCTTCTGGTGTTGATGGCAGCCTTCAGTAATCTCATCTGGACTGCTCCAGTGTGAGCCTGAGTAGTTACTTGCATGATTATTTTCCGGTAGAAAAGCCAACCCAGCTTTTTCATGGCAGAACATACCATTCCCATGTGGAATCAGAAAGTCCATGCATTATTATGTACTGACTCTCCATGGCTGACTCAGGAACTCCCCTGTAACAGATTATAAAGTGATTTACATCCAGCTTGTCTTCACTGGGAGAACAGCTCCAGGCATTTAAAATAGGAAATAAGTGCTTGGTAAATAAGAAGCTGCTAAATTAACCTCTCCATCTTGTAATTTTTTTCTTTCTTTCTTTTGCTGGCCAAAACTAAAGCAGAAGTGAAATGTGCCCATTTCATTCCCTGGGCTCAGTGTCCCTTTCTCTCTACTCTTTTGGATGCATTTTCTAACAGGGGCAGTGCTGTCAGTCTAAATTTTTCATTTTACTTGTTTTCTCTCTTATTTTATTTGACTGTCATTCATTAGCTCAGAACAGCCCGTGCTGCAACAGTCCCCTGGATCCAACGCTGGGCCTTGGTATCACTGTTAGTCCCCGTGACCAAGTTTGTTGCAAATGGGAGAAAATAATGAGGTGTTTTCAATGACTTCAAAATCCTGACTATCCTGTGGATATGTAGGATTTCTTTATTTTTAAAGCACCATGGAGACTGTTCAACAGTTGCTAAAATAACCACGCAATTATTTTAATGGCTAAAACAGATCCAAGCTTGGATTTTTACTGTGCACATTATATTGCAGCAGTGAAATGTTCAAGTGTGGTTCTTTTTACAGGCTTGAATATACTCTGCAGACTCCTGATTTTTTTTCTCTGAAATGACCATTCACATAACAGAATACCTACAGGTGCATCCACAATTCCAGCTCATGATTCATCACTCTATGGGTGAATGTTGATAGCTGTGGTCCCTGCACAAGTGGGTTACTTGCTTTACCTTTTTGCAGATTGCGCAGGCTGCTCTATGGCCAATGCCTCAGTCCTGCAGGTCTGTGTGCAGTGTATGCTCCTGTGGCCCTGCACACTCTTGCTCATGATTCTGGTGAGGGTTCATGTTGCCTTTCTGAAGAGCAGGGCAGAGAGTTTCCAACCCAAGGCGCACAAGCTTGAAGCCGCCTTCCTGGACTTTCCCAGCAGGACAGAGTGTTTCTGGGGTGTGATTGCATGGATAAACACACAAACAAGTGTTTCAGCCAAACTGGATTGAGCCTTAGCAGCAATGTGGACTTCAGCACAGTGAAACGGTTCCTATGAGAACTCATGTGTTCATGTCCATGATGCAAATATACCCTTACACAACCTGCTCAAATTAGAGCAACTTGTCCCTGGCTGCTTGCAGGCGGCACTGCTTCCAAGAACCAATGCAGATCATAAGCAATAATACCCTAGCATTCCTCCCTTATCTGTGGCAGACAAAATTTTTCCAGCATGCTTCAAAAATATGTCCATTGACAGCCTATGGCTAGAAGAATCCACACCAACCTTCCTGCTTTCACCTATTCATTTGTATTCTGCAGAGTCAAAACCAGAAAGTAAATTCAATACATGTATGCTGTCCAGGGCTACTTGCTATTGTGGTAAGATAATGGTCACACTTATTGTTAAATTTTTGTTATTGTTAAACTGACAAGAAGTGGCTTAACCTGACTTAAAGTGCAGTCCTGTAGGCATGAGATGCAATAATGCTTTATCTTGCAGGTTCTTGAACCAAGCAACGCATCTATATGAAGCAACAGCAGTTGTCCCCATTCATTTTGTGTTCTTCACCACCAGTGCCACCATTTCAGGTTTGTTTCTGACCTTCTTCCTCTACAGAAAGGTTTTCTAAACATCAGGTTTTTAAGAATAGGAACCTTGTGAATAGGAACCCAAACCAGTCACATTTGTCTTCACAGAAAGAAATTTTTCCTAAGTCATAGGTGTTTAAGTTCTGAAAAATAAATAAGTTCACAACTTCCGAAACAAAATAAATGGCAGGGGTGTTAGAACTAGATCATCTTTAAAGTCCATCCCAACCCAAATCATTCTATAATTCTATAAAAAATAATCAAATTCTAACCTTTCCAAAATAGATATGTGTGATTTACTGTGCCTTGCTGGCTTACTACAAGTACCTGCATTTATCCTAGCCTCTTACTGACATCCAGTAAATGCATTTACCATGTGCACACCAGCCTCTCCCCATACGAACTGGTAGAGTAATTTTAACAGCCTGGCAAACTACTCAAATGACAACCAGCTGTGCTTCATAGTAGTTAGCATATATTCCATTTCAGAAGTAGAATTCTGGGTTAAGTGAAGGAAATAAAATGACTACAAAAACTTTTTAAGCATTTAACATTTTATTCTGAGTGAGAACTTTGAACTCAGCATTGTTAAAGAGGGACTGCAAATCTTGGAAATGGTGCGCAGCGTAAGAACATGAGCTGGGAGGACGACTAAGATGCTGTATCAGCAGTGAGCCAAAATGATCATGTTGTTAGAACATTTATGACTCATTTTAACACACGCTGGGGGCTTTCCTGTCATTGCTGTGCAGGAGTTTCTCATGCAGAGCTGCCATTAATGAGAAGGGGAGTTAGCTTCATGCACAGATTGCCTCAGCACCTGTGTTAGAAGAGACCTACACTTTGTGACCGAGAGGAAACTTGTGCCAAAAAGGGGTTGTGTTCCTGGGACCATATGGGGAATTTGGCCTGGTGCCTCCTTAAAAGATCAAGTACCTATTCAGGAATGGCTTAATAGCTTTGAGAGTGGATACACATGCATTTGCACCAGGTTAGTTAAACCAGTGTAGAGCTTAAAAGAACAACCTCTGCTGAGTCTTGCTGGGGTGCTCGTAGAAGGTGCCTTGTCTCATGATTCCCCCATCCCCAGTTAGGGCCTTTGAAGACACAGTCACACTTCAGCTGCACTGGTTCCCTCTCTGGTGTTTCTAAGCAGAGCTATGCTCATCAGTGGTTTAAAGCTAATATACTTGGCTGTTAATAGGGGCAGCTGAGATCCAGATACACATCTGGTTCTGTCACCTCCACTACAGAGGTGCTAATTCCTGGAAGAGGGGTGACCAGAAAGAGTTAGAGATCCCTTCAGCCAGAAAGATTTGGCAAACTTGGCTGCTGGAGCCCTTCACTTGGTGTAAACGTCAGGGACACAGTTAGTTATTGAAAATCTGTTCCCAATTGGAGTTAAGATGTCCACATGGTCTGTTGGAGTAGCTTAACGAAGTCCATGAAGAACCTCTTAGCTGTATTGGTGTGTCTCTGCTTGTGAATAGGGCCTCGAGTTTGACCTGCATAGAATTGTTGCTGACAATGCAAAAAATACGTGCATCTGTGCAATTACCAACCCAGCACATGTTGCAACCTGATTGACTAAATCTTCTCCAGTCCTAAGCAGTATATTGAGAAAGCCTAGATTACGGAATATACGACATAAAGTGAACACATCACAATGTGTATTAATACCTTATTTGGGATTTTTTTTGCTCCGTTTAAGAATGACACTTCTCCTGACCCTCCCAGCTGTAATTCATATCACTTGGAAGCCAGTCAAGATCTGCAATTCTTGTTTCTGTCACATTCCAGGGGTCATATTTTATCGGGAATTCCAAAGTGCAGCTTTACTGAGTGTGTTCATGTTTCCGTTCGGGTAAGTGTATCAGCCTAAAATCTGCACTAAGATTTGTACTGAAACAGCATTGCCTTGTGGGATCTCTTCTTTTCTCAGTAAGAAGAAACCCACCTTCTTATTAAAGTATTATGGAATAGCCATTATAGTAGGATAAAAAAAACATTAAAGGAAAGATTGATGTCTGTGCTTTGGGAGTTTGGAGGCCTGGGTTTGAATCCAAGTATGTAAAAATGTGAGACACTTGTGAACTACTAATCTCATGATGGAATGAAAAACCAGCATCATGTGTTCCTCCAGGAGGAAGAAGACGTCACTGCTCTCTCCCAAATATCAAATTGTAGGAGGTGCTTTCACAGCTGTGAGACATCTCCTCCCATGTTACCTTCCCCTGGTGTGTCCAGCTGGTCTTTGCTGCCCCTGGCCATGGGCAATTTTATGAGCTGCTTGCCTACAAGGCAGTATTGTAAGGACTCTCCCCCATCTTCCTGAATCAAGAAAGACAGTGTGCCTGCAGAAAAATTCAGAGCACACTAAATAAGTTTTTGAAGGATGGCCTAGGTGTTGTGAGAGCAGAAACCCTCTGCTGGCTATCAACACCATAACAACTTTTGGGAGAGGTGACAGTTATAATAATGGGCATGAAATAGTTAAAAGATCTCCTAGAACTGCTGGAGGTGTCTTGCCACAGTGCTGTCAAATAGGTGGGGCTGATAGCTACAGACATCTTCATCTTGTGCAGTTGGGCTGGAGTAGGTGCACACAGCCGCTATCTTGTCTGACTGCTGGAAAAGAGACAAAAAATGGAGATGAGCAACCATGTATTTGGCAGATAGGAATTAGGGGTTGTGTGTCCAACACACAGCGGATAGAAGATGTCTCCAACCACAGCAGTTTTTCATTGCTCCTGGCTTGCAGCCTGCCCCTGAGACACACAATCAAATGAGAAAAACAACAGAGATGTCGATTGTCCACAGCTAGACTGAGTTGTTAATGAAATTGCACATGCTAGAATGCTAGCTTGAATGCTCTGTGAAGATTTGCTCAGGGATTCAAATGTTGTGGTCTCACACTCACAGGCATCTGATTAGGTATATATTGCTGGAAGTGTAATTTTGGCTGTGGAGCCTTTGGAACTGATAATAAAGCTTCAGGAGGCAAAAACTAGACTGAAGGAAGCCCAAAATAAATTTATAGAGCTGCCAGGAAGACGTGTTTCTTTATAAACTCAGCAACTTGGGTTTGGAAATCCTTGAAAAAGAAATATGGAAAGAAATTCTCGTCTCAGATGCAATGAACTGTTTCTAATGATACTATGCCACTGTTACTTTGCAGGTGTCTCCTATCTTTCCTTGGTGTGATTATAATTGCAAGAAATAGAAAAGAGGAGCATTTACAAATTCCTTTTATTGACTGTGGACATATTCCTGGTAAATAGGGCTTTTTTTCTGACTCTGTTTAAATGAGGTATCAGATAGTGGGATGACCTAGGAGAATTGAGTCACAAATGTGCTCTAGTCTTATTTAATAAATATACTGTTCCCTTAATTTCTATTCCTGTTCCCAACAGATTTTTCAAAGAATTTTTCAGGGTTTTTCCAAGCTATTGTTACAACCAGTCAAATAAAAACAATGATTACTGGAGCAAAGAATGTTTAAATGATGGATTGGTGGGGAATTTGTTGTATTAAAACTCTTCACAGAGTTGTTGTTTTTTCCTTCTCTCACCACATTTCTTTAGGACAGAGATTGACAGGCAAAATACAACCAGATTCTCACAGTTCATGCTATGGCACACTGAATAAGGAAGATGACTTGGTGAAAAGGCAAAGCTGAAAGAAGAAAGCACTTTATGTGCCAGTTAACAGGAGGAATGCCACTGGAACAAGGATCAGTAGCACCTTTTTATTGAACATATTCAAGCATACTTTAAACTCCTGTATGTTGATGAGTCATGGTATTATTTGATCCTAATTAATTTATCTCATGGTTGTACCAAATGTATTCTAAAGATAAAGGAAGCCGTAACAAAAATGAATAACCATTAATGAAATGGAATGTTCTCCTAGTATCAATGCCTCTTGAGGACATTTTTAGAGTTTTAATTGCTTTTAAATGCAGTAAGCACAGAACAGGATTATAAGATTTCCCCTTTGGAACCCCCCAGATCTGTGTAAATGTTTAAAGACAAAGGTGAGAAATGAGAATTTTCCTAAGTGATTTCAAAGTATTCTCCTATATGTGTAATCCCTTTTAAACCTGTTCCTTCCTGCTCAGGAGTCAAAACTGTGAGCATATATGCGGTAGACACAAATAGGTACACGAAAAGAATTTTGTATAATATGTAGAGGAACAATCCTAATTATCTCCTACCATCAGATTAATTTTCTTATCTTCTAAGGAAATAAGTATTTGTGTGAGGAGCAGCAAGGTATTATCTGCCATAAACACAGGCGCGTGGGCACACGCACACATTTGAGGTGCCCGGCCAAGGCAGGGCGAGGGTATTGTACTTGACATTTTACATCCTTCCAGAAGAGTCCTGTGCACTGGGCTGGACTGGGCTGGGCTCTACAATCTGTTAGCATAGTCTGGTCTGAGTTTTAGGTTCTCTTTTCAGCAAAAGAAGGTTTTAGTAAAGAAAATGCATAGTTCTTCGGAGGAAGCTGGTAGCCAGGATCCCTCTGTTGGTATGGCTTAGAAAAATACCGCTAAAAAAGAAATGTAGGGTAAATCTTGTTACAACTGGTAATTCTGCATGAGGAAAGGCTGTAAAAAGCAGGATCACAAAGAGTCAGGGTAACTGTACAGTTTCCCCTTCATTAAATGGTAGTGTCTCCACACTGATTGGAAGAGCAAGCAGTGATGGGAACCATGGCCGCACAGGCTTTGTGTTCAGATTTGGGACATCTTGGTGTCCCTCCATCCCCCTGTCCCATCAGAAAAGCTTCTTCTAGGCATTCATCATGAGTCCACTTACCCCTGCCTGGTAATACTGATCCACCTCAGGCAGCACTGTGGGGGTCAGACACATCCTCTGCATAAACAAGTGAAAGTACTCTTGAAAAATGTTTATGTCTTGTTTTGGATTGAATTAATCTGCAGTAATGGGTAGGGGCCATAGACTGTGTGTATTTTGTTTCAAGTCTCTTTTTTTTCTCAAATGATTGTTTATTTATTTTTAAAATAGGTACAGCTGAAGATCCATAAGATAGTTTTATTTCAAATGCTGCAAAGCACACACAGAGCTGCAGTATTTCATGTGCAGCAATGTCCCAGGAACTATGGCATCTGGGGACTTGTGAAGCTGCTTTTTAATACGGGTCTTTTCCAGCTGACACAGGACAAGACTCTGTGTCTACACCTTACTTGTACCAACTGCCTGGCTTGGCCTTCCTTTCCCGCCTTACGTCTTGAGTTCAAGTTTCTAAAGCTTAAAATAAAAAAAAAGCACATGACTTTCACAGGCTTTCTTGAGGGAATAAGGGCATGCCTCTCTCTTCCTTTTGCAAGTCAAATTTAAGCTGCTTTCTAAGTCTCAAGCGAGAGTATGTGCTAAAGTTGGAAATAAGAGGCCTACGGGTTTTCATTCTGTGACCTGGGAAACAAATGGGTGAAAGGATTTGGCACTGTTGCTTTTTTAAATGGTTGGCCTTGGGCATCTTTCCGAAACCTGTTTCCATGGCTCAGGAGGGCTGAAGGAGGTAATAAAGGTTACCGGGTATAGGATTTTCTCTTTAAAGCAAGAAATCAAATGTAAAAATCTGTGGCAAAAATTATTATTTATTTTAAATCACTGTATTTCTTCTTGAACAATGTTTTGGGGTTTTTTTTCCTGTGGGTTTATTTAGAAATTATAAGGGTTAAAATGTGTTATTTTAACTCTAGTGTATTTCAAAATAATTTGTGGACCAAAACACTGGTAGAAATTATGTGCAATTAAAAGTTGTGATTTGACGTGATCTTTGAGATGTGAATACGTTCCAACTAATTAATGTATTACAGGATTGGAAAAACTCAGTGATGAGAATTCATTACTGCTCTGCCAAGAAACGGACATGACTTGTTTCAAGAATCAGTTTCTAATCGGTGTTATTTTCAGATTCTGCTTGCCATACTTAGGTTGCAAACACCACAGACAAATGCCTGCTAAAAGAAAAGCCTTTGCACTGGAACAAAAAACCATCTCTAGAGCCCTTCTCCTTAATAATGAGTTATTTTCTTGCAGTGGTTTTCCTGACATCAAAAATGTGGGCCAGATAATAAGCTGCAAAACTTGCGCCTGCAGACCGAATTTTCCTGAACAGGTCCTCCATCTGCAGAAATCAAACCAGGAGAAGGTGTGGTAGGCAGGCAGTGTCTCACGTGGTCCCTCATGCTCCAGTTCGGGATTTTTGACAGACCAGGATCAGCAGGACTCATTTAGAGCTTGTTCCACTGCTGGTCACGCTGCAGCAAGAGATGAAGTATTAACTGGCCCTGGGCCTGGAAATGGGAGCTCTGGAGTAGAGTGAGACTGTTTAATTTTCGCTGTAAAATATCAGGATGCATTTACCAACAGTTTCAGCTGGCAAAAAATAAATGAAGTTTGGACTAGATTCTGTTTGCCCCTGGGAGGGGCCTGGTGTTCACCTGGCAGGCTGATTGCCTGCTGCTTGATGCAGCCCAGCTTTTGGCAGACTCGTGTTTTGCATGTAAGGGCACTGGTCACCTAAAACCAAAGGAAAGAGGCCAAACTTTGTAAGGATTTGAGTTTCTGTGCTTTGAAGCTGTGGTTTCATGCACCTGGCAAGCTGCTTGAATGGATCAGCACTGCCAAAAGGCTCATCTTCTTTTTCCCAGCTGTGAGGTCCTGTGGCTTCCTGTGGCCAGTTCAGCTCACCCATCCTGCAGAAAGCATCTGCATCCTTCTCCTTGCTGGGATGGCTCTCTGAACTGAGCCAAGCAGGCTGACTGGAGCGTATGGTGGGACAGATGTGAAAAGGGGGAGAGGGAGTGAGACCTCTCTTGCTTTGGCGGAACTGTAATATTATTTCTCTCCTTCTGAGGCAATTCTCTACATAGCAAACATTCTGCTAAGATCACTCTTCTTGTATCACGACACCCCAAATGCAGCTGAGAGATTCTTGAAGCACTTTTAAGTGCCAGAGTCACTGGCTTGTGTATACTGAGTGATGAGTGGCCCCAAGGGGGACCAGGATAGGCAGCTTGTGGCAACCAGCAGTGTCCCAAGGTCAGCTAAGAGCCCAGACACATGTCTGACTACTAATGATTCTAAGGACTAACTTTTTTATTTTCAGTGACTGTTTGCAATAAGGTGTATAAACAGTGCTGGAAGAATGGACTGAAAAGTCTTCTATACTCAGAATATTCTCACCCTTGCAATCTCTCCTTCCAGCTCTCTTTATGCAGGATCAATGGCTGCTTGAAGAGAAAAATGTTGTCTTTTATAATACTGATTAGTATTATAATTATACATTACTGATTAGCAGCTGATTAGACTGAGCTGTCTGTCAGTACGCCCTTTTGTTACTGTCCTCTGAGGCTTGACATTTTTCTTGTTCAAATTTGTTTGTTCATTCCTTCTGCAGAAATCAGCTGGACTGTGTCAGCAACTAGCTGAAAGGAGACAGAGCCTAGGTACCATAATTACTACTGGAGAGCCAAGCTGGAAGATTTACAAACCAAGGCCACTTCAGGAGCAAATGACAGAGAAATGTTTAGTGCTCTTGATTCTCAGGACTTTGAGAAATCCTGAGTTTGCCATGTTTTTGGGTTCTGGGAAAGAGTCAGGGACATCAGTGAATAAGTAGTGATTCGTTGTGATTTTAGTTTGGGTTTTGTTTTTTTTATTTATTTCCCACCAATTTGGGAGTGAAGGATGACTATTCTCTGCCTAGAGAAGCAGAGAGGAAATACGACATTCCCTTGGCAGATGGGAGATGTTTCAACCTTTTGAAGCTGGGAAATTTGTAGAGGCACCTCCCAAGCACCTGGCTGATGTAACCCTTGAGTTATAACATAAAAGGAGGCAGCACTGGCAAATACATCACGACATATTAAGCACTCCTGGCCACGTAGGAAGGATCCCTGTCCTTTTGTGTTAAATCTGTTCAGACCACATGTAGCCAGTCTGGCCCCTGAGGCTGCACCTAAAAGTGTTTTTGAAACATGCTAAATGGGATGCCTTGAGCATCATATCAATGCCTCTTGGGCATGTACTGTCTTTCATGCAGAGCTCTTGCTGGGTCTTCCCCACAGGGAAATTAGACTGTGACAGCTATACAACACAGGATTGCTCTGATAAGAAGATACAGTTCTGCTAGGATATTCCCATGATCTGGAAAGCATTTATAGAGAGTGCCCTACAAGGAAGTTGTGTAAACCTGCAGCCTTGGATTACATTCCCTTTACTTTCTGGTTCCCACTAATGCATGTGTAAGTAAGCACGGACAGTATTGGTATCCACAGAAGCAGAATTATTAGCACCTCAAGAATCTCCAGGCCTAAGTAAAAGGTTAGGTGGCTGCTGAGTAGGTTTTTTACTTAATCTAAATCCCAGTTTTGCAGTTAGGCCCCTAAAGCTTGTCAAAGACTTTCAAAGTGCATTTCATAGTACAAATCTCCATCAGTATTTTGGTTTTTAATTCACCCAGGTATCAGTCCCAGGGGAATTCGTGTCAGTTCACAAGGTAGCAATGAGAGGGGCACTGTTGGGCAGGAGACTCAGAAATGTATCGTGGTCACAGGAGAGTTTTGCATGAGCACAGAGAAATTACTCCAGGGGACCAGTAGTCTACAGTGGTCTCCTGGGTTCCTTTTTGACAGTGTCAACAAGGCACTTGTTGACAGTTTTCAAACTACAGCTACTGTAAAGGAATGATTAAACAGGTGGTGCTAACACTGACTGCTTTACATGAAGTCAATATATCACTCTGGTCCATGGCACTAATACCTTAAACATGAAAAGTGGCCTATGGCCATTGATGAAGGAGCCAATTTCTCTACTTTGCTAAATCACTTTGGGAAAAATAGAAATGATTGATTTAAGCCTCCAGCACAAATATGCACTTGCCAGCTCTCCAGTGGAAGATTTCCACTCTTGGAATAGGCATTGCCTTGCCTAGATGAAATCTTTGGAGCCTGCTGCCAGGTCTTTTGCCAGAATCATTAAACTGGTTGAAATAACAGCACTGTCATTTGTCTTCCATTTGATAGCTTGTGGGCATAAATCCAGAGCAGCATGAGCACAAGATCAGGAGTTTTCTCTCCATTTGAAAAAAAAATTTAAAAGTTTTTCTCGAGTTTCAATAGCATGTGTACCAGGTGCAGAGATTTATGCTGTCTAATGCTCTCCAATGCCCTCAGCCAAGAGTAGGAGAGAATGCTTGCATGGCACAGAGGCTGCCAATTAAGCAGCTCTTACCTGTCATGAGTAAGGTCATGGCTGGTAACACGTTGTACAGCAATAGAATACAACAACAAACTACTGGAGCTTCTATTGATTTTTCAAGAACTGCTGTTCTGTGTTTTACAAGGCAAAAGAGCTGAGGAATATAATTTGCTGTGACGAAGCATTGCAGTTACCCATGTGTTTACTTTTCCCTGACAATATTTAACAGTTAACTAACAACATGTCCGACAATACTGACTGGATTCTGGGTGCGTGGATGTGTTGCAGGACCTGATTCAGTGCTGTGAATAGCGGAGGTTGATATAAGAAGGCAGCTTTGTGTCACCTGGCCTGGCCTCCTTTACAGCTTAAGTCAGGCAACCTCCTTCAAGCACTTGTTTGAACCCTTTGACCCATCCACAGAAGAAGACAGCCCATCCTCTCCTACTAGTCAAAGCAGAGGAACCACCAATGCCATTAGTAATTTTTACTAGCAATGAGTCATTGTTTGCTTTTAAACTCTGCCTTATGTCTATTTTAACTTGTTTAACTTGCAGCTATTTGTCTTTTGCCAGTGGTTTAAAGCACTTGATAAGTCCCTCTAGCAAAATATAGTATGATGGAATTTTCACTAAGCCAGAGAGAAACCTTCTAAGCCTCTCACCATCAGATATTTCTGTCAGCCCTCAAATTGTTTTCTGTGGTTGTTTTCTGCTTTCTCTCCATTTTTCCAGTGTCTGCATTTGGCCAAACACAAAGTAAAAATCAGATCCTAGCAGCACTGAAGAAGTAGCCCAGAACAGGACGAGACCTAGCGTGCCGTGGTTGGGTGCCTGGCTTCTGCCCTTCCCACAGCTGCAGCACTGCCACCTCTCCAGGGAGGTGCCTACACTTTGTTTTGACACTGTAATTTATCGTCGGCTGTTTTGCACGCCCAGAGATGCAGCAGCCTGTTATTTTCAGTGATTTGATTTCTGACTCATTGCTGAGTTTGGTGGTGGTCCAAAGAGTAGATGCCCCTGCTCAGAGGTGTCCAGGAAGTCCAGCACAGCAGGACACTCTGAAAGCCTCTGGCCCAGGGTCTGACACAGATATGGTGGCACCTGGCAGTGGCAACAAGCAACATCACAGAGCTGCCCTTTCTTCAGCACCTGAGAAATTTGAGAGCTCAGCCCAGATTTGGGAGGAGGATGACTAGTTCAGTGACTGTTTGAGGTGTGGTAAGTAAATAGGCTCCGGGAGGAGTGCCTGGATGTGGGGAGACCCTGCCCAGGTCAGTTGGTCTCTTCTCAAGGATGGAGATGGTGCACCAGAGAGAAAAGACACTGGTATTTGACAGATGCTAATGTATGACAGAAAGGTTTCTGCTCTCTCTGTCCCTCACTGCTCACAGCCTCACAGTGAGCCTGTGTTCTTAAAGCAGCAGTTGGGCATCTTCCCTCCAAGAGGACACAAGCATCTGGCAATAGTGATTGGGACGTCCAAACCCCAAAGAGCAGCGGGATGTGCATACCAGCCCTGGCGTCTTTGGATCACTATTCAGGTGATCAGCCATTTACTCAGGCTGTGGATCTCCCCATCCTGAGGTTCCCAAGGCTCCTCAAAGGGTACAGCTCCTGAGTGGACCCTGTGCTTCAGGTCCTGCCTCTTCCTGAGCAAGATGTGAGTGTCCCCAGACATTTGGGGATATAGAATTTGAAATACGTTTGCATTGGAGGAAATATTGTGGTGCTTTTACAGCCAGAGGTGCTATGTTAAGCCACAGAACAGACACAGCTATTTTGCTGGCAGCTTTACACCATGAATAGTTTGGATCCAGTGCTCTGAGGTGTTTGGGGTGGTTTTTCTTGGTCATTTCAAATGAACAGATCCCTAATGTCACCTCAATTAGCCTGAGATAATTTGCGGTGGAGTTTCTCATTTAAAAAAAAATCTTTTAATAGTGAAGTCTTTGCAAGAAAAAGACCCTGTCAGAGCACTTTGAAAGTGATTACAGTGACTCACATTTTTAATGGCTTTTTTTTTTAATCTCAAAAGTGGCTTTTTTCCAAATAAAATCCTACAAGGCCTCATATAACAAACAAGGGTTACTGCTCTTTTCCACACATAACATGAAAAATATCCTTGAGCGGAGCAAACTGCAGCCCATCTGCTGTAGCTTGGCCGGCATGCGGCACAGCTCCCTGGCCATTACGCATGGCTCTGGGTAAAGCAAACCACCTGCTTCCTGCACGAGGTCCCGCAGCCTCCCCCGTGCTTCTCCGAGGAGGAAACCCATCCAAAGTGCTGATGGGGGATGACAACCTTGGCATTCCCTTTCACTGCATTTGTTCTTATGCCATTTGTTGTTCACTCAAGTGCTCCGTGGACTTTCGTCTTCTTTTCCATCTGAACTAGAAAAAGGCAGGCTTTGCCAGGGATAAATAGACTCTTACTTTCCTGTCTTTTGTGCTCCCTTAATCTCCAGCTGCAGTCAGCCAAGTCTTCATTTGGGAGCCCAAAAGGGCACTCTTGAAAGGGAAGGGAAGGGAAAGGACAGAAGTCTTGGGGTAATTTTGCCAAGGAGCAATGTGAACATCAGCCCCTCCTCCCTGATTCAGGGTCTGATGCTGCACATGCTTAACTGAGCTGAGCCTTTCATGTTTCCCGCTTATGTCAAACAAGTACTCACTTTAATTCCAGAAGCAACCCTGACATGTACTTCCCAGACGTATTTCCTAAACTTATAGCACAGACAAACTGTAATTTTGCAAAGACTGTGCTGAGTAAAAAATGGCATTTCCCCCAAGCTGCTTGCCCCTGTGCTGCAGAGCTCTGCCAGCTGAACAGACCAAAGCCAGCACCATCGGACTGCACATGATGAGCGTCCTCTCATGGCCATCACTGTCCATGAAGAGAAACCTCTGCTCATCTCGATCACTGCTCAAAGCAGATGAGGGACCATCTGCATCACCTATCCACCACCTACACTGGGAGGGTGCCCTGCAGCCCTGGGCCCAAGAGGTGGGCATGGCTTCAAAGGATGCAGCGCTTTAAAAAACAAACGGCTTTCTATGGCCTAAGTGAGGTCAGGGTACACACTGCTCCAGGTACCTCTTAGTGGCTGAAACATTAATGTGAAGTTTAAAAGTCCAGGTTGAAATCCTTTCCCAGTCTAAACGGGAGACTATCAGGCTGTCTTCACGAACTGGAAGAACTGGACTATTGGGAAAAGAGGGCTTCTGCACAGCCTTCACCCTGATGTAGTGGTCAGGAGTGTGCTCTGGCAGCAATTTATATGGCCATCAGGACAAGGTGCTTCTTTCCTTCTGCGTTAAAAAGAAGTTGAATCCACTGCTGTTGTTTTGCTAAGAAATAAACTGTTTTCACTACCTTCTTCACTGAAGTTAAACCGTACTGTTAAATTTACTGACTATAAATAACCATCAGTGGCACTCTGAGGTGAACTCCTCACATGAAAAGTTTCCTGTCAGGTGGGAAAAATTTGGTACTTTTATGATCAGCTCAAAATGTGATCTTACAAAGACAATGCTGCCAGTGTGCCCAAGACCAGGACATTTGCCTTCTTGAAACAGTGTTATTGGAGAAAAAAATGTTTGTGGGGATGTGTGGTTAACTGCATACTTATGTGGCACTGATCAATATCTCACTTGTACCAGCCCTATTATGTGTTTGTTAGAGTGCCATGTTCCATGCCACTCAGTGCTCAGAGTGCACCTTTTTATTATTTCTTTATTAGAACTGAAGTTGTGCAACACGCAGTGAGTATCATTAAAACTCAGAAAAATCAGTTATTTACGATGCATAAATAGGTTTTCTAATGCAAACTAATATCATGTCTTTAAACATGTCAGTAACCATTGGCCAAAACAAAATGTATCATGTTTATCCGGCCAAAACTCAAGCCTATGTTAGTTCATTTTTGTTATGCTAAATGGTGGCTTTAAACACACCAAACCACTGGCAGAGTGAGGTGGCAGCTGGGCTGCATGAAACAGGGTAAAATGTGCAATACACACTTCAGCAAAGCACAGGTTAAGATTATCTCGACATCAAACTACAAGAGTAGAGTCCAAAAAATTACAGGAATGGTCCTAAATCTGTTTCAGCAGGTGCTGGTGCTCACAGACTGCACAAGCCACAGCAGATACCAGTGTCCCTATGCTTTCCTTTAGCGGTTTAATGACTAATAACCAAACTGCTGGGGTTAGCTGGGGGGGTTAGTGGGAGGCATTCAGACTCTTGCCTTGAGCCTGCACTAACAAAATACCGTGTCCCAGTACAGGTAAGAGACTTTCCTGAATTCCTGGCTGCTTGTGGGTAGGGCAATGTTCTGGTTCCCTGTTCCAAAAATATTTAAATCAGGTTAAGTAAGTATAGCTCTAAAACCTGGCCTCCTCCTTTCGGGAGCAACTGCTCCTGTTGACTCTTCCCCATGCCCTCCATTTGCCTTTCACAGCAGGACTTTGGGTTATTTCTGTGTCCCTGGTGATGAAAGAGGCACCAGAGCTGTCAGCAGTCAGGGCACCAGTTTGAGTCCTCTGTACACACTTGTGTTTGACATCTTCTGCTTACAGTGTCATTCTGAATCCTTTTGGGTCAGCCCCATATGGAGCATGTTTGAGTGCTCGGGGGCATCTGGGTAGGGCCCATGGGTGTGTGTGCAGTACAAATAATTCACTTAGATAAAAGGCAGCTGTAGAAGCCAGAAGATAAGAGGCTAATCTGTATGTCTCAAACACTGATAGCCAGATAGTTATGGAGCCAACCAAGGATTGTTGGTAATAACCATGCCTGTGAGAGGGAACAGGATGTGGCTGGACAAGCGTGGCATACAGAGGTGGGGCAGCACTCTTCTGGGACAAATGTTCTTACTCTGGCTCTGGGAAATAAGCAGAGCACAGTAGACTGCAAGCACGGGAATGAGGATGAGAAGTGGGCATGGACTGTCAGCGAAAGGTCGATCCAGTAGAAGTGGATCAAGACTACCTAAGCCCCCCAAAGCACTCTGGCTCATTTCCAGAAAGGTCAGAAAGAAAAGACTGCTCACAATAAGTAATTTGCATAAAAAACAATGAATTTAGATTCAGGGCCGGAAAAAATTTTATATAAAAAGGCAGCCAGGACCCTGGACAACCCATCAGCTGGATCAACTCTGGAGCCAAGACTGGTCGGTCTTTCTTTCTTTCTTTCTTTCTTTCTTTTTTTCTTTCTTTTCTTTCTTTCTTTCTCTCTCTTTCTTTCTCTTTCTTTCTTCTTTCCTCTCCCTCACTTTAGTCTCTTTCTCTCCCTCTTCTCTTTCACCCTACCCCTTATTCAAAATCCACCACAGTGTGTTTATACTAAACTAACTGGGAGTAACACAGCAATTTCCATGCCAAGTGTATAATTTACTAATAAAACATCGTAAGTCTTTGTGGACCCTCTGACTTCTGCTGTTCCTTTTCGAACACAGGCATCTAGGAATCTTGAGTGCTGCCTTTCCCTTAAGGTGGCACACCACAGCAGCATGAACGGAAGAATAAAATGGCTTACATGTGCCATTAAATGTGTCTGGAATTACAAAGTTACCAGCAAATTCTGGGAGAAGTAAGCAATGGAAAAGGCTCCAACAAGCTTTACAGTAGAAACAGCAGGAGCAAGACACCTAACTAGTCTTAGGATGGAGCCTGCAAAATGGATTATGTGTTTATATGCAACAGTGCAGGAGCCCCTGATGAGGAGGCCACTCCCTGCCCTATGCTCCGCAGGCTGATGGAGCTGTTAGATTCAGTCTTGGCTTCCTGCAGTCACAAGCTGTAACATGAACTTCTGACCACAGCAACAACCACTTCTTCTCTTTATTGTGGAGCTCTGAGGAAAGAAAAAGGCTTGCATTTGGCTGGAGGCTACGCAGTAGCTGAGATACTCCAGGAGTGACATTTATATTGGAAAGGCCAACCTGGCCTACTGCAACAGTGGTAGTAAGGGCTTCAGCAACATCTGAGGTGGTGTCCAGTAGACAAAAAGAGTGCAATAAATTAATATTAACCCTGGTTTTATTAGTAGTACTGATGCATCTAGTATGCGTCATCCATGAGTATTAAGCACCTGATGGAAGATGTAAGCTTGATACAACAATCTGTCACTGACTCTAAAGAGTACAGGCAACACATTAAGCAGGTATTTTGTGTCTTCACAAATAAATGAAATAGTGGACAGACTTCTCCAAAGTAGTGTTTATCCATGCTCCTTAATCCAAAGTTCCACTAACTTTTTTGAGGATTAAAACGCAGACTGCTTGAGCAGTCTTATTGCAGCAGTTTCCATGAATAACCAACTGAAGTTTAGGCTACCCTTTGAAATTCGTGACAGCATGTGTGAGAGTTTGGGCAGCTTTGGGATGCGGGAGATAGTAGGGAGAGTTGCTTTGGTTTAGAGTTATCTCAGAAACCATTCTCTGAAGTCTTGCAGAAAGGAGCGGTCCCCAGAGCACAGGTGGAGAAGCGCTCTCACAGAGCAGGGACACAATAACATCTGAGAGCAGAACTGCATTTTTCTCTAAAGCTGCCAAGTTGGTCAAGGATTGCTTGTACATCAGGGGGTGGTTAGAGCTCTCCATTGTTATTCACAGCTTTCACTTAGAGCAGAATAGAAAATAGCACTCTAATTGTTGTCATAGGGAAGGAAATGTTTAAACTCAATGCAAATATAACCCATGCTGGTCTGCCGCAAGCATTAATGGAAAGTCAAAGATCAAGGATCTCCTGGGTAGTCCCACAAAGTAGAGTATAAAATCAGAGCTGATACAGTCAATACCTTATACTTTCTGACTGATGTCCATGGTGATCAAAACACACAAAAACTGAGAGGGAGTGTAGATTTTAAGGACAGTTGCATCAGCAGTCACAAATGTAAGACCATCCCAAGGGAAAAACATGGGAGGCTCTAGATGATAAGGACAGTAAATGCACGGATCCCTGAAAAGAGCCAGAGTTCCAATGGGTTTCTTTAATTTTCTGGATTGAGGAGTAGTCTTTTAGGAGTCTGGCAACATTTTCTTCGTGCAGAAGAGGTGCTTCAGAAATGAGACATGTAAGGATGTTCTGACTAAAAGCAGAACTCTCTCCTCCATCAAATTTCCTTTCAAGTAGTAATAAAATGTAAACATTGAAGTCTCCTCTACTACAACAGTCCTGCTTTTCTGTTCTTTTTGAGGACCACTTAAGAAAGACATGTCTTTTTCCTTTGTCTGTAGGAAAGCAATAAAATTGCAGCCATCTGAAAAATTCTGGCATTAGGTCAAAAAAGGATTATGCAGAAATATGTCAGAGAAAAAAAAGAAAATTAAATATTTGTTACAGTTTAAGATAAGTGAATTTCTCTAAATGAGTAGCACATTTATTACGAATGTCAAAATTTTCAAAGGTAACCTCTTAAAAAGTCGATGATCAACACTCACATGGTTCAGAGTCTGTACAGAGAAAAACAGTAATAAAACTTGGAGGTGTAATAATCACTGCTTTTGTCTCTGCCCATTGCTTTTTTTCTTTAAATAAGGGTACATGCATGCACGTGTGTGTGTGTGTGCAAAACAACATAAATCCGTCAGAGAGCAGGAGTTGCCTATCCCCACATTTATCATGCTTTGCTGACTCCAAAATATATAATTCTGAAAAATGAAGATGTCTTGCTTCTTCTCTACAGGAAGAACTTCTTTTTCCTGCCTAAATAATCACTTGAAACATTTTAGGATTAAAACATTACTAAACCTAATCATTTTCATTTGGAGCTAGGATTTTCCAGCAGGTTTGGGTGGTCAGCTGTGATCATTTGGCTTCTATGAAGCCATTCGCAAAGAAGAAAAAAGGGTTGTTGTAAGTGATTTCAGTTTTTTTCAAAGATTGCTTTCTTGATAATGTTATACAATAAATCCCTAAAAGCTGGTTTATAGGCCTGCTCCACAAGACAAACAGTGAACAAATTGGCCTGGGCTAGGAAAGCTTTCCTAAGATAATTAAAAACAACTTGTGCCTGCACTGTGAGAAAGAAGACAGCTTTCAAAATGTTTATCTTCAAGATAAAATACAAGTCCCAAGTCTGAGTTTGAAAAGCAACTGAAAAATTTTTGTCTCTGGTGAGGAGCTGATGCGCAGTGTGGGAGGTGGGCCAGGCTGTGAGCACCACCAGGTGCGATTGGGGCCAGCAGGTCAGCTGCGATGGCCTCAGGAGGAGCTGGGCAGGGACCTCCTTCCTCTGACACATTCCCCTGGTCTCAGAGGCACATCCTCCGCCAGCTGCGTCACAGCCCCTCCTCACACCCGCACCCAGCACCTTTAGCCTCTCAGTTTGTTTCTCCCTTTTGGTCCCTCCATCCATTAGCACCTATGGATGATCATGCTGTACAAGTCCTTTGCCTCTCTCGCATTTTCTGTGGAACACCCCACTGCTGGGATATCCAAAATACCCTTTTCTTTGCCAACATATCCTTCTCCTGTTGCTTCACTTCATGTCAGCTTCATGCTACTTATTTAGGAGGCCCTAAATAATTTTTATGTAATGATATACATTAAAACCTAGGGTGAGAAGAGAGGCCCACATGGTGAAAAGGCTTTGATTGAAACCTCACTTCCAGTCTCCAACCAGAAACTGCTGCCTCCTGATTCCAGATTTCCCAGTGTTGCAGTTGCCTGCAATGTGGTGGTTTTGTGCATTTTGAAATATTTCCTTCACAAGAGGAAAGGAAGCAAAGTTCAGCCATTACTACATGGGCAAGAAGTGGAGAAAAAAACCCCTCTCCTCATTAAAAAAAAATACTCAGACCTTTTCTCTGCCTTCCCCCACAGTCCAAGCAGGACTTCAAGCAGAAGGCAGTTTCAGGCAGTGACATTTGCTATGGAAGTATATCCATGGAATGCAGCACAGGGCCAGGTCCTGGAGGAAACTTTTGTTGTTGATTGGGTAGTTACAGGGATTTGGATATCACCTAAGGAGTGTGTGAGATCAGGGGTTACTGTCTCAGTCACTCATTAAACCTGCACCTGGTACATTTCTGTGCAGCAAACCACATACAGGACCGTCATCTCCAGAAATAAACAATCTAAGGAAGCCAAGGGTCTGGAGAGGAGGACAAACCCCACGCCCAGGGTGAGCTCTTGCTATGACAAAATTGTTAGCAGAGGTGTCCTCTGTAAGCCTCAGCCCTGCAAGTTTAGCAGTTCGCTGGCTGCAGATGAGAATTTGGACAAGGCTTGTGGGCTGCCTCCTGCTCACTGTGTGAGTTCTTCTGCTGTGTCACCTGCAGAGGTTGTTGGGCTACAAAAAATGCACCATTCTCCAAAAATGCAGACAAGTTGGACATCTAACTGGAGAACACGGTCACAGTGGGTTTAGTTCTGAAGATCGATGTCTTTGAGAACTAGGGAATAATAGAGCCCAATAAACTACACTAGGGTACAGTAAATATTGGCCATCTCTTCAGAGACCTCTGCAGAAGACTGACATCTTTGCACTGGAATCATCTCCTACTTCTGTCTCTTACTTTTTTTGGTTGAGAGCGGCATCTCTACTTGGTAAATACGTGATCAGTCCTCAGTGCATATTGTGCTACTGAACAGCTTTATTGCCACAGGAGATGGCACCGAGGCACAGAAGCCAGAATCTCTTTAGGGCCTCTGAGATATCACAATAGCTGTATCAGGAACAGCATATAACATCCAAGGGGAAAAGATTAAAACACCATACTTGTGAAAAACATTGTTAAGAAGAAGTTTCAGACCTGCCTTGTTTGTTGCATGGTTAGCAGCTACAGCTTAGGCAGAGTCATTATTGCTACAGCAGCTCTGCAGCCCTTCCTTGCAGACAGAGCAAAACACAAATACTGAAGTATGTTAGAGGTCTGTAGCAACACGGGAAAGGGCCAAAATGGATGGTGGCAAATAGTGGGGAAAAGGTCATGAGAAAAAAAATGAGAGAAGTAAGTTGTATTAAGCAGAAAAACAGGGCATGACCCTACCATTTGGCAAAGTTACAGAAATGTTAACCTTTGGAAATGCTATTAGTTCATTGCTGTTGGAAAGTTGGCTAGAAAGGCAACACTCAGGACTGACTCAGTTCTAGGGTTTCTGCTGTGCTAAGCACAGTAACACATGAACACACCTCCTCCCCTCTTGGAGGCACGCTCAGAAGGAACAGCCACTAAATACTGTGTTATTCCTAATATTTTGCTACCCTAGGCAACCAACCATCAACTCCACTCGGCATGACATAGCCTGCAAGAACTAGATAGTCTAGAATCAATTTGCTACTCCAGTTGAGTTTGATTTTACGATCTTAACACTTGTCATTTTGGGAAGGAACAAAACATTCACTGTTCCCAGGGTATGTAATGCTACTGGGAAGCCATAAATTTTAATTCGGGGCTTTATTTCCCTCGTGAAGAGATGTTGTTCATATGTGCTGTCACAGTTGGGGGTTCCTCTTTTTTTCCTTGTCCCTTCATTAAGTTGGAACACACTCAGAAACACGACAGCTTTTGTTTCTGTCAATGATGGATGTTAAAGTGAGAGTTTTGGTCTGGTTTCCTTGGACTAGGAATTGTTCCACATGAAATTTTCTGCTGGATGAGCTGGCACTCCTGGCTCCCTCTCCAAGATCTGCCAACCACTATTTTTTTTCTCTTCAGCATTCGGCTTGAATTTGAAGTGGCAGGATATAGAGATTGATGGTTTTATTCTTTAGAGGAAAGGAATCAATTCTGAGTACATGCTGGAGCACAAAAGAGACTTGGGGAAGAGAAATGCTCTGCCAGTTTATCCAAGTGTATTTCAGGGATTGAAATTGGAAACAGAAAACCTATTTAAAATATTTGTATTTTTTATTTTAACAAATATTTTAATTTATTGGAAAACCCATACTGTATGGAGTCTCCTGTAAGATATATTGCTTCAGATTTGGGAAAACATACCTGGATGTCTTAGAGCTTAGAAAAAGTATCCGCTTTTCATTCTTTCCCATAGTATTTTCCACTTGAAAAAACATTACCATGACAAAAAATGAAGGTACACACAGCAGAAGGCTCAGTCAATAGAAGGATGCCTACAGCAGTCTGGGAAAGAAGACAGGTGTCATACCAAAGGAAATTTTAATGACAGAAACCAAAGTTCAAAGGACAATCTTTTAAGGGTTTTCTACAATTTCATGTTATGGGATAAAGGTATATCCTGTCTGTGAGGTCAGAAACCCTGTTTAGCTCCTGTTTGAGAAGGAGACTCAAGCTTCAGTTAGGAGATTGGCTGAAGCTTTTAATATTTTTCAATATTCGGTGCTCTTAGCATCTTGATGACTGAAAAGGAGAAAACATACTTGTATGCTCTTCTCCAAGTCTAAGTCCCTACAGAGTAATTTATGTCCTTGAAAATATGCAAATTAATTTTACAAATGGATTTGGATAAGAATCAAGTTTTAATGGTCATCAATTTCATGACCTTGCAGATAGAAGAGTTGACCTCTCTTACTGCTTAATAGACTCTGAAATCCAGCTGACATGTGGAGTTCACTATTTTCAATGGTGAAAGGAAGTTATTATTTTTGGTGGGGATTTTTGTTCCCATCCCTGAAGACTACACAAAACCTGGCTACTGTCCTGGGACTTGTAGTTCAAGTTATTGTCTTTATAGTCCCTGGAGTTAATCTAATAGCCTGGGATCTCGACTGCAGAAAACATTTGGAGAAAAATGAATTTAGGTTGTATTTCCTGCATATTTTTGATAGCTATTTGGCCAAACTAACAGCATCCCTCCTTGTACTGTGGGACAGTAATCTTTCAGATTTTGATGGTCTTTTACACAAGGAAATCTGAATAAAAAATACAGTGTTTCAAAGTAAAGGCCAATATTTACTCAGAATAGGATGAAAGTGGAATTTAAAAGACAGTTGGAGCATAGACGCAGCTGTTCCCTCTTCTGTGGTCTTTACTACACTTCTATAGGAAAGTTATCAAAAAATGAACTCTTCCACACCAAATGGTGAGGACACAGAGTATGAAATCATGGGGGGGAGCCAGGCTGGACGGGGCTTTGAGCAACCTGGTCTAGTGGGAGGCGTCCCTGCCCATGGCAGGGGGGGTTGGAACTAGGAAATCTTTAAGGTTCCTTCCAACCCAAACCATTCAATGCTTCTATGATTTTAAAGATGTGTGAAGCCTCTTTTGCTCCTCAGGCTATCAAAGAAAATTATTTGCTCCAAGGGAAGCAGAGATTTAAATGTCTGTTCATTAGGAAGCCTCTTACCCCGTGTGTCGTGTATTAGGCCATGTGCAAACACTTGCACAACAGCATCTTGTACCGTCGGTGAGCTCTGGTGTTACAGAGCCTGTTGTACCACAGAAAGGGGTTGGTGGCCTACGACACCACAAACAAGTCTTCAGGCAAAGAAGGAGTCGCTATTTTCTGGATATTTCTGCTTTTGTTGGATAATCCAAAAAGGAGTAAAACTAATCTTCTACATGTCTACTAACCTAAAAAAGGAAAGCTTGCTTTCTTTTTTCCTCCCCCCCACCAAATTAACAGAGAATGCCAGGTTCAGGATCTCCGAGCTATTTTTTAGACTTACCCTTCCTTCTCCAACATCAAAGGACTCCAGAGTTTTGCATGGGAAGGACTGGCTTCCACAGCTTTTGACAGAGGGTGCGGTCACATCGCTCCAAAAGCAACTTCTGCTGAGGTTGTTTTCTCAGGCTCCAGGGCGTGTCCCGCTGGCTGCTGCCGGACACCTGCAACACCCCATAAACCTCCTCTGTCCCAGCTTCAGGTGTGGGGAGATACAGAAATCTGTAGTTTTGGGGTTGCAATTTTAGAAATTGTGCCACTGTGCTGCCTATTGGCATAAAAGTAAGTTCTCAAAGACACCAACAGAAACTACACCTATTGTTTTTTAATAATTAACTCCAATGAATACAAATAATTAATGCCTCAAAATACAGTAGCTCAGTGAAAGACCTAAAAAGACTAAGAGAAACAACAATTAATTCTTTTTTAAGACATTCCTCAGACTGCTATGTACTAACACTCATTTTCATCTGCTTCTCTTTGAAAAAACGAAAACAACTGGTTACAGTTCTCAACCAATTTCATAAATTTTTGTGCCTTCATTTGGAACCCCCTTCATGTATTTGCCAACTAATTTAAAAGAATTATTGCATTGCAAAAATATTCAGAAAACCTGGATGCAATTGATTCCTGTAAGACACTCTGTCCTACAAGAAAATAAATCATCTACTGTTAACCCTTTAATCCCTGCTGGTCTGTACCGAAACTACTTCCACATGCATCTTAAAAAGAAATCAAAAATCACTGCATTAAGCAGCTTCCCATCTGAAAAGTGTATTTTTAATTGCAGATTTACAGTTTGTTTTTCTGTGCATGCGCTCTGGTTTTTTTCCAGTGCTAAAGAACAGTTAACAGACCTCGATGTGTATGATCCCTCTTTCCCACCCAACCCAGCTCATTCTGAGCAATGGGCTTTGCCTGTGGGTTGGAGCTTTCTTGGATGACGCCTGGTACAACACAGGTAAGATTTTTAGAAGTATATGTATGGTATTTATAAATAATTACAACTGTAGACACACAGCATTCATGACTAGAGGCACAGTTAAAACAACTGGGGTGTGTCCAGTGGGGAGAAGGAGGGGGCTTATTCCTGAGGTGGCACTTAAAGTCATCTATGAGTAATAAAGCTCTAGATACCTCATTGTTTGCCTGTCCACATTTGTTTTTATTTCATCGTTTTGTTAAAGACAAAAAAATAAAAAGCCTTTAATATTATCTAATATGAAAAAAGAGAGCAAACCCAGAAGAGAAGTGATGTGAGAGAGAGCTTTGATGGATACATGGGTTTGCAGGTGCTTGAGCTCTTCCATCCATCACAACCATTTTGGTCTTTTTTAAAAAAACATATTTTCTGGGCTAAGAAACAGGATGCTGAGAGAAGGACTGAGCTGAAACAGGTTTCTCATCCTGGCTATTTATTTGATCTTGAGATGAAATGAAATATTGAATTGCACCATCCTTTCTAGAAATTGCAGAAAATCCGCACATATTTGGATCATGAAATTTGAGTCACTCTGTTCCCTCAGACTGCTTTTTATGTTCTCTGCTTTACTCTTGCTGTGTCCTGAATGTCGTTTTGATTTTATTTCTTAAGAATTGGACGTAGCTGGGCAAAGCTGTCAGAATAGCAGCACTACTGTAAGCCCATGACGAAAAGACAGCTAAAATGTGTCAAGCAAGCTGATGGTGGGAGATGTTACACACATCTTGGAGCATCTAAAAAAAGTTTTAAAAAAAAAAATCATTCTGTTGCAAGCATGTTCCTACTGTAGCAGAAACGGAAATTCTTTAAGAGACCCAATGCAATAAATAAAAGCTGTGTTTTGTCTTTTGTCACTCCACCTACTTTGCAAACTACCTTGAACTCATTATTTTGTCCAGTGTCAAGCTGGCTCTGACTCTCAAAGCTGCCACAAAATGGTTTCAGCCCATATCCTCTGTCCTTTCCGAGTTCCCATTGTTCCATACAAGTTTACTTGCTCTTGCAGGGATTTGACAAGACCAGTGTTTGCAAAGAACTCTAGTACAGCTGAGTTGAATTTGCAAGAGGTAAATTGTGAGTGCTGTTTACATTGCTCACCTCTGGGAAGATCATTTAGAAGCATGGGATTTTGGGTTGGGGTTTTCTGTATGCTGTATTCTTGGAAAATAGAACAATGCTATTGCTTATCTGCTTTTCTCAGTCTGAGCGCTTCAGAAATCTGCCTTTGGTGGTTTAATCCCCCGAGCTCTGTTCCTACTACCTACCTCACATGGACATGAGAATGGATCAGGTTTGACATATCTGGCTCTTCCAGATTTAGAGCACTGAAAGAAAACTGTCATGCTGCATTTGACAACTCTTCGTCTGTGTATGCCATGATCCCCCAAGGCTTGTATCTCCATTGAGCAGTCTGACACCCTGTCAATTATTTTCCCAGATTTGTTTCAACAACCCTAACTGCCTTTCTGCCAGGTAATTTCTTCCATTACCTACAAGCTGCTAAACGGATTGCCCTGAACATCTTTAACAAACACATAACAATCTTGCCCCAGTCCTACCTCACTTCATCCCACAGAGTAATCACCACCCTCCTCTGCAACCTCATTTTCTGGATTTGCAATGGTAAAGAATGTGTATCTTGGAGAGCCTCAGCTTGGTAGGTGCATTAGTCACTGTGCCTGTCAACAGAGCAGGCAACTACCATGGAAGTCATGGTTCAGAATGGGAAAAGACCCTTCACAAGGTGAGTCAAATGCAGCATTTACACAGCTGCTCTGAGGGAGCCACAGAAAGAGCTACAGGAGCAGTGTGTTACCATTCAGCCTCCTCACCGTGCTACAGAGAATGCCAAAATTGCCTTCTGTGCTTCATTTTAGCTTCCAAAAGCTCTTGCCAAGCACAGAATGAGAGCTAAGGGTTTGTGCTGGCATCCATTTTGAGAAAGTTATCTGGAGGACAGCATGGGAGCCGGAGAGCTTGTGAGAGCTGCTTTCACGAGGCCAGAGCTTCCCAAAAATGCTCGTGTATCGCAGCCCACAGGAGCTGATCCAGATGCTCTGGGGTAGTTAACCAACGTGTAGCAACTGCAGTAAGAGCAGATGTGTGCTGTAAGCTACACCTGATTCAACGTGATGAGCACAGACATACTGCACAGCTGATGCACAGATAACACAGGTTTAATTATCCACAGTTTGATTATCCGGTGTTGACATGGTTTTTATGACTAAGTCACCCTTGAGACACTTGGAATCTGGAAATCGCAACCACAGATAAAAATTTCCTTGCAGCTACATAAAGTCACAGTACTTTTCTGACAAATTTTGGCTGAGAGTTTTAAGCATTTTTAACTTATCTGGTTTGCAGTGTATTTTACAAGGAGTGAAGTCTCAAGGCATAAATCATTGACTTAAAGGAAAACAACTGTGTAACAATATTACAAGATATACAGAACAGGATGCACTTGGGTTCCAGTTTCTGTTCATTGGCTCACCAGAGACAAGGATCATAAATCAAAAATAGAGAATGGAAATCAAAGAAAAGTAACAGGAAGTGTCAAAATGAAAACCTGGCAGAAATTACCAATAGGAAGAAAAAAAAGGAAAGACTCCAGATGTTTTTTTTAAAAAATAAAAACCTGGGAAAGACTCAGTGAACAAAAGATCTACAAGCAGAAAAGAAAAAATGATAGCTTGGGTGGGGGCTTCCTTTTCTTTCCCACATACAAGCCAGGTCTATTGAGGCAAGAAAATATGTATCTATTAAGAAGATGAGGGAGGTGACGAGGGAAAAAACCATATAAACATCACCTCCCCTCCTTTCTTCCCATGAAGCACAGCTCTGGAAACTGTGATCCTAGAAATATTTCAATCGGGCTTACAATTCAAAAAAGGTTCATTAAAGCCAGGATTATTACCACGAGAGAACTTGATCAGAGCAGCCAGGCTGTAAAGTTTAAGGGGCTCCTTATTCACACGTACCTACAGGCTGCAGCACTCACAGTCACACGCCAGGAGCGTGTGAATCCCAGCCCTGCCAGCACCAAGCTCTTTCCTCTGGGGCCATCTGCTGGCTTTCCCGCAGATGCTTCCCAGGACCTGTCTGGGACCATGATTGCTTTATCAGGTGCACAAAAGGTGAGCAGTGAGGAGCCATTCAGCATGATTTCTCAAGGAGCTGCAATCCAAGCTGTGCTGGAAACTGCATCTTTCTTTCCCACATGCCACCACAGCTCCCATTGCAGGTGCACATTCTACATTCCGTCTTCTGAAGACTTTTAAAAAAAGAATCCAGCCCCACTTCCAATACTTCCCTCGCAATCAGATGTTCCTCCTCCTTTCCCATGTGTGTGCCGTATTTAAATGGTCCTAAATTTTAATGATTTTGAGGGTAAGGCACACTAAATCTTTCCTCCAACAACTCCAGCCAACATTAATAAATTTGCCTAAGACTTTCAAACAAAACTGTGAAAGAGGAAATTAAGCTGAACAGTGACATTTAGAAAGAAAAAGTCATTAACTGATCCATGTTTAATGTCTCTAAGAATCAAACTTAGTCAATAGACTACTGACTCAAGAATACATTACATTTTTATTTGTACATGATCATTTCAGGATAATTTTACCAACTGGCATATATTTTTATCACGCTGCTACTAAACTACAGTGTATTACTGTAAATTCCTTTTCAAGTTCCTTAACTCAGGAATGGCTAGATGCTTAAGGCTATTATTAAAAAAAACCCCAACAAAATACCAAACACAAGCAACCTACCCACACTGTCCCAGGCAAATTAAACACCTTTCTCCCTTTACCCCCAGCATATTTTACAAGTTTTATGATTGTTTGAACAATATTCATGAACCGTACTGTAACATGAAGAAACCTTCAATTCTAACACATTCCATACAAAAATAAATTCATGTTTTAAGGAACAAAAATATCCCCTATTATTAACAGAAAATGTATGCTGACCCGCCACTAGCAATTTGCATCTGAAAGGCTTATTGTGTTTCAGACTAGGGAGGCAGACTGATATGCTTTCCAGTTTAAAAGCTCCAGTTGCTATAATTCAAAATTACATAGCTGGGCTATATTTTATTTGCATTTCACTTAAGCATTCAGCTTTCCATACCAGGTTTCTCTACATAGCTCTGTTGCACTGCAGCCACATGTACTCAGATACGAGGAATCAGGAAAGCCACTTGCTATATACACTGGATCAGATTGCATGCAGTTACATGTGAAAGTGCACTGTAAAGTTACAGTCCATCTGAGCAAAGACTTCTAAAATGAAAATGATGATTTCCTGTACATTGTTATAGCATCCACTGCTTTGAGGAGAAAAAAAATGAAGAATATGCTTCTTTAGAGATAAAGAAGATCATGATAACAATCTGTCAGAAATCCTTAGCAATGCAGACATCAAAAGTAATGCTAGTCTGTTTATGCATTAGTTATTTTCTTGAATAATCCTAAAAAGCTTTCTAATTATTTCACGATCTTAGAGCTCAGAATAACCTCAAATTTGAGACAAATCAGAAAGGCCACAGAATACAAAACAGAATTCTTTGGTATTTTTGGCATTCTACTGCACTGCAATGATACTTAAACCTCAATATTAAGTCTTGCAAATCTGTACTGCAAAGATGCTGGAGTCCTTAACAAAACAAGCCCTTTTTTATCTGCTGGCTGGTTGTGTAACATATAAATTAACCCAGTCAAGCTAACAAAACCCAGTGCTTCTCCACAGCCTGTAGCCAATGAAAAATCCCCTCGAGTGACATACCCCAAGACAGTCCTGGAGCAGTGGGAAGTAACATCTGGGAGAGCATCTGACCAAAGACCAAGAATGAGATCTTCATGGTCCTCAGTTGCTTCTTCATCTGGAATGCCTGGAGGGTCACTCTCTAGAGACTTCACGTTATCCGTTTTCTTCTTCTTCTCTTTTTGCTTCTGAACCTTGTCCTTGAATATGTCACGATGTTTGGGTTCTTGTGGACCACAGAAGAGTTTGTCTTTGCTTAGATGCAGCAAGTCATCTTCTGTTGGGATGCAAATCATGGCATGTAATTCAGGGTTCCCCTTTCTCAAGAGTGACAAGTTGACCCAGATGAGAGCCCTTGGGTAGCTCATCAAGATTGGCAGAAAAACATCTTCAGTCATTTCCTTCTGTCCCAGCCGAGAAATAAGGCGGATTCGCCGATCTTTCCCAGCAGTGGGATAACACCAGGCTGATAACTGCATTAGTAGTTTCTCACTCCTATTAAAATTTTTCAAAAATAAACATCACAGGTAATTATTAAAAAGCAGTACACCAGAAATCCAGCACCCCACATATTTGCAAGAGCACAATTAAAAAAAAGGCCCTGGGGCTTTCTGTAACCTTCCAAGCTGGTATTTGTATCACTCTTAGCATAAAAACATCAGTGAGTGGAATTCATGAGTCTTCTTCAGAAGGAAGGAGACATTACTTGCTAAAACCGTCAAAGCTTGATAAAACCACAAACACTCTAAAATCTCCAGTGACACTAATGCAGTCCAGAACTTTCAATGTTTTCTTCCCCTGGTAACCACACAAAAATGAAAGACCTGTGTTCAGGCACTTCCCAATACTGTTGCTGCCCTCATGCGTTGCATTGGAATGCAGGGGATTCTCTACTTTCTAGACCTTGTTAAGGAGTGCAAGAACCACCTGTGGTAATGTATTAGAGAAGAGAATGCAAGATGATTTTCACAGCAACAGTCTTAAAGTCACAAATACGAGCCTCCAAAAGCTCCACTGACCTGGAAGCAGACAGAACACGCCACCTCTAAGAACACAGTAAACTCCAGAGTGTTAAATTTAAGATAATTTAAGGAGTTTTCTTTATGTAGTCACCAAATTTGCTGGAGAAAAGCAGAAGGACTTCCACTCAACAGCAGGTTCTGATTCATGACAAAACTATTTAATCTCACTGTATTTGGATCAAATAATTCTCTCATCTTAATAAACATGGCTGAGCTCTTCCTTTCCCCAATTCAATAAATACCAATAAAGAAATAAAATGTGTGTATCATTTTGACATACCTGAGAACAATAAAGTCACTTGTCTCAGTTTCATCTCTCTCACCAAAATCTTGGATGTTTGTACCATCCTCTGTCTTTAGGGCACCTTCAGAACTTGTTATTTCCATGGTCTCCTCTACCTCACCAGTCTCAGGCGAAGCTTCTCGGACCACGTCTCCTTTGGGGTCACAAAGGGCCTGCCCTTCAGTTGTGCAGCACTCAGGACGTGTCGAAGAAGGACATAAAAATCCTCCTGAAGCTTTCATTCTTCCTTCCCAGTTCTTTGTCAGCTGCCCCCAAGGACAGATGAAAGGAGACAGAGTGCCCAGCTTGACATAATTAGCCCTTTTTGCAGGTGGACGTCTAAATGATAAATCAAGTAAGTAGGTAAGAATATGTTCAAAATCAAGTCTTTAAAACAGAAGGGAATGCACAGTTAACTTTCTAATCTCATTGAACAAGAATTTTAAAATTACAATCTAGAAAATGCTGCTGTACTTCTGACAACTATATCCTTTCAGCCATGCTGGAAACATCTACCTGCTGTGACTGACACCACCACCACCTTTTCCTCTGGACTTCTACTTGCCCCTCCTACCTGGAAGGGGACCCAACACCAGTTGGTGCATAGGACACTTCCAGCTACTCCAAACTCATAGTTAAGAGCTCTGTTTGTTGCAGTAAAAATGAAGGCAAACTTCAGAATACTGATATTTAAAATCAGACACCAAAATGTACGTCTTAATTTACTTGATTCTTTAACACTTGGTACATACTTTGACACACTCCTTTGCATTGTCTTACCTCCTCCCCCATTTGCTGCTTAAGAATCTCAAAATAGTTTTGTTTATTTTATTGCTATGCAGCCTTGTAACAGCTCTATAACTGAGCATGTCTCTGGGAATAGAAGGGTTTAATTTACATGCCCTGTTTAGCAAAGTTAAATATATCTAAGATTCCTTCCTTTTTTATAATATTAAGATTTAAAACACTAGTGAAAGATCTCAATAAAGTCCAATGAATACAACAACAGATAATTAATGGAATATTTTAAGCAGTATTCATTTTTGTCATTCTTGCTGTCAATTTTTAAGTTAATGTTACCGTTTGAATTTTTCAAGAAGACTGGTTTCCAGTTCTTTGGCAAACTGCATTCCTGCCTGGCAGTCTGGGAAATCATTTGGAGTGTGAGGTGTTCTTTGGTATTCAGAATGCTTTAACGCCTCTTGCAAGCCACCGACTCGTACACCTCGATATATCTGTTATAAAAACCAAACGCCCAAAAAACAATGTTTGAACTGATTCCAGGTTCCTAGCTGAAACAAAACATTAATGCCCAGAGGGTACTTCCTTAGAAAACTGGAAGTCTAACACTTTAGCTTTAAAAAATAAACTTAAGCATGGTTTCTACAGTTCTAGATGCTAATTTTAACAAAGAAGTTAGTCATGCTCTTTAAATTTAATTCTGCAAAACTATCAACAAAACTGAAGAGGATTTCACAGGTTCTGATCTTGTACGTTGCCAGGAATGTTGTATTACTTTGACAGCCACTGCCCAATGTATTTTAACCATACAATAGGCATCACTGCAACTAAATCCCCCGCACATTCAAAAGCATAACTTTAACTGCAGAAAGATATTAAAACTGCCACCTAAACACTCAAAGCAGGATACTCCAAACAGCACCAAAGGAGTATTCAAGCTTAACTTAAACTTTGTTTCAAGCTCTCTCCCAAATCAGAGGCAACCAACTTGGTAACAAAGGCAAAGACAGCCAAGCTGGAAATTGATGAGCAGCAGGCACCAAATGATTTCTCTTTAGAGACATATGCTTGTAGAAACACAGAGAGGTAAAACTTCAGTTTTCCCTCCTGACTCCCCACTGATTTGCTGCTTTTAGACTGCCATGTGGGCACAGTTGTACCCAACAGAAGACATGGAAAGCTGTTGTTGAAGACCAAGCTTCTGTCATGAACCAGTTCATATGCCATTTTTTAAAGTGACATTTTCATCCTGTAATTGGGAATTGGTTATACAATGTGAAGTACAGTCTCTAAAATCGATTACTAAATTACATAAATTATTAAATTTACTTGCAACTTGCCATCAAAGTCACTTACGAAAGGAATCCAGAAAGCCATGCCCCAGCCCTTTGGGAGATAGATATCCCAGCCACTCCCCCATCCTGGTCGGTCTTCTCCAGCCATTTTCCCTGGCTGCTGCACCAACAGTATGGGAATCTTAGATTCACAAGGACCCAAATCAAGGTGTGATCCAGGTACCAGTAACTGAGCTCTCATATGGTTTAAATCCTGAGAAGGAGGAGACATTTCCCATAAGTTAATAACCATTCTTCTTCCCTCTTCCAGATACCCTTCCAAGATACAGAGAGAAGGTGAGTTTACAGATAGGAAAAATATAGTAATACACTATATATTTGAACAGAATTTCATCAAGGCATGAAAAATTATTCTAGAAAAGAGTATTAAGCACCCTTTTTCTCCCCTTACTTCCATAGTCCTTGATAAACAGCAGGTACAAGGTACAACGCAGATGAAGGAGGAAAAACAAGTTTTGCAACTTGTGCACAAGACTAGATTGAACAGGTGCTTTCAGTCTGTCAGTACATGGAGCAAATCTGAACTATGTCCAAGGAGATGAGAAGAAGATCTGGTCATCACACAGTTTCACATAAAGCATGCTGGCACTGAGGTTTTGTCAATCACCAGTTGTTATATTCCATTGAACCACATTAAGAATACATTTATTAAAAAAATAGACCATCAGACTCCCTCTGTTTTATCAGGTAAACATTAAATTTCATGACAGCATGAAGAACACTGTCATACACAAAAAGATTGTGCTGATAACTGTCATGTGCCAGTGTAATATTTTCTAAATACTCTGCTTTTTTACACTATGTCAGACAGTTTGAAAGAGCATAAAATTAATTTTCAGAAAGAGAATATTTAGAAAGATGTTTCTGCCATACAAATGTTTACTCTTTCTGATTACAATGGTGCCGAAAGTTTATCAGCTCTTGGGACTAAATCACCTTTTATCCATGCACTTTATGGGCTGCCCTCCATTGTCAATGAAAATGTCAAGATAGATTTCAAACCTGCAACAGCAAATTTGAAGTTCTCTACAAATCACAAGTTATTGCCCAGCACACCCACAGCATAGTGTGCTGCAGTTCAGAAACACAGGACTTCTTTCCTTCCAACTTTCACAGTTCTTTTGTCAGAAGAATCACCCTGACTACAGTCAAAGGCCAGAGCCTTCCTGTGTCACACTTTTCTGCTGCACGAGTCAAGGTGATGTATGAAAATCCAATTCAAAACGCTTCTGTTAAATAAACCTACAACCATAGTCCTGCAGACAATCCAGTAAAGCTTTCTTTTAATTGAATCATGGTCAATGGCTGTGCAAGAACATTATGCAAAGGCTACAAAAAAACACTGCAAGTCAGCAGCTGGATACTATGACATTAAGGAAGACATTAATTAATCTTAGATTTATACAAATTCCAAGAGTCTCTTTCTATGGACTCTATGAACCATTAGCCATTTCCTTCATGGCAATCCACCTACTTAGTTACCTGTTCTGAGATTTTATTTTCAGTGACGTTCTTACAGATGTCATGGTCCCAGATAAAGCTGTGAGCACAGTCTACAGGTACACCCTTCAGGTACAGCTGCCTAACTTTACCATTATCTACAAAAGAAAAGAACCTTTAAACAAAATTCAAACAATTTTTGTGGTTTAAGTACCAAATTACCAAAGCCACTTCTGTATCATAAGTATAATGAGCAGACAACCAAGAAAAGACTATTAAAAGCTTAACAAGCAACACTGTTTCTGGAACATCTTACTATCACATGTTTTTCTCAATACAAAATATGAAATAAAATATTAGTGTTAGAAAGACTAACGTGGTATTTCCTCACCAGCATTTCTTATTAACAAAAGACATGACCATTGGCGACGTAAATAAGATCTTTACATACCACTTTTAATATTCTGGAATCTGGCCTTTCTGGCAGAGTGTGAAGCTCAACAGATTTGATGAAAATCAGAAAGAGCAACGTTACAAAGCCTGAAATAAATCTGCCTAAGTAAACTTGTAAGAGAAGCAAGGGTTACCTTTAAGAAATGCACATACAGGAAATATTTGTATGGCTATGACTAGCATGCAACTACTTATTTAGTAGTAGTTTCCTGCTCTAGATCTTTTCAGGCTGTGTGCTTCATGGAAGGGACTATTCTTGCTTATGTCTGCATAAATCAACAGTTGTGTACATTTCTGAAAATAAACACTTGTAGCTTTAAAATGGATTGTTGAAGTATTAAATAACCCATCTCTTCTTCAATTTTACAATCTAAGCAAAGCAAAGAAAATGTGTACCTACCTTTAGTGATCAAAGGATTAACAGCCTTCAATGTACAGTACAGTATGTAGCGAATGCTGATCCATATTTTAAGTAAAATAACGCTTATCAAGAAACAATACAACGAACCTATTAATAGTTCTGTGATAAAAAACTTTGAGGGATTGCTTCTCATTTCATCATCCACAAGGTCTTACATATTAAAGGAACATAACATGTCAGGGTTTGTTTTGTTTTTTAAAATTATTTAAGTTTTTTCAAAAAAGGTTCTGCTAATTTTTCCAGGTAATGTAGACAAAGACTCAAAGACAGAAGATTCAGATTATTCAGTGGTACTAACAGCACCTAGCAATAGGTACTGCCAAACATAACTGCAATAATTATTTCTTTTAAATCCACAGTCTTTAAGATGTACCCATTACTAAAAGTTGCAAAATCCTTTGCAAGAAATATTAACTACGGCAGCACTTGTGACAGTTTGATGATGTTACTGATACTTGCCATGCATTCTTGCTAATGAATTAGATTTATGAGAGGAGAAGAAATGCAAAAGAAATGATCAGATTATGGTGGCATTCCTTCAAACTAAGAACAATAAAACTAAAAAGGGAATCCTTGCCAATTAAGCAGAATTCCTTCTCTGACCAAAAATTAAGAACAGGAAACTGAGCAGGAACCTAAGAGAGCTCAACACTCCTACAGGCAAAGCACATTCTGTCTGGAGATAAAGCGAGTATTAATACCTCAAAAGAAGGAGAAAAAGAGCAACAAAACTGTGTCTGGTGGTGGTAGGGAATTCCTTCCTGACTCTTACAGATAACCAAGGGGGAAGGGCATATAATTACAAGCATAAGGTAAGGAAAGTACCTTTTCCATCTTCTGTACAGAAAGCATTTGTGAACACCTGTTGGGGTGCACTACGTGCTGGAAGAGAGATAGGCCCTGAGGGCCGGAGAGAGAGCCTCTTTCCTGGACCCGGAGGTGACCCTGGGAGTGCACCCAGGTCTCCGGGGATGGGCTGAGAGAGAATTGTGGGTTTCTGGACAGTGTTGGACCTATGAGATGTGATAATTGTAGTTTGTGACCTTATAGGGTATTGTTTACCTGTTACCATAATAGGCAATGTGTGTGCACTATTTCAGGTGATTAGGGGACACTGAGGTGAACATCTTTTTTGTTTATATGATGTGATATCCTGTTGGGTGCTGGTATTTAAGGAATATTTTCCTGTGCAATAAAGGCTTTGCACTTTTCCATCTTGTGTGCGGAGTCATGCCCCTGCATGAATACTGCAAACACCAGAATCTCTTTATGTTAAATTATTTAAATATGTTCTAGTTCCTTTAACTGCAAATTATTCACTGCAACTTTCTCTGCTTTTTTTAACACTTCTTTCTATTATCACAGTTCAGGCAGCCTATCATTGTCATATTCTCAGAGTTCTTCGCAATTCCTATATTCTATAATGGCATGAATATTTGTTTCCCCACTATAGAAAGACCTTATAAGTCAGTTTCTTTTCATCACCACCACCCATCCAATATCCTCCTTATTAGCCTAAAATATTCTTCTCTAACTTGGTACATTCCTTCTCTTTGATCCTCCCTGAACCTGGAGAATTTCTTGTTTCTACTAAGCATACTATAATTCAAATCATAATCCCAAATCCTCACAGCAGTTCTTCTTACCTCTCTCCTGTTTTCTTCAGTCCACATTTTAAGATTTCTGGGGAAATAACCTTACTGATGAATAACTTGCTGATAATAGTGAAAGTAAGATGTTAGGGCTAGTATAGGAAATAGGAAGTTGCATAACTAAGTACACGAAGCTCATCAACAATCTGCTTCTGCTGGTGTCAATGGTTGGTGCTTAGACAACATAGGCAGATAGAGGAAGGCTTTGTTTCATTTCAAGCTACTGACTGATTTGCACAGCTGATTATCTTAGAAGACAGGCCTAAGAGTTCTATTTGAAAATTTTCCTTCCTCCCTTTTGCAAAAAAAAAAAAAAAAAAAAAAAAAAGGCAAAAAATATAAACACTGCCAAGGAGCAGTTTGAGAGTCCTATGTATGTAGGGAGGGTGTGTATCAGGACAACTGGGAACAGATACCTAAACCTCTGCAAGAGGTATGTTTACAGCCATGGACCCAGGCTCTGTGTCTGCAAAAGGAACTCTAGTTCAGATATCTTTCATGGTGTATTCTCCTTCTATGCATCTCATTCACTGATTATGTAGAAGTTTCAGCATACTCCATGTTGAGAGTTTTTTAAGGCAGTGGAATTTGTTTTCTCCCATACAAGACAGTAACAATATATCAAAATGTCAGAAGTGTACTTTAAACTGGAGAAAAGAAGTACTAATTTGCAGTCATGTGAGAACTGACTGCTTACTGGGAGTCTTGACTCCAGCCTGAAGAAATAATGACAGTTGATTTGATTAAATCCAATCAGCCCATGTTCATAACACACAGCTTGCACACATGCATAAGCATTGAAGAGATAAAGTAACTGGGAAAGACTGAAATTACATTTGATTTATTAGTGTGTTACTCATAGGGAAAAACTACACAGGCATATCTCAGAACAGCATTTTGGGAAAAAAACCAGTATGAACAGATGTGTATCATTCCACAGACTGTATGTATGACAATCCCCAAGCAAAGGGGATGGCCATAACTTACCTAAACTAGTCACTCATTTGACAAACAATGCATCTTTAAATTAGTAAAGTTTATCTAAGAAAATCAGTTGACTTTTATACAATACTGAAGAGCAAGAGAGGCTAAAATACATACGGAATCTGTGTGCCATTTCAATCTTACTAATATTAACCCTAATAGTATTTGAATGTCCAAGAAGCCAAAAAGGGGAAAAAAGTGTGGAATACACCAGTGATTCCCTTTTATTGCTCAATCAACAAGATGTGATTAAGACAAATAAATTACTATTAACATTTTTTAATAGAGGTCAGCTCACAATATTACTACATCTGAGTAAGGTTACAACACAATCAAGGCTCAGAAAGTTTACGTAATCCTAAGGCTCATAAAAGGAACTTTTTTCCTTTGCAGGAGGGGGAAATTAATAGTACTAAAATGGAATTACAGATCTTAGAGAAGTCTTTTTTTGGGCAAGTTCTAATGGAAGACAGTGGTATTGTCTGTCTGCTTTCATCTTTCTGCCTACTCAACTTTTTCAGTTGCGTGTAACAGTGACTTATTCAGCAGAACCTAAATTAGAAGGTATTATGCCATTTACCTTTCCTTGCTAGCTGAACAAGGACTTCCTCCTTCTCATACATAAAAGTCAGAGAGGACAGAAGCATTTTTAAGTTCATGATGAAAAAAAAAAACTCAGAAAGAAATCAAAAAGCAACACCAGCTTTTCTGGGTATTTGTGGTATGGAAGATACTTTGCAAGTGAAGGATAACCCCAGGCAGAAAGACCTTGAAGATGGACATTTCTACCCAGCCAAAGGAAAAAACACATGGGTGCTCTTGACTCCTTATCTTACACCGTTACCTCTTTACCATGGCCATCCATCCTGAGGGACAACCAGCTCCAGTAGTGGGAGAGACACTATTATGAGACATTTAAAATATCTAGATGCCTTCTGTTGATCTTGCCTTCTTGAACACATCCTCACAGACATGACAAGCAGAACGAAGGGCACCAAATTACTTTCTGTAGTTGCTAACTCCTCTACCAGCTCAAACCAGCATCTGTAAACAAGTGCTACGTAGCTCACCTTACTCCTCAGCAGGAAGGAACCAAAGTAGAGGTCATGTATGCTGCAGCATTTCCAACAGGAACACTAATGATGAGAAAGTTAGCTGAGCAGAACTAATTAACAGAAAGGCTGTTCTAGATACAGAGGGTAGAACAGGAGGATGTAAGAAAATGAAAATAGCAGAATTGTGCAAAGAGCTAAAAGATAGTAACTGAACTAGGTGTTCAACCTGATTTACATGATATGTAAGACTAGGTTATTCTAGTGTCTTGCAAACAGACCACCAAGGAAATTCAGTGTTTTCAAGTCTCTGGAACTTTCAACTTGCTCTGTTTGCTACTGCTTGCTAGCTAGCTATCATATTTCTCCTATTAGGTGAGGCAGTCTGTGTGCAGTCAACCTAATTGGGAATGCCTACACTGTACACAAACCCCAATGTATACTGTATATATTCTTGCACATTTTTAGAAGACATTCACATCCATCTGAATTTGAATTTTGCACTGAAACATTGTTTAAGTCAGCACCGAAATGAAAATTTCAGAAGTTATGCTTGTATCGTTCATTTTGTATCATCTTGGCCATCAGAAATACTAATCCTGCAAAGGTAATAACTTTTTCCCAGTGGAATTGCAACTTCCAACATCATAGGCCTATAAACCAGAAACAGCAGGTATCTTCTTGGAGAGATAAACAGCATCAGGAAGACTAAACACCAAACAGAACCTTACTGTGGAGCTTTTAGCACCTGGTTGGCCTTGCCAGGATTCGAACCTGGATCATCTGTATGGTCAGACAGAGGCTTCCACTGAGCACAAGACCAGCTTTGGTGCATGTCCCTCCCTCACAACTGCTGTTCTAAAACCTATGCAACTTTCAAGCTGTTTCTGTTCTGCTAGGGGCTCTGGAAATGGGAACTACTGTGAACCAAAACCTAGAGGAAAACAGCAAGAGACAATCCATAGAAGATGACAGTTAATGAAAACGGAAGTGTAGAGAGAAACTGAATCTCTTCATAATATAGGCAAGGGATTTTACCTTGGTATTTTTCAAAGTGTGGCATGGCTTTTGTCTTCTTTTTTGGCAAATTGACTCGAGGATCTCCAACAGTGAGGCCAAGTATTGTACCTGGTGGCATATCTGATGGTGAGCTCATCCCTTTAAAAACACATAGATGAACATTGCCATGAAACCACCAATTAAGCTGTGATCTTTCTGCACTAGTATTTTGTGCGTTTTTGCCTACAGGGATATGACACCACTATAAGCCAGTGAAGCAATCCAGAATATTCTATTTAACATGTTTTGAAAATTCACCAATGCTTGCTAAATGTCCAATAACAAAAAAATTAACAGCAGCAGTGCAAGACTTGGTTTGCAATTACATTTACATTTAGCATTGATGTGAGGTCACTGTCACTTTTGTTTTACACTTGTCTTCAGGAGAAAGGAAATTTGGAAATGTTTTGTAAAAGTTTTACCTCATCTCTGCTTAACTACCTCACGTTGGATAGATAGCTTGAGTACAGTGTGAGATCTACTAAAGCCAGTTCCTTACCTGTTTCAGAACTAGAAAATGTTGTTAACTTCATGATACTTTACAATTCAGCCAAATACACAACTGTTAATTTAGAAACAAACATATATAAACAAAGTATAGTACTTTCACTTTGGATTGGAGGCTACCATTTTATCTGTGGAGGTATTGTACAACTTACTGTCTGAGTTTTAAGTGTATGGTGGGAGAGAATAAGAGTATACATCAGACTGTATATCCCTTCAGCAATCTCAAATCTAAGTTCACAAAGACAACAAACAAGATTCGTTTCTCTATTAAGAGTTTGAATTACACAGAGAATTTAAATTCCCTTAAAAACCCCAATGTAACAATTTTCAATTCTTTGCCATGCCCTGGCAAGTATCTAAGCATATTCTCAAAGGCATCACTCTCTCGACCACGCAAAAAATAAGCATGTCCAAACTGAAGTCAACTTTATTAGCAGGCCAGTTTTGACCATTAGATTTTAAGTTTCCCCCCCTTCCACCCACGTGCCCAAATACCTTCCAATAGCTCAAAGATAGCACTTTGACTTTGATGAAGAGATACTTTTTCAGAGTCCTTGCAGTTTTCTACCCACCAGTTATTCAGTTCTGTTTCTGAATCAGCCATCTCCTGGAAAACAATGCATCTAGTTAAACTCAAATGGTTATTCATTATTTTCTATCGGTATGAATTCATTCTCAGTTTGCCTTAACCACTATAGCCACCTTCTTCCTCTTCAAGTTTTAAACCAAAATATTTTTTCCTGATGGAGAGTAGTCCTATACTTTACAATAATCCCTAATAAGCTGTTCAATTTAACCTGTGTTCCAAAAATAAATAAAGCAATCCACAATACTTCCTAATTTTGCCATTAATTATTTCTTACAGAAAGCCAGAGATTTCATGGCCTCATCATGTTTGCTTCAAGAGACAAAAAAAAACCCCACTAAAACCACAGTGATGCTCTATGCCAAGAAGTGGACGAAAAACCTAAATCCCAGATAAACTGCATATTTTATCGGAAACACATAAGTTTTCTGCACTTTATGTGTCTTGACCTCTAATTCTAGGTGCTCTAGCTCATTGCTTGAGAAACAGGATCTATGGTTTGTCAAAGAGAATATGAATTATTCTGGATCTCTCAGCAGAAACTACACAGCCTGCTCAACAGCACCACTGTTTTTATTTTCTTCCTACTCCCACTTAAAACCCAGGTGGGAGTTCTTCCTGAGATCACTGTTAGTCAAGAGGCTCAATATAGAGAAGCCACCAGAGTAATACATAGGTTAGTCTTTATGAAAAGTAAGGCTAGATAATTTATGGGTCTTTCTAGCAAAAAACAAGCTTGCACATTCTAAGAACACTACCAAAATTACACTAACATCCAAAGTGCCAATTTCCTTACTGTTTGGACAGAAGCTGCTTTCAGGGTCTCTGTAAGGACGGAGTGTGATAATGGGCCGATCAGCCGGTATCTGAGAATCTCCATGCTTCTGTCACTGAAACAGGAAAGTTTCAGGTGAATGTACAGCTGTACAACACACATTATTTTCCCCAGTACTGTTAAGCCAGAATGCAGCTGTGTTATGTGGTTATGGGCCACAGTTTCTGACTCTGCTGTGAACAAACCTGATTGCAATGCCAGTAGTCTGTGCGATCCAAGAGTAGGACTGGAATGGACCTCTAGTGCCATCACCAATTATTTTTTTCACAGGCACAGCTTTTTCTCCTTCTTTATCCTCCTTCTTTCTTTTATTGCCAAGGCTTGTAACAACTTCCACTTGTTTTTCCTCTTGAACCGATGTTGTAACAGGCTCAGTAATACACATTTCTTCAGGCTCTGTACACTGAAAAATTGCTTTTAACTCCCTCAGTATGTCCTTAAGAAAAATGAAGTTTGGATTAGGATGATATGCAGTGCACTGCAAACCTTAAGTACACTTTTAAAAATTATACTCCATTATTTAATTTTCTAATATGGATTTCAAGGAATAAAATTTAATTCTGCTGAAGTCAAGAGCTTGCTAAGAAAATCTGAAACTAATATTGAAAGTTGCTAAGAATTTGTTCTCTTTCAAATTAAGAAAAATTGCCTGTGCAAACATTTTACTTTTTTCATTTTCGTTCTTGTAAAGCTGATAGCCAAGTATCAGATGATGACTATCTGTGATGATACCGAACTTAGCCTGTTGGGGGTGCCAGTGGAAAGGATGTGAATCAAGCAACGTCATATTGCACATGTATCCTGAAGCAAGTGACACTACAAGTTTTCAGAAGCTCTAACGCTGAACACCTCAGCAGTATGCACTTTCTGTACAAGATTTATAAAAACAAGTTGCAGAACATGAATATTGTTAGAGTGGAAATAGTCTTCCAACTTTTAATTCCCAAAGTCATGTATTATACCCAGTTCTTCGGTACTTTTCAGACGACCTCTTCAGCATTAATAATGCACAACACATAAAGAAATAAGAGTTCAACTATATAGGAAAAAGCACCTGCTTGAGAGCTGGATGCACCCAGATCCACAACTGCCTGTTTTCAGACCCATCCCTGGGTTTCCAAATAAATGTAACAGGACCAAGCATATCCTCAGGATAGCGATCTGCTCGGTAAAGATACAGGGAACCTTCGAATCTTCCAGACAGACAACAAGCCTCTTGAAATGTCAGTCCTAAAAAAGAAGATACTTATTGAAGAACAAAATAATACGTTGTTTAATAAACAAAGTAGAATTCAAATTCAGTCTGGCTGCTGAGCAGCTAATGCTGTACTGATGCCTTAGGTTTTAACTTTCATATTTTTCAAATCCTGTACTGCCTAGTGTGTAATTCTGAAGTTTCTTGTAGCCTGTTCACTTCAGCTCTCTCATGCTAGCTAGACGTAACAAAGCCTCTCCAGGCCTGCTCTCCAAGGACACCCAGACCGTCCTAGGTCCAAAGAGTATAAACCAAAAGCCTCTAAAGGGAGGGGCAAGCTTGGGGAAATGACATCATTAACTGAAGCTTTAATTGGAGAATTAACCCTGATATGCAAATGAACCAAACTTACAAAAGTGTGAAGAACCCGTGACCTGTCGTCCATCTTGGGGTCCATCTTGGCAGTAGCCTCTGGCTCCCCAGGGTGTACCTTTGAAGGGCCTTCAAATAAATACCTACCTTTATTCCCCTACTCCTTTCTAGTCTCTGTTTCTAGGAGGCCTCTTAAGGTATCAGTACCATAATTACCTTATTAATAAGCAACTGAAATAACAATGTCTAGTCCTACTATGACGTATTTTAATTACATTTTTCACCCAAAATCACAACTCAGTATCAACTCTGTTACTACTATTGAGACTGATACATTACTAAAAAAGGAAAAGGATGGGTAATCCTTTAGTCTATTCAGAATCTTTATTTGAACTACGTAAATTTTACCTGTGTCAATGCTACATATTCGAGCAAGTTGCTTCAGCAGCTCGTTCTCTTTACCCTTCAACTCCAGACAACAATAATATGATAAGTCCTGAAACAATATGATAGTGGCAAAGTGAGAATTACTCTTTAAAGTGAGCCTGGAAAGAAAGGACCACACAGGGCTTCACAATTTACACTTAAGTAGTAATTTTTCATTCTCTAAAATTTGCCAAAGTGGAATGAGTTTCTTTTTAACTTGAAATTAATAGCTGTAGGAGAGCAGTGAGGCATTTCTCATTTGAGGGCCAACCTGCCTCTCAAACCAACAGATCAAAAAGGACATGGAACAAAGTATCTCTGCTCAACAGCATCCTGCTCAGGTAGATGATATAAGAATTCATTTAATCTCTTAGCTCTCGAGAAAACTGAAAATGTAGTATTTCAGTCATAGTTACCATAAGACTCTTCTAAAGGTTCATCTTGTTCTCTCTGAAACTTGCCACCCTGAATTACAATTATAAAATTATTCATTTCATACTTAGCAGTCTTGTTAAAAGCTGACACAACAGTACTTCAAAGACACATAGATATTCATTATAACTAAGCAGCTGATTACTTCACCTTGGCAAAATATCAAACAAAACATGTAAACGGGGTACCTGAAGAAGGCAGTGCTTTGTCATGGCTCGGTAACAAGCCCTGTAGCTCTTCTCTGTAGGGCTGTTTCCTAAACAGTATCCCCATTTCTTTACCATATGAAATCTCTTTGCATGCCAAATATGGGTTTCCAGCCAAATATTCTTTCTTTGCCTGTGATTAAACTCTGCTACCAAATTTATGTGGCGTCTTCTAGCTTTGCGGCATTTAGTCTTTGACTGCTCTTTTTTCTGATGTACAGCCTTCTCTGCCTGTTTTTTAAAAGAGAGGATATGGAAGTAAATCTCAAGAGAAAAAAATTCTGAAAAGAAAAAGGCTGAAATATAAGGATACAGGAAGCACTAACATTAAGTTACACCAAGTTGGGTAATTCTTGAGGGTAACTAACACTTTGAAATTTTCTATGCAAGTCACATCCACGTAAGTGCATCAAGGTTTGACTGAAACCCATATATAAAACAAAAACTCCACACATTCAGAAACTTCTGAATGTAAGTAAGTTGCTACTTCTTGTGCAAAGTTTTTGCCACACATCAATACATTCACATGAACAACTCAATGTGACATGAAAAACACCTGGAGGTTTGAGCTCATACAGAAGTAGTACAGACTCTCAAACTGACAGAAAGGACCCTATCGGTTCTACAACATGTGGAAGTGGATGAGAGAGGATTGTGGTAATATCTTGACCAAATTCTTGATAACCAGACCTAGTCAAGGTCAGAACTATTCCATGTGAATGCATGGCTAGAGAGGAAGGCTTGACTCAATCAATGTTTAATTTTTCTTTTTATGAAGAAAAGTGGTACAGAAAAATAGGACCATAAGACATACAAAAAGATTCTTAGAATATCCTTTGTAAGCTCACCAAGAAACACTTGACAACAGACCACTGGTTATAAGAACAGCAAAGGAAAGAAAATGATAGATCAGTGCCAAGAACACTTAAAACACTGAAGCAGCCCATGAAATCAAAATAGAACTGAAGAAAAAAAAGAAAGTATCTTCCCATGAGACCCATCATTCCATCGCAGAGAAGGAAATACAAGCCGCTGGATCAATGGTAGGCTTCAGAAACGCAATTAGAGAAAAAGGGATGTGGCATTGTAGGTGAAAAACATACATCTTTAAGCTTAATGAAGAGATAAGAGATGGTCCAGGTAAATGTTTCAATGAAAATAGTCATAATAAAGGATCTAAGACAAATTAAGAAAATGCAGCAGAATTGAAACAGATAACTTTGAAGATGTAAATCAAACACTGAAAAGTAATAGACAGAACCTTCACAAAAACAAGTAACAGAGATATGACAAGCTGCAAGAAAATGTGAGCCTGTGCAAACACATAAGCCACACCAAAAGACCTGAAGACAGGAAATGTAGCAGAAGAAATACAGCTGCACCAGGGCCAATTAAATAATCTCAAAAATACAAGAGTGGATGTGGAGTGGAAACATAGATGGGAGGGTATGTGTGAGTGAGCATGTACACAGAAGTTAGATAGGCTGTCACATGAAAGGAGTTAAGAAAGCAGGACACAAAAGAACCAAACATAAACATTAGAGAAATCTAGATTTAACAAGGACAGAGCACATAATTAACTATGCAAAACAGCCCATGCCTTCTTCCTTCAGTTCCCAGAAAACTGGCCAAACTGCAACTCTCGTCACATCTGACAAAGCAAAAAGAATGTGAACCAAAACAGTAAAATAAGATACAGGTTGTGAAGCTCCAATAAAACACTCTAAGAAACACGTAGTTGGTGTGTGGCAGGGAAGTACCCAAAGCAATTTCTGAACCACGAACAATAATCTTCAGGAGCTCAGGGTGGAGGAGGCAAGGTCTCAACTTAAAGACAATGCAAAGGAAAAAAAGAATGCAATAAATAAATTTATCAGGCAGCCTTAATACATAGAAAATTTACCAAGCAAACTCAATTGATCACTTTAAGAATTCTCGGAGACGATAAAGTGATCAATGCCAAACATTGGGAAGATCATTTCCCAATAACATCCTGCTAAATCAATTTTTAATTTTCCTTTTTAAACACACAGTAAGGCCACAGTGAGTAAGGAGCAAGTAACCCTCATAGGCATATTCTGACTAAATGCTGAGATACTGCCACAAAATGAGTTTCATGACGTGTTAGGACTAGTCAACTAGTAAGTCTTAATCTGCATGCAGTCTGCCAATAACCCCAGTGTATCTTCCACATTTGAGCTGTAACACTCAAACCAACGCATCCACTGTGCGGGCTTGAGGCTGGCATGGTCACATCCCAAAGCTGGGGTAGGGTGAAAGGCAGACAGGTCTTACTGAGGACTTTTGGACCACCTGAGACCAATGCACCACCTGAACAACCTCTCCTGCAGTGGACTCTTTTATCACTACTCTACTAACTTTCCAAGATGTCCAGTAATCACAAAGCCTGGTTAGCGAGACCTACTTGAGCTACCACCTGAAGCTGAGGTGTTCCTGCATTTTGAATCCAAATGTCAGTCAAAGTTTAGGCTACTCACGGAAGTCTGGCAGAAGTTCAGGTCTGAATATTAATAACTATAGAGTTGAACACTGTGCTTTGCCTATGCCCACGATATGCAATGCTGTAAAACACTTATACCTCTTTCCTGGCCATCTCTTGGAGCCGCCTGGGGAGGCGTTTAATATTGTGACTCATCGCTCGCCTTCGCATGTGCCTAGGGAGGGTCTGGAAAACCAGAGAGTTGGAAGACTTCTGCGAAACTGCTTTCAACATGGCATTGATCTCAGCAGCACGAGCTTGAGCAAAGGTAGACACTGGAATGAAAAGAACTGCATCAGAGCATGACAAACAGCAAAAAAACCAGAGGAGGATACTGGACGTAAATTATAGAATTACTCCTAGTACAGCAGCCCAGTATCTTCTTGACATGAAAGTAAGTATTGTACACTGTCACTGAAGAAATTTCAATTCTTTAGATATCCTGAAGTTTACAGATATGGTCAAGCAAATATTTATACATGAATGAATCTGAAAGCTGTTTAACCAACAATTCCTATTTGCATTAAACACTTCTTTGTTAAATTAGAATAGCAATCTTTTTAGGTGGTATTCAGGGAGGTGAAAAAAACTGTAGCATGGAAAAAAAAACCCGTAAGCAGTAACATATTACAGAATGTTTTAAAACAACCAAATAAAAATCCAGAGCTTGGTCTAATTTCGTGTTTATGGAAGTGTATCTACTATCAGAGCACTGCCACATTTTGCAATGCTAATTTGCTCTCCTAAATAAACGTTCTGTTAGATGAAAAGCTATCTTTAACTTACATCATGAGTAAAATCAGTTTCACTGGCTACATTAAAAGCAGATGACTGTCAATATTCATTTCGCTGGCAAACAGAAACCAAAATGCATATCCCTCGCTACAAGCAGGTGCAACTTTTCCAGTCAGAAGTCTGAAAGGACCCATTGAACAACAGCTGGTCATTCATTCCAGTTCACAACTACTGCGTTTTGGAGAGAATCAGGAAAAACAGAAGAACATAGCATCAGTTCTAATTTTTGCTCCTGCACAAAGACAGACGGCAAACTTAATGACCAGCAAATTGCCCAGGACATATAAATCATGACCTTTCCACATATACAAACCTGTTATGTATTTTGGCATTTCCTCAGAAACACTCTGGTGTCCTCCTTGCCATCCTCCTCTTCCTCTGCCTCTCTCTCCTCTACTTTGCCCCTTTGAAAAATATTGGCCTTTTCTGTAAGAAGGCCCAGATGACTGATTCGAAAACTTCTGGTGCTGCTGCTCAGAACAAACATCTCCTGGAAGGTTTAGAGATGAAAAGAGGTTAGAGAAACACAAAACAGTCTGAGTAACTGATAACTCTATTAGTCTTGCCTCATAAAACTACATTGCAGACTCCTCCTATCATATTAATACATGTAACTGAAAAAGCCACCAGAAATCAGAAGAATTAAGTTCTTTCTTACAGGAATAAATAAGAATTTTACACTGCCTTGTGGCAAACTTGCAGTAGATTAAATAACTTTTCCACGCTCTGAAAATGGTACCCAATCCAGACTCTGCCTCCAAGAGCCAGTGAAATTAGTCCATGTAACATCAGTAGTGATTTTTATTATTGTCTAGTCAGGGTTTTAGTAACAAAACAGCGAAGCTATTTTTTACTCTTGCCCCTTGATTTTTTTTCCTATAAGCACGTGTATTCTTGCCTGACATATATTTCTGTTTCAGCAATAACTAAGGCAAGAATGATACATGTATGTTGGTGCAGTAAGTTACTTGTCTGGTACAAGCATTTAAACCAATATTGAAATAAAATAACTAAAGCCTACAGTAAAGCTTCCTAAGGTACAGACATACCTTTCAGGAGTGCTAAGCACCTAGCAAATACCTAAAGTTTCAGAGGGCCTTGAAGTCCTTATTCAACGACCAGTGTATATTCAGCCTAACTAATATTATATACTAGTTTCGATTATTTTATAGTCAGTTACGCCTTAGTTAGGATTTCTACTACAACTTGAGATATGGTTCTCAGGCAGATCATGCTGGACAATCTGACTAAATAAGATCCTGACAGCCATTCCTATCACCCCATCCACTACATCAAAACAAGTGCTTGAGAGAACAAGAGGCCATAGCATTCAGGGAGCTCCTCTAGTGAAAATTAACCGGTGTGTTCAGAGAAATGGAGTGAGAGATTTAAAGAAAGTTTTCAGATTGATCAGCTTCTTAAATAAGTCTGTCCCTTTGTCCCAAAAATGGCATGAAGACCAGCCAGGAGAAGATTCACATTCAGCAGCATCTCAATCAATGAGAACTTAAAAAGGCAAAGAACCTCCCTTTTCCATTTCAAATAAGCAAGAAACAGAAGTTTTATGTTCAGCAGCAGTATTGTTGTAGCTTCCTGCAACCACACATCATGCAGACCTGCAGTAATACCGCAGAAAAAATAATTTGGTGTAGAAACAGAAATTAGCTTTCATATGGAACAATACCCTGATCCGGCTTTCCACATGTCTGAGAGCAGCACTGCCCAGACACTGAGGTGAAGGTAAGAAGGAAACAGCTGGGAAAGAGGGATGGAAGCTGTTTCAGCCAGCAAATCTGTGTAGGCCTACAGCCCAAAATTAACTCATATCACAAACACATCCTCTTCATGAAAGAAGTAAAAATTGTAATCAGAAGACTGTTTGGAAAAACAGTCACTGACTTAATACCTAAAAACCCCTTAAATTATTTCAGCTACTATGTAGATCAACAGTTTTGTAACTCCTATTTAGAATTTTTCTTTCTTGTTTCTACAAAACAGCTCCGTCAAACTGCGACACACTACAGAAGAATGTTACGCGGATGAAAATCCACACTATTTAACAGAACAGAAAGATACAGCCACGTAATCTTAGAAGTTCCCTGCTACAAATAAAGTTAGAAAAATATGTTTAATCAGGCAGCACTCCTGTAATGACATTCCAAAATCTTCAGACATGGCTGAGCACAACTTGCTGTGTCATTCTGTCTGCTCAGGAACTCTTCAGTCACCTAAATACACAGTGACACTTAAGGGTTTTTTCATTCAATCACAAAGATACCATTTGTCAACTTCTGAAGGCCTCACAGTAACAAGCCCTTTTACGTGTGGGGTTTTTCCTAGAAATAACGTAGGTAACAAAATATCTAAATGTAAAGGTGGGGGTGGAAACTGAGGTTCAACTGAAGCATAGAGGATGCAGGTCAAAACACACAGACGAAAAAAGCATCCGGCATACAAGCTGACAGGATCCTTCAGTCTTCAGCTGCAGAGGTTACCTGTGTACAAAATGCTCCAGCAACGACCCAGGACGCTGCCATTTTAGGGACATGCCCTGCTGTCTCCTGCTAATACCCTTCCACAGATACAGGAGCCCTATGCAGATCTGAAGGAAAACCAGTGCATTTTTCATAGCACCAGAAGGCTAAATCAGCCCCTCCTGCAGGTCCCAGGTCTGGCAGAAAAGCAAGGCAGAAACTGGATGGGGTATAACATCCACATTCATTTTACGACTAGGAACCGTAGGGATTCGGTGTGTAATCGAAAGGAGGATGGAGAGAAGTGCACATTCACAGGATACAGAATAGTTTGGGTTGGAAAGGGGCTCTGGAGACCATCCAGTCCAACCCCCCCGCCAAGGCAGGGTCACATACAGCAGGTTACACAGGAACGCGTCCGGGTGGGTTTGGAATGACTCCAGAGAGAGAGACTTCACGAATCTCCCATGTTAAAGAGAATCCCGTATTAATGGGACTGACGGCAGCACCAGGACTAAAGGAGTCTACGGCAGGGGACGAAGCCCTGAGTACTCCCACGGCGAGCACGCTGCGGGCTGGGGAGAGGGGGACTCTTGGCCCTGAGGGGGTCGCGCTGCCAGCCCCGGGGGGGGCTCCCACAGCCGTACCTGGGGGCGGGCAGGCTCTGCTCCCGCCGCCGGAGAAGGGCCCCGGCTCTGAAGGAAGCGTGACGCTAGCCGGCTGGTTCCTCATCTTCTTGGCTCGCTTCTTCTCCCGCGCCCCAGACATCTCCGGCAGGGTTGCGGAGCCTCTCCGGAGCGAGGGGAGGAGGGGGGAGGTTGGTGGGCGGGGCGGTGCAGCCGCGGCCCCCGGCACCAGCACCGGCCCGGCGCTCACTCGCGGCGCGGCCTCCACCGGCACACGTGGACACCCACGCCCCGATACAGCGCATGCGCACTCCCCCGGCACAGCCCCTAGGGACTACACTTCCCGGAAGCCCCCGCGGGCGGCGGTGGGCGGGGTGTGCGCTGGCCGGACGCTAAGGGGAGGGAGTGGAGGAGGGGCAGGTTGGCAGGAGGGCCCGTCCTTACTGCGGGTTCGGCGCCGGTTCCCGCTATGGCCTCGCTCGTGAAGAAAATAATCAGCACTACTAAGGCCCCTGCACTGGGTCCCTACAGGTAATGCCTTAGCTAAAAAAGATCTGGGAGTCTTGGCGGATAACAAGTTGACCATGAGCTGGCAGTGCCCTTGCAGCCAATGCTTTCCTGGGGTGCATTGGGAAAAGTGTGGTCTGTCCCCCTGCTCGGCTCTAATGAGGCCACATCTGGAGTGTTCTGTTCAGTTCTGGGCTCCTCAGTACAAGAAAGACACGGAGCTGCTGGAGAGGGTCAGCAGAGGGGGACAAAGACGATGAGGGATCTGCAGCATCTTTTATGAGAAGAGACTGCGGGAGCTGCGCCTGTTTAGAGAAGAGTGAGAGGGGATCTCATCAACTCCTATAAATACCTCAAAGGCAGGTGCCAAGATGATGGTGCCAGACTCTCTTCAGTGGTGCCCGGTGACAGGACAAGGAGCAGTGGCCATAAACTAAAACACAAGAAGTTTCACCTCAACGTAAGAACTTCTTTACATTGAGGGTGGCAGAGCACTGGCACAGGCTGCCCAGGGAGGATGTAGAGTGTCCCTCTCTGGAGACATTCAAAACCCAGATGGATGCATTCCTGTGTAACCTGCTCTAGAGGGGTTGACCTGTATGATCTCCAGAGGTCCCTTCCAACCCTAACAATTCTGGGATTTTAGGAGCAGGAGGTCTCTCGGGAGATGCAGGAGCAGGTTTTGCTGGCGGGGTTTTGGCAGGTCCCTGGGGGGGTCTGTCAGGCAGGCCTGGGGCTGAGGTGAGGACAGGACCCCCTGAGCAGGGGCCAGTCCTGGTACCCCCCTCCCCCCAGTAACCGGCAGGGACACCTGGAGTCCCAAAGCACGAGTGGGGCTGTGGTGCCATGGCAAACTGCAGCCCAATAAGGGAAGGGGATATACTTCAAAAAGTTTGTTTGGGAAAATAATTCGGAAATTAGTGGTAAGCAGTGAATTTAAAAAAAAAAAAAAAAAAGAAAGAAGAATGATTGTTCTCCAGAAAAAGGGGCTTGACTATAGACAAGCATGTTGTGTAGGGAAGCTAGAGATACTGACTATGGAGGTGATGGAGAGTGAAGGCTGAGCCCAATCCGGGGTGAGCTTGGTTAGATGGAGAACTCAATGCCTGGGAATTGAAAATTCTTTATTATTTTGAGTAGTTATAAATGTTTTTCAGTCTAAAAACTTGACTGCTGTAAAAATAAGTAAGATGTTCAACATTTTTACAAGTATGTTGTTGCAGCAGATCTATATGTAATTAAAATAAAAGAAAAATCCCAGTTTTAATTGGGGAAAGGTTTTTCTTTGCAATTTGGATATGAAAATGTGTTCAATCAGTATAGTAGATTCTTACAGCTAAAGTACTGAGAGGTTTTTACCAGGACGTTTTCTAAGAATTTTTAATTCTATATTCAGGCTTTGTTTTCACAATAGCATCTTCATACCTTCCAGGTGCATTTTTGTCTCCATTACTTTGTGTCCTGAGCTTTCTAAGCTTCAAACAGTGTGTTTCTTATGGGCGTTATAAAGATGGAAAAATGCCAAGTGTATAAGCAGAGAGACATGCCATGAAGGTTAACTTCTGTAAACAATAAACTGTTGGCGGATTGCAGCCAGGGGCCTGGCATTGCTTGGCATCAGGAGAACATCTAAGACACGGGAAGGCAACAATTCTTTGGCTGCACACACACACCACTGTCCCAGCCCTCAACATAGCTCTCCACTTCAAAATTTTGTGATTTTGTGCTTCTTGGTAGTTCTTAATGAAATACTGCTTACTATGCAGCCTGTTAAATATATGGGTGGTTTAACATCAGTAAGTTTATCGCTAACGTAGTTTACCAGATTTTAGTAAACTTGCCAAAGTCCGGAGAGCAAAAGTTGCACAAGAAATAACTGCCCCATCTCTGCTGTGAAGTCTGAGCTTGGTTACGCAGGAATGAGGGTTTAACGTGGCATGAAGAACTGGGATGTATGGGCTGCATTCCTGGTTCTGCTACAGCCTTCAGTATGCTTTTGGTGACCTATTTTTACTGTATTTTTCTGTTTCCTTTACTGCATCCATTTGCCAGTACCTTGAGATATGTAGGTAGATAGATATATAAAAAGACGTATCTGTGTATGTGTACATGTATCTTATTAATGTTATCAACCTTTTAAAAGATACTGCAGAGGTACTGCTCTTGTATTAATCCACAGTCATTTGTGTAAAGAAGATCTGTTAAAGTTGCAGTCTAAAGAGCATGGTTCCTAACACCATCTCTCTGATAAACAATGTTGTTCTAAGGTCACAGTGTCTGTCCAGTTATGCATTTAGGTATACTGAAACCTGAATGACTTTAGACACACATTCACATCTCTGCTGATTAATGAGTAGCTACGATTGGCCCTAGTTACAAGGTGCATCTGCAGTTAAAGAATGATTGGGGTTTGTGGAGTTGAAGTTTCCCTTAGCTTCACTCGTGCATTTGAGTGCAGTAGAAGTGTACTCCTTGGCTGGCAAATTGTTCCTAGTCTCAGTGAATGGAGGATTCCATTGGTAAGCACACCAAGAGGAGAAAGTTGAGGAGCAGAGAAGGGGAGCCAATAAGGCTGCTGCAGGTGTTGATCTGGCAGTGGTATCAGAAGGCTTCAGCTTGTTCTTTCCCAAGTTATTCATGATTTAGGACTCTCCAAAGGCCTCTGTTGAGATAAATGTTTCACTTTCATTTGCTTTGTGATAAGCAGTACAAGACAATCTCTTTTACTGGAGAGCCTTTACCTTCTTGTTGCACAGTTCTCTGTGCTTCAAACAGAAACAGAAGTTTGTGCTCTGATGGCCTGTGCCTCAGACACAGCAGGAGTGGTAGGAAAGAAAATCAAAGAACCCTTTGTGTACATGCACATGTTTCTATCAACAAGACTGTGTCACCTAGAAAACTACTTTATTCACTGGTTTCTCTTTTTTAAATGGTGTAGTTTTATGATTTACTCCGGTTTTGTTAGTTGATGTTAGAAAAAATAATCTCCATGTAAGGTAGTTTACCATATCTTACAAGTTACTGCCTATTTTCCCCTTACGAAATTACGGGAGAATGTAGGACAGGAGTAAAAGGAAAGGCAATGATGGCATTGTTCAAACTGCCTAACCCTGATCATTTGACTGAGTCCCTAAATTAGGTTGGTCCCCTGTGAGGTGAATGGATTAAGACAATCCAACTGAGTCAATTTCAGTTGAGAGATGTACTAAAAATATTCTCTTAATGTGTCCCTCTTTTTCCATCAACATTAAAGGGAAGCTAACCTCCTATTCCATGTACTTCAGGGAGGTTCCTAACTCTAGTTTGTGTAGTTTAAGAGACTTGTTGAATGGTCAACACAATACATTTTCTTGTGGAATGGGAAGAGATATGAAAAACGGTGTTGACACACCAAAAGCTCTTCCAAAAGAATCTTTCTATAATTTCTTTGCAAAATATTTGTCATTATTGGCTGAAGAGAATTAAATTATGTCTCTTGCATAATGTTTGCTAGGTAGTTTAAATCTTTGTTTTCAACTTTTAAGCTCTTTGTGGTAGAGACATTAATAACTGCCAACTCAACTTCAGCAAAGGCACACCTGACATTTTTGTATAAATATTTTGCAAATAGCTTGAATTTTGCATTCTTCTGAATTAACCCAGCCAAGAAGTCACTCAGGTTACTTGGTGAGAGCAGAGTGTTTGTTCTGGGGATGGAGTGATCAAGGTGTTTTGTTGACTGGCCAAATTCATGACTCTGGAGGAATACTGCCAGAGATCTAGGGTGCAGGGTGTCACCTGACAGCTGTAACTGATTATTGTGGTGCCCGTTTGAGAAGAAAAATATTAAGTTTCTTTTGATTTTTTTTCTTTTATTGCTATGCAGCTGAGATGTAGTTGAAAGGTATTGTCTGCTTCTGAAGCTAGGATGGAATATCAATTTGCAGGTGCAAAAAATGTGTTTATTTACTCTGCCTTCCCTCTGTGCTATGTGCTGTGTGGAATCTGTAGCTCAGTTTAGTGTTGTGTTGCTGCATTCACACCTTGTGCCTTTGCAAGAAAAAGGTTTACCTCCTCAAAGGCAGAGGTATGCACTTCCACAGATGGTGTAATCCCAGCTCTTCCAAAAGCATAAGCAGATTGAATGTATGACTGCATAACCTCAGTCTTCTTTCTCATACATTATAAAGTACTGTAGAAAATTTGAAATGTGCTTTCAGATTTGGAATTTGAAATGTTTTCTTGTTTTAAACCTGAAATGTCACTTGTGTTTTCAGCCAAGCTGTGCTGGTGGACCGGACAATGTACATTGCAGGGCAGATAGGGCTGGAACCTTCCACTGGGCAGCTGGTCTCTGGAGGGGCAAAGGAGGAAGCCAAGCAGGTAAGAAGTCTTCCAGCAATGAACTTGTAATGGAGTTGGCATGTGTCTAATTAAACATGGAATTGTGAGAAGTTGAGGAGACTAGAAAGCCCATTTCACATCCTCCAGATGAGGGAAAAGCAGGAGGAAGTCATTCCATCTTAACTAACACTGTCATTTTTCCACTTGAACAACTTGGAGGTCGGGGAGGAATCTGTGTTTCATGTGGGAAGGTAAGAAAGAATCAGTGTTTGAAGCAGAGGTTCATGCCCCAGTAAAAACCCTGGCTTGAGTCAGGGAAAGTTTTGTTCCCCCAGCAGCAAAGAGATGGAGTGAGGTAAAAAGATGAGATGGAGCTGCATCATGCATTTACATCTAATGAATGGATGGTTTAATATTGATTAGATCCTCCCTTTTACTAATTTTTATTTAGGTTAGTCTTTTTTTGACATTTGAGGTTTTGCTGGTTGAACTTACAGTAAAACTTGGATTCAGCCAAGTCACAAGTCATATTTACATACTTACATAAATATAACCCAGCTGATAGCTAAAAGATTTTTGTTTCATTTTTCTTTAGGCTCTAAAAAACATGGGAGAAGTCCTGAAAGCTGCAGGCTGTGACTATGACAATGGTAAGTGCTGCTGTGACAGTGGCAAACAGGTGGTTGTTTTTACCTGAATTTAAATATAAAAAAATCAAGTGACCTTTTTTTTAAAAAAAAAAAGCTGTTTGCTGAACATTCAGTTGTTACCAATAGCTGAAAGAAACAAAAGAAATTGTGAATTTGGGTTAAAAAATAAAAGAAATAAATCTACATGCAAGTGTTTGCAATGGGTATCAATGGAACACTGCCTTTCACCAAAAATTTCTGGCAGTGGTACTAATATTTTAATTCCAACTGGGGAAGCTCAGGTACAGACAGTGCTGCAGTGACTACAGACGTTTTAAGCATCCTAGGCTTTGCTCTAGGTAAAAGCAGGTTTGTATCTGTGGTGTTAATATTCTGTACACTTTCAATACTTTTTGGGTGGAGGACTCTAATGGTGGAGCCACACCAGGATTAATGCTAGCAGTCCTAGGTAAAATATTCTAGCACAGACCATATTTTCAGGCCTTTTATAAACTTTTTTTTTGGCAGTAGATATTATATATGATATAAGTTGACTTAAAACAGCTATTTTAATTGATCTGCTTATCAGTTCAGTGCCTCTTGGAAGAATTTGGCTTTTTCAGAGCTAGTGAGGAATGGCTTAATTCCTTGAAGTTTTATTATATCTAGGTGCTCAGAATTTTTAGGTGGTTCCCTAAGTTGTAGCTCTAATGGTCAATATCTGTTTGCAAAACTTTTCAAAGTGTTTAGAATACTTGAGAGAAATGTATGAAATAAAAGCAAGAAATGCACTAAAGTTTTTCAATTTTTATATGCAAGTCAGATGTCTAAAATAACTGCAGTTATATGATCTCTAGTTGTGAAGACTACAGTTTTGATGGCAGACATGAAGGACTACAATGATATTAACGATGTTTACAAACAATGTAAGTAGATATTTTGCTTGTGTTTTACCATTATGGCTTGTGGAACAAATTATGTTCATGGTAATCAAAAGGTTTTAATGACTCAGATGATGTAGTTCCATATTCTTTGAAATTCCAGTAGAAATTTTAAAAATATATAATTTTCAAGTATCAGATCAAGCACAGCCTAATTTCATGTAGATTTGTGTTCTACCATCCCACTAACTCACTGTCCTGTGAAGATCATCTCCTGCTATCCCTACAGGTTGATCTTCCTTGCCTCTTTATCTTGCTTGATGCTCTGCTGTCCTGGATATAATTCTACTCTAGGCAGCCTTCAAATGCTGAATTTCAGATTTTGTAACTCCATTTATTTAAAGTCTGTATCTTTGAACAATTTGAGGGTTATTGTTATAGGACAGGGCTCATTTTTATACAAGGAGCCATGCTGCTCCACTTGAAGAAAAAAGAGAACAATGCCTGGTCAGCAAAACTGAGTGTAGACTGAAATAGGGGATTCCAACAAGCCATGTTGTGCAGAATAATTTGGGAGAATTTGCATGAGCTCCTTATTTATATAACTTTGGCTTTTAATTAGATAGCAACATCTGGTCTTGAATGAAGTCTTATTGATGAGCAAGCAACACAGTCTCCTGCTTGTCAAAATGTACTGGGTGATGTGTGTGCTTAAGCAGGGTAAAACCAGACCAGCTGCGTGCTTAGTTACTTGTTGCCTCCACCCTGAAGTTTGAGAAAACAGTTGTTGCTGTTCTTTGATTGTGGGTTATTATCTCAATGCAGGACCCTGAAATTGCCATTATTGACAGTTTTGTGGTAACTGTCAATAGTAAAACTTTCACTTCATTATGCAAATTCCTTGGAAGTGTTCAAAGTCAGGCTGGACGGGGCTTTGAGCAACCTGATCTAGTGAAAGATGTTCTTGGCCGTGGCATGGTGGTGAATTGGACTATGTGGTCTTTAAAGGTCCCTTCCAACCTGAACTATTCTAATACTCTATAAATTTAGCTCTTATATCTTTACCAGTACCCTTCCCCAAGCCTCACCCCTGTTCTAATATCTGTGATTGCCAGCTCTGAATGGGCACAGAGAAATAAGTCAAGGGCCTATTTTTCCTCTGTTTTCCTATGATATGAGTAAGGTTGGACTCCTGTTGATTTTATGTGAATCTAGGATCTTTATCTTTGCTCATGATTCTTTTAGCAGGGGCCTGTTTCTCTCTCCCGCTCTTTCTGTGAAAGAGCCATCTCCCACTCCCTGGGGTTTGAAATTGGATGATCACCATTCTGATTTAGTCTTTCTTTTTCAGCCAAGTTGGTGTTAAGGCCCTGCAGTGTCAGCAGAGTGCAAGTTATCACTGGCCACTAGATCACAACTGCAGCTGACTGCTTGCTGAGTGGTGGCTTGCTGAGATTGAGAGCAGGCAGTCACCAAAACAAAACAAGGGGGAAATGATAGCTGGCATCGAAGTCTTGTAGCCTTGAACCTGAAACTGTTCCAGTGATTGCATTTTATACAGATTACTTTGAACTGTGTTTTATCAAGCAAGGTTTAATGATTGCTAGATGTTTGTGTTTAAATTACAGTTTTCAAGGCAAACTTCCCAGCCAGAGCAGCCTATCAAGTTGCTGCTCTGCCCAGAGTAAGTGTCACTTTTCTATCTACAAAAAACACCCACATTTTCTGCAATACCTTACTACTGAAGCATTCTGACAGCTTTTCTTATTCTGAAATAGCTTTGATTGCAATTATTTTAAAGAAGACTCTTAATTAGTTTTTTTTTAAGTATACTAGTGTTATTCCCACACATTATCTGTTGCCCTGAGTTTGCAGTTCTTCGATGTTTTCATTTTCTGTAACAGTTTCTCACACACTTTCTGTAAATATGGCCATGTTTTGTTAACCGTTCTTTATTGTTTTTCATTCCATTCTCCTAGGCGGAGATGTTTAATGGATTTTCGTTTGACCAGTGTGATTGAGGGGTGGTAATTTCTCCCTCCAATCCACAGTGGTTTTTAAGAACATACATAATAAAGCTCGGGGTCTCTGGCCCCGGCTCTTTTTCTTGCTTCTCTCCTAACAAAGTGTCTGCGTGGTTTTTTCATGTCCAAGTGCGACAATTATCAGAGATCTGAATATGAGATACACATTTCTTTATGGTGGAAGATGGATACAACATTAGAAATAAGGGGTTATGATACTTGAGTAAGCATAAATTGAATTTACAATATTACTGAATATTGCTAAATCAGTAATACAACTGTCAGAAATATAATCTCTCTCAAATGTCACTGTGTTCTTACAAAGTTGTGTTGTTCATCCAATTGCTTCATAAAATGGATCTATTAAATTCCTAATATGTTTCTTCATTGTTTTGTCACAGGGGGCCAGAGTTGAGATTGAAGCCATTGCCATTCAGGGACCTCTCCAAGATGCTTCAGCCCATCTATAAGTAGAGACTGGATATCTTACACTGACAGTTTTAGATTTAGTTAATACTTCTCCCTTATATCTGATTCCTACAGCTGACTAACAGCAGTTACATACAATTGAAATAAGTAAACTTACTGAGGAAAGGTGCTTTCTTCAGGACTTACAGTGACTTCTCTCCTGGCAAACCCTGAAAAGTGCCTGAGTCCTGCTAAAATCACCTGAGCCAGATTGCAGGACAGGGCCTGCCCTTTGTGGTGGTGACTGGATAGTCAGGTGTTAAGGTACATACCTGGGTGAACGTATTAGAGTTGTACTATGGGTGATCTGGACATGGAAAACTATACTGATTTGTAATAGTAGGTTTTTAGTAACACTTTTAAATCAGAAAAAATGACAGAAATGAGAAAACAGAACACTTGAATTGCTTAGCATACATCTTCACTTCTGTGGAATCTTACTGTATTTGTTTCTGAATTTTCTTAAGCTCTTTCTTCGCATAATAGATTACTCTTGGGACTCAGATTTTTTCTTATGTAAGCAATTACTTAAGAAAGTTAATTTCAGAAAGAAGAAAATTATGCTTTTCTGAAGTAAAGTGGTACCTTTAGAAATCAGATGAAAATTAGTATCTACTTGTAACCTTTTTCATTATTTTTTTCATACAATTCAGTTTTGACTATGTTTTGATTAAAAAACAAAAAAAATTAAAAATGTTTAATGAGAATAAAATATAATTGCGACTGCAAAAATATGCTTGTCTCTTCTGGGAACAAACTTTTCTTTTTCTGATTGTCTTTTGATAGTCAATTAAAAAAAAGTCTCCAGCTTGCTTATTCAATAAGAAATAATTTTAACCAAAAGAATAGGCTTATTATTTACATCCTAATAGCTAAGGATTAAATTCTCCAGGACAGGAAGCTTCCAGCTACTATGTCATTACAGTTCTTGTAATTTTTTTCTCTGCCATTAAGGTCAGAAGCATCGGTTTGAAGGGTGATTAGGCAATATTGAGAAGTCCAGCTGGTGATGTTAATAACTTATCCCATCCTTCTGTACTGATCTTCTATCAGGTAGAAATTGATACTGTGTTTTTAAGTATCTTTTGGAAAGTCAGCCGTCTCATGGCAGAGTTGATTCCCTGTCTTCCCCACAGCCATATGACTAAGCACAATATTGGTTTATTCAGATGGAAATGAGCAGAAATTCTTTCCTGTGTAGTCTGTCCACCTCAATGTCTTTGTTTTGCTCTCTTTGTGAAGATGCCATCCAATTACATATGGATGCTGCTGTCACTGTGTCTTCACTGACTTTGTGTAGAAAGTAAAACTAGCTGTATAACTGCAGCTTGGAGAATGTACCACTTCAGTGGTGGAAATATGTACCTGCTTTATCAAATGTCCTGCCAGAGGGAATCCTGTAGGCTGTTCCTTCCAGGGCAGCTGTTTGTATCCCAGAGAGCTGTGACTGTGTCAGTATCTTGGTTTGAGACAAATTAGGGGGAAATGTCTGAAATGAACGTGCCCTCTAATAGAAGGCAGGTTTCAGCAGCCCTTCCCCCACCAGGTTCAGAAAGAAATTTCTTGGAGGAAAGTGAAAAAAGCTGTTTATTTAACAAGCAGGGTGCATGCAGGCACAAGAGAGTGAATAATGCTAAATAATGAAACCTCTCGCTGTGGAGAAGACCTGGCAGATTCAGAGTCCTTTCTGTAGGTGTGGCTCTGCTCTCTCCGGAGCTGGGTGCGGCGTGGGCCCCTCCAGGCCGCGGTGTGGGGCCTCCCGGCCGTGGGGTTCCGGACCGGAGCAAACCTGAACAGTTCCAGGAGAAGAAGAAGCCACAGTCCCAGGAAAATTTCTTGCCTCAGCTAATGAATGAGAAGCTAGCTAAAAAGCAAAGGAATGCAACTCTCTTCCCTACTGCAGAGCGGAGAGCTGGGGGGAGACCGCCAAAGGAATTCCACTGCCTCTCCCCCTGGTCTCAGATCTGGCTTAAAGGCGCAGAAAGGCACAGGATTCATGTCTGGGCAATAAGCAGGTGATAGGGGATACAGCATCAATAAGTCACCCCAAGACATTCCACCCAGTGAAAGCCCTTTCTGGTCCCATCTTGTGTGATCACACTCTCTTCATAGTGGTAAGCCACAGAAGCAGTAATGCCGTGAGGAGAGGCCATAAGGCTGCTTTGCCACAGGTCAAGTCCCAGTGCTGTGGGTTCAGCTCTCCAACAATTCAACGCCAAACTTCAGTTCTCCTGTGTGTGCATTTCTGTGCATAAACCCTATTGATGCTCCTCTTGCATACTTCTACCTGGTTCATGACTTTCATATGGTAAGCATGCAAGAAAAATCCAATCTGGCAGCATCATGTTAATGTCAATCTTTCCATGGCACATACAGATGTTGCCTTGTCTGAATATCCCCCTCCATTCAATATCACAGCCGCACTGCATGAATCATCTTCCATCCTTGAATAAACTGTAAGTGTTGCACTTGGGGGTTCTTACCTTCCTGCTCACCAGCCATGCTTTCCAGCTCTTGTTACCTCAGCTGCACTATTGCAGTAAGTACATTTTGTATTTCTTCTGCATTCCTGGTATCCCTTTAGTGTACACCAGAAGAGCCATTGGAAAGTTGTGAGAACAGTCAGCCCTACTTAGCCATCCTAGATTTGATGTGAAACAGCCATTTCTGCTTTTCACTGAGCTTATAAATTGTACTTTTATAGAAAAAAGATTCATAATGAGGTTGTCACAGCAAATATGTGCAGATATATGGATTATCTTGCTTTCTTTGGGAGATAATTATTTTTATTAGAAGTAAGATAATGCTTTTGATATTTCAAACAGCAGACTTCCAAACAGCCTTTGAAAAATGCCTGACTTTTCTCTAAATAAACTTCCAATACATAAACTTTTATTAGTTTTGGCTTCTGCTCTTGTTCTGCCTCCTTGGCTGTACTAATAATGCTCTACAGCTCTGACTCCGTAAGCAATCCCACCTAAATAAAAACACAGTCAGACTTGTTAGGAAGGAGCTAGTACCAATATGGCTATGACTTTCTAGGAAACACAAAGCAGATGTTGCTTCATTTTGTCAATAATAATTAAGAATAATGTAACTGAATGGAGTTACGTTTAAACTTCTAAATGAAGTTTAATTCCTAATTTATATTTAGGTTTCTCTGTTACAGCTTTGTTGAGGTGTAATTACTTGTTTGAGATTTATTTCACTGATTTGTAGCAGATTTAGTTCAAGTTCACTGTAAATCAGCTGATTTCAAGAGTCTTGAACGTGACCTAAGTTCAGCCTTTATAACCACAGTGGTTATTCCTTCTTACTGCTTCCGTTCTTCCCCACTGCCTTCCTTACCTGTGTCGCACAGCCTCTCTGCCCACCTCGAACCCAACACTAGATGGCAGTTTCGATATTTTTTTGGCGGGCTGACTTGTGCATTGGCCAGTTTAAGTCCATTATAGCACTCTTTGGGAGACTTCGGTGGTAGGAGAATGACTACACCATTGATTTCCACAGTAAGGGACGGTCTGAGACTGAAATGTAAAGGCAACACCTGGAAAAAGTTGCATGCTGGATGCAGCTAACAAGGCAGAACACATTGCTTCATTGTTTTTATCAGTAAGTAGGTGCCATTCTGCAAAAACTCAGGAACTGAAATTCACTTTTAGCTTTATGATTCTTCTGGTGAAGACAGTTGCAGTTTTTAGACTACATATTTAAATCAAAGCCATTCAAGACATTTTCTTGATATGTATTCTTCAGGTACAGGAAATCTAGAATAACTGAAATAAACTCTCCTATTTATAACTATAACATAGTGGTTCTCAAAATAAAAAATCAGCCTTCACAGAGAAGTTTAAAACATTTATTTTATTTAAGCAGGGTTATGTTATTTGATTCTATTCTTTAAAACAAAAGGCCTAACACCCATGATTCTCCAATATGAAAAGCTTATCTCTTAGGTCTTAATTTACAAACTACTTAGTACATGGGCATTTAATAAATCCAGTTTTAAATAGAGGTAAGTTAAATACAGCCTTTTTTTCTCTTTGCTAGACTGAGCTACAAGCAGAATACAAAGTTGCCATTAAGCTCCTGGCATCCTGATTTCACCATTTAAAATTTGTTCCTATCACATTTAACTAAAAAACCACAGCAAAACAGGTCTTCTCTTTCTGTAAAAGTAAAGCAGTGTATAAAGAACTGAAATGTGTGTGTTCTATCAGGTGTTTCTTTTAGTAAGACTCTTTCTTCTTAAAATTATTATATTCTCTACAGATGAAACAATGCAAAAAATAAATTTAATAAATCTGTGTTCTCTTAAAGCACATAAACTGCCCCAATCTTCTTCTACCAGCACTTGCTCTTGCTGCAGTGTTTACCTAAAAGCAGTTCCTCACTGAGTGAAAGAGCCAACCCTGGCCAGCCAGGTGGCCAGGTATCATCTGTGATCCTACAGCGTGCATATGTGTCTGCACAGAGCTGACAGGGTCCAAATTTAACCTCTTCTAGGGCTGTGTTTATTGGTAATTAGAAAAAAAAATCTGCCAGAACTTTCTTGTTAGCTTGGAAATTAAGTTTGTTCTTTCAAGTTTACTGCCCAGCACTCCCTGCAGCGAGGAATGATTACTTCTACCTTGGATGAAGTTGAGGGCTGAAGTTCGTTTAGCTTTTCATAAAATACAAAACAATCATCAAAAATTCTTGACTGTATTAAAGAAAAAAATTATGTTGCTTTAGATCTGGAGGTGTATCCTGTAAACACAAATATTGGAGCATATCCTTTTCCAAGGTTTTAGCATGAGAAAGTTCTTTGACAGAACAATTTCTACTCCTTGCAACCTCCATGTCCCAGGTTTGCAGAGGCAAATAACTGCAGGCATTGGTCCTTTATCCACATTATGTGCTTTGGTAGCTCCCAGACCGTGAATACTAGATCTCAATGACATTTGCATGGAAGGGACATCTTATTTCTCAGGGCAGGGATGTTCAGCATATTTCTAGCAGGAACATTGTGATAATTTAGGTGATTTAACTTTTCATGTTTAACACAGTATCAAGTATATTTCCTCTTTAGGAAAGGAAGAATAGATTTCATCTGTTGTGATTATAGAATATGTAAGGATGGAGATGATTGAGAAAGACTGCTACTGTTGAGTCACTGACTGGTTTATATTCCTCTTGTTTTCATCTGCATTGCTTAACGATCTGAGGAAGCTGAACAGTGAGGTGAGAACATACATAGTCACCTGTCTTCCTTGTTACAACAGTGATAGGAGGAGAGACTCTGAGGTGAGCAGGTCATTTTGACTCCCTTGTATCTTCACATTTTATTTCCAAATGCAGTCTCTTCTGTTGCTATGAACACTACTGACTTCTGTCACAGAGCTCTTGTTGGTTTATGCTTAAAAATAGTTTAATGGTTGCCAGACTGCAATTCATGATCTTGCAAGTAGTCAGCCTGTCCCTGCCAATTTAATCTCCTGTGTTTTGGAGTGGGGCTGTGCTGGCACATGTGCTGGTGGCTCAACTGAATTCCCAGCTCACAGGAGGAAATCAGCCATGAGATGCAGCTGAAGATGGAAGTGCTTTGGGCATCCTGGAACATGGCTGTACACCCAGCCCAGTCCTATGCCACTGCAGGTCGTTCTCATTCTTCTCAGTACCTGTTCCCCCACTCCTCAGCTCTCCAAAGTGCATGGTGTTGTTTTTCATGGCTTTTTTTTTCATGGAATGGTTTGAGTATGTGGATAAAAAGTTTGACTACTTCTGTTTGAATTTTTAATGCTCACTTTAATGTCAGTAGATTTTTTTAATAGAACTAGCAGCTCATTTTAGCTTCTCTTTTACAGAAGGCTAGAAAAACTAAAAAATAAATTAAAAGTGACATCCACCTAGCAGAAGTTCTTAAAAAAAAAGTATGCATTTGGGTTCTACAAGTTTATGGTGTTGCCTACAGGAAGTTGACATTAAATGAAGCTGACAAGTTCATAAGAGTGCTGCTAAGCAGAAAACCTTAGATTTAGTGATTCAGCCAAGAACTATCAGCTTACACAAAAGGTTAATAGGCCAAGGATAGCAATTAGATTATTTAATACACACTAGAGTCAGATGGAGTCAGACATGTACATGCAGTATGAAATTATCTCTTAGAGGTGATTTGTATAATTTGCTGTGACACTTAGGATTTTTTTAAGTCCTTTCATACAATAAAGCTAATAAAAGAGCAATATTGTACTCTCCATGTTCTCCATGTCCTATATCCTTGTGCCAGAGAATCTTGTAAACACAGTCCCCAGCAATATATTATAGACAGGCCCTTTGCACAGGACACAGCCTCAAGCTGTGCCAGCAGAGGTTCAGGCTGAACATCAGGAGGAATTTCGTTGCAGAAAGGGTTGTTAAACATTGGAACGGACTGCCTAGGGAAGTGGTGGAGTCACCATCCCTGGATGAGAAATGACTGGACATGGCACTTACTGCCATGGTCTAGTTGACAAGGTGGTGTTCAGTCAGCATTTGGACTCAAGTATCTTAGTTTTCCAACCTAATTGATTCTGTGATTCTGCAACATTCATCATCAGAACAAATTTCTACTCTTTATCTGACCCAAAAGACGAATCATATTCAGGGCCTGTTTTCACAGGAAATTTGTTTGAAAGTATTGCCATTCAGTTTCATCTCCAAAATGATTATTTAGCATTTTGGAAAATAACCCAGACAGTCCCTGATAGCCTATTTCTCCAGGAGGACTGCACTGCAGGGAATATAATAGACAACTTCTTCTTTGGGAACAGGCTTATATTTGTCTCTTAGACAGGCTTGTGTTTTCTCTCTTAGAAATCCAGTTTAGAAGCCACAAATGTATATGAGGAGAGCTACACAGCTAAAGACAGGTTATTACTGACCATGAATGTTAACAGCTGTGATCTTCTAGGATTTATACAACTAAAACATCCCACTCAGTTAAAAATGGCCTCTTCTCCCTGCTTCTAAAGAAGTCATCACATATATTGTACTATGATCCCTTCAATAAATTTGTGTTTAAAAATGGGGAGTGAGCAGCACTCAGACACTTGAGTCCTGGACACTGCACTGTTATCTGCTATTTTCTGGAAAACTCACCTCTGCATTTAGTTACAGCCTGGTAAACGGGTACTTTCCTCTCCCAGTCCTCTACATGCTGTATACTTCAGCAGCTCCATACATTGGTAGTCCAGGCACTCAGAGGAACTGCCTACATACAATCATTTAAAGGGAAAAAAGATACACTGTATTCTTTATCCTAAATAATGTTGGTTGAAGGTTTCAACCATTTGAAGTCAGTTTTCTGAACCCGGGAAAAACTCCTAATTGTATAAAGAACAATTACACTCCCGTTGAAATATTATCCTGCTATGCGTAGAAGGCACTCTGTGGCAGGGAGATGGAAGTTCAGGTATTTCAAATACTTGAAGTCTTGGCAGCTTGACTTCAAAAAATCTGTATTATGTAAAACTTTTTCTTATGCCTCCCATTCATGTGTCCGTAGTTTGTAGTTCAATCCATAAAAGCCTTTCTATTTTCCCAACCCAATAAAATTTTAAAATGTTCATGTGAACAGAGGAGCAGGCCCAAGAAGAGGACGTTCATTGAGACATAACTTCTATTCCTTGTTATTAGCTGTCTCTGAAACACATGGAAAAAAATTAATTTAGCAATTAATTGGAGGTATAACTTGATATTCACTAAATCTTACAGGAACTCAAAGGGAAAGTTCCCTGGAAGCATCACAGGATGAAGGGGATATCTGCTCTTCTCCCACATCTGTAAGAATGTTCTGTGTGGACCTAAAAGCAGCCACTGGTTCTGTTTCCTCTTCCCCCATCTCATTCATACACAGTCTTCCTGTTACAGACCTTAACATCACCTCTGCGTGTCACTGCGAGAGTCTCGAGCTCCTCCTCACCCTGCTGCATTTTCTCTTAACAGCTTTTGAAATCACTACATCATTCCAGTCAGATTTGACATAAAGGCAGGCATTTCATGGACAGTAAATCCTAAATAAGGACAAGGGACAAAGGGCATAAATTGATGTATAGGGTATTACCCTTAAATCCAGGAATTTTTTTTTCTGTAAGGATAGTTAAGTTATAGGAATAGGCTGCCCACAATTGATGGAGTCTCCATCCCTGGGGATTGAAAACCCAACAGGACAACCCATTCCTGCTTTGAGCAGGACTAGACAAGCTCCAGAGGTATTTTTCTACCTCAGCTATTCCATGACAAAGTATGGCTGAGGAACTGTACCCAGCCCCTGAAGCTACAGTTGGCCATCAGCAGCTGAGAAGCTCTGGGGCTCACTTGATAGCTAAAAGATAGTGCCCAAGGGGATGATTGGCTGAAATCACAGTGTCAGGCCATCCCAGCTCAAAGGACTTCTTTCCCAGCTAGAAGACTCTGAAAGGATACGGAACATGGGAATGTGGGACTTCCTCACACTGAATTGTGGTGTTCCATGAGGGTGGGTAGGGAGCACAGGAAAGGTGGGAAATTTGCATGGGAGTGAAGGTAACCAACAAAAGACATCCAACTGCAGTGACTCTCTGTGACTAAGAAGATTGTTAATATAACATGAAAAAGCCAACGCCCTTTAAGGGTTTCAAATTCCACACACTTAGCATGTCACTGAGCATTTCCTTGTTCTTAGGTGGACATCAGCTACCTTTAGACCCCTATTTTTTTTTCACTAGGATCAGCTTGTATCCTTTTAGTCATACCCTCCTAGAGACAAATCTCTGAATGTTTTTGATGTGTTTCAAAGTAAGAATTTTTCCATTCCCTTAAGCAGTCTTGCTTTCCTGCCCAGAATCTTGCTTTATTTCTTCAATATCCTTTCAAGATGGAAGAATTGCTCCCTTACACAACAGAATCCCAGGTTTAAATGGTCACTATTCCGTTCTTAGCATTGTTTGCTCCTCTTGCCTGCAGCTGTTCTCTGAGCTGTGTCAGTGCACTCCCATCATCTGAAATCCATTACAAACATAGAAGCAGGGCTGCTCTTTCTGCTCCCTTACAAAACTGTTGGGGAGAATACTGCCAAAGCAGGCAAATGCAGGAAGAATTTCAATAAAGCTGTAATTATCACTGGGTGAAATTTCTGGAAATGTTCAAGGTCAGGTTGGATCGGGCCCTGAGCAACCCGATCTAATGTGTGGCATCCCTGCCCATGGCAAGAGGGTTGAAACTAGGTGATCTTTAAGGTCCGTTCCAACCCAAGCCTTTCTATGATTCTCTTACTCTTCAGGAGCAGGAAGATGTTCTTTGAGGTTTCCTAGAATCAAGTTAAGTGCTTTGCTGAATTCACAGCACAGAGAGATGATTCTTTGCAAAAGCATAGGACTTTTTAAAAAAGACGTAATTTTAAGACATTAGAAACAAGTTGATTGATTAAACTTGTTTTGACTTCATAGGCAAAGGTATCTGACATAAATTTAAAGATCCTGCAAAAGAACAATGGCCAACAACTGCTTGTCTTCACAGGCTAGCTTAAAAAGTAACAATCTTTATAAAGATGAGCAACTGTCAAACATGAAAATTAAAGGGAGCTAAGCATTTTTTTTATCACTGCCGATCTAATTTTACTTGGGTAATCACAAGGTCATAAAGGCACATAAGCCTTGACCAAACTGCTTGACCACCACCCTACTTGTCTTTCAGACTGCAGTGCTTATGCTGAAAACCATTTCCCTTAGCCCTCCAGCAGAAACATAAGCAGCAGTGCAACATGCTATCTTGCCGCTGGCAGCCATAAGGCTGTGCCACATACTAGCTTTGGGAAGGAACCAAAGACTGCTCACCCCAGGTGCAAGAGGTTCCTTTGGAAGTCATGAAAAGCACTGGTTTAAGGTATTTACCACCCTTTCTGCTGAAGCTGTTGTCTTCTGAATTGCAGAAATACTTGCTAGCCCAGAGAGATTTCAAGCATGACTAAGTACACCGGTGATTAGGAGGGAGGGGAGAGGGAGAAGGTGGTTCCAGCTATTGCTAATGTTCGCTGAGGGAAAGGAGGAGTTGTCTGCATTGCCTGCTCATCCTTTTCTACATTCCAGCAATACCATAGGGTAACCTGTGGTGGTGGAATCACCACCCCTGGAGACGTTCAAAAAAACGTGTGGATGCAACACTTAGGGACAGGATTTAGTGATGGACCTGGCAGTGCTGGGTTAACAGTTGGACTCAGTGATCTTAGAGGTCTTTTCCAACGTAAATGATTCTATGATTCTAATTCTGCATTCTGGGGCATATGAACCTTACATGATAGACTCAAGTGTGAGGTTCTTAGTGAATGTGGAGGAAGAAGAAGAAATAACTTTTGTAGAAAGACTGTGATGACAGAATTTTGACCATAATCTCAAAGTCTGCCAGAGGGATAACCTTATCCTCTTAAATTTTTCTCTTCACTGGCGTAACGGTTTTCCAGAGTAACTTTATTTGGCCTGTGACTTTTCCTTCCCACCATGTGACTGAATATGCTATGCAATGTGCCTTCACCACAGCACCACACTGCTGATTTCAGCTGATAAGGAGAACAAGGGGATCTAAAATGACTGGCATAGAATGGAAATCACAAAGCAGCATTAAGGCTTAGCTTACAAAAACAAGCCTGCAAATAATAATGAGCAGAGTCATGATTTTAACAAAGGTTTTTATTTTCTAAGACTGCATGTTACAGTCTATCATTCTTCCCAAAGAGGGAAGAGTTACCACTGGTAAGGCTCACGTGTTACATAAAGATGACCCATGTAAAAAGCATGACTTCCAATTGATTGCCTCCAAAAGTCTTCTAATGTAAAGTATTTTTGATTCTCTCTTGTGTAAAAATGCAGAAAGCAGCTTTATGCCAACAGGGGAATAACAAGATCTGCTCATTAAGGACAGCACAGTCTTTGCTGTCTCTTAAACAATAACCCATGTGGTCCTTCCCTCCTCTGTCAACATACCTATCTCTGTCGCTGCTGCACTATCCACAGCTTCTCCTGTTTCTTCTTCTTTTGTTTCAGGCCCTTCACTTACTGCCTCACTGAGCAGCTCAGTTTCCACCTGTTCTCCCGTCTCACCTGGGAATGGTAACCATGGAGATCAAATTAGGATCCACTGAGAAAAAGCACCAAGTGCCCCGGCTCCTTTCTGTAAACCCAGTTTTTCTTTGTCAGCTCTCCAAAGCCCCTTACCAAGGTACCCCCTGAATGAACCCATAGAGAACAGGATGATCCCAAACACTTTTCATCATCCAGCTATGCAGTTGCCTCATGCCCATGGAGTTCTCCTAATGCTTGCACAAAATCCCGTTGGTGCTGTATCCAAAGTAAATAGTGAGTACTATTTCCGTTCAAATTATTTTTCCTGGATTTGGTTTCATGTATGTGCAATTTTATTTGCAATTGGAACGAAACAGAAATAGAAAACATGGTAACATGCAAGTCTGGCTGAAACTCTGCTTTCTGAGGGAAGCTGCAGCCTAACTCATTTCCTCACACAGCTATGGAAGCATAAAGGAAAGCAAAACAAATGCTAAGTATCATATGTACCATAGCATAAAAATAGAAAATCCCTTCTTCATCAGATGCCTCACAGAAAGAGAATGCACACAAGTTAAGATATTATTTATACCTTGCAAGTAATAGGAGTAAAACTTTTTTCCCCCAAAAGCCTTGTTCACTCGCCCTGCACACATCACTTGGTGCTTAAAGCCCCACAGCTCATCTTCAGCCAGACAGACAACTGTAAACATGTTTCCACTGATGAGAGGTGACAGCACAAGGTCCAGGACATGCTGCTCTGCCTCCGGCACTGCCCTGAGGCTTAGAAATGGTGAATAATAAAATTGGAGTTTGCAGCTGGGCAGGATGTGTGTTTAACAGGTGAACAACCTGTAATTTACTGCTTACATAAAAGGAGGCTTTATTCCAAAGGATAGATGCCCATTTTATGTAGAGGACAAAATTCTTTCGTGAAGGGACATAGGAGAAGACAAAGCATTGCAACGACTGTGCTCAGCTACTGGGATGCAAAGAATGAGATTCATATAGCCAGTTCAGAGACATGCAGAGCAAAGTCACAGGATTAGTGGTAGTGTGTGTAAGTGGCTCTGGACTTGACACAGATCAGTCCTGCATCTCGCACTTCTTCAAGGTGAAAGTGGAGTGAGGAAACCTGCTGATACCATGTCTCCCTGCAGAGAAATACTCCTCATGTGCTTCACCTGCTTAATCTCTGAAGAAGAGCTACCCCAGGATGTATCTGATTCCTTACTGAGCTACTTTGTACAATTAAGGAGAAATTTGATTCCTCCTGTGAAGTGTTCGTCTTCTGCATGTGCAGTCCCTGTCCTCTGGGCACTAACCCAAAGATGAGCACAGCCTGCAATTTCCAGAAAGGAGTGCACCTCCCGCTAAAGGTCCCTCCACAGCCCATGGAAATACCCGTCATCTCACACACCACTGCTTCCTCACACAGCCTCTCTCCCCACCCAGTCATTCCCAAGCATTTGTGGAAAGACAGCCCTATGTCCCTCCACTACTGCTTCTATTCTGCTTGTCCTGTAGCCAAGCTTCTAGGACTGACTAGACATGCCAAGCATGCATCAAAGAGATGCTTTTTCTTCTACATCCAAGCATGCACCCTCCAGCTTTACATGTGCAAGGAGAGTTGCTTTACAATCAATACATGTGACTAAGTAATTAAGCCTTTGGGCTGTGCAAATACTAAGGAATACGTCTGAGCTACCCAGAGACACAATGTTTTAAGTGAGAGGTATGGTGGGACATTTTACCTGCTAAGAACAAAGAGGACATGAAATGAAGTAGCAGAGGTGGAAATGCTGACTAAATTTATTACAGCTTGGACTTGTAAATCTGAGGGTTCCCCAGCCACATTCTTCTATGCCTCACATCATACAGACTCCCTGGACAAAATTCTGACTCCAGAAGCTCATTTGAGGCTCTTAGTAAAGTCAAAAGGACCCACACAGAAGTCTCTGGAGGCAAATTTTGGTCTCCTGAATTTATGAAAGCACAAATATTACCCTCAATGAGGTGGTCCTCTTCAGTAACATGTACTTTCTCGATGACTTCCACTACAGAGCTGTCACTGCCCTCTACCAGCCCACTGTCCTCTGCTGGTCCTGGCGAAGGTGCTCCAACATCTTCTCCCGGTGCTGGCGGGGAAGGCCCCCTGCTCTCCTCTCGCCACGCAGACGGCAGCTCAGAGCTCCCCTCTTCTCCTACAGGCAGGGGCTCGGTGCCCTCCGGCTCCTCCCTTTTACTGACTGAATCTGTCTTCCCCTTCACATCCAGGATCACGGCTGAAGCCTCCTCTCCCGGCAGGTGCTCGCCTGGGTTGGTCTCCTCAGAGGCAAGGCTCACACGCTCTGCCGGGTCCAGCTGTGTTTGGTCAGCTACAGTTTCATGGTCATCTGCAGTCAGGGTGTTTGCACCTGATGATGCTTTTAGGTACAGTAGGGCAAGGAAAGGAAAAAGATAATTACAGATAATCAGTGAATGGGCACATAAACTGGATGACAACTAAACCCACAGTGAACCACACAAGCACTGCCTGTCAAAGAGCTCCCTCCTGGCTACGGATAATACTCCCTCACAGGTCTGCTGCACATATCCACACATATCCAGTAGAGGATGGTGCTGCTCTTACATTAAAAATAAGTTTTCATTTGAAGCCTCTAATGTATTTTTATATGAAGAGAGCAGACCTGTTTGCAAGTCAATGTTCTATTACATTTTGCCTTATGAATCTGCAGTGTGCAGGTGGTTTGCTGGTGACAGGACACTGCAAGGAAGCACCTTTTCCTGCCCCAGATCAAGCACAGGATCAACCTGGGGAGTGTGAGGGAGCTGCTGTCCTGGGCTGCATGTGAGAAGTTCTGGTGGTACCTTCAGGTGGGTTGAATAAAAACCCTGAGAACCCAGAGGATGAGCAGTGCCCACTTCTTAAAACAAAAACTCCTTTGTCTGTCTTTTTCAGTACTAAACTACCATTCATGGTATGATCTGTCTAATAAAAAATTCAACAACAGAAACCTGAACAAGTTAAAACTTCCGCTTCTTTCATCTTTCATCAAGTTATTGGCTAGTAAAGCAAAGGGCTTTGGCAGAAAAAATTTATGACTAAAGAACTGACAAAATTGCTTTGACAGGTACTTAAGGATAAAAGCTGAAGACTCAAAATGAGCTATACTACTTATCAAACTGACTTACTAACATTCTAATTAAATTCAGTTTGACAGGATCTTGTACTTAACCTTTTCCTAAAGAATGTCAGGATGAAACCCTTGGTAATTCATGCATGAAATCTGTTTATATAATAATTACAAAACCGGAAAAAACTATTTTCTGAGAAAATTGTGATTGCAGTGTCAAAGCCAGTAAGCAGAACCACATGATACTGTTCATAGATGAACACATCTATATATGTTCATACAGACATAGACGAACAGAAAAGAAATGTAATACACCCTGCTCTTAAAACATCTGCTTGAATACTGCTGCCCGTAAAGTGAGTTTACAGTTCTTTTGAGACATCCAAACAAAACACTTCCCCAGCAAGTGTCACCTAGTCAGCACGTGCCTACAGACTGAGGGAAGGATGGCTAAGCCAGCAGAACAAGAACTGGGAATCTGGACTGCTGAGACAGATAGAAGGCAACTTTGACTATGAGACAGATAAAATCTCATTTGTCCCAGGTACTGTCAAACCATCCAAGTTCCAACCAACCCCTCCAAATCCACAGTGGTATGGCAATTAATAATGCAACTCAAACAACAGGAGGTAAACTCAGCTACGCGTCTTAGACCACAGACCACCCCAGGGCAAGACCCTGCCTCTGACAGCTGCCGAGGGGTGGGGGAAAGGGCAGAGGGCCCCAGTCCATGGGGCTGAGTGTCAATCCATCAGTGGAATTCCTTTGTCAACCTGTTCAAGCCCCTTTTCAATCTGTTTACACTCACTCTCCACTACAACCAATGGCAATGAGGGCTGCCAATGGCAATGAGGGCTGCAGCCCACTTACATCCCCTGTAAAACACATCCTGCCTGTTTTTAAGCCTGCTGCTGGTCATTTCATCAAGTGGCAGTTCTTGCATTACAAGAAACAGCAAATATATTTCCCTGATTACTTTCTCTAGATCTCTATCACACCTTATCTTCCAAGCACTCCTTTTCCTAAAATGAAGCTCAAGGTGAAACAGATACCCAATCAGAATAACAGTGAGTAAATCTTAAGTTATTCTAAGCAGTGATTAAAAAAGCAATGTATGCTCAGAGACCAGACATTCAATCTTTTCACATTTTCATTTTTTGTCCCTTTAGACACTTTACATGCCTTCACCTTGCTCGGTGCCAGATGGACAGGGAGCATTTAAAGCCTACAGACAGAAACAAATGAGCTGTGAAAATTAGCATGTTATACAGAGTTTTAATTTGTGTTAGCAGTAAAAAAACCAATTCAAATGTATTATTACTAGGAATCTCCTGCAGCTCCTATAAACATCAGCCCTATAACTTCCAGCTAGCCCTCTCTTCATCAAAATGTTTCATACAAATTGGATTATAAAATACTGCCATGCAACACAAGATCTGCACTGCTGGAAACCCTGGAAGCATTCCTCTGCTCTCATCTGAAATGCAAAAAATTCCCTAATATGGAAAAAATAAATCCTCTCAGTAATCTGTTCAATACCTTTATCCCCAAGAAAAATGAACATCATGTGGCAGTCAGCATTCCTAGGATTCTTTCTAGTTTTGTTTTATTTTTAAATTTAAAATTTTTATTTTCCCTGCTGTAGACTATTTCAGCTGGACAAACAAAGAAAAACACAGTGAATGTAAGTGGGCCATGGCTACAGTATTTTCCCTTTGCCTTCTTTCTTTCCTTTTGGAAAAGCCTCAAAGTTTGGTGAGTTCCACATCAACGGAAGGAAATGAAATACATTTTCCTCTATTAACATATTTAGAGAAGTTTTTTTTTTCAAATTATCTTTTCTTATTAAAGTCAATTAGAAAATTGTTAACATACCTGGTTAGTAATTGCCCAATTAATGCAGATCTTTCAGCTGTAGTTACAAACTGCATTTCATCCTTACCACGACATTAGTGTATGTATTTAGTACATTTCATAACCTATCCTGCCTTGAACATGCTTTTATACTTAGAATAAGAATACTTAAAATACTCAGAATAAATTACTTCCGTTGTTTCCTTGAGCCCTTCAGTGTTCCTGTGCAGGTATCTTTCAGTGGAGGATGGAAAAGCAGAGGAATTGGTACATTGACCAGGTGAACGAGACAGCAGGTACAGTATAAAGAGGTTTCTGCTGATACTTTCAGCAGGGCTCCTCAGTTCGCAGATGTGTGCTGGCTCTGTAGTGGCACAGACAACGCTCAACCCATACAACCTGCTCTCCTCTCTGCAGTCACAAGACACAGCACCTCAAGACAACACACAGGATATAAACCCACACAAAAACCATGGATGCTGCAGGCAGAGTAACAACAACAGATCATAACTCAAGAATACAGGAAAGAAATGCACTAAAATGAAATGCAAACAACTTTTATGTATCTGCCTTCAAGATGTATCTTTCTGGAGAGGCCAATTCCTGTAACTGCAGCATTCAGGTTCTTACAGAAATGTTTCCAAACCTTCCTTGGAGCAAAGAGATAAATATGATGAATATGGAAACAAAGTTTTGTTTTACTTCCACTGAATTGCGAGGATATTCTTACAGAACATCCTACAAATATACCTTGCTCACAAAATTAGTCTGCTGTGACTTGAGCCAATTAAAGCCACAGGAACATTGCCAATGCTGCACACTGTGTCGGGGTGGATTTTGTGAGAAAAAGGAAGGATAGTGGGGTCAGGTATAGCTAATTCACTGTTCTTTTACAGGGGGGAAGAAAGGGCACTAGACTGACAAGGTACTACACAAAAGGACCAACAGCAGGACCTGTCTGGAAATTAAACAAACAAAAAAAGCCTGCGGAGCGGAAGGGACTTAGGCATTCATTCAAAGAAACACCCGTTTCGAAGCCATCACTCACGCAGTTCCCTCCACTGCGCGGGCAGAATTAAAAGCCGAGAGAAGCCCTACAGGCTTCTGCCCCCGCGGGGTTTCTGCGGGACGCGCACCCGCGGCGCCTTCCCCGCGACGGGACGGGACCACCCTGAGAGCAGCGCGGCCCCGCACCCCCGGAGAGCTCCGCAGGCAGCCCCCGCCCGGCTCCCCCCGGCCCCGCTCACCCCGCAGCGGCGGCGGCTCCTGGGGGCGGCTGCGGGCGCTGCTGGAGCAGCCCATGGCGGGGCCGGCGGGCTCTGCACCCGCTCCCGACGGCCGGGTCGGCGCGGGGCGAGGCGGGGCGGGGCGCGGCTGGCGGGGCCGCCGGTCAGCACCGACCTGCGGAGCCGGGAGGGCGGCGGGGCGGCCCCGGCGACGGAGCCTTAAACACTCCCCCGCCGCTCAGCCGGGGCCACCGCCGCGGCCGTCCCTGCCCCGGGGCGGATTTCTGCGCTGTGTGCGGATGCCACAAGGTGTGAGTGGCAGCAGGCGGGAAGGGACTGCGGGTCCGTGTGCCCCAAGAGTTTAACCCTGCGGGTGTGCATGTAAACCTCGTTAGCAAGCTTCGGGCCACGTTAGCATCGAGCAGAGGAGACCCACAGTCCGGGATACAGCGTCCAGGTCTGGGCAGGGGTGTTAGACGGACTTGGAGGCCACGCCGATGTTTGGCGGTCCGTGAATGGGGCTGAGCTTGTGAACCTGAGACTGAGTGTGTGGAGTTTCTGTAGGGAACCCCAGTCTGGACCAGGGGAGAGGAGCAGCAGGGCTGGGTTATCTGCACTGACTGTATGTGGTATGGGCATCCCGAGGTCTGTGCTCGCACACACACAGGAGCCGCGGCCTCGCTGCCAGCCCTCCCTGCACACAGGAACAGGATGCATCCGTGGGACTGGGAGGGACAGCAGACTCTGGGGTCTCAGCAACTCGGAGGCAAGAAGAAATCTCTGCTTTGCAGAGTCCTCTGGGTTCAGCAGCCACCTGTAACATCCTTACCATCAGCCTGAAAGGTAAAATAAAGATAACATTATTTTTATACTTGCATATAGGCAAATCAGCAGATGTCCAGGAAAGCCGAGATGGCCTAAAAAGTTCCCAGAGATTAGAAATGAAGAATCTTTGCCACACATTTGCTTGCATAAACAGATAATGTATTTATTGCACCCAAGACATATTTGATTATGTCAAATTTAGACTAATCACACGTTCTTCTAAATGAACATTTTTTATCCACCCAGAAATTTATCCAGACAAATCATATTGTCTTTGGACATTTGTCCAGGATTTGTGATGTTCCACAGCCAAGGTAGAGCAGTAGCAATAACTCCAATAATTTCTGCAACAGTTCCTGCTTCCTCAGTTTGAGTTAATTTTCAGGACACTTTTAAAAAATAACAGAAAAAATATCCACAGTAGGCTCTATAGATTTCTCTGTGGCTATATATGTGAGACACTAGACACTGAAATGCTGGTAACTTTAGGATTAGCAAAACAGGTTGATGTGTGACAACAAAAGCAGAAGTGCAACAAAGGGCTTAGCAACTTGAAAATTAATTTCAGAAATATTTAACATTCATGCTGCTGGTGTGAAATCCTGACTGCTGTAGTGGGAGTGAGGTCAGTTCCCTACACAGCATGTGGGGGTTCCCTGTACAGCACAGATGAAGACACCCAGGCATCCCACTGCTCTGCTGCCACAGCTAGGAAAGTAGAAGTGTCTGCGACTGTGAAGGAGTACTGAGAGCTGAGGACGCCTGACATGCCAGGAAACACACCTGATATCCCACCTTTCTTCTGTCATCTTTCAGAGAACAGAGTAAGGAGGATGAGCCATCAGGACAAACTCATCAAACACTGGGCACTGAGGAAAATAAAAAAGGGAAGGCTACATTCAGTTCATTTTCTTGCCTGCAGAGCTCTGTACCTGCCTCCCTCCCTGTCCTAGCCAAAGGGTGAGTTGTGCAGAGTTCACCTACCATCCAACCTACTTAAACAGCAGAGAAAGGAATTCAAGGTTTACAAGGCCAGGGAGAGGGAACATGTGTGAGCGTGTATTGGCAGCAAGGCTCACCAGGGGCTGCTCTGTACTTCATGTTCTTTAAACAGGCCTTGGATAGGATACAGAAATAGAAATGAGAGCCCAAGGGCCATCTGGCAGGTGACTCCCACAAACACTAAATAACAATGTCATGGTCTTCCCTCCTCCCATGAGTGAAGAAGTTGCATCTTTTCAGCAGGAAGACTGGACACAACACAGCCAGTGCTGGAGCTGGACACAGGCAGGGCCACGACAGGGCCTGGATTGCCACAGACCAGGCCAGGCTTGGACAACGTATGCCCTCTGCAGAGCATTCAGCACAAACACATTCCCGTGGGATAACGACAAGCTGCCTCTCTGCCACTGTCCTACCTTCTGGGAGCACAGGATTGCACAGAGCTTGTACAGAGTCCCAAAGAAATTCCTGTAAGTTATACAGTGGCTGCAGCATTATGTTGGCAGATGAAAATCCTTGGCAGGCTTCCCATCCCATCCCTTCCCCTCAGCAGGGCACCTCTCCACGGACTCTCTGCCTCCTCTAATCTGAACCACTCTGGTACTGCCCCAAATGAAGGCAGTACCAAAGGAGCTAAAAAATAAAAAACCCATCAATAGCAAATAAACAATAATACTGAACTAGTTGTTTTTAAAAGGAAAACTATTTTATTCAGGAATACAAATTGGGAAATTAAAATTAAATGTAAACTATGAGTGTTCAGGGATAGCTGTATTTCCAGAGATAAAGCAACAAACACCTATGACCTCTTACATACAATCAGCAACACATTTCCAAAAGCAAACTTCACAAAGACTTCTCTAAGACCCTGACAATTTTTAAGTTCTCCAGGCCAGTAGTATAGGAGCAAACTTGTTGCACTCATTCCAGAGCTCACTAGCTGTTAAAATTGTTTAATATTTTAGATATTATTCCTACTGCAGCTATTAAATTTATATCTATTTTCCGACAGTCCCAAATTCTGGGACTTTCCAAATCACAGTGACTTTTCAAAACATTATGTTAATCAAGAGTTTTCTTTTCTGTGACTTCTTTTCTCAGCTCTTTGGCTGTTCTGTACAGAATGACCAGTACCTAAACAAGTAATAAAATATTCTAAATTGTTTATTGTGTCAAATAATTCAGGCCAAATGTTCCACTGATCCAAATATTTGTAGCTCCATTGAAGGCTGTTCTGTGATGCTGATTTATGAACTGCAGAGAGTTGCCTTCTGAAACAGCTATTTTTGTTTTGCAATGACCTTGTAACTTAGCTCCTAGTACATGCCTTGTAATTCCCTGGAAAGGAGACAATCTGAAGATCTTCTCATCAAACTAATTACTATCTTTAGAAATCCCCACCTGTGAATTTCTGCACAATTTGACCTTTAGAAAATGCAGTTTCTCGTGGTACTGGCACTGGATTTTAGCTGGCTACACATAGGTATACAAATGTATGTATTTATACATGTATATATTTATGTATGTGCATACACACATACTTAGCATGCCTTTACTGCCTAAAAATCTATCCAGGTCTGCAGATATTCAGGTATTCACAATAGACAGTATTTAACCTCAAGGTTTTCCCTGTTCCCTAACGAGATAATGTGAATGCTAAAAGCCTGGCTGCAGAGAGATTTCTCAGTTTTCTGACAGTGTCTGTGTGAAAGCCTTGCTTTCTCACGGACGCTATGGGAAAACAGTTGGGAGATTTTGTAAACTATGGTATTGTTATGATACCAAGGAGAAAATATCTGAAGTAAGTGTTGTTGGGTTCAGCCAATCCCTCTGGGGGGTGGTTGGTCAGCGAACCAATAACCTTATGTCAGTCCAGCATGCTAAGGTATATAAGCAAATTTGTAAATTAATAAAGGGTCGGTTTCTTCTCATACTGAACTGTCCATGTCGCTTTATTCCTCGGTCTCTCCTCACTAGCGACAAGATAACTTTTCTGCACTTGACCCATTTTCCTCCACATCTCCTTTCTTTCTTTCCTTCCATTCTCATAGTAAAGCTGCTGCTAGGGTGGCTGAGGAGAGGTTTTAATTCAGATCTAGTGGACCTGTGCCCTACTGGGATTGTAAATTCCCAGTGATCTGAAACAAAGAGCTGCATTTGTCTGCCTGACAATACAGGGGATAGTTTGGTGTATGACCCTGTGAAAATCAGATGTTTGCATTCGCTGTAAATGCAATGATTATCAGGGAACACAACCTGTCACTTTTAATAGCCCTGATGTGCAAAACTAGAGAGTAAAGGCTGCAGGTGTTCACACAACATTGTTGTATAATTGTGCAGAGACTTGACCAGACTATAAATCAAAGCAGGACTGTATTTTTGCGTATTTTCATCCTATAAAAATAGTATGTTCTGTTCGTATTGGTAAAATAAAGACATAGGCGTAGCTTGTCAAAAGATCAGTCTTCTTCTTTGAATCTCGTCATTTAGGGTTAGCATGTGACCTGTGGCACCGGAAGGATGGCTATAGATATGCTGTCCCTCTTGCAGTGGCTTTAGCAGATGCTACAGTTTGAAACCTCCCCCAGTCACACCACACATTTCCTGGAGCTCTCCTGGTAGTGGGTCAGTACCCGTTACCATCTCAGGCACCTGGCAGCTCTGACAAGGAGCAAGTCCTGAGTTCTACACATTGCCTACTGACACTCAGGGAAAGGGGCTAAGCAGGGGTACAGCTTCAGATGTTCCTCTGCACCCCTGGCTGCCAGAGTGATCCCCACTTTCTCTCAGGATCAGCAGTGCTGCCACTTCAGCTTTATAAAGACCTCAGAAGTTCCGAGAATTTAACAGAATGATCCATCTCAGGCTGTACTGTAGGGCGCCCATGTACCACTCATTTTTCAGACTTCAGAATGATTTTTTTCTCATTCTTCTCTTTATCTTCTTTCCAACCTTTTCTCTCAGTTAACTATACACTGTCTACAACAGCACACGTAATTAGCACGCATACTTGTTTTCTTAGCACCTCATTTTACTGTTCATTGGATTTTCCGACGAGTAATGAGAAACGCTGATGATATTATTACCACTGCATTTGTGGGGGCAGTGCTTGGGGTTCTGTAACACAGAGAAGAAGTTGCTTTGGGATTTCTCTGCAGAAAGGCATGCTGCATGGATGAGCCCACACCTGCAGTAGTGCAGACTCCGGTGCTGACTCCTTGCAGCCAAATGGCTGCAAGAGACCCCACGGATGATCCTGGCCAGCTCCAGCTGTGAGGGAAAACACATGAACTTGCTTGTCTGTCCTCAGGTATGTGTAACTCAGCCACCACAGCTTGTTTGCTAATACACTGGCATTGGTGTCAGAGCTGCTGCAGGAGATTCCCTGACTTCCCTTTTTTAGATACACTGAGTTGGTTTCATTCACCCAAAATGATGAAGTTGCTTTCTGATTTTTGGGATAGGTCAGTGTTCCACCAGTGATTTTTCTTGCAGTGCTCTCACTCCCTAATTCATACCTCTACCTGGTGCTTTCTTACACAACCTTGTCAGCATTTTAGTGGGGAAAAGTGGTGAAAGAACTTCAAGACTACTGCTCTCTGGACTAAGTTCTCTTATCCTGCCCACTCACCAGGCAAGCACAGAGTTAGGCCAGGGTGAGGAGTGGTCCTGCTTTCCCCAAGTACTCGGCATTCCCTGCATGCTCATCTTCACTGCCAAACTGAGCATCAGCCTGCAGAGCCCCCGAGCCAGAGTAACACCTGACTCAGCCCGAGAAGGAGTTGACCTCCCTGGCTGAGCATGGTGGGGCAGGCAGGAGGGCTGGATGAGACCACAGTGCCTGCTCTTAGTGCTGGGAGGGGTGACACTGCTTTTCCTGAGGTTGCCAGGTGCTCCCTGGATTGCTCCATCTTGAGACTTGTCTGTTGGAGATGAGACGTTGTCTGCTGCTTTCCTGCCTTTCTTCTGTCTCTGCTGTATCACCTCCTCGTTATGGAGGGGAGTTCAAGATCCCGTGCTGAGGGTGCCTGGGTGCCAAACTCTCCCTGATGTGCCTTCCCTCATTCCTTAATTCTCAAACAGCTGCTGTCAAGGCCCACCCACTGCCAGCTGCTGTTTTTAACAAAACAGTGGCTGTATAATACTGTTTAAGGAATTTTAGTGGCGCCAAAGCCTTTTCTTTCTTCTACTGTAATTTTCATCTGATTTGTACTGGCCCTTTGTCTTTATAAAGGACATTTTATGGACCACAGAGCCCCAGGAGAGGTCTTCACAAAAGGGAGATTTGGGGGGTGAGAGACAATAGTGCCCATTTCTGCATGTATTCCCACCACCCCAACCCAATCCTTATTCCACCTAGATTTAGGGACAGAATTCGGGGTCCAATGCCAAAACTGTCTGTCAGAAAGGTCTTTCGGAAATGCAGAGATTTTTAAAAAGCACATTACTGGAAAGAACTAGTTTTATAAACTGCTAAGGAAAGTACTTTGTTCTCTCCTACCCTGAGTGAAGGTTGCAGGTACCCTTGGAAACAGCTCCCTCTCCCGGAGACATGCACGGCTCCCACCTCTTGCAAGGTGACATAAATCCTGGAAGAGTCAAAAGGAATGGCACCGAGGACTTCAACAAGAACGAGAATTTCAACAGGAACAAAAGACGAATGTTTCACCAGATCACAACCAACCGAGTAAAAGTATAAAGAGTTAAAACCAAAGTCACAGTTTGATGGGGAATAACAGCAATGCACCTGAGGGATGGGACAAGGGGAAAAAGAGGAACAGGAAAAGAAAAAGACATAGAATGGAGTTTTCTTTTCAGTTGCCAAAGAAAAGAAAAGTTTGAAGTATACTTCAAAATTTATTTAATCATACTCTGTAAAGGGATAGAAATTATTTTGTTTCAATAAAAGAAATTGGACTATAGAGACATCAAAATGTAACATTTTTATATTAATATTTATATACTACATACATCATTTATGTGCTTAATAGAGACATTATTCCCAGAGAACTTTACCTTTAGAGATGGAGTTAGTCTGAGTTAGTTTCACTTGGGATAGTTCAACTCCACTTGAGTTTGGTGACATTTTTTCTAACATACCTTTATCTCAGTATTAGCAGTTTAGATGTTAATCTAGGTGCTTAAACTGATCAGTCAAAACCTAAGGTTGTTATCCAGGGAAAAAAAAAGGTTGGGATGATGGTTTGCATTTTGACCAAAGGCTGCCTGTCTCTGAGGAAGCTATCCTGTTGGAAATAGTTTGGTAAGGTCTGTGATCATACACCAGGAAAAGGTTACCATGGAGGTAGCCATAGCAGGAGAAGGGCATAGTAGTATATTGCTATAAATGATTTCCCTCATTTGAAATAATATCTATTAATATAAGCATTGAATGCAACATGTTTTGTCTTGGCTTTTTAGTTTGTTGCTCCATATTCCATATTGATAAAGGCATCAAACTTCCTAGGGCCAACAAGCACAACACATTCCCATGCTTGTGTTAACTTGGGCAAGTCTAACAAAGCTCCTGTGCTAGTTTCGTAATTTCATAAGAAACGTATATGCTGGGATGACTTTCTGTTGCAGTGTCTTAAGAGCACAAAGTCACACCAGCAGCAGACCTGCTGTCCTGTGGCTGGATCCCTGAGCATCCTCTAGAGGGATGTCACAGGCAACCCCTGCAGCTCACACTGTGAGCACCCACACTGCTCATCCCTGCAGGCGCCAGGTGAGTTGGTGCTCTCTGCTCCTCCCTGTGCCAGCCTGGGGTGCTCGTTCTGGGATGGACAGCACTGTGGGATCGAGCACAAATGTCCTTGGCCTGAAAATGGGAGCCTCATGTCACGGCCGTGTTCCCAAACATGGTGCAGTGCGTGTGTGCTCAGCGAGATAGTTTTCAAGCTGGTGGTTTCCAGAGTGCACGGGGGACAGGAGGAGGTTTCCCTGCACTGTAACTCCGGTAGAGCCACGGACTGAGCTGCTTGGGGATGGACCAAGGACACTGCACAGCTGGTGGGAGTGCAGAGCCATCGCCCTGGCAAACCTGGGAGCTGCACTGAGGGCACCTGAAGCTGAACCTGCTAACGCAGGCAGCGTCAGGCCCAGGCCTATTCCCAAGTTCAGTGGCTTGTTTCATGCTAGAAACCTGTGTGTCTGCTTGGGCTCGGCCCGAGGCTGTATCCCATCGGGATAGGCCATTCATGAAGAATTGGGGGCTTGCTAGGGGCCGTCGTGGCTGGCAGAAGGCAGGCGCGGCTGCTTTGGCAAGGCAGTGTGCTCAGTGCTGACAGCAGGGACACAGGGTCACACCACCATATGTGTCCCCTGTGCTGGTGCCTTGCGGTGCCCAAGAGACTTATTTTCTCCATCCCATAATTTTCTGCATCAGCCCTGTGTCAGAAGTGACAGTCCCCAGGGACACTGTTCTGGTGATACCCTGCCTGAAGTACTGCATTCAGCTCTGGGGTCCCCAGCACAGGAAGGAGATCGACCTGTTGGACTGAGTCCAGAGGAGGCCACCAAGAGGATTAGAGGGGTGGAGCACCTCTCCTATGAGGAAAGGCTGAGAGAATTGGGAGTGTTCAGCCTGGAAAAGAGAAGGCTTTGGGATGACCTGACTGTGGCCTTCCAGTACCTAAAGGGAACCTACAGGAAAGACGGAGAGGGACTTTTTTTTACAAGAGCATGTAGCGGTAGTGACAGGACAAAGGGAATGGCTTCAAACGGAAAAGAGATTAGATATTGTGAAGAAGCTTTTTACTGTGAAGGTGGTAAAGACACAGGTACAGGTGCTGTGAATGCCCCTCCCAATCCCCGGGAGGTGTTCAAGGCCAGGTTGGATGGGGCTCTGAGCAACCTGATCTAGCGAAAGATGGCATGGAGGCGGGGCTGGAACTAGATGAGCTTCACGGTCCCTAGCAACCCAGGCCATTCTGTGATTCCACGATGGGAGGCTCAGGCCGCTACGGCTCTTCCCTCATGAGCGCCTGAAACCTTCCGCTAGGCTGTGATGTGAAACACGCGTTCAACGCCGCTCAGCGGAACGAGGGAAGCGGCGCGGATGACAAAAGGCGGGAGCCGTCAGCCGGACGGACACACCGGCCGAGCCCGGCCCGCAGCCGAGCCCGCCCCTCACCCCAGTCCGCCCCTCAGCCGAGCCCGCCCTACAGCCGAGCCCGCCCCGCAGCCGAGCCCGCCCCTCAGCCCAGCCCGCCCCTCAGCCCAGCCCGGCCCGCAGCCGAGCCCGCCCCGCAGCCCAGCCCGCCCCTCAGCCGAGCCCGGCCCGCAGCCCAGCCCGCCCCGCAGCCGAGCCCGCCCCGCAGCCGAGCCCGCCCCGCAGCCCAGCCCGCCCTCAGCCGAGCCCGGCCCGCAGCCCAGCCCGCCCCGCAGCCGAGCCCGCCCCGCAGCCGAGCCCCGCCCACACAAGCCGGGCCACCTCCCCCGTTCAGCCAGGCCCCGCCCCTGTTCAGCCAGGCCCCGCCCCGCCCCCTCCCCGGGCGGCCGCCGTGGGCCGGGGCCGGGAGTGTGTGCGCGGCTCTCGCGAGAGCTGCTGCGGGGTTCGCGCGGTGCTTGCTGGGAGCTCGCTCCTTTCTGGCGGCCCGGCCATCTTGGCGGCGCGTCTGCGGTGAGCGGGGTCGGGCCGGGGGCGCGGGGGCCGCTGCGGGCGCTGCTGCCGGGTTCTGACCGCTCCCCTCCATCCCACTGTGTTCCAGGTACCGCCCGGCCCCGCGCGAGGCAGCAACATGGTGGCCGCGAAGAAGACGGTGAGTGAGAGCGGGGCCGCGCCGGGCGCACGTGGTGGCGGGGGCGTCCGGGCAGCGCCGGGGTGCGGCGGGGGGACCCCGGCATGGCCTGGGTTGGCGGCCGGGGGTGCTGGGGGGCCCTTGGGCACAGCTCGTCGCGGCCCTCAGAGCTCGGATCGTGCCCTCCTGACACTGGCCGCGCCCCTCGGCCGCTTCCCGCCCGGCTCGCTGTTCTCGGGTCCCTCCCGTGCGATATCCCGAGGGGCTTGCAGAGCCCCTGAGGGGGCTGGAGGAAGGGGGAGGTGGTGCCGAGTTCCTAGTGCGGGCGGAGTTCAGATTTTGCCTTTCCTGCCATATTCTGGCGTTTCTTTAGAGCGGCTCTGACAGATTTGGGTTTCTTGTTCAAAGGTGGTGGCTTCGTCCGTGCAAATGCGCCTAATCTGTTGTCGTGAGCATCACGCTCACCTGTTGGAATATCAGTTCAGTATTGTACAGAATCACTTTTTTCTGCTGCCCCATATAACGTCAGTGTGCGCCCTGGAGAGAGACAGATTAAACCTGGCTTAGATTTGCAAGGCAGAAGTGGTGTTTACTTGGCCTTGACTATCTGGGCTTGACAAGAGCCTGTCCGATACACGCAGATGTCACTGATTTATGTAGATACCAGCAACAGTGCTTCGAGATGTATTTTCCTATTGTGAGAGATGGGGGTAAGAAAGAACTTTCTGAACTTGTGAAAACACAGTATCAGCAACGCCCTTATCCATAAACTTTCTTATACTCAAGTAACTGACTGGCTTTTCTTGTTCCATGCTTCAGATTATAGGGAGATTATGAAAAATGCATATATTTGAAATTTCTTTATTTTTTTATGTTCTCCATTGTTTTGAAAAGTGTGAAGTAATACAATAATGCTTTTCTACATCTCCTTCAGAAAAAGTCCCTGGAGTCCATCAACTCCAGGCTTCAGCTGGTTATGAAAAGTGGCAAATATGTGCTTGGGTACAAACAGACCCTGAAAATGATTCGTCAGGGCAAAGCCAAGTTGGTCATCCTCGCCAACAACTGTCCTGCTTTGAGGTAAGCAGATGTGTGAGAAAATAATTCTAAGATGGGTTCTTTGTACAAGTGCAGTGTGTGCTTCATGCTAATTTCTCCAGTGACTTAAAACTGAGGACTTTGCTGGCGTATTCTAAAGTGGTCTAAAATAAAAGTGACAGGTGGTTTGCTGTGTAATGATTTCAAGTCTAGAACTGTTGAAAGACTTCCTGGTGTTTTTCTAGCTCTTTAATTCAAGGAGTTTGCACTAGAGAAAGTACTGGAAGCTTTTCACACTTGATAACATTCACTAAGGGTGTAATGGGGCTCAATTCCCATGTTTTTCCAAAGTAGTGTATTGGAAAATAATTTTACAGCTAGGAAAACGGATAATTTATTTAAAATACTTGAAGCACACAAAATTTGCTGTTGAAGTTAGCTATAAATTTGGGGTCCTGGCCAGTGAAACTGCTTTTTTGAGAATGTAATCTGTACTAATATCATGACATTTTCCTCATTGAATATCTGGGCCCTTGTTGTTGTCAAGAGATATTAACAGGCTCAAGAAAATGTAAATGTGAAACCCAGAAATTAGATACTTGAGAAATAGCAGGACTGTTACAGTAGGCAGCAATCCCAAATATTAGTGGGGATCCAAAAAGTGCTTGGGAAACATTGACTGCTAGACTCTCCTAGTGGAAGTCAGAAGAGAGGGCAGTATAGATGGACTTTTTGTTTTAAATTAAAATACACAGGTCCTTTCTCAGCTAACAACAGCTGTATCTCTGTTCAGCATCTGGCCACCACTGGGCATCAACATTAACTCTCTTAGTTTACGCACTTTGGCACAGCTCTTATGGCCTTTCAGAGGTCTGCAAGTGCTGAAACTTTTTACTGTGTAGAAATGAGCCTGTGTAGGAGCAGCCTGAAGGGTTTGTTGTTACAAACCTTCAGCAGACGTCTGCGTAAAAGTTCCTGAGCCACAGCCCCAGGGTGATTTTGCCTCACAAGGAATAGATGTGTTTCTCTGGGTGGGAAGAAAAAGCGTCTTAAGGTTTAAGTGTGGTAGGGGTTAAAGCTGCTCTCCCTGTATTGCAGTCGATCAGAATTGTTTGTGGTTACTGTTAACACCCAGTTTTTGGATTCCAGAAAATCAGAGATTGAGTACTACGCTATGCTTGCCAAGACCGGTGTCCATCATTATAGTGGGAATAACATCGAATTGGGCACAGCATGCGGAAAATACTACAGAGTGTGCACACTGGCCATCATTGACCCAGGTAATTCCCACGTACAGTGTAGCGACCAAATGAGGAGGTGTCTCTGGCTCCTCCCTTCTCCTGTGAGCAGCAGCACTGAACAAGGAACGAGCAGGAGTGATGACACATTTTACTGCCTTTTTCCATCAGGTTTAACACTTAATTATAATTTCTTCTGACCAAGATCCTGTTCTTTTCTTGTGAGTCCTAGGTTCTTAGAACCTGGAAGGACTGCTGCTTCTCTTGCACATAGCTCTTCTACTGCTGAGCCCTGTGAGCATTTTGTCTGCTTGTCAGTCTGTAGCGAGGTTTCAGTGTCTGGGAAATAACTGTATGGGACCTGTTTCTGAACCCCTAAGCTAAGACATTAGCTTGCACAATGCGCTGTTTACAACAGCCCTGTTTGACTGTTCTTAATCTAAGACAAAGGATTATGACTTGTCCTGCTTCTCGGAATAATATATAGAAAAATAAACAATAGGCAGGTGGATATTCATCAAGGGATGAAAATTATATTAAACACTTTATTTTAAAACTCTAAGTTTGTATGTAATTACTATGGTTGGGTAGCAGTTTTTGCCCCAGAGAGTTGCTCACATTCCTTATATAGAATGCTAAGTAGGTGACTTCCCATCCTCTTTCCAGAATGTTTTAAGAGAAGAATCAATCCCTTGTTGTTTGTTGGCCAGAATGCATACACATGGGTTTAATGATTTCTGTAATAACTTAAACCAAGTAATAACTGTTCCTTAAGTCACAATGACTTGAATTTCCTAGTTCTTCAGAAAACTTTATGTAGCTTGCTTGTATTCAACTAGTGGCTGTAAACTTAATTTTCAAAATGTCACTTTAAGGTTTGGTTTTGGGTGGGGTGAGAGCTGCAAGTAAATCCTAATGCTCTGTAGCTAACAATGCGAATATTCTCGCTGTCCTGATATTTCTGTGATCAGGGGAGGCTAGACATTCGCTATAGTAAAACTATGCATTGTGTCCTCCAGGACTAGATTGTTGTTCTAGTACTGGCTTTGTAAATGCTGGTGACAGGTGCATAATTACTGGAAAATACTCTATGTGGATTAGAAAAACACAGTTACAAGTATTTTTTTATCAATCCATCAAAATTACTTGCTTTTTTCCTAAGCAGGCTATCTGTTGCTTTTAAGTTGTTCTCTTTTTCTAGAATCACTGTGGTGGTTTTATGGGTGGGGTTTTTTCTTACTTTTATTCCTGAAAACATCTTTGTGTGGGACCTCTTCTAACAGTACATTTTTGTTTTACAGGTGACTCTGACATCATTAGAAGCATGCCAGAACAAACCAGTGAGAAGTAAATGCTGTAAAGGTGTTATTTCTACAATAAAACTGGTTACAGATCTCTTGTAAGAAAAATTTGTATTATACCTTTGTTGGTTTTAGGGAACAAACTTTATAAATGAAGATTCATTACCACTGCTGTGCTTCCTGTTCTATTAGAAATAACCTTCACATGGCAAAAGTTGCCTTTCTTTCTGTAGGAGTTGTGGATCTTGAGAGGTAAGTGAAGGAAGGCTTGATCATGGCAAGTACAGTGCCAAATCCCAACTGGCTAGGGCTTCCTTTGTGTTTGCTTTTGGAGTGCTATTGCAAACACAAGGCATAACGTGAGGGACAGTAGCAAATTTGGGATGTTGGTGGGGGATCCTAAAGGGTTTACTTACATTAAAATAATTCACACTATTTTTAGCAAGTGAATCCAGTCCTAATGTGCATTATTCCCTTTGTCTTTTCCTTCCAAGAGTACATATCTGTAAAAGGGCAAACAGGACATAGCTTCTAGATGTGTAGATGTGTAACATATGCTTTCAGTAAGATACCAATTAACTTCACAAAGCTGTTTTTAAATTAATAGCCTTTTTTTTTTAGTTTTCTGAAGATGCTGGAGACAGATGAGCTGGTGTTCTCAAGTCACAATTGCTAAGAACATCAGTATCTTAAGAGATTTGTGCCTGTTTTGTGTGAGACCATGACTGTAGGATGTTCCTTATTACTAGGGATTGTTAAATGAAGTGCCAGTGCTTTCTGACATGTGGTGAAAGAAACACCTCATGAAAATCAGAATGTACCTGTAACCTCACAGAATTCCAAAGTATACCAAAGTACAAGGTACCTTTCAAAGCTTGCTGTTGTGTATCCATGCACGCTCATCAGCATATCTGAGATCACTTAATCACTTCAGTTATGCTGAAACTACTTCTGTTATAAAATGGATGAAGTTGTGTGTTTCCATTTGGAGATAGTCAAGAGGCAAACTCCAGTGTGTGTCAAAGCAAAAGAGGAAGTGCTGCTGTCTTTATCTATTAAACCACAAATCCAGATGAGTTGCAGCCAAGGGAAGGGGGTGAGACTTAAAGACACTTCAGTTGGCCAGAACAGAAGCAATTTGCTGGTTTTGTTTGTGTTTTAGTGTTTGACAAACGGGTGTGCAGCTAGGTGAATTGACCAAATAATGCTTTCAGAATTAATAACATAACTTGCATTCAGGAAAGAGAATCAGTGAATACTGGCCAGAGGACAGCAGGGAGAAGTTGGATAGTCTGGACATGATAAGAAAAAGTTCTTGAAACCTCAGGTTGTGATGCCTTGATAATCCAGCAGAGTTCCCACTTTGAGCATTTACTTTCATCACAGTTTAAACACAAATGTGTAAATTTGTATTTTTACTTCCTACTGATTTCAGTAGTTACTCTTGCTTGAAGAATCCAAGTCAAGCCTAATGGCTGTGAATGCTGTCCCACTTGTTCTATGTATGTATGTATGTATACATAGAACTATATATATACACTCAGACTGTGCTTAAAATACTAAGAGGGGAGGAGGGAAATACAGAAAAGAAAGCCAAATAAATTCGTTCCCTAAAAATACTTCAAAACATGGAGGTTTCACTTCAAAAAATAATAGCATTTTATTATTTTGCATAGCTTATTTCAGTTGTTCTGCTTAATTAGAACTTTTGCTAGTTACTAAATTGTTTATATAAAATTTTCAACATTTCTTATCTGCTCAATGCAAGACAGAACACATGGCATATAGATGCAAGGATCCAAAATACTCTTTTCAACTTCAGACACAAAGATTTGTTATTTTACTTTGAACCAGTTTAAGAAAATAGCTCTGACAAGTTTGTATGTATAAATATACAGTGTAGCATACACTTAAAATTCTGATCAGTATTTTAGCCTGTTTTCCAAGTCTTCCATTCTCTTCGTCATTTCTTCCAGTAGATAAAAGTTAAGGAAAGAGAGCTTCTGATAGGATGCATTAATAGAAGTCAGCTGCCTGATTGCTATGGTCCATAAACATTTTCTTGTTTCTCCTCTTTGACTCCTAGTGGTTTCTTATATGATATTCCCCTGTATTTTCTTGTTCTGATTTGATCAGCTGAGTTGAGAAAGCTGTGTGAAGCCCCATTCCTTAACAGGCATACCTTAACATGGAGTTCAGACTGCAGCTTATTAAAAAGGCTGGTTCTGAAAATTGATTGCTTTTCTCTCTTTTACAGGGAAGATGAATATTTATCTAGTTAATGCTGTTAAAAAAATGTTTCACTTAATCACAGGGAAAACTGCATGTAACTAACAGTAGATTATAAAACTATGGGGCTCTGAGACCCCAGTAGGAATGTCTGCTCCTCATGATCTGCTTCTGCCCACACTTGTGATGGTGGTTTCCAGACAAATGTGGAATAGAATGCAACAAACTCCGTGGCATCTAGGGCTGGTTCCATTTACAGTAAGAAGCTGTAGCAAGGCAAAGTAGTGTACAGCATCCCTTTCCTGACAAGGACTTCCAGTTGGTAGGAATGCTGTCTGCTGCAGGGAGAGGTTGGACCAATAGTGTTTACTTCAGCACCTCTCTTTGAGTGCCGTGGAAAGGCTGCAGCCAGGGGAAGCTGAGAGGAAGAGGAGGCCTCTCATCAAGAGAGAACTGAATGCACTGAGATCTGCCTCAGAAGGATGAATTTGCTGCACCCCATTCTTTGCTTGTTTGACTAGGGTCTTGATTTCAACATCTTAAGGTCTTACACAAGGGAAGATGGAGAACTGGGCATATAGATTGGGATCTTTGACATGTTGCTGTTAGGAATTTTTTGGGGCAGACAGGCAAATTGAATTTGGCCTCTTGAGTTTGGCCAGAATGGCCACATGTACTACGTCCCCCCACTGACAGCAGGAGAATATCCTCTTGCTAGTAAGAGTGGGTATCCTGCTTCTGTGGGTGTCCAGTCTGCTTGGACATTGGGTTTGGTAATTTCTCATCTGTCTGCTGCAGCAAGGATTACTCTGTGCATATGAGCACCATGTGAACTGCATTCTCTTCAACAGCCATATTTCTCAAGTGTCCACAGAGGCAAAGTTCAAGCAGTGAAACTTCACTCGAATACTGACAGAAGTTAATGTGGTTGGACACAAATCAGTTTGGACTGGTCCCTCTAAATTTGTATTGTGTAACTGGAGCTACTTTTGTAGCCAGTTCTTGGTCCCCCACCCCTCAGATACCTGGATGAGGGGTCTGCAGTTATCAAGAACTAGTGTATCACCTCATACCTGAGCTGCTCTTGAGATAAGGCAGAGAAATTATTTTTCTAATAAAGAGGAAACTGGATGGTTCAATACTGTGTTCAAAGCAGTGGCTGCACAGTGCTCTGAGGAAGTGCTTAGCACTGTTCCTATCAGAATTCCTAGTTTCTGGCTCAGTGTTGACAGGTTTTCCATCACCTTGAGTCCTTGAAGTAGAAATCGAAGGGTTGCCTGCTCAAATGGTAAAGCAAAAAAGCACATGTTGCTAAGCTTCTAAGCTTAGCAACTAAGTTCTTTGATTCTGAGTAAGCTCAGAGTTCCTCATAGCCCAGCTGCAGGAGATTACAGTAAAGTGCTCCTCCTGAAGGGGCAAGAATTGGTCTCCTTTCTTGTTAGTGTGCAGGCTGGAACTCTGTCATACAACACTTAAGGATGTGGGAATTGACCTAGAAATTTTTCTCCAAAGTCGTCTGGTGAAGTCCTGTCAGAGAAGTATGTATATTGATGAGAATTTGAAACACCTAGCAATAACTGTACACGACAGCTTTCTCCTCCTTTATGAAATCTGCTTTGCATGGAGTAATTTAATCAAGCGGTTAGAATGTAATTCCTTAAAGTGTCTGCCAAAGGATTCACTTGGGAAGGTGAGAGAGAGGCTGGCTGCTGCAGGGAAGGTCTGAACCGGTAGGCAATGCATCTCCATCAGGTTACCAGCCACTGAGGGCTGTGCTTGCCTTACTCTGGACACTGTTCACAGGTACCTCGGTCTGAAGCTGTTCTTGTGTAGGAAGCACACTGCACTCTTCTGTGCATATAATAAGGGCTTACTGCTCTTGTACACAGTTACAGAACTCAAGTAGAAGATGTGATGTCATACTATTTATTTGATCAGAAGCAGCTTTCCTGAAGAAAACAGGAATTTGCTGCATAAATACTGCATGATGAGTTGTATTGCCAGTTTGCTGCTGTTGTTTCTTGAGATGTGGATGTTACAGGTAGTGTAAAGGCTGCTGTATTAACAGCTCTCTTGAAAAAAACAGACTAACTGGGGGGCAGAAGCTACTGATTTGCACTTCGTTAAGTTTTATCTGCATTTCTTTTAATGCAAAATCAACCAAACCTGAGTACTCTGATTTCCTCTTCATCTGGAGTATGGTTTTAAATGATTCACTGCATCTGGTGCCTCACCAAGTAGTTCAGAAGGGAAACATCTGTACTCTGACACCTGTAGCCAGTAAACGCTATTTCAGTACCATCTGAAGAAGTAACCTAAAGCAAAGTGTGTTAGTCTTGAATTTGACCAGCCCTTTCTTTGCTGTCCCTGAAGGTGTTTACTGTTAGGGGTTATTAAAATTCAAGATCTTTATTAATATTTTGGTCCCTTCTATGAAGGAGAAGCAGATTAAAAGTCTTGCTTCTTGGAAACTATCTATTATGTAGCTTAGATTTTCATTACAATAAATTCATTTTAGCTATGGAGACAGTTTAGACTTGATGCAAAGAAATTTAGTTTGTTTTAACCTGTCTTTCTTATCTTACATGTAAGGAACAGTTACTCAGAAAGGATATATCGCTGGGTGAGTTTTCTTACTTCACTGGTTGCGTAGTTCTGGAATGTCACAAGGTTTTCACATTTGCACTGGTCATTATCTTTTGAAGCTTTTGCTGAAAAACAGAAACACTTAGGCATAGGCTAAATGCTGAATAAATTGAATAGAATGGGGAAGAAATGACAAGGAATTATAAATGCAGAGCAGGTTTAATACAGCTTCCTGTTCTCAAAACAGGTCAACATCCAAAGGAATGCCCTGAGGCAGATTCTGTCAATACTGGAAAACAGTACACGGTGTGTAGTCCCATATATTCAAAGTCTGGATTATTCTAAACAAAGGTAACCCGATTACCTGTTGTTGAGTGAATGTGACTGTCTTCAAAAATATACTTGTGGTGTACTGCAAGATCTGGACAGTCAATGACATCTGTGATGGCTATTGTGGTTGATTCAGGTCCTGCAGGAAACCCCCAAAAGTCTAAAAATCAAACCCACTAAATTATAATTTTATTTTGTTTTCTACTCACATGCACTGAGTTCTCCTTAATTAGAAAGTAATCTCACTAATTGCAGTGAGGATCATTCAAGGAAAGGACTAGGGATACAAAGATGTGAAGGAACCAAGCTGTTAGGCTGTATTTACTGTATACATGATTTAAGTTGTGGGTTGCAGAACTGAAAGGAAATTGGGAAGGTTTCTGTGAGAAACAGAAGTGATTGAAAGCTAAACATGCTTAAAGTGTCAAGCAGTGTTGAACTACAAGGTTCCCCATGAAGCATTTCATTTGGACGGTGTAAGAAGCATGCAGCCATGCTTTTGTCACAGTCAATCTCCGTTCTTCGTGCTGCAGAAAGGAGGGTGACTGGGAGGGGCGAGGAGGCAGGAACGTGGGATGAACCATTTTGGCTGAATCGTGAGGGTTCTCTATAGAAGGCAGCATGAAGAGGCAACTTAGTAGTGACTGGGGAGACAGCAGGACAGGACACTTAAGTTAAAACAGCCAACCTGAAGGCTGTGGACCAGTCTTACGAAGCCTCCCAGATGATGCATCCTGCTGGTGAGGTGACTCTTTCAAGGCTGGTAGATAGAAATTGCCAAAGGAAATGATATCACAAAAGGAGCAATAAAAATGTTCACGTTCCCTAGAAATTGGGATGTTTCTTGCCAGTAACTTGGTGTTTGTCTCTCATAACACATGGAGAATGCCTCATACCTGTGCAATTTAGAAGAGGTCCAGTGTTGGTGGAAACTCGAGGACTTGCCCTTCAACTCAACACTATCAGAGGAACTCTTCAAAAACCAGAAGTGATTATTTAATAATAGTGAAGCAATCTGAAAGGACAGCAATCTACTTTGTGTCCTGTAGTGAAAATTCTTTCATGTTTCATTATTATCCATCATCCTTTGGGATGAACTGAATAAGAACTGCTTGGAGAAAGAAAAAGTTTTACTGTCATACAGTTTTCTTCTTTATAATGGGAAACCTTGATCAGGGAGTTGGGAGTTTTTAGGTGAGAAGGGTGCAGTAGAGTGTATTTGATGCACTACAGTTTTAAGCAAAAATACACGTTTCTAATTCGTGAAGCACAGCCTTTAAAATGTAAGGATTTATTTCAGAGTCCACACCCCGATCTTTTTAGTCAAGAGATTGAAACAAAAACCTTTTTTATTTGAGGTAGAACCGCAGTCGTTGTGTGCCCTGCCCCTTTCTTGCCGCCAGAGGGCAGTGTGGGGACAGCTTCGGTTCCTTAGGAATGGGTCCGTTACTGGGAAATGAACACCTTCGACTGACTGGAGCCCTTCATGGCCCAGATGAGCTAAAGAGCAGGTATCTAACAACTGCACGACTTGACCGATGATGCCAGGGTAGGTGGAGCATCTGGGACACACTCCCTGCTCTGGAACCCAGAGCTCCTTCCCTGAAAGTGAATGCATGGGGGTAGAAGGTGACAGTGTAAACTCTTCTGATATGCCATGAAGATGCAGCAGGGAGGTGGAAGATGTTTTTGTGACATCCAGGTTTGCTATAACTATTGGGATCGCTGCTGGTTTCGTCAGTTTTGATAGATGCACAATAATATACAGCTGTGCTAAGTTGCACTAGGAAGAAGATGAGGCCCTCTTGAGTAGAGGTTGGAATTACTGAGCATGAATATCAGGGAAAAACAGATGCGTGGTTGAATAAGACGACCAGAGATCAGGCAGCAGAACTACAATCTTTATCTATATATAAATATAGATATAGATGTCTCAGTCTGCATGGGAACCAGCTGCTGGAAGGAAGTCAGATTTTGGACAAGGGTTCAGGGCAGAGAGGTGTGGGATGAGATCACAAGGGAAAGAAACAAACTAGAAGCGGAATCTAGCTGAAGAATGAGCAAGGGGGAACATGGATGGTGAAGATTTCTGCTGTAGAAGAGATGAAACAGATAAGATGAATCTTGAATGTTTGACCCTGGGTAATTACTTGCTCTAGAAGTTGTTCAGGAGCTGCAAGCTAATGAGGGGGTTGTTTAGGAAGGGCAGAGGAACTGACCTGAAATGTTTGAGCTTTGGACACATGGCGGGTATGGACACATAATTAGGGACAGAAAAAAAGAGATGCACTGGTAGAGGTGTGGCAGGAGGTCTCCAGTATGGGATGGGAATTGTGCATTTCAGAAACTGCTCTTCAGGCTTCGGAATCTGGTTGGGGCTCTAAGATTTGTAATCTTATTGCCTCTGTGAAGCTGAATAAACACACAAGTAGTGACAGAGACTGATCACCCTGAATCCCTTGGTGTAGTCAGTGCAATGAATAAATTTGTTCGGGAACAATGCTGAAGTTGGATGTTCATTTTTAGTGTTCTGTTTTGTAACAAAACACAAGTAATTTGTTAGGAGGAGCCTGTGAGAAAGTGTAATCAAAAGCAGTGTCTGAATATTTGCTGAACTGATAACAATCCACAATTTGGAAGGAAAACAGAATGTTAACCAGCTGGCTGCTGAGTACTGTCATCTGATCAGGGCTGGGGTCTTGTGACAAAAATAGTATATGACCATGTAATTAAAAGCTCCCATAATGCACATGCTCAGAACAGGGGTGAAGCTGCAATCATATTGAGTGCGTATTATGTATGACATTGCCAGAGCCTCGTTAGTGCTTCCAGTCAGATGAGAAATTAACATTAACCAAGGCAATGAATGGGAACCTTCCGACTGAATTCCTCTTAATAAGAGGCAAGAGAGAAAAAAACCCTCCTTTTTTTTGCCTTTACTACTAGTCATCAAGAGTAATTAATAGTAATCAGCAGCTATTCTACAAGGCAGATGCTTTCTTGCAGAAGGAAAGAAAAAAGCCTTACCCCCAAAAAAACATTTGGAGGGCTCCTGCTTTAGTTGGAAACATGCAGTACATCCACAGCTGGGACTAAGGATGAGAGGCTTTGTCAGTGGAGTCCATGAGGTTCACAGGATCTCCCACTGTCCTCACAGGCTGGAGCCTCAGAAGACCTCAGCTAAGGGTGAAGGCTGGAGTAAAGATAAAAGTTACTGCTATTGTAAAGGAGGAGAAAAATTGGGCTGTAGACAACAGAAGGTATAAAAAAAAACAAACTTTCAGATTGTGTAACAGGTTTGGAGGCAGAATTTCTGGTGGAGTGAGTTGATGAGTAATAGGTAGTCCTGGAGTGTCCAGAAAAACAAGGCTGGGTCAGTCCTCAGTTCACAGGTGTGAGGCATTCATTTCCTGTTGTTGGAGGGGGAGAACAGTGCTGCCCAGTTACCAGAGGTGTGGACAAGAAACTGCCACAAAGGGGCAGGATTTACTTATTTTTTCATGTTGTAAATAATGTAGTTAAAAGGAAAAAAAATGGTGATTGGTAACCACTGTTGTGGGTACCTGAAGGATGCATTTCCATCACTGAGCACTGGGGTTTGCTAATCAGTGAGAATTATTATACTGGGGTTTGCTAATGAGTGAGAATTATTGCTCTGGCTGCCAGATAGTTTTGGCTTTGGCCTCTCAAAAGCTTTTAAGATGACATGCTGTCATCAGAAGATTATCTGCCTAATAAGGTTAATTGAACTGACTTGGTTTTATGTTATCATAGTATTTATTAAGTCAGAAAGACGAAACTAGGACTTCTTAGGACTGAAAGACAAAGAGTATGCAAGAAGAAGCTAAGAAACATCCTCAAAGTCTTTTTTACTGATTCTTCTTTGAGATCTGTATAAAGAAATGTCCTGCAGCTAATTTTTTACAGTAATGTTAAAGAAAAAAAAAGAGCAAAACCTGTTTGCATTTAATTCCAAGAAAAACAACCAGATAAAAGCTAGTGAAAATTAAATAATCTTGTACAATTCTAGTCCTATGACTATCATTATTCCATGTGTTGTTTCTGAATTTTGCTTCAGGTACCAGTTTGAATGTACAAAAACTATTGAGTCTTGGGAATGTGTGAGTGGGAGAGACATGCTGTCCTCTCTCTGGCTGAATAGCTTTCATCTCAGCTCAGATTCCCCCTTCCCCTCGCAAAACTTCGTCTGGGAATCTTTATATGCAAGCTGTTTGTTCTAGAGTGAAGAAACCTTTCACATTTGTGTAGCAAAACTCAGAGCTTACGCATAACTGAAATCCACTCTTTGTAGCTGTGAATATATGTTCAATGAACTATTTTTAGTTTTCTATAACTACACACAGCAGCTCTTGATGATTTATTTTGCTGTGGTTTAGGTTTTTGCTGTTGGTCTTAGGAATTTTTTTTTTTATTCTCATTAAGGTATTACAGATCCCTGATTATTTTCCCACATTCCTAATGAAATAGATCATGTTTATTTGGTGGAGTGGGGTTCATTGCGTGGCTGACTTAACTGTAGAAACAGAAAAGAGAAGGAGCAATCGATTCTTCTAGGCATAGAATTGTACATCTTATGCAACCTTTTTGAAAACAAAGGGAAGATAATTACTAATACATTTACCCAGTGATGGATTAACGGTATATATTCTTCACATATTAAATGGCAGAAAAATGCAAAAAGCAAAACACCTGTAAACATTCACTTCTCATCTATCTCAAGGAAAATGGAATTTTGTTACCTGCACAGATTTGAGCTCTTAGCTCTTCACTTATGTCCTCCAGAGCTGTGAAATCCTCAGCATAGAAGAGATGTTTATATGATGGCTCAGAAGCAATTTCCAGCAGTTCTTCCTCAATTGCTTTTCCTATTCCAACAGCATAGATGATTATACCTGGATTCAAAAGAAATTGCACATACTTACTATTCAGCAGTTCTAATTCTAAGCACTTGTTAATCCATGAAAGGAAAATATGAGAGAAAGAGAGAGCACAAGAAATGTATATTCTATGTAACTTCAAAAAGTGAAGAGACTTGATATGCTTTAATTACTGGAAGATTTGTAGAAACTCTCTTGTTTGCTGTAATTCAACACACAGTTTTTGTGTTAAAGAGATGACACTTGCCTGGCCGCTACTGATAGCAAATGGTCCCAGAAAGAGTATTACAAACGATCCAAGAGAATCAATCGCACAGTTGAGCCTCACAATTGCAGTGCAAGTCCCTGGTTTGTGTGTGTCTGTAGCGTATATGCAATGCAGCAAATTACTGGGTTGATGGGAACACCTGTTACATATTAGCAAATGGGGCAGAATCTTGAAAGATGGCAGTAGTTTTTCAGAAAAATACTTAAGTGTTTCATCAAAATCCTCAGAGCGCATTGAGACTCGATTCTTGCTCTCTAAGGGGCACTAACAGGCTGGAAGGCCCACTTAGGAGGGTAAGAATGGGAAAACAAACAATTTGTGGGGCTAGGAAAGAAAGAGCCTTACGACAGGGATGCTCAGGACAAGTATTTCCACAGCAGAGGTGCTAGGCAGAAGGTAAGTGAGGATGTGTAGTTTTCTTAACCCTGGAAGCAGGGAAGGAGGAAGTGGTTCAGAGCCCCCTCACCAGATAGATTTTAAACAAGCAATAACTACAAAGCAGAAATCTTCAATAACCTCTTTTTCAGCAGTTATTTTTTTATGCTCATGAGCGTATGATCTCATATAACATTTGTCTTTACATCAGTTCTTGCTTAGAAAGTGTCCACAACTAGTACAGATTTTGTGATTCTTAGTACGGCTATGAGCTTCACAGGTCTTTTATACAATTCAAGAGAAGATGTCTTCTCTGGTTGGTTTCAGATAAAACTTGGGATGAGGAGGTTTGATATCTTTATTTAACATAGGGTAATAACTGCTGCACACTCACTCAATCACAACTTTTAACCTTTTTGCTGAAGAATCATGGGCCTGATAATACTACAAAATATACATTTAACAAGTTTTTAACTTTTAACATAAGTATCTCCTTACTTTTCTTCATGAATCCGCCTACCATTGCACTTTAGCCAGGAAAGGAAAACGCTCACCAGAAGCTGATTCAATGTAATGAATGCACCAGTCATGCTGAAGTTTGTTGCTATTTAAAGACTTGGGGATATCAGTGATAAAGTACTCAAGGTCCATTTCATATTGAGCATTACTCTATCGGCTATGCTGCAATTACACAGGGGATGGGTTTGGCTTGTAGCATTGCAGAGCCAGTGTAAGCAGTCCAGAGCTGAGGTTTCATTCAGCAAGTAAGAAAGTTGGCTTGTACTTCTTTCCTTCTTCTGCAAATCTTCCATGCAATTTCACACATCTCACTAGTAAGCCTCTAAATGTTTTTGGTTTTTTTTAAATTATTTTAAAACCCACTTTATCTTTCATTGTAATGGCACTCTTGTTAGAACATGCCCTTCTCATATCCTTGGATGTTTTTCCCTTTTCTTCTTACAGAGAGGTATTGGTCCTAAATAATGCTCTACTAATCATGTATCAAATTCTGATTGATAAGTCATATCAATAAAATGAGCACAGAAAAAAAGATGTGTGGAATCTTTTAAAGTCTATTTTCTCTGTGTTGTGGCCCATCAGCCATGGTTCTTAAAGCAGTTTCTTATAAAATTTAAAAAAAAAGTTTTGCAAAGAAGAAAGGAATAGTTTATTTTCTCAACAAGTTTTGAAAATTTTCAGTTGTCTCTGCTAAACAGATGAAAAGTTTCTGATTTGTGGTACAGGTGTCCTAGAGGATAGATTTCTGCCCAAACATATTAGAAATTAAAAATCACCAGTTTTCAGTCACATTTCAGCATATAGGCCTGTAGAAACAGTAGGATAGACAGCACTACAGCTATATTCTTTCAAAAAGGGTCATCTTCCTTCCAGAACACCATTAGCACTATAAAACTGGTTAAAAATAAAGAATATGCCCTGTAAACAAAAATATAGCCAACTATTACCATGGTATTTCTCACAAGAACAGATTTCTGTGTTTTGAAGAGACAGCTTACGGTTTCTTTTATTGTTTTCCTAGAATTTTTGATGAAGTTCCCAGGTCTCTGTATCAAATGTCTACCCTTAGTGGATACGTTCAGGGCACTCAGGGCATGCCAGGTGGGTGGCACCACTACCTGTGGTGAGACATTCCCCATGGGTCCTGGTCTAGGGATGATGCACATGCCTGGCAGCAAAGGCCCTTGTGAACACAGAGGTCTGATGTGCAGGACAGTGGTCACTGTACTGGCCAGACTGCTGTGGCAAACACTCTCTCGATTAGCACACACCATAACACATCCAAACTGTTACTACATCTTATTTCTAACAATTTTTGCCTTTTGGAATGAGACACCAAAAACATCTCCACTTACCACGTTGCTTTGCTCTGGTAGCCCACTCAGAGACTTCATCCTGGGCCCGTCCATCCGTAAACACAATGGAGATTCGAGGGACATTGGCTGAAAATGGTCTTGCTCCTTCTGTTTCTGTGAAGCTTCTCTCAGACATTTTCCTCAGCGCCAGTCCTGTCATGGAACCTCGACCCATGTATTTCATTTGTGACACAGCTTTCTTCATGTCTTTGGCTGAGCTGAACTGCCTTAATGTAAACTCTGTACGAACCTCAGTGGAATACTGAAGCAAACCAACTCGAGCAGCTTTGGGTGAAATCTCAAGTGTATCCAAGATTCCTGAGACAAATTGTTTTACAATTTCAAAATTATCCTCTCCAAGACTTTTTGATCCATCAATCACAAACACCAGGTCAATTGGGCCTTCAGTGCATCCTGTGGAATGAGCAGCAGAGTGTTCAGATCAAGAAAAAACTCCACAAAGCTGGGAAAGGGATCCAGATACCCCAGCAAAAACTCAGAGATCATCTAAAGTACCCTGATCCTGGCTTGTCCTACTGTGCCAGTGTGTCTGAAGATGTTGTGTACAGGCTGTATCAAAAGCTAAGAGTGTGCCTGTGACTGAGAATTTAACAAAAATATAACCACATTGAATATTTACTGAGATATTTCTGCTTTGCAGAATACTACAACTCTTAAAAATGCAGCAACAATCAGTAAACGTTAAGAATTACTCAAGTGGAGAGAACTGAAGAACATAGCTAGCATACAGACGCAGTTGCCATCATTTTCTTCCAGGGATAAGCCCGTATGCTAACTTTGCATTTGTCAAATTTGTCAGCACTGAGAGATATGGAAGAGAATCATTGAAGCTGCATTTGTGTTGCAGGAGTTATAAAATAGTTTAAAAACTATTTAATTATTGAGAGAATCAGAATTGGCTAGATAAGGGGTTTTTTGCTTGTAACTGTCTACTAATTTTGTAATTAGAAGGCTTATGTATTGCTGCAATTAACCTTTTCTTGTTTACCCATTAGAGCTGGGAGTTTGTCGGAAGACAGGCAAATTTGTATTTCCCATACTTTTTGGCAAATGCACATGCAAAAATCAAAGCAGTTTGTAGGCACTGGGCATCAATAATGAGGTTAGGGAATTTAAAGATTGGAGAATGCCTTCCAAGCTGCAGACTGCTTCTGCCAGGTGAGTTGTTTTGGTTTGGGTTTTTTTTATTCTGGAAAGCAATTGCCTTCAGCAGGCAAAGATTAGTGTGCTTTGTGCAAAGGCTAGCTGTAGAGATGCTCAGCTCCTATTGCATCAATGTAGCTTCCAGGAGCATATGCCATCCTAAGGAATGTAAGATTTGCCTCTTAGTCTGGACCAAATAAATTTTTACCTCCACTCATCTCTGATCTTTGTACAGGAAGAATGCTGTAAGCACTACACAAAAGAAAATTGTGCAGCAGAAATTACTCTGCAGAAATTACTGGAGATGTTTGTTACCAAGCCAATGTACGAAAAAGGGATTTTCAGCTTTAAAGCCTGGACTTTTCTTCTTAGAAAATACCTATTTTAAAACTGTTCAAGAATTCCTTTCTGCAGTCATCTGAGAAAAAGACACCTCACATGTACTAAGGTGATGAAAATGCAATGAATATACATATCACAACCACCTCAACACTACCGCATAAGTCAAGAAAGGGCAGCAGTTCATGGTGCATGGTGTTAGTTAGGGTTGAGAACAGCGAGAACTTGTTACCATTCTTTCGGTAATCACAGTCTCCTCAACTAAGGCATCCATTTTTAGCAGAATAAATGTTTTTACTGAGTTCCAGTAGAATTTCTCCTCCGAGTATTAAGAGATGATGAGATAAATGCATGTCATGTTGGAAGACAAGCAAATAGAATTAATGATATTTTAAAATATAGTATATAAAGATAAAAGATCCACAGTATATGAACCTGATTAAAATGCACATTCCTTGATAATAAGATTCCCCTTTGGCTTTTTCCTGATGTTTCAAAATAATAATTATTTTACTTAACACTATACCAAAACAACTCTTCCAATTTGATAGATTTTTGCTTAGGAGGGCATCAAGTTAATTGTTTGAGACATTTTCTGCCACACACATATGCTCTCAGCTTTCAAATATTATATCATGTTTGAAATAAGAAGTTGTGGCAGTGTTCAAAGCCAGTTGGATGGGGCTTGGAGGCACCTGGTCTAGTAGAAGGTGTCCTTGCCCACAGCAGAGAGATAGAACTAGATGATCTTAATAAGGTTCCTTCCAACCTTAACCATTCTATGATTCTATAATTTTTTGGAAGTGAAGTAAATTAATTTTAGAAATCAAAAAAACAAATGCGTTCTAAATAAAATGTACTTACTTCTGCATGTTTTCTGATCGTCTTTTAGTACATATCCCTCCTGGCATTTGCAGATATAGGAATCGTCATTATTAACACAAGCATATTCACAACCATGGTCAACTGATTTGCAGACATCTTTATCTAGGAAAAATTGAAGTATTTATCTGTATTCTATTTAACATTTTATAAATTCAAAGACTCCAAACATGATATCTGAAGAACAGATGACAAAGGAGTACGAGACCTTTGCTCATTTACGTAGCAATGCCAGAGAAGAGTGTCTGACAGACATCATGAGTTACTTACATCGACACGTCTTCCCATCTTGTCGCAGAACAAAGCCCTCATGGCACTGACAGCTGTATGAGTTGTTATTATTAATGCACATATGTTCGCAGCCATGGTCCATGGATTTACACAGGTCTTTATCTGAGAATTGTTAAGAGAATTCCCTTGTTAGACCATTTGTCAAATACAAAACTGTCATGAACAAGCCTTGAGTGAAATTAAGTCTGTTGTTTCTTTTAAGACTCAAAAACGTATTCCCCATAAAAGTTTCAGCTACTCGGTCCTGCATGTTTTCCTGTCTTGCCTCAATATAAATCCCTTGTGACACTGACACGTGTATGAATCAGTTGGCCAGTTGGAACACAGACATGTTCCAACCATGGGTGACTGTTTTGCAGACATTTTAAACTTGGAATAATGAAAATTGTATTTAGCACAGTTAGCTAAGTAAATAACTTTCACTAAATATAAAAAATTTGGCAATAGTTTTCCATGAAGGAGCTCACTTACATGAAGCTGATTCTATAATAAAGACACAAATAACACACTTGTTGTGTAGCGTGTTTCATTAACAGGTCAGGAAGTACAAACCAAAGATTTAATAACTTACTCCTGCAAGTTTTTCCATCTTCCCTCAGTATGAAGTCTTCATGACACTTGCAGACATAGGAATCATCAGTATTAACACAAATATGTTCACAGCCGTGGTCAACCGAGTTGCAAACATCTTTATCTGAGAAGAGTGGATGGGGTTTGTGAGGTGAGGCTTGTTAGGGAGAGATGGTATCATTTAAGCAGCCCAAATAGTTGGAAGTCACAAACATACACATGTGTACTTGCACACACAACACTTGAAAGCCTCAAATAAAAGCATACTTTCATAGCTAAGGCTACTCACATCTACATGTCTTTCCATCTTCCTTCAGTATGAATTTTTCACGACACTGGCAGATGTAGGAATCCTCAGTATTCACACAAATTTGTTCACAGCCATGGTCAACTGAGTTGCAAATGTCCTTGTCTGCAAACAGGAGAGTTGGTAGTCAGCACACATCAGCAGAGGCCTTCATTATTTTATGTGTAATTCATCCAGTCAAGTTCTCGTGCTACTTACTTCTGCAGGTTTTCCCATCTTCTCTCAGTAGGAACCCATCATGGCATTTGCAGGTATATGAATCACCAGAATTAACACAAACATGTTCACAGCCATGGTTGACTGATTTGCAAAGATCTTTATCTGAAAACAGATGACAGCTTTTGCTGGTTAGCGCATTTCTACACAAGCATGAGCTGCAGATAAAAAGTATGTTGATAAATATCAGACTACTTACTTTTGCAAGTTTTTCCATCTTCTCTTAGCAGGAATCCCTCCTGGCACTTACAAACAAATGAATCACCAGCACTTGCACACACATGTTCACAGCCATGGCTGACTGATTTGCAAATATCCTTGCCTGGGAACAGTTAGATAATATTTATGTGGCTTGTTAGTTAAACTTTTTGTTATAAATGCAAAGACTGGGGGGTTAATCCTACAAGCAAAAAAAGATGGAAGCTTGCAAACTGAAAGCAAATCTCTGGCTAGTTAAATGATGGACATCTTAGCTTGCATTGCGTATGAATCCTTTATCATCTGACCAGAACTCCATGGTTTGGATGACCTCCAACTGAAAATCAACCATTTTAGGATTAATCTGACTAGATTAAGGAGGAGAAGGACTTTACATTAAGAGCACCAAGAGCGAAAGGAGGGAATAATTTAGTACAGTCACTCAGCACAAATTCATGCTGGTAAAAACAAAACTAAGAAAAACACCACAGGACATGATTTAACCATAATTCTTAAAATCCTTATATCAGTGGCAAGAGTCCACATAAACAAAACCTGAAAGAATAGGAACTACTTATTTAAGACGATAAATAAAATCTAACTGCATTTTATTTATCTGGATCGCTGAAAATTTATGTGAGAACTTTGTATGACTGCAATGTTAAACCAGCTGGTTAAAACCTCTTCAAAAAGGACAGATGGAGAGAAAGTGGAGCCATCTCTCAGCATTTCCTTTTTCTTCTTTATGCAACACAAAAGAAAATACCAGTTTCTAAGGGAGAACTACCTTTACACAAAAAGTGGAAGAGTCCTGACAGCCAAGTTCAACTTGACTCTAGAGGCTTATATTTTTACAAGAACTTCAATCTGAGCCAAATTTCATGGGGGTCTCCTGCTACCAAAACAAAAATTCCAAAAACTACTACATAAGACAACCTTTTAACTCAAAAATAATTATATTTAAGACGTGGCAATCTAAACTAGATCTCGTCATATTGGATAAAAGAGAAATTATAATGTAAGTAAAAATTAGCATCTGCTTATACACAGTGTGCACAACTTGGACATACTTGTTTATAAACAGAATCAAATACCAACCAGCAGCAGACATGGCTATTACTTCAGAAGGATGAATTTTGCATAGCTGAAAGCAAATATGAGCCAGACTATTTTGGGATGCAGGAGGGGGAAATAGTAATAAAAAGCATCCACGATTGCGCTATTTTAGGTTATTTTACTAGACACCCCCCAAAAATGTGGTCTCACAATCTAAAAAGAATGCCAGGGTAGTTAAAAATTTAGAAATTGAAGTTGAAAACAGCTGTAAGATTTGAAAAAATGACTGAAAGAAAGAAACATTCACAGTATTTACTGAATGTGAAAATATTAGGAATTTGAAAATGCTGAAATAATAAGAAAAAGGATAAGGGGGTGCATGGCCAACCAAATAAAGGGTAGCATGAATATATTATTTAAATACTTTTAGGAACAAAAAGCATTCAAACAATGTATTATTAATTAATAGACAGAAAGGTAGAATTGCCAATCTTAATGCAGAAATATAAAAAATTCTATTGTGTTCAGATCTGAACTTATGAAATAGATTACTGATGATTCTGGTAGAGTGAAGAATTTCACACTGTGTGAAGTAGGTCACACAGCACCTACTGAACACACACACACACATATTTTTGAATCAGTAACTCCAGATAACTTGCAGCAGAGAGTTGTAAAAGAGATTTCTGAAGGATATCTTGGATGCTTAATGTTAATTTTCAGTAACTCCTAGAACTGTGAGGAAGCCCCAAAACACTGAGCTATCTCCATTCCCAGTGTATGCACACACACTGAAAATAGTACTGTGGTTCCAGTGTTTAACAAATGAGTAGTTCACTGTAAGCCTGTCAGCTTGACATTGATCTGAATTAAAATAATGCAATAGATAATGTTGAACTTGAGTCAGAGTAAAATCAAAGAAAGAGGATTAATATCAATCAGCTTGGTGTTATGGAAAAATAAATCCTGGAAAACTAAATAAATATCTTTCTTAATTGATTATGAGGTTGGTTCTTAAAGCTTATGCTGTTCACACAATGGAACATTCAAAAAGGCAGCAGTCTTGGTATTTATTTTGATTAAGGAAACAGACTACAACATTATATTGATTAACACTGGCTAGAAAGGTCTTCAGAATCAATTGTAAATCGGAGACTATCAAGTAGCTTTCTTTCTAAGAATTTGTCTTGCTCCTCTACTACTTAATATTTTTATGGACAGCCTAGAATAAAACACAAAATAATCAAAGTTTGTAGATTACTCCACTTTTGAGAGAATGGCAAATAAAGATAAAGCAGCTGCTGACAGAAGGTAACATGAATCTTTTTGGGTAACAGCAAATCATATGTATTTTAAAATAGCCAGAATTAAGGATATACATTTGGAAACAAAGAATGAAGGCTGTACTTACAGGACATGGGACACCTGTAATAGTGAGAATCTTAAACAACTTTTGATCATGGTAGACTAATTGAACATGAGTGCTAGCAGAATATTTTGGTCAGAGACTATCTTTTGTCAAAAAAAAAGATAGATTAAACAAAAGATAAGTTATTTTTGAAAAGATAGGTACATTCAAATAAGAATTAGATGGGTTATTATTCCTCTGCCCCTGGTCTCCTATTAGAAGACTTTCTTTCACTGCAGCGCACCCACAGGGATGCTGATAAATAGCAGAGGTTTTAGGGGAGCAAGAACAGAGTTATAAAAAGATTAGAAAACATAAAAAGCCTGAAGGAGTTTCATTTGCTTATCATTTACAAAAGAACATGCTAAGAGGTTAAGGAACAAGTTAAGTCATGATCTGCAGGAATATAGACAGAAGAACACAGTGGTAATTAGAACTTCAACCCATTACAGTAAAATGCAGCAACATCCTATGCTCAAGATTAAAACTTAACATACTCAATTTGGAAATGAAGTTCACATTTTAATGAGAAAAATATTCCATTCTGGCCACTATGAATCAGTGAATAATATTCTAACAAGACAAAAATTAAATTTCTCCTTTCATCAATAAACTACTTACTTCGGCATGTTTTCCCATCTTGCCTTAGTACAAATCCATCATGGCATTGGCAAGTGTATGAATCATCATTATTAACACAAAGATGTTCACAGCCATGACTGACTGATTTGCAGATGTCCTTACCTAGGAATAATCAGATTTTATTTACTACAGTTTGATGAATAAGAACATTTCCAAAACTTCAAAGACTAACAGTAGTAATCTCCCAGTAAATAAAGAATTTATTCTCCTTTTTGTAGGCAAAATCTCCTATAAGAAGAACTGCCTCTAAATAATATGTTTCTTCTATAGATGTCTGAATATAAAAAATATAGTAACATTAAAACAACTTACTTTTACACATTTTCTTATCGTCCCTCAATATAAAACCCTCATAGCACTGGCAAATGTATGAACTATCAGTATTCACACAAATATGCTCACAGCCATGGTCAACAGAATTGCAAACATCCTTATCTGTTAAAAAAATAAGGTTGCCATATTTAAAATACATCTACAAATGCACAGATTATAAAGAAAATCTTCTACTAAAGAGAAGGATACTTACTTCTACATGTTCTTCCATCTTCCCTTAGTGCAAATCCCTCATAACACTGGCAGATGTAGGACTCATCAGCATTAACACAAACATGTTCACAGCCATGGTGAACTGAACTGCAAATGTCTTTATCTGAGAACAGTTGGCGATATTTGGTTAAAGCAATCTACAGTAAATGTATCACACAGGGAGAAGTAACAGCTTTCATTAGGTCTACTGATATCACTGGAATAAACAGGTAACATTTTAGGCAGCGAACACTTTTAACTCTTGGTACCTGAAAATTTTTGAGTATTTTCTGTTTCCAGTCTGTCAGCTGATCTATTAAAATACACTATTTTTGTCCACAGAGTCTCTTACAAACATTTGGTAGGTCTAAATGTATAAATATATAAATACTACTCCTATATTAGACATATGAGGACTACTCCTTTATTATGACAGTAAACTGTTGTATTTGTTTGAATGCTTCTCAGATCTACATACTGTAGAAAAAATTCTGTGAGTAAATCTCAGAGTACTCACTTCTGCATGTTTTCCCATCTTCTCTCAGCAGAAAACCCTCATGACACTTGCAAACATACGAGTCATCTTCATTAACACAAATATGCTCACAGCCATGGCTGACTGATTTGCAGATGTCCTGTCCTGGGAATGATTGATATAAATGTAGGTTTTGAATGAAAATATGTTAAAGAAATGTAACTATCAAAAGGAAGTTTGTTGCTTCTTTTCCAGTTAGAAGTGAACAATACCCCTTTCCTTCCTTGCCTGCTGCACGTGCAAAAGTGTTCAACAGATACCAGTCACTCACTTCTGCAGGTCTTGCCATCTTCTCTCAGTATGAATCCCTCACGACACTTGCAGATGTAGGAATTGTCAGCATTAACACAAACATGCTCACAGCCATGGTTGACTGATTTGCAGACATTTTTACCTGGGAATAATTTAATATAAAAAAAATCTGTTAGTTAAGGGCAGTATGTTCAAAGTTGACTTGCTTTTAGTGTATTCTAACTTTCTGAGACAGGCAGATTTTGTCTCTGTTTGTGCAGAATAACAAAAGAGGGTGATGTTCTGAAACACCAGCTAAGAATAAGGAGCTTTTCATTCATCATGGTAATATCTGGATGCCTTTAATTTTTTTCTGTAAAGGTTTTTGAACAGCAGATGTTGATGTTAGATATTATGGGGATTGTAGTTACAAAACACTGGATGCCTGTGAGTTTTTCAGAGACTTATCCATGATTCTTCTTTGATCGCTTAGTGACTTATGCTATAAAAGTTGAGAAAAATTTGCTATTAGGTTTTTTCTTGGTATCTGCAGCTCCTCATAACTGTGTAACGTAGTCAAATTTGTAATATACTTATGATACTTCTTTTGCAATCATCCTTATCCCATGCTGGACAAAATGAACTTTCAATTAATAATGTTGCAAGCTTCATGCTGGGTAAGACTTTATAAGCATTATATATTTTTACCTTGAAATTTTAGAAGAAAATTACAGTCGTCCTAGCTCTGGATAGGTTTGGATCCGCAACTGCCCAATTTCAGGGCTAGTTTTTATATGGCACAGATGTTTAGGGTGTGATTCAGGTGCCTAAAAGTATGCATTCAGTACCATTTTAGATACCGTAGCATATCCAAGATATTGGCATACTGCTGGCAAATATGACAACAAAGAGGAAATATGACCTCTTGAAATCCTTGAACATTTAAAATTACATTGCACTGCAACATTTAGGCAATCCAATCCTACCTTACAGATTTCTTCTATGTGTGTAATATTAGACCCTGAGTTGCTGAATAATAACTTACGTTTACATGTTTTCCCATCGTTACGAAGCCTGTATCCTTCAAAACACTGACAAGTGTAAGATCTGTCACCATTTACACACAAATGTTCACAGCCATGATCACTTAGAGCACAATGGTCAACTCCTGTAGGAGCAATCAAAATTATTAAAAAATTAAACCAATAATGACTCGATTATTTTTCATCTCTAGTATTTGCATTCCATATGAGCAAGTAAATATAAGTACATTGAACTGCCTAAACAATAATTCAGTTTCTCATCTGATTATATAGCTTCAATAAAATGTAAGAAGTCCTAGTAATGTACTTTTCATTGATTGCTTTAAGCAGAGTTGAGAAATCATACTTTTCTGTGCTTAACATAGCTAAACAGAGTCCATGTCTGGATTGGATTAAAGCGGATTAAAACAAAATACTTAGGCAATGATTTTATATAAGACACTGGCAAAGACATAAAAGCTACCTTGTGAACATTCTTTAAATAGTCTCTAAATGGCCTGAAGTGAAGGTGGCAGTCCCCAGAACTCACTTGTGGACCTGACCCAGTTCCTGTGGCAGCAAGAAGAAAACCTCTCAGATGTCAGTGGGATTTGGCTTGGGCTATTCAAGCTTTTACAAAGAATTGCAAATGACAAGTGCTGTCAAATATGGTCCACTTTTCATCCCAAATTTCCCAAGTGTTTCTTCTCTGTAATATAAAGACATAGGACTCCTGGGACTTTGCAGGCAGCACTTGCTACTGTCTATTGGCTACACACACTTATTTTTTTGTAATGAGTTGTTAGGGTACAGATTTGGTTACCATTCAGGTGTTCCCATAGCTTTCTTAAGATACTTGAGCCAGTGTATATGACACATGTCCCAGATGTTTTCTCACTAGGAGTGGTATATGTTAAATGCTAATCCCTTCCATTCAGCTGCTCATTCAGGATATTGCAAAGTGTCAAAACTCTCTTCATGGTAGCCTAAAAATGTTCACGAGGTTTCAACATCTCATCTAGAGCTCATGAGTAGGACAGATCTTTCCTAAATAGATATGAGGACAAGGTTATGAGAAGAGGAGCTACTCAAAAAAGCTTAGTTTCATTGCACTCAGCACCATTTTCATAGAATCATAGAATATCCTGAGTTGGAAGGGACTCACTAGGACCAATCAACATCCTACTACTGGCCTTGCACAAGACAGCCCCAAAAGTCACACCATCTGCCTAAGAATGTTGTCCAAATGCTTCTTGAACTCTGCTGCTGATAGGTTTCCAAGTACAGCCTGGAGGAAAATAACTCAGGAATGAAAATTATCTCTTGTTACTACAAAGGAAAAGGGATTTTCCATTTGCAAGTTGATAAAACTCCATTATTTGGCTGTTTCTAAATTTTCAGTGGTACTACAGATAAATATCTAAAAAAATTGGTTTTAGTAGACCCTATTGTTGTTACACATACACTAATTATACTTTTGTATTACTGTCTGCCCCTTTCTAGAGAGCTGCAGTGGCAGACAGAAGCAAAGTCTGTCAAGGTACTGGATGGGGCTAAAAAGGTAACTACAGAGGCAAACACAAGGATAAATACAAAGGCAAACTGCCTTTGCTGATTTGCCTCACTTCTCTTCAGATAATTTTTGTGACAGAGGGCTTGTAGTTTGACTTCTCTTAAAACTGTGCTGCCTGAGAGCAAGAAAAAGGATGAACTCTGGAGCTGCTCCAACACTCTACAAGCTTGAAAAATAATGTACCTCCAAAATTTGTGGAAAAAAAGGACAGAACACTCTCACCAAAGAGGTCCATAAAAAGTCAACAGGTAAAATGAACTCAGATCCTTCTTTTTCTGGCCCTTTCTATACATTATTTTTCCAGTGAAGGAGGCAATTCATCTGTTTGTGAAATTGTATCAATTCTCAATGATCATTTGATTTATAAAGAGCAGAGAGCTACCAGGACAACTTCTGCTCACTTACTAAGGGTTCCCATGCTAAATGTAAAGCTCAGTGTGGGGCTCTCAGCTCTCCTCCTGCCCCGGGTAAAGTGGTGCAGTTTGCCTGGGGGACACTGCTGTCCAGATGACCTGTCAGACACATTTATCATGTGACTGAAAAACTGTCCTCAACACCTGGGGATAAATAGGTCTCCCAAAACTTTTCTGAATATGTGAGGAGTAAGAGTTATCTTGACAAGTATTCTTTCCTAAATACTTTTTCTGTTTCTGCTTTCAAATAATTATTAAAGTATTACTGAAATGCAGACTGTAAGAATAAGTTGAAGACGAGTCCTCTTCCCTGTATGAAAACAGAAACCTTTCCCAAGGGACCTGAAATGAAGGATGTTCTCGCAAGACTTACGTGTGCAGGTTTTTAGATCCTCATTGATGACAAATCCTTCAGAGCACTGACAGACATAGGAGTCACCTGTATTTAGGCACAGTTGCTCGCAGCCATGATTGCTTTCAACACAGTGGTCCACTCCTATTGATTTGTGTTAATGATTGAAGAAATCACATTGGTGTCTTAGATACATAAACTGTGACTCTGTAGTTAGTACATTTTACCTTTGCAGAGCAAGGGGAAAAGATCAGTACAGCTTTTTACTTATGCAAGTATCCCCAGCTACCTGAGAAACCTGAGTTAACAACACCTAAGTGAAATTAATTCAACAACGCCACTTGGCAGATAGCAAGCTTGGAGAAGTGCAGATTTCCCTTGCCAAAAATTGCAATGTGATTGAACTATCACAAAGTGGAGAGAAGGGAGAATCCTGAAGCCCAGTCTGGTCTTACCCACAGAATCATGCTTTCCTTCTTTAAAAAGCAAGACAGTCTCTTATGTTCACCATTAAATTTTCTCAGCAAATACGAGTATTAGTAATTTTTGAAATAGAAATGATGGCTTTCAGATTGTTTCATAAAGACTAAATTCTTTTTTCAACAGGACAAGAAATCACCAATTTAAAACTTTAACCTGCCAACAGGTTCAAGCAGTTCAAGCCTAGGGAGGGATAGATGGAAATTATGAGTGTGAGAGTGTCTTAACATATTCCATTTCTTTGATTTTCCTATTCCTACTCCAAGTAAGATAAAATAGAGTATGTCTTCAAAGTCTTGTATGCAACTAGTGTGAAAGACAAAAGGTGGGGGAAGGGAGAGAGGTGTGAACTGGGTTTAAAAAATGTATTTCCTCACAGTGGACAGCAAAGCTGTAGGGTGAGATACGTGCACTTGCAGATGTACTATGCAATTTGCTGACTCTGTGAGTATAGAAAAAGGACATTTTAGGAAAAAAGCTTTGAACTTCCTCATAGTGTTTTCCTGCTGGTTTGTTAATGTCTAGTTTTAGTTATATAGGCCCAAATCACTTTAGCTTAACTTGATCAGAAGTAGTGGAGTTCCCTCAGACACAAACACAGTCTCGCATGTCTCCAGTTGCAAATCATTTACAGATGTGAACAGACATGTCTGCAGCAATTTGTTTACATTAAAAATAAATCTGTACTTAATGTTAAATCACTTATTCTAAATATTTCTGTTTATTGGTTTATTTAACTAAGCAACGAGTTTGCAGTAACTGGTCCAGATTTACCATTATACATAGAGAGACATCGTAGGCTTGAACAAATGAAGCTGAGGTGTCAGTTTTTACTAGCTAAAGCAAGTTCCAGCTGGAACCTTCTCCTTTTTCCGAGAGTTCACATCATCATGAAGAGGCTTGTGTAACTTGTCAGAGCACAAAAAAATGTGGGGAAAAAAAAGAAAATACCCATATTCTCTGTGAAAAATTACATCTGTTTGGCTCTATCTTTTCAATACAAACACCCACACCAATATGAATTTTTAACATTTAAATACTTGGGGATCTCATGCAAAATTTTGTAACACACTCTTTCAAAGAGTGCAGTAATCAGAAAGGTGCTAATTACCAGGCTTTGGAAATCACTATAATTGTAAATTTTGTGATCACATGTGCTTCATTACATGTGCAAAAAAAAAACCACACAAGCAGAGAAAACTACTGGGGAAGGCTCACTGTTTTTACAGATAAGAAATGTCTTAGGATATATTAATTTTTAGATATTCAGCTTGAGAAAGTCTAAAACCATAATTATCAAAAAGTTGCAACACATTTAGGTTACCTTAAACATGGCTTTATCACAGTTTATTTAAAAATTATTATTCCCTGTCCTATCAAGTTTTTTAAAAATTTCAGTGACCTGAGTGATATTTTTTTAAATTTGAGTATTCCTTTGGAAAAGTATGTCATAAGTACATTGGGGAAAAATGCTGCCAATATTTTAGGTGATACACAAAATGGTTCTCTGCAACAAAACTATCTTCTAAAACTGGGTGATGCCAAGCGGGCAGTGCTGTTGGGTTTCTCTGGGGCAACACCAATCCTTTGTTTAGCAGCATTCTTCTGAAAAGAGGACATTTCATTGAATGGATCACTGAAGGTGTAAACATACAGAAGAGATGGGTCTCTTCATATCCCCACATATCAGCGTACAGCAATATGAGGTGTGCTGCACGTTACACAGCCCATAGCAACAATACAGATGTTCAGCAGCAAGCACTGCCCTTGTGTCAGACTGTGCCTTTGTGTGAACTGGCTGAACACATTTCCCCAGTTATTTGGATTGGAGAAAATGATGCTTTAGTTCTCTGTTGGATCAGGGATCTCACTACAGCATTACTTCACTAGGCCTGGCTTGTGGTGGACTTTGCAGTAACATAGGTTTGCATGACTCAGATATCTCAAAAGGGACCCAGAAGTGTTTTCTCACTCTGTTCACACCTCTGCCTTGCAGTAAACTAGTCACTGCAGTTCATGAGACACACTCATTGCTGCACGTATTGCCATGGTGTTGTTGGGTGTATCTGGGATGACATCTGCACACAAATAACTCTTCCACGTTAACACATTCATGTTCACAGTCATGCTGACCTGAAGCACAGAAGTTTACTTCTGTGAAGAGAAAAACTGAAGCCAGCCATAAGGGTTTCTGAAGTAAAACAGCTGAGAAAAACTCACTTATGGATTCCGTGCTTTGGACACCTACTTAAGCTGACAGTGAGATGAGGAACTGAGAGCAGACTGCAAACACTCAGCTGTGTAAGGCTTCACTTTGACCCCCTAGATCTCCTCCTGTAGTCATGAGAAGTCACACGTAGTGGTGAAGGAGGAATGCCTGGTTCTTGTCACCACTCATCTGTTGTCCCTGATTTCTGAAAAGGGCATATATGCAAATATTCTGCTTTATTTTACAAGCTTAGCTTAGCTAACATGACCCTTGTTACAACAAGATTTGGAATAGGAGCTTAATCTTGGAAACATCACCAGATTTGCAGCCAATTCCAAAGCCCTGTGAGGAAAAATACCCACAATGGGAATTACAATTTGCCTTTAATTTGCAATTACATCCTTGGCATTAAGTATTTTATACAATGCTGTTCTTTTGCTTACCAAGGCTATTGAATCTATAAAAACTTGAATGTATTAAAATACCATATAGATAATAAAAAGCAGAATAGCATGGATTGCTGCAAAAACAGCACAGTGCAAACAAAAATGCTTTGTGAGAACGTATCTTTAAGACTGAACAAAAATACAGTTTCAAAACCAGATACATTTTATGAGTGTCTAGAAATAGAATTAGATTGCTCCAAACAAGTTTATTATATTCATAAAATATCAGAAGTACAATCTTCTCCCCCCAACAACTGAGTCACAGGATCAGGCTATTGCATTTTGCTGAATATATTCTCCTTTAACACATTACATTAAAAATCTGCTGTGATTCCAGGCCCCCACCCAAGAAGAGCAGTAACACTAAGTCTTTCTAAAGTAAATCGTATGTGTGATTGGTTTATAACACTGACACTGCTCGTGCTGTTTTTACAATTTTTTTAGGAAACTGTGAAGTTTCGTGTCTAAGTTGATTTTGATAGCTATGTTGTCTGTTCAACACATTTCCAAGCTGATTAAATGTATCTGTCCTTGGCTAAACCAACTGGGCAAAACAAGGTGATTTTTAAAATTAATTTCAAAGCTGCTTGTGTCTTTACAAACCAGAAAGTTTCAAATAAGTAATGAACTTATTTTAAGTCACTTTGGTTCCACATTAATCCTCAGGTTTCCATAAAAGTCTTCAAAAATGTCTAATATACAAAGTAATCTACAAAGCAGCAAAATGTATATTTTCCCAGCATGATTCATTCAGTTAAAATTCAAGGTTATAAAGAAACATTTGTTTCAACCTTAATTACAGAGAAAACTTCCATCCTTTCAGAAAGGAAACGATTCACTGCACGTTCAAGAAATAAAAGCAGATGAACTTTATTATGCCCAAAGGATTACTCACTTTTGCATGTTTTCTTATCTGGATTAAGTCTAAATCCTTCTTGGCATTGACAAAAATAGGAATCATCTGTATTAACACATTCCTGTTCACAACCATGGTCCTGAAGAGAACAATAGTCTGGTTCTAAATGAAAAAAAAGTTTGTGTCAGTGAGTAATATAATTTCTCAGAAATAAGCTAGGTAAAAACGAGTTATTTTGTTCTCTTTTCTTTTGCCTTTTTTTCCTTAGGCACCATTTTGCTGTTTTACCATATTGTGTCAAACCATGAAAAGAAAAGGTTTCTTTTTTTCCAAATATCTGCTATACTGAGGTACACCTGACATATACTACAAAGAATTATTTGAGAACAGAAGTTCATGCAGTAGAGAAGTTAGAATCTTAAATATTTCTTAACATTTTGCAGCTGAGCCTTAAACATTGTCCGATCAAAATTGCCTCTATTTCACTCAGAGCACGTTAGACATGATCTGTAATAAACACACAAACACGCTTTCGAATGCCGTTCATTATATCACAGCAAGCCAACCAGGTCATCAGGAGTGTGGATGTTTTCAACAGCTCTGAGTGCTTGCTTCACAATTCTTCCATCTAATATGCCCATGGAAGAGAAGATAAGCAGCCTAGAAACAGCTACCACTACTGGATAAAGTACCTTAGAAAGGAAAGCAATTGTGCACTGAGCACTGAGATATTTCCATATAGTGTTTATCATTATTGACGAAGTCAAAGAACCTGACATTCACTCAGATGCACTGTCTGCCCCTCCCTTAGTTTTGTGTCAGTGTAGTTAATTTATACTAGTGAAAAATGGTCCTAACCCTTCAGCACTGCTAGAAGTAGATAAATAAGTCACAAATTACGTAAACCACACTTCACAAAATATCCAGGCACTTTTGAACACCTCATTATTGAACAACCTGAAAACTCAGGGGGTTTTATTGTTCCCAGAAGTTAATTATTTCCAGAAGTGATTTGTTTTCAGAGGCATGGACACTTCTTTCTTTGGATTTGTGGCAAGTTAATTGAATTGAGTCTTTATATATGATGAAAGCCCTTAGTGATAATAAATCACCTATATTTACAGAATAAACAAAGTGGAATGTGACTATCTAAGAAAACTCAGAAGGACTATTTTATAACGTATGAACACCACTCTGTATATTAATTAACATTAATAACATTAATTAACATTTCCTTTACCAAAGCTTTTTTTGACAGCATATGCACATACATATATACATAACATGGAGATATCTTATCTGTTTACTAAGATGAAGATTAGAAAATATAGTTTGTTGAAGAGTGCACTGAAGAGACAGAACCCAAAAAGCCACGTGTGTGCACCAGTGGAATACAGCTGTGTGCCTTCTGGACCTACTCAGCGCTGTGATGCATTTAGCTGCTCGAATCCTTGCTCACTCAAGTGTGCAGGAGAGAGGTTTCCTGGGTAACTGATTCTGAAGATGACCACAAGGGTTGAGAAAATATGTATTGTTATCTTTGTTGAAACCTTGAGGCTATTCTGTTTGGGACACTAAAAACACTTCACAGGGCTTCATTAACACAGCCCAGATTAACAATGTTAACAGAGCCTTGTCCAGCTACAAATTATGTGAACCCACCCAGAATTCAAATGGGCCATTCTTAAAGAGCAACAGTGGAGGCTCAGCACCCCCCAGTACTGGAGAAGGAGAAGCTGCCATCTGTCCTCTTGAGGGGAGCAGCAAGAGTGGCAGAAGTCTCCTTAATAGTAGCTTGAATGTCCTCCACCTGCATCACTGATAAACCAAATTTGCTGTGCTCTTCCAGCCATAGAGCACTCTGATAGTGTTGACAAGGTTGCCTTCATGAGCATTGCTCCCTGTGTTTTATTCTAAGAACTTTGGAATACTTCCCAGAGAAAACATTTGTCAGATATGCATGACCATACTGACAACACTTATATTTCCAAGCATTTCTTTGTAGCCATGAGCATAAAGGCTTACTTTCTATTTTTGAAAGGGAAGTCAGGATTCTGAGACAATCACGAGATCTCAGGAGTGGGCGCCTCAGGCCTGCTTGCTGATGCAGAGAACTTGTCTGGCATGGGCGTGAGTCTTGGCTAGCTGGCCATCATCCCTGAGACTCAGTACACAAGCCAAATATGTAGAAATTTATGTTAAAAGTTTTAAAGTCACAAATATTTTGAATCCAGTGATCTGTAGTTTGTTTGTTTGCATCGTTTATGCTGACCCAAACGCAGTGTGATTCAAAACATATGGGAACTAGGGGACACTTTTGCTCTGAAGAGCTCTCATGCTGTCTTGACTTGCACAGCATTAAGAGCTACACCGTTCTTTCATTCATGCTTTAATTTATCAGCAAGGCTCAGAAGACATCAAGTGTAAGGAAAAGTGGCTTAGTAAGTTTTATTTGTGCTTATTTATGCCCAATATACTGTCTCAAGCAACAGATAGAGGATAGAGACAGGGCAAGCCTGAAATACTACTTTCCCAGAACATTCTCTCAGATGTCAGCATTCTGTGGATCATCAATTTAAACATCTTAAAATAATGCATAGAGTTAGGCCATAAACTAAACATCAGTCAAGGCATAAGAAATGTTTATGCAGTTTTAAGGACTTTTTTCAGTTCAAACTGGAAGACAAAACACTGCTTAAAATCCACATTCTTAAACCAAAGAAATTAACAAAAACTTAGGCTTGGGCAGTGGAAAGCACACTAAAGTAAGATTTCAAATATATATGGATGTGGAAGTATATGTGGAAGTGTAATTAGCCAGCCCTTAGCTGACAGATACTTGACAAATGGGAATGTTAATACAATCTACAAATGATGTTAACCACTACAAACCATACTCGGGCCCTTGGAAAGCAGAAATTTCATCTCCCCTGACTCTGACCATCTAAAAATGATGTGTCCAGTCTAACAAGTCATCCAGGCCCCCTGCATATTCAAGGAAAATACAGGCACTTCCATAAATTTGTGTCAGAACTGGGAGCAATCACCTTTGAGAAGTGTATGTCCCTTTCCCTTGATCATAAAAACACATATACAGCCTGGATTACATGTTTTCTTCCTAACTGTTAAATTTAAGTGAAATAGATACCAAGCATAGTACATAATCCAGATACAGTCTGTAGGCTAACCAAGTCTCTCATCAGAAGGACTGAAATGCCCCAAAGGCTGTGAAAACACAGAAATGCAGTGCTATATTGATGCATTTTTTCAGAAATAATGTTTGAATACATTATTCAATGATATGGGCTAAATTCACCACTGGCAGCCGCAATCATCTAAAACTAATGGAGCGTGCCTGCTTACAGGCACAATAGTATTATTTCTTTATCAAAGCCCACATCTACGAAGAAAGGTAACTAGAAAGGTACATTAAGGTTTTTCCTTGACATTTCCTGAAAGGGAGTTATGACATTAAACACCGTGGAGGTATTAGCTTGTTTTCCCAATTATGGAAAGCCTTGGCATGAGTATTTTCTGGTCTGTCAGTTCCCCTCCACTTTATGTCCATTCCTAACTCCAGTAATTTTTGATCTTTTTAGCCTGGTATCAAATTTTACAAACAACAAACAAGCAAAGCCATGAAGTTATTATAAGCTGGTGGTAATATGGAAGCTTGGTAGAAGATACTGATGTTACCAGGACTTTGTCACACTATCACAGAACTCAGTCGGGAGAAAAATCCACAGAAAAGTAGACTGTAATGTTTCTTCTGATTGGGAAACTACTCATAATTTAAATCATCTTACAAAGGAAACTGATTATAAATTGTCTTATGCAGACTTGTTTGTTTACCCAGCTAGGGAGATTACATTCTAACTGAAAAAAGCCGAATAATCAAGGAGAAACCCAAGACAAAGCTTTGGCTTTTTGCTGTTGAAAAGAATCTGCATTTCATGTTAAAAGTTTCCTGTCCATAGGAGGGACCCCTACCCTTAGGCTCTCCCCTCAAAACAACTTTCTTTGCTTTCAAGACCTTTGGTTTCCACGGCACTCCAGCATTTTCTATACCTGATGCATTACTCAGCATTCCCAGGAGCAGTGGGAGTATTACTGCTGACAGCTGGAAGACAGAAGAAGTGCAAACTGTTCATAATTAAACTTTATCACAACTTACTTCTGCAAGTTCTTTTGTCTGGATTTAAAATGAACCCTGGGTGGCATCTACAGTAATAGGAGTCATCAGTGTTAACACATTCGTGTTGGCAGCCTTGGTTATCCAAAGCACAGTAGTCTACAACTGAAAAAGAACAAGACCAACATGTGCAATTAGAAAAAAAATCAGAACTCTTAGGCATAGATATTATGGTACTAGTGACACTAGTAGCTATAGTATAGCTACTATACACAGTAGCTATAAAAAAAAAGGAAGAGTTGATGTAATTTCCGTCTGCAAAAAGCAGTGCACTTACAACACCAGCTGGTAAATCAGATTTTAAATGAGTCCTGAATCATTTCTCAACTTTGAACATTTATCAACTCTCAGATTGTCAGGAGCCTTCTCAACATGTTTTCTCAGATCTGGAAACCATTCCTCAGTCAGTAACTCTATCCAGATGTTCACACTGCAGGCCAGGGCATAGCAAAGTTTGTTTTATTTAGTTCTGTCTTCTGTCTCTCATGTCCCAGTCCTGCAATTGCTCTACTTTTCCTTTGTTCCCTCCCAGATGTATTAATTCTCAAGAGCTGTTCCTGTAGCCTGAGTATATAGGAGAATCTTGGCATTATCTTCTACACTGAGGACTGTCCCAGTACATTCATTCCCTCTAATGTACTCCAGATTTATTCTGTACAAAGCAGCTACAACTACAAAGCCTGAGAGCTTCAGGCTGATATTCACCACTGATATTTTGCTTATATAATGCCTTTTGCAAAAAAAAAAAAAAAAAAAAAAAAAATGAAAAAAAATCACAGGCAGTCCACTCACTTATTTCATAAGTCTGGTCATTTATTACACAAATCCATATTTAGAAGTTAGATTGACAAAAAGTAATACTTCAGAGTTTACTCTGTCAAGCCCATTCAAAGTTGCTAAAGAAATTAAAGGATATTTTAAATTTCTTGCAGGTTAAGCTTCATCTTCACAACAAAAGTCTTAGAAGAAATTAAAGATACATCACAAAGCTGGTGCTCTGCCTGCAAAGAGCAGCCAGGCCAACATTAGGAAAGCATATCTGATTCTTTCTGCAGAAGACAGTAATGTGCTTAGCTTCATACCAAGACAGGTTCCTCTTTGCCAACTGAGTAAATTTTTTCACTACTTTATACTGCTGAGCCTCACAAATTTCTTTGAGAGGCAGTAATTTGTTGTAATGAATTCAATTCTTTCTTCAATTGCCCCACCTATGTAAATCATGCACACTCAGGTGTGCTACTATATTTAGTCAAGATCATCTAGTCAGGAAAGCAGATAATCTATTCAGTTACTTTGAAAGAGTTTCTTTTAACCCTTCAGAATATTTGTGTTGAATCAAGTCAAATTAAACTACTTACTGGCTACCATGTGATACCATTTTCCTGGCAAGCACCTTCCTGTTTCCAGACTGAATTGATTCATATTAAAACCTATTTACTGAGTACATGTTTCAAGGATATAATGTGTCATACAATTAGCTTTCCTCTTAAATTAATTCTAACCACACGCACATTTTCAAGTGTGTAAAAGACACATTAAGAAATAGGTAGGCCAAAGAATATATTCTATTTAGCATCATGCCTGGGAAATAGCCCATATGGATGTCTCTGTAAAGTCACCTCCTCCTCTGCATTTAAACCTTAACAAAATTAATTTCTACTGCAATACCTACAACTGCCCAACTAATGATTATAACAGTGAGAATAGAATATTCAGTTGGAAGAGACACACAATGACCATTTAGTCCAACTGCTTGACCAATTCAGACTTGGCTTTGTCCAAATGCCTCTCACACACTGACAGGCTTGGAGCATCCACCTCCTGCAGGAAGCCTGTTCCAGAGTTTGACCACCCTCAGTAAACAAATGCCTCCCAATGTCCAGTCTAAATCTCCCCTGGTGCAGCTTTGAACCATTCCCACATGTCCTATCCCTGGGAGAAGAGCTCAGAATGGAGCTCCCTCTTCACATCCCCTCAGCATTAAGCTGTATAGAGAGGTAAGGTTGCCCATTTAGTCTTTTCACCAAACTAGACAAACCCAGAGTCCTCAGCTACTTCTCACAGAACATTTCTTCCAGCTCTTTCACCAGTGTTGTTGTTTTAGAGACAACTCAACAAGTCTCAGAATGCTTTATTATGAGCATCTGAGCAACTCTGACCCTAAGCACTTTCAGATTACAATCTCTAGAGGGAAGAACTGCACCTTCTTATGGCTATGCAGTTGCTAATGTACTTTAGACAGAAAGGAAAAAACCAAACAAAATAAATAACTAATTTTTTAAGGCTTGCTTTTTAGCCTTTGTAGCCTTCTGAGCTCTGGCTCTCAGAAGCAGGTCTGTTGGCCTGTAAGAACAATGAGCATATTAATTTAAGTAATGCGTTTCTATTAACACAGTTAAGAAATAAGAACATTCATTTGACAGTTGCTTTTGGAGATAAGTATTATTTCCTTTTTTCCAACTATTTTTATATACAAATTGCACCAATTACAGGCAGGCTTAGCCTTGCAGACTGGCACTAGTAATTGACCTATAAACTCATTTCAGTTTCAGCTTTGTGCTTCGTTTTGGTGGTACTTGTTTAGAAGGGAAACTTGTCAACAGCATTCCAGTCAGCCAGTAGGTAAGTTGTCCATGCAGTTAAATCTTCCTAAAAAGACTGAGAAAATTTATAAACTTGTGTGTCTTACACTGAAGTACTGTAATCCTTTAGTTGGTATACAGAAAACATACACAGTTTGCATAAGGGCAAAGCAGGATAATATTTTCTTAATTAATAGAAGTTTCACTATTTTCATATTTCTGTGCTGAGTCATAAGATATACATTAGAATGTGAACACTTAGAGATTTCACTGTTCTTAATTTTATCTCATGTCTATTTCAATAAGAAAATTTTCTAAATGATTAATTAGTGTCCTTTTTAGTGAGCAAACCATTAATTCAGTTGTCATCTCTGCATATTTGTTCCATATTTGTTTTTCTCACTTGCTATTAGTTAGTAAGTGATGAGAACCACCTTTTACTTTCAATTACCAGTTCTGCCCTCTGGGTGCTTACACTGTCCTCTCTGAACCATGGACTGCATGGGTCACCTTTCCCTTGAATGGTTGTTTTACCCCTATGATGTTTATATAGATATTCAAGCTTGGGAGAATGAAGTAAGTCAAGGAGAAAAAGGGGACAGAGTAAGTAAAGGCATAAGGACGATGAAAAAGAACACGGGGGAAAAATAGAGTACACTCATGGAAGACTCGTAAGAATCTAAAAAGCAGACGAAAAAATCCAGTAGTGCCAGCACTGCAGAGAGGTGCCAGCACCGCAGAGAGTTGCCAGCACTGCAGAGTGTGCCAGCAGCCAAACCACTGCCAGGAAAAGAGGCCCCAAGCCCAGCAGCTGCAGCAATATGGAGACAGTCTAGCATTAGTGCCAGGAAAGAGAGGACAGCATGTCCAGCAACACCAAGGTGGAGAGACTGAGTGTCCAGTAGCATGATGGAGAAAGGATGGCTCATTACCACCAAACTTCAACTGACAGGACTTTGTGCATGTGAAAAACAGCTCAAAAAAGGCAAAATGGTAGTGCCCTGCCAGCCATACTTACTGCTGAGCAGACAGTTTCAAATATTGTTTAGCCTACAAATTTATTCATAAACTGTGCATTACAAACTCTCAGAGTGGTTGGTTGTTCAGCGGTCAGCTTGAATGGACACATTGTGAGTTCTGGCTGTGAGATTTCATATAATTATTGCCATTCAGGTAACTGGCTGGCACATGTCAATAAAGTAGTTAGTATCACCACTGATCCTTAAATTAGCCCATCAGAAAAATCTTAATAAACATGCCTGTGAAATGAATTTTCAGCACTTTCTCCTTTGCTTTTGCTGGAGTTCAAACTTTAGAAGTCTTAGATATCTTAGATGGAAACCTTGGACTCTTTGCAAGAATACCACAATGTGTATTTCCTATTGAAATTCTCTTTTCATTCTCTGGAAGGGGAAGAGACAGTAACCTTAATGAAGTCACTGCTCTTTGTAAAATTGTTATTGTTCTCAGTGATCTCTAGTATAGGTGTACATCAAGATCTTTCTTCTGATCCTGCTCATTTGATAATAAATACTTCATAGAAAGGAAGGGTTAACTAGCTTAAGGGTAATGAAAACTTACAGTTATCACTGCTGATTCAGTACTACACACAGTCTCCCTTACAAAATTTGCCAGAAAGGACGATTATTTGTTGGTGATCACATCTGCAGAAGCTGTACATTCTTAGTAGTAGCATAGTCCTCAAAAATCTCAAATTGTTCAAACCTGAAAAGTCAAATTCTGGAGGCTGACAATAGGATTTGCAGAAAAATTAGCATCAAAATCGTAAATTACCCAGACAAGCTTTTCCTGTTCAAGAAATGTAGAGAAACTAAGTTCTGCATAGAACAAATATAATTAACACACATTGAACCATTCTTGTACCTCAGTAAAAAATTAAAAAGTTAAGTGGCCAAACATGCAAATGCAAAAGAAAACTAAAAAATAGAAATGTTAATAATGTGCTTTAAAATCCCAATTAATACTGCTAATCATTGCAGTGGTATGAATTGCATGTATTCATGTTTTGTTGCTAAAAGGTACAAATGAATAGAAATCAAGTGGAGAAGAAAAACTGCCATAAAATGCAAGATAGTGAACCATGCATGCTGTATTTTGAAAATAATTGAAGAGAGAATGTGATATCTTTAAATGTCAACAATAGAGTGTATAATAAACCTGTATCTCTTCATGCCAAAGAGTCAGTGAGGAGGTAGAAAAAAAAAAGTCAAAGATGTATCACACCTCCAAACAGCTCTCTCCCCAGACTTTGCAGATAAGTTATTAGCAGGCAAAAAACCCAAATACCAATGCAAGAAATTTAATAAATGGCATAGAAATATTTTGAAGCTTTAAATAACAAAAATTGACTTCATATTTTTTACAGAGGATAATACTAGACTTGACGTACAAAGAATTTCACCAGAATGAAGCTCTGGTAGCCACCTTCCTGGTAAGAATCTTGGCTGTCAAGGAACTTCAGCTTAATAGAAAATAGTAACAACAGCTGATGACACTAAGCGTGACTATTTTGGATTAGAATATATAGTAGGAAAGAATTGGGGATGAAAGAATCTACCAACAGAAGTCACAAATTTTCTGTCTCAGGATATAGTCAAATAAATAGCAGGGAAGTATATCCTTTATCCTAAAACAAGTAAAGGTCAAGAGGGTCAGCTAAGGTTATTAGATGAATATTAGATACAGAAATTTGGGCCAGAACATAAAAACTTACCTAAATAACCAGTATTATCTGCATTTTCAAAACAATTTGGTTTCAAAAAGCAGGTTCTTAAAATGGTACATGAGTGGCCAAATTATTCTGGAGACAAATTATGTTGAGACCTTTAAATACTCCTATACTGAAATCATGAAGCTACAAGTAAAGGAAACATTTCTGAAGAGTAAGCACAGAGTGAATGTTCTTCCAAACCTCATGTTATCCCAGGCCTAAAATACCCCAAAACCTTGTTTGTGTGTCCTATGTGAAGCTACATGCAGAAAGTTCCATAAATTGTCATCTATTTTGCATCTCAAAATAGGGCTATCCTGCAAGCCAATAGCTCTTTGAAGGCAATAAGAGAAAGATATGTTAGAGCTGTCTTAAAACAACAAGAAAGTGTAGGGTGTTGGACAAAAGCATTGTGGCGGCCTGTGGCAGATTTGAGGCCGAGGATTCACTTGGATTCATTTCCATGGGACTTCAATATGTGTTTGAAATTCAGCGTGCATCTAAGTGCTTGCCTGAAGAGAATATCTAACAAATAATGTAATTTTTAATCCAGATCTCACTGGGGGTTTTTTTGCAGTGGAAACCAGAAGACAGTATTTTCTCAGAATGTAGCACAGGATGAAAAGTTTACAAGAATAGGTGCATAGGCTCGTAAAAGAGATAATACTAGAAGTATTTACCATGTATAAACAGAGAAGAAGAGTGAGATACGAACAGAGTAATAGATATGGAAGCATGTTTTGTGTTAAAAAATTATTGTACCATATTTCCACACTCTCTCTTTTGAGCTGTAATTCTTGGAGCTGATATTTACTTCCTTATTGCCGACAGTAAAAATTAAAGGTACATAGTAGATGGGTCCTTAACGTGGCTAAACTTTCCTTAAAGTCGTCTTCCCAAAAAGGGGTTGAAATCTCTCCTCACATGACCATGAAATCAAGTGAAAAAACATCAAGAAATTGTCCCCTTTCAAGTTTTTCCGTGCATAACGACAGGATCTCAAATAAAACATTGGGTGTGTTGTTTCAAAAGAGAAAATTACTTTGTGTGAAGTTGGTTGGAATAATTTTCCCAAGACACCATTCATTATCAGTAAAGGCCTACAAACATGTCAATTATATGTTCTTTCTCATCTACCACTCATACAGGAGAACATCATTGGCTAAAGTGGATACTAATTTATATTGAATTTTCCTTTGGTTTGTGCCAACAGATAAATGCGAATTGCTGAATTCATACTCACCAACACAATTCTTTCCATTTGCATCTAGCTCATACCCTTCATAACACTGGCAGACGTAGGACCCAGGTGTGTTCACACAAATCTGCTCACAGGCATGTTTCTCCACAGCACAAAGGTCCTGAGCTACAACACATAATTGCATGAGTATGAAATTCTTTGACCTTCTACAATGCACAGGTAGACTATAGATCAAAAATAAATTTCAGGAAGCTATGGACAGCTCTTTAGAGATCAGCTCATTTTAACGCAGATCATGCTAATGTTCAGTCAAACAGTGAAAGCCAATAGGATCAGTCACTCAAAGCTGAGGAACTCGTCCCTTCAGCTGAAGGCAATGACTATTAATGGGTCAATGGTGCCTAGCAGAGTTGCTTGATGTATGTTTCTCTAAAAAGTTCAGAGGGCATTCTTCAGGGATTTTTTTTGAAAAAGAGAAAGAATTGTGTTTATTTGTGTATTTTTGGGTTTGTTTTTTTTTTTTTTTGCATAACCAGAGAAATGATGATGAGGTTGGAAAAGGAAAGAAAAGAAAAACACAACAGCAAAAAACTTGGGGATATTTCATTTCTGAGTTTTAGAATTTTTCAGTTTTATGTAAATACCATGGCAAGTTACCCCTTCCATGCAAAAGATCTCATAAAAAAAATTACCATGACAAAAGAAGTCAGTTCAGCACCTAGCCAAATAAAGCACACTGGGCTTTCTTTTCAACAGACTAAAGCTTTATGAGAACCCCAAGTTTCCCCAGTGAAAGCTCTGGAAAGCAGAGGACTTTGTGTTGTTCAAAGACTGCTCAACACATAATGGTCATTTACAGCTACAAAATAGGCTTTTGGAACATGTTTGAGGAAATCAGCCAAGCAAAAACAAATTTTCTTTTATAGCTGTCTGCTTCATATCAAGCGGCATGATGAACAGCATAAACAGTCGCTTAACTCTTTTGTTCCAGTGTAAACACCCACAAACAGATAATTTTCCAGCTTGTTTCAGCTACATTCCTCTTTTGTGTTATTTTGTTTATTAATGTAAGATTTGAGCATCTCTAGAGAAGAATGGGAGAGATTAGTTAAACAAACAAATACAGTGTAATAAGTAAAGAACACCCATTATCTGATACAAACACTCTTCTCTAGAAAAGTTAGACCACAGTACATGAAAGGAGCATCCTTTCATGGATGCAAAACCATCATAATTAAACAAATGTAAGAATATTTTATGTTGAACAAACAAACCATTTCCCAGCCTGAAGCAAAGTTGTCAGTTCATTGCTGATTGAAGCCATTTGGTTAAGGGCTTTTAAGAACTGCATACTGATAGCATATATTCTCACAACATTAAAAAGAAAGAGAACAGAAGAATAAAAACAGAGTCTAATTTTAGGAACAAAAATAATGAAAAGAGAGTATAACACTAGGTACATACCATTCATCTTTTCTGCACTGTTTAATTCAGAAAGTGTTAAATTATGTAGATAAGAAAACTATTTGTTCATGGAAGAGCTGCCGAAGACATCCAAACCTTAGATAAATACATCTGGTTTATGTTGATCATGTATCGTACTTCACATAAACACGACGAAGATTTATTTTACTTAGATGTCAAGTGAGGAATCTACCATCTCTGTGTGCTTGTGGGCAATTAACAGCCAGTGAAGGTAACTAAAACACTCACAGACTGTGCATTTTTCTTTTGCTGTGGTTCCCCTACCTCCAGAACTAAGCTGTCCCCTTTGTCCAGGCTGGGCTCCCTAACCTCATGAATTCTGTTACGTCTCTGTGGGGGTTTTAGACGTAATGGCTTGACCTTCTCTAGACTGATAGCGCATCATCTCTCTCCTTCACCAATGATTTGCACCATCCTAGCACATTCAAGGCCAGTTTGATGACTCTCAGATTTCCAGTGCTAATTGCTAAAATTAGTTTATAATTTGGTCATGTAAAAAAATCAAAGGCTACAAACACATTGAAGGACTAATTTCCCTTTCATATTGATCAAACTGCAATCTGGTATCATCTGATTGATGATCAAAGCAGGTACACAAAGAAATCATGTGTGACAGGTAAGTGGGGAAAACTAATAGAAGTCATAGCTAAAAAAGAAGGTGAAGCAATGCAGCAAAGGGCTTCGAAAAACGGTAGAGAGGGAGGATATTGAGGGCTACTGTGCATGGGTCACCAGTAGGAAAATTACACACGATTCAAAAGGTCTTGGAAATTAACCTGTACTTGAAGCAGTGCAGTTCCCAAATGCTAAACTACTGGCTGAGAAAAACTATGGAAATGTAACAGAGTAAAAAGAAGAAGAGACAATAAAGAATTTTTCACACTTGTAATTAATTTTTTAAAATTTACTCACCAAAAAAAATTTGCCAGAATTGATGTTAGGGGTGAGAATTGGGACAATGTGTGAGAGACAATTAAAAAAGACGAAAAATTTTGAATTTCAAACAAATTTCAGAAAAAATTCTTTGTTAAAATTCTTTAAGATATTTAATTGCATGTGGAGGGTTTAAAAGAAAGGCTTAAAGGATACAAAAGTTTTAAATAAGAAGCATTTTAAGAGGGACACAATGAAGAGAAAAGGTTAGACAATAACAATACTACTGAAATGTGATTACGTAATTGGAGCCATCATTTGTAATGATGATTACATCATATGACCACCTTCTTTCTGATGAGTTGTAGCAAACATGCAGAAGCAGAGAAAATAGGCTCTATGAAAAATGTTCTGGTCAGTATTCTTGTCTTGGCTGAGTTGCTAAACCAAATAATAATTAGGAAACATTCCAGATTGGACTGACTTTTTTTATTTTTTTGGTGCATCTTCTACAGGAAACAAAGTGAAGTGTTAAAGTTTTTTCACTGAAGTGAAAAAATAGTGTTACATTTGTTCCATTTAATGCAACACATTGCCTTGTAATTCACAGAAATGCTTATGACAAATGTCTACATTTGGTGAAGGATGTGGTGAGAAGGAATAGAAAACAGATTCTCACAGCTCAACAGCATAGAAGGTGAGCAGCTCAAAAGTGGTTTTCCTGCTGTAGCCCAAAGGGTCTGAAGATGCTTCCATGCAGGAATGAGAATATCCTGATCACTCTGGTGTTGACATCATTTAGATCCCATTCCTATTTACTGAGGCTCTGAAACCATGTGTCCCACTACACATGTAAAGAGTCCAATCCCCAAGCTGCAGAATCACGTTCTGAGGTGACATACTGACATACCCTCACTGGTTCATTGGTGCTTAGTATTTGATATGAAACACAGCTCCAAGCAAGAGAAACTAAGAATGTACTAATCTCCAGATACCTGATAGTTTTATGGTACTCTCCTGAGATACAGAACATCAAACACAAGAACAGGATTTGAGCCTGCAGTCTTCACCTTAGTTCTACATCCTATGCTCTCATAATGACTGTCTCCCACAGCTTCTCGAATAGACATTTTCCAAAATTTTTCTTCTGGCTAAAATCAGTTTAGCAACTTTAATTTGAATCCACGCACTTCCACTTGAATCTATGCACTGCTGTGTGATAAAAACCTGACTTTATAGCAAGTGCATTTTCCACAAGTAATTAAAGATAGTGTTACATAATTTCTTTAAAGTAAGGTGGATACAGAAATAAATTTGGCATATCCCTCTAATGTAAATTGCTGTTACTTACTAGGAAACAAGTTAAAATGGACTAACGAAATACTGATCATGAAGATCAAAATTAAAGTGAAATAAAGCTTGTTATTAAAAACTGTACAGCTAATTGCTCAGAACTGAAAATAGTCAACACTTTTAAAGCGAGGAATGACAGCATAAGCAAGACTTCTGAAACCATTCTTTGAAAGGGTTGCAAACCCCTATATTTCCAGCAGCAGTTAGGAAGAGCTTTTCAGAATGTCAAGTTATTTCACAGTTTTCTAGTATGGGGTTTATTGCACCTTTCTGTACTATTTAGTACTGTTGCTAGCTGGACAAGTTAGTAAAGTATCTAAATTCACTTCATTTGAGGTGATAAAGTTATTTATTTGGTTGTTGTTTCATTGTTGAACTTAATATACCAATAAAATTCAAATGCAATTTCATATAGTTATAGCGTACCTCTGCAGAGCTGTGTATAAAATTTAGCTGGATGTATCTCAGAAAGATTTGTAAGAACTTCACTTACACAAAGCAAGAAAAAGAATTACAACTTCACCTTTCTAGACACTTTCTGATGATTAACATTAATTGTGTACTGAGCTCAGTTCTTTATGAGCCCAACAGAAAGAGTAAGTGATGTTAAGCACTTTTTGGGAGCATGAAAGAGAAAAGAAAGATAACATACTGCTGCAAGTCTTCTGGTCAGCATTCAGAATGTATCCTTGTTTACATCTGCACAGGTAGGAGCCAGGGGTGTTTATGCAGAAGTGATCACAGTGATGCTCAACTATACTGCACATATGAGGCACTGAAAGAAAAAAAAGGAAAACATTACTAAGTGCTGGTCTTAATTACTTGTGGTCACTGAAAAAAAAACCAGTGTAGAAAATTTTATTGAAGTAACTTAGAAATTTCAAATTAAGTGTTGCTAGTAAAGACAAAAACGAGAACTTAAGAAAATAAAAATATACAAGACAGTATCTGAAAAAACTAATTATTTGGTAGTCCTACAAAGACAATGAAACAAACCTATCATATTCAAATTTAGAACATAAGTGTAATTTAAGTGTAAGCTGATCTAGAGGACATTCAATTTCTTGCCTGAAGAAAATCACCACACAGCACCCAATAATAAAGAAGAATGATTAAAAACAACTTAATGAAGATACTATTTTGCTTGCTTAGTAATTAATGCTGAGGAACATGCAAATAATACATGATGACACTGAGGACATGTATCTCCAAGATTCATTATGCAGGAGCTGAGCTGAGCTACACTCCAGATTGTAAGTCTTTCTGAGTCTATTTTTGTTCTGTTTGTATTTTATGTCTCTAATAGCAAGTATTAAAATGCAGCAGACTGAGACAATAAAAGAGAAAAAGAATAGAGGGCCATTCAGTCAAATTCATTGTTGAACTAATTTTCTTCAGATCAGTATTTGGGGATTAAGAAATCTCGATTTTTTTTTCCACTACAGCATTGCTTGTATGTAATCTCTATAATATATAGGTGAATTATTTCTCAGAGAACACTGTGTGGAAAACGATCAGTTTTGCTCAATAGCAATTAGAGGTTGATGTGCTCCTTAACATGCTAGGTCGACAAAGCTCAAAATTTATGGAATAGATATTAAAAGTAATCTTTTAGAAGCCACAACAGAAGCCTGCTAAATAACTTAGTGTGGTAGGTGTGGTACTTGTGGAAAAAACCCACATATGATTTTAAGATATATATGCTATGTATCTGCTCTTTGGCATGTTTACAAGAGTGAGGTATTTATTGCTAACACACAAACCACCACAATTCCCTAATCTCTTAATCAGCTTGTTGGATCTCACAAATTTCTGCCATAATAAAACTTCTCAAGTACTTTTATTTATGTGAATACAGACCTACTTCAACTTCTTGTCTTTTCATCTTTCTGTCATTCTGAAAATGAAAGCATTCAATGACAGGAGTCCCAGTAATTCAAGTTCCTTCTGAGAATACATTTTTACCATCTATAACCAATCTTCCCATCTACTACGCAAGTATAGTGTACATGTTCTGAAGCGTTCCTGTTGCACCCATTTCAAAGCAGTGATACTCTGGTCATCAGTCCGATTTCTGTGGTGGAGTCTGCTCTCTGAATGATTTCTGCAACCTCATCTGTTGCAGGAGGTGTTTGGTGGTCACAGGCAGGTACTGAAGTAATAGGGTGATCTCATAGTTAAGGAATCTGAACACGAGCCTTGTTGTGAATTAGATTTTATCTCTATATCACAGGGTCCTTATTTGATTTTGGGCGAGTCAACAATATCAGTATCTTCAAGGAAACATCAGCCTTCACACTGTATCTGTTCAGATAGAGACACCTGAATCCGTATTTCCAAGAATGCAAGTGATGGGTGTAGAGCTGTGAATAACGTGTTGTACTAGTCCAAAAACATTAAATGCCCCCAAAAATCACACCAGGGATTGCACTGAGTCAAATATTTAAAGTTAGTGGCTAGTTTTCACAAACTTAACCCTGTTTCTGTGCCTCCATTCCTCCAATGTAAAATGGGGCTGACACCACTATCTACTTTACAGGAATATAATAAAGACTTTATTTGCCTCTGACTGCTCCATCCCAAGTTTGGTCTTTCTCACGGTTCATCTAATCTCCACCTCTTTTCCTGGATTCTGTCCCCATTTTCACTGACATTTTTCTGCGTTTTCAACTCTTGTCTTATTCTTCATGCCTCTGATCCCTCAGAATACTCTGCTTCTGTTCTACCTTGCTGACTAGTAATAAAAAGAGGTCCTGGCTTCAACTGGTGTTTCTGACATCCCCAAATATTTAGCAGCCAGGGGCAGCAACTGTAGGGAACCTCTGACTTAATGGAATGGAGCACATCCAGTTTACAGGGATTCTTTTGAGAATACAGGTACTAGGTACTTAGTAGTCTCTACCATCCAGCAGTAAATAGTGGTTAATTTGGCTCGCTTTTCATTTCCCCCACAGAGCTTCATCATCTGGCCATGGTTTTCTACTGTCATCACAGGAACCATGAAGACACATTCCCACAGACATGAGAGTGATTCAGACACAAGGACAGCTCAGGGGCCAAGGTCTTTTCCCCCAGCGTGAAGCCCAGCAGATGGCATTCCAGGAGACTTGACCAGAGAGGCGCCTTCAATTGCTTTAGCAAAGAAACCAGGTGTCCAGATGTTCCCTTCAGCTACAATGATACTTCCTCTGGGTCCACAAGGGGGAGGACTTAAACTAACCAGATTTCCTAGGAGCAATGTAGGTGCTCTAGGAAGCAGAGGCTATGATTACTCTCTTGAAATTCATCAAGCTGAATGCTGCTTCACAGTCGAGAACAAATAAAATGGTATGGATCCTATCTGCAATTTAGTACCTTATGTTGAAATCCATATGAGTCTAACAGCTTAAACTCTCTGTTGAATCTGGGTCTGGATTTTTAAACATGTCTTAGGATCTCACTTCGAATTTCCAGCATAGCAAATCCTGTGGAGGCATTTCCTGGAGCAGGAGGCAACCGCTACCCTTGTCACCTCCATACTCCTCCATCTGCAGTGGGGGGGGGGGTGGCTTTACTGAGGAACACATGTGTTTGATTAAAAGTGAGCTAAAAAACTCTAATAAATTTATTGGACACTGCCCAGTCAGAAAAAACAAACAAACAAAAAACAAAAAAACAACCCCCCAAAACCAACAAACAAACAAAACAAAACAAAACAAAAACAAAAACAAAAAACCAAACCCAAAAAACCTCCAAACCAACCAAAACCCAAACAAATGGTATTTGGACTGGATTTGTTTCTAAAACACAACTTTAAAAATCAGCATTTGCTGTTCATTCCATTTAAACTCTGAATCCATTATTAGTTTACCCTTTCTTGGTTTTTAAATATATCCTACTATGCCAGCTAATAATACAGCAAGAAAGAAACAGGAAAAAATGTATTATCTGATGAATGCCTGTGTTGGTGTTTTGTGTTGAGGCAGTTCAGCTGCTCTTTGAAACAATTTTGGAAAAGATCAAGTAAGGAAAGTTCTCCAGACTATCCTTACAATGAGCTTCAGTTCTTTTCTGGCAAAAGCATTCCTAGAGATGAGTGAGCGTTTAATCTCACCACGCATTCTTTTTCTGGACTCTACTGAAAATGCATCAGCTTAACGCCAAATTTTTATGAAGTACTTTCATATTTATCTCAGGAATAAATAAAAAAGAAAAGTCTACTAAGTACACAGATTAAAATAAAATTAATTACAAATGCCATGATATTTGCAAAAGGTGATTCCTTATCAGGGAATTACAGATAGAAGTGATATCTCTGTTGTAAATTAATACCTATTAAAATATTTACTTTATTGTATGAATGCATAATATCACTGTAATGGCTTTTCATCACTTTCTGTATTTAAAATAGATGGAATACAAACACTACCATGTCTGTGTTTCACTTTCAGTCACAAGGCATGTACAGAAATTATTCTTCGCATAAAATTAGTATGTAAGCTTTGGAAGAGGAATCTGTGGACTCTCAAGAATATTTAAATAACCGAAAGACTGCTGAGCGGTTCAAAGTTTCACTACGAAGGGAGATCACATTTAAAATGAATAGATGAAACAACTTATCTAATATTCAAATAGCAGAGATTTATTGCTATTAAGCAATAAATAGGACAATCATGATACGTGTGTTTGCCTAACTGCTTATGAGCACGAGGAATTACATCACATTTTATGGCACTTAACAGTAGCATGAGTTTTCCCCACATGTGTGACTGCTGTTCCGGATGTTGTCTGGCTAGTCTCCCTTCAATATATGTGTTCTAACAGATAAGGTTTCATGTAAAAAAAACCAGTTTAATATTGATGCATATTTTTTCTGTTTCACTTTCATCTATGTATTCAAATCTACAGATAAAAATCTTACCACAAAGTTTAGTCTGGAAGGCAGAGGTCAGTGTTTCAATCTGACTGAAATTAGCAACCAGAAACACATGCTCTTCATGTGGTTCGCTCCCAATGGACTTCAGAGTGTTCATATCCACTCTTCCCACTCCAATGGCAAAAATTAGGATTCCTGAGTTACGTGCTTTAGCAGCAATCTCTGCCACAGGATCCTGAGGTCTCCCATCTGTCACTATCATGATAATTCGGGGCACATTCTGCCTCAGAGGTCGAGCCCCTTCTGCCTCTGAAAATGCGATGTTCACTGCATACTGCAGAGCCAGTCCAGTCATGGTGCCCGTGGCCAGGTGCATCATCCTCTTCACCGCTCTTTCGATATCCTGCTTCCGCCTGAAGGTCTTCAGCGAAAACTCCTGTTTGACGGTGCTGCCGTACTGAATCAGACCCACGCGTGTGGCGTCAGGGCTGATGTCCAGAAACTGCAAGATGGTCAAAATGAACTCCTTCACTTTTTCAAAGTCGTAATGGCGCACGCTGCGAGAGCTGTCAATGATGAAAACAAGGTCCAGATGTTTGTTGTTGCAAGGGTTTTCTAAAAGGAAAATGCAAACAAAAATACTTTACAATTACAAAATGCAAATAGGTTCAGGTCTACTGTCTGAACAAACACTCTGACAAGTGCTGGGAAAATTCAGGAAAACCAGAAGATACCAGAACTAAGGCTACTTGGGCAATATAAGTTTGTTCTCCAGTAAATAACAGAAGCCGCCGGTTATTTGATCATTATATGTATTTTTTTGTGTGTATGTGTGTGTGAAATAAGTGCCCAAAATGATTAATGGCAGTCGAATGGGGAGATAAAATCACAGAATCAGAGAATAGCTTGGGTTGGAAAGGACATCAAAGATCATTGTAGTTCAACACCCCTGCCAGGAACAAGGACACCTTCCACTAGACCAGGTTGCTCAAAGCCCCATCCAGCCTGGCCTTAAACACTGCAGGGATGGGACATCCATAACTTCTCTGGGCAACGTGTTCAAGTAAAGAATTTCTTCCCTATATCTAATCTAAACCTGGCCTCTTCTAGTTTATTATTAGCTCACTAGTTGCTGTCCTACCACTACAAGCCTTTGTCAAACGTCACTCTTCAGGTATTTGTGTGTTACTCTGTTGTGTCATTGTTGAGATTTTGACCTCATTCCCCACGCAGGGTGGAAACTCCCTCTGAATGACATAGTTAACTATTTAAGTGGCCTGCACTGTGATGCTTTGTGTGGCAGTGCCTGAGAATTTAGAAATCTAATACTGCGACAAGTCAGAGGGGTGTAAGTATTTAATTAGAAACAAGGAAAACAGAACACAGAGAAATACAGGTCAAAAGCATCTGTTAATTGCACTGACTGATAAGAGACCTGAAGGGACTGATTTTTCAAGGAAGTTGGCAGAAAGCAGCACTTTGCATGTACAAAGTACAGGTCTCAATGATGTCAACTGCAGTTGTGAGTGCTCAGAAGTTCTGCAAATCAAATGGCATGATTTCAAACATAATTAATACTCATCTGGGGAAAGTTTAATGTATTGGACTAGCTCAGCATCACAGAGAAATTCTATGGCTGCATCAGAGAGAAAATCCTGTTGTCAACAGTGGCACTCCACTTGGCCAAAGAAACACTCATACTGAACACTCCCTGAAATCTATGTCAGCCATCAGAAGTCTTTTTTTCCAAGAGACACTGAAGCAGAAGTATTACAGACAGAGTATGTCTATATCTGATAATTGCACAGATGGGCAGGCCAAGCTATCATGGATAACAGCAGAAGTGAAGGCTGGCTGCCTTCTAGGCATCCTACGAGCTTTCTGGGACCCTGGCTACGTCCTCTGGCTTCTGCTCAGCATCCTTTTCTAAAAGAATATGAGAAACATGAGAAATGTGTGAGCTGGATGATGAGAATGGATAGGGACTGACCATTCACAGGAAGCCAGCACATGGCAGGCTTGAGACAAGCCTGTGAGGCAACCTATCAGACTTGCCACAGAAGAAGACAGCATACGGAAAAAGATTAAATGGACTTTGATGGGATGCTGATGAAAAGAAATCAACAGAAGTTTAATGTGTATATTAAAGACTCCTTCAAATCAGGAAATCCCCGAGTCACAAAAGCATGGCAAAAAATAGCTGCAGGTGGCATTTTCTTGTCCTTAAACTATTTCACATGCATCTACTTTTGACCTCTGTCAGAGACAAAATATAGGGTTAGACAGACCTATGGCTTCAATCATTGTATCTGCTCATCTTCTTAAATTCCAGTGGCTATGAATAAACCTGTGAGGTTGTTAGTTGTGTTTGTATGCCTGGCTTGAAAGATTAAAGATGGCAAGAATGCCCATCAGACTGCAGTGGCATCCTCATTTTACTAAGATGAAACACCCCTAATCAGTAGTTTCCCTTACTGCTGAACCCAATTCAATGCCCAGTGCACTGTCATTCATCTTGTGCAGTGAATGAGGCAAATGTTTGGTGGAAAAGTAGTGTTTGACTGTATAATCAAAGGTCATGTCATACTGCACTAGTACAAGTGGGCCAATCAAAGTCTCAATTGGAAAAACGTCTGTCTGTAGACTGGCCTTTAAACAAGTTCACTTGTGACTGCTGAGGAACACTCATCATGCACTTCTGCCAAGGCGGCGGGTGAGAAAGATGCCTGTTTTCACTCATTAACTCAGAAACCTCTTTCATAGATTACCGAGAACAGTTGTTGGCATAGAATAAAAATGCTCTTTAATGACAATAAAAATGACTGCCTGGATTTATTCATGTGCAGTCTACAGTACAGCTTTACTCATAAGCGTAGGAATATGCTCGGGTTGTTTATTCTTTCAAAATCAGGGCAGGTTGAATATAAGCCAAGCTGACCAGAAACAAAATTCCAGTTCTAATGGGATACAGATATCCTGACATAACTATTTTCAACATTATTATCTTAATTATAATTATCCTTAAATATATTAAAAATTACAAATTATCTTTACTAATATAACATGAATGATTCCAGCAATACAAAGATAATGCTAAGTTATCATTTGTGGGAGCAAAGCAAGAGGAAAGGAGGATAATTACAGAAAAAAAGGCTAAGAATATGTGTGTGTACAGGAGGAGAACAACAGACATGGGAGAAGGGTAAAATGGCTGCTATTTTATTTCCCTTAAAACATTTCAGCATGGATTCACTAAAGGTAAGCCATACTTGACAGCCTGATTGCCTTCTGTGATGAAACAACTGCCTGGATGGATGAGGGGAGAGCAGGGGATACTGTCTTACCTTGACTTCAGCAAGGCTTTTGACACTGTCACAACATCCTCACAGGCAAACTCAGGAGGTGTGGACGGGGTGAGTGGACAGAGAGGTGGTTTGAGAACTGGCTGAGCAGCAGATCCCAGAGTCCTAATTAGTGATACAGTTGGAGGCCTGTCACTAGTGGCATCTACCAAGGTTCAATACTGGTCCCAGGATTGTTTAACTTTTCATCAGTGACTTGGATGAAGGGGCAGAGGCCTGCTCAGCAAGTTCCCCAACAACACAAAGCTGGGAGGAGTGGCCGATACCTCAGAGTGCTGTGCAGCCCTTCAGAAGGACCTTGACAGGCTGGAGAGATGGGCAGAGGACTGCCTGAAATTCAACAAAGGGAAACGCAGGGTCCTGCTCCTGGGGAGGAATAACCCCAGGCACCGGTACAGGCTGGGGGTGACCTGCTGGAAGCAGCTCTGCAGAGAAGGACTACGGGTCCTAATGACATGTCCATGAGCCAGAAGTGTGCCCTTGTGGCCAATAAGGCCAAAGGTATCCTGGGGTGCACTAGGAAGAGCATTGCCAGCAGGTTGAGGGAGGTGATCCTGTCCCTCTGCTCAGCCCTAGTGAGGCACCATCTGGAGTGCTGTGCCCAGTTCTGGGCTCCTCAGTACAAGGGAGACATGGAGCTCCTGGAGTGGGTCCAGAGGAGGGCTACAAAGATGATGGGGGGACAGCAGCATCTCTCCTATGAGGAAAGGCTGAGGGAGCTGGGCCTGTTCAGCCACAAGAAGAGACAACTGGGAGGGGACCTCATCAATGTCTATCAGTCTCTGAAGGGAGGTTGTCAAGAGGATGGAGCCAGGCTCTTGTCAGTGGTGCCAAGCAATAGGACAAGAGGAAATGGCAGAAACTGATGCACAGGAAGTTTCACCTGAACATGAGGGAAAAACTTCTTTACTTGTGCAGGTGCACCAGAACAGGCTGCCTAGAGAGGTGGTTGAGTCTCCCTCACAGGAGATATTCAAGAACCATCTGGACACAATCCTGTGCCATGAGCTCTGGAATGACCCTGCTTGAGCAGGGAGATTGGACCAGATGATCCACTGTGCTCCCTTCCAACCTGACACATTCTGTGTTTCTGTGCAAACAAGTCAAGATTACAGCCATGGTGTTGAATCCTTTTAATTGGAACATAAAGATTTGGATCCCAGTCTGAAGAGATTCATTTTTCTCTATTCTAAAGTCTGGAATGAATCTTGGTGGGAAAAAGCCTGGAGAGCACTGGTGGATAGGACTACCAGAAACACATCACATTGTGTTGAATTACTTCAGAAAAATCTATTCATCTGAATGGAACACAGTGTATTTCAAAGTTCTATCTATAGAAATACCAAACATTTCCAATTAAGATGTATTTAAAATCTTTGTCTTCTGATTTGGTATGAATTTTTTAAAGTTCTGTAACTATTAAAGTTGGTTTAACTTGGGCTCATTGAAAAAAAAAACTTAACTCTTCTACAGATAAAAAATCCAGCTCAGTGGTATTTTGAGGAGTGGCAATCAGTAGTAATGACTAACAGATCTAAACACTCATCCCCTCAGATGTATTTTCAGTGATAGCTTTTTAGCAGTTACATGCTTCTCCATTTGTCCTGTAAATTATAGTCCCTTCCTCTGACCAGCTCTCATTTTAAACAGTGAACTTTCTCACAACTTTGGCAAATATCTTCATAACCAAAAGTAATTCCCTTTCATTCTTATGAAAATTGACATACTCATTGAAAAGAGCTACTCATCCATAAACCTACTTCTAAGTCAGCAGAGGTCTTGTACTGCCAACACAAAAGTTAAAAAAACCCCTCCGTGTGGGTTGTATTATCCAAAGGGGAAGCCAGGAGAGGCAAGACAAAGATAGAAGGAAAAATCAATTCAGTAGTAAATATGTTCTTCTCTACTCAATATGCACTTTGTAAATGACAGTTACAGTGATGCCACCTTTGGACAACTAACAATGCAAGGAAATTTCAGTTCTACTGGGAAGAATCCAGCTGGGATCCAATTACTGAGAGATACATAAAACAAAGCTTAAAATAATATTGAGCATCTTAATTTCCTCTAAAGTTGAAAATTCTGTTAAATCATTTTATCTGATGACTGCAGGTTTCCTTCTATTCCTTTCTCGAAGCAAATTATGCTCAGCCTATTTTGGCTTTGACAAAGCTCACTCTGTTTTGATTTTGCTCACCCACCCAGGGTCCGTCTGAGAGCGTGTTTCTACCCTCTCGTCTTATTTTTCAATAACGCTACATTCCCTTAATACAACTAAAGTAGCACTAGGGAGCTTTCTTGGGCATTGGAATTGACTCTTCTAGGCTGTTAAATCATTAGAACAGTTCCTGATACTGTTGTCTGAGGACAATTCACATTTTCTCAAGCAGTTCTCAGGCACGATATGGGAAGCAGCATGAGCCAGGAATCCATCCAATGTGGATGGAACTGGTCTGTGAGCTCAGGGTATTCCCCAGCACAGAAGCAGACCACGTTGCACCACTGGTCTCAGTGCCAGAGAGCAGTCTCAGGTACCAGCTAAGCTCAGAGGCCAGCTGGCCTGCATCCACGGTGTTAAACTCACCTTCCTGCTCAGAGTGGCTGTATGCAAGAGGGAATACTCCTGGGAATAATCCCTGTAGGGATTAAGGTCTGTACCTTCTGAACCACGCATGGAGATTGCTAGTCACTGTGGGCCAGAGACAGCTCCAGCCATTTAATAGCAACAATCAGGGTGGAGTTCCAAGGCCCAAGAATGTTCCCAGCACTGTTTCATTTCCTCAAACATTTCCATCTGGGGATATTCAAACTGAACACATTCAAAGGACACAAGTTTTAGATGGTGATTTTTCAAAAGTTTTTGCAAGCTGGCTCTCTTGAAAAAACTGCTTGTTTAAAAATGAGTTAGTTATTTTCTGGTTTGGTCCTACATCTTTATGGCTCCTCAATACTTTTTTTTCTTTTTTTTTTTTTAATCTGGATATTACTTATTTGGTTATGTAGGTCTTTATCCTAACAGATGGGAATGGATAAATGTTAAAGAAGGTTATCTCAATTTGATAAACACTACAGCAAAGTTTAGACATTGAAAAAGTAATTTATAACAAGTAAATACTAGCTCCATGAAGAAGATGTTTGTTATAGAGTACGACAATTCAAGCAAAAAGGAAAGATTAAATCAGTTAAGAAAAAAATGAGATCATAGAAAAATTATTGCCTGAGCAGGTTTTCATGGTAATTTTAATGTTTTGTGTTTCTTAGCTCACTCCCCAGTAATGCATATACAAAAATTACATGTCCTGTGACAGTGCCAGCAGTAACACCAGGTTTATTTTTAGATTTTATCTTTGAGTAACAGAACAAGTCTTCACTCAAAATTAAATAAAAGGGGGAGGAAACCATTCTCCCAGTTAGCATATTTTACAACTTCTTCCTAAATGTATCTTCTTTCTTTGCCATTTTATTATTTCATTTTCCCTCGAGCCCTCAATATTACTTGCCCGTCTTCTTTTTACAACTTCTTTCCTTATAAATCTCTGCATAACTCCTACCAAATTTGTTAAAAGAAGTATGAACTTGCTGGGTGTCAAGTATTTTTTTCTTGAAGTCCAGAATTCTGGTTTTCCCTAGCTAAATATCCAGCCAGAAAGATTTTGTTTGACAGGTTCTCAGATAATTCCAAAGGATTTCTTAGGTCATCAAGAAGGTTTAATCTTCTTGTCATAGAATTATGCAAATGAAGAATAGCCAAATTTCCAATTCATTCATAAACATACCAAGCGCAAAACTATTTGGGAAACACATTTTGTGGTTATGATTGTTGCAAAGAATAAATGAAGAAGAGCAGTAATTCCAAGCACTTCTTGTCTCTAGTGGGATATTTTGAGCAAGTTAGCTTCCATTCCTCTCGGATTTTTTCTCATTTTAATTCAAAGATGGACAAAGTATGGTATGGTACATTTCAGATATAATACAGTTCCTGAAGTAAATGTTAGGAACTGCTCAATACCTCTTTCCTATCACACATACATGCTGCACTTGGTTCTGCAGGTGACGCCACCTCTACCCAGCTCTGGGACAGGCCTTGCATCCAAGGCCTGTCCCTGTACTCTCTGGCCCCATCCTTGCTCTGAATCTTTCCCCAAACACACAGGCCTATGGCCCTAACCCAAACATTCATTATGAGTTTGGCAGCTCACCCATTTTTCCTTACAAATTTCTTCATCTGGGAACAATCTCTAAATGGAACACAGCCTCCAGACACTTCTTTATTGCCTCTGACAAAATCTTTTCTGAACTTCAAAAATTGCTGGGAGAACTGTACAGCAGGAGGCTCTTGTCCAGAGATTTACATTTCCTTCTACATGCAAATGCTTCATTATTAGTCACTGCAGGAGGGTATATTACTTTGTTCTCATTTCACCTCACTATTTCTATTCCTTCCCTGTCATGCTTTTCAAAATAACAAGGTCATTATTAACACTAAGTCCCTCTAAATCCAGAGTCCCAGAACTGACTCCTAGTATTTCTTCATTTTTTTACCAATACTGGTGCTGTCTCTGGTATGAAGCCAAAGTATGGTGTAGGGATAGCCTCAAGTTTCTTAGTTCTTTCTGCATATTTCAGCTGCTCTGAGATAGAAACTGTTGCATTTCCTGACAGCAGACAAACCTGCTTTCATGGTCAGGGGGACCAGGGAGCAGGTTGTTTTCTTTGCAGGCAGTGGAACACCTGGACAGAGGGCTAAAGTATCCTGATATCCCCATGCACATGGCAACATGAACATCTACCCACCACTTCCTGACAGAAACAAATATTATGTGCTCTCAGCTAAGGATAGCTTACACCCACGAGAGATGAGGAATTCATTTTCTGAGCCATGATGGAGAAACTCGTCGTACACACACTAATCCTACTTTGCATCCTGTTCCCACAGGCAGCCTGGAAGCACTTACTCTGATTGTGACTGCCTTTTCCTGCACTCACCTGCAAAACATCAAATCACAAACAACATGAAAAAGGTGATTGTATGGGAGAAGGTGATCTTTTTATCGTTCTCCTTGAAGATCTGAAACTCCTATCTTGCCTGAGCTACTTGGGGTGCTGTTGGAAGGACACAGAAATTATTAGAGAAGGAACAGATAAAGAAAGTAAACAATTGTTAGTAGCAGCATAGAAAATTTAGGGAAAAAAATGTGACCTTAATGAGTTTGTGATGTCTTGCTTTCACGACATTAGCTTAACATTTTAAAAACTCCTATCCATAGTTTTTTTCAAAGTTGCCCATGCCTTTGTTTACAGGGAAAGCTGTTAGCAACCTCAACATTACTCATTGATCAGCTGACCTGAAACCACATATTTCTATTTATTGGTAACGGCCTAAGTATTAGATTCTTTTCCAGAACAAATTCAGAAACAGCATGATGGGGTAGTGCTGTATACCATTCCCCCTGTCTCCCAAAACATGTGGGACATCATGTCCACTGGCGAACTAGCAGTTCTGCCACTTCAGCAGTACTTAAATAAGATGGTGTCTTCAAGGTTCCAAAGCAATTTAAGGTATGTTGTCTTCATCCACAATAGTGTCTGATTACCCACTCATGCCTATAAAATGAGATGTTGCTTAAGTCATGCAAATGCTGTTTCCAAGATTTTCAAGTTAATTTTGCACATACGTGCTTTTTTAATTAAGAAGCTAAAGTTCTCAAAATGAAGTCCAAACCAGCACACTGCTGAACACCAGTGTTCTTTCTTTTGGCCTGATTTTTCTTCAAGACATGATACACAGAGGAGGCTTTGAGCTCCTTGAGAATATACACATAACAACAGTTTTTTTACTCACAGTAATTTTCCTCACTGAATTATTGTCAAGGCAAACTCTTTTTCAAACAGAAATGGTATTTCACAGTAATTCGTGGGGGTTGTAACAAACAAATTCAGAAATACAAAGATCACTTGATGTTTAGTTCATGACTCAGTTTTTCTGTAACAGCAGATATTCTTTCATCCTGTGGAAAAATTACAAATTACCTTTAAAAAAAAGGGAAAAGAAGAAAAAAAGGGGGAAGGCAAATTAAAAGAATAAGAAATCAAAACAAAGAAAGAAGGAAGGAAGGAGGAAAGAGGAAAAGACTTTGTTAGAGGCAATACACATTAAAGAAATACAAAACAATTCCCTGTGATGCTGGAAATCTAATTATATTCCATAGAACTTAAATTACAGAAATACCCCGTAGGTGGCTTAAAAGTGAATGTGATTTTGACACCAGAAAATTAATAATGAATACTAAATACAAGATTTGGCAAGCATAATGCTGTTCTGTGGTTAAAAACTGCTAGCACAGACCAAAATCCAAACTTTCTGATCTCCGTGATAATTGGCTGCAGATGAGCATACTCAGATTAGGACACAAATCCCTGAGGTCTGTCATGGTCCCAGCTAGTCCTCATGGCTCATTAGCTGGGGCTGTTTAAGGGATAACAGCTGCTGCAGGGAACAACGGGCTGGGCAGGGATATGATTGCTGATCAGATCCCGCTTTCTCAGACTCTAGGACCTCTGTTAGGGGCTGGGGAGGTACAGTCTCAGCACAAACCAAGCCACAAAGCCACAGAGAGAGGATGTTCTGCTGTGCATAAACCTCAGAATCTGAAAAAGCGGCTACTGTGGAGGAGGGGCCAACAGCTGAGAGATTAAGATGAAAGTTGAAGTTTTGAGAGTCAGCATAAAGTTCATGGGTGACCTCTCAACTATTAAAACAAGCACTACTGAGACGCAAACCACACCATTACTAATATTGCCTTGAGGCACAAAGATTGCAGTATGTATCTACACACTTCAGAAGGAAGAAACAGGTGATTTTGCAGATGGTAAAATGCTTTGCTTGCTTTCTTTCCAAACAGAATGTTTCTATTTATACGGCAACTTCAGGTTTTGAGTAGAGTTGACAGGTAAATAAATGCATAGGTATTTGATTACACTGTATCCTTACAAAAGTTTGGCTGGGATTGTGCTTATATTTTAGCTAATTATGTGGTAATTGAAAAGATGTGACTTGCAACTACTTCCTACCTTCATCTGCTGCATGGAAGAGCTTTCATCTCCCCTAGTACTATACCAGTACAGTATGTCTAATACATGGTACAGTTACTGTGACACAATTCTGATTTCAATTGCAGTACAGACTTCAGATACAATGATTCTACTTTCTGACAGGATTATGTCTGAGGACATAAAACTTGGCAGAGTTGCATTTATGCGAAGAAATAATATATACACACATACACTGAGGCTGTGACTGAGTTTCTTACAGCAGAAAGCACCCCACATTGGCTCAACAGTCCACATCAGCAGAATTTTGAGATGTCTGGCCAGCTCTTACTGTATAAATATACAACGAATTAAACCAAAACTAAACAGGAATCTTATCTGTGCTCCACAGAAGCATTTGGGCTCACTTTTGTCACATAGTTTCCCCTCTGATTTGCTGCTAAAATAACTCAGAATGTTTAACCTGATAATGTCTTAAGCCCTAAGTTAACTCAAGTTTAAGAACTGGGTTGGATATAAGAATCTTTGGATTAATTTTAACTGGCTGTAGCAAATGATTCATAAATTTAGTGAGTGCTCCATGTAGTTCCTATTACTTCCCTTCATATTATTAGTGGAATCATACAACCAAGAGACAAATCATTGTTTATTTTGTTGTAAAATGTAATTTAACACAGACGGGGCATTTGCATTTTGCAGCAGCTTCCACTGAACAGGAGCCAAGTACATTTCCTTCTTGGCCTCCTTTTCCCTCTGTTTTAATTTTGTGTATCAGTTAATTTTTTGTAGTTTCTACTGGTATCATGTAATATCTAAACGAATGCCCCCTAAACTAGCTTTTCTCCTTACATAGTTATTTTCAAAATCATGTAGCTGCATGTTTTATATTCCTAAGGAACAGAAAGAATGTTACTGCTTAGAATAGTATTCTACAGCTTTCACTGTATTCACTACAGCTTTCATGCATTCACTTCAGATCTTTCCAAAGAAGTATGCCCACGTGAAATGCAATACATGCCCGGTTTACAAGACCAGAGTTCATCAAGAAAAAAAGCAAACACAAAAACTTGTGGGGTTTTTTCAATAATGTAGGAATTTTGATTTGCTTTGTTTTATAATAAATGATTAAGATGCAGTAGGGCCTAAGTCCAAAATCTGCTTCAGTAAAAAAATCCACAACTTCAAACACCAAAAAAGCACTACATCTTGCAAGGACAAGACACATGTTGCTTCTAGATATGGAACCTGCTGAAAGGTGCTGTGGAACCCTGACTGGCCTTGCAAACACACTATGGAAACCACCACTCTGGACAACTGACCCAGCTCTTCATCAGTCTGTTTAGGTACAGAAGTCCATTTCATTATATCTGAAGGGAATCGGCTAATCTAAGAGAAATAATTTTATCTTTAAAACCATGTAGCAAGTATATTACTGCTTTTCCTTAGAAAAAACCAAAATATTATTTTCCTTTCACAAATCAGGATAAGGCCAATTTGATCCAAACTCTGGATCAAAGTACTAATGAGGGGAAAAAGAAGGCAAAATTTAGTTCATATGTCACATAAGGGGAGAGGAGACTGTTGTCTGCTACAGAAAAGAAAAACTGACCATCCTATTTCTTTCTGTCGTTTCACAAGATCTTGCACGAATATGGAAACAATCCTTTAAAACATAAATACACCTGCATGAAAACAGTATCTTCTAGCAATACAATACAAATTCTTTTATCACTTGAAATACATGCATATCTAATATGCTGCAAGAAAGATCTAAGAAAAAAGTTAAAAGTTAATTAATTTGGCACAATTGACAAGTTTTTAATATGTGGAAGTCTGACTCAGTGTTTAATAAAAGAAAAAACCCGCAAAGCAGTTTGGCTTTCAAGGGCCCCATAGTGAGAGTTCCAAAAACTCTATTTTTGATAGATCCTTGAACGAAATATTTCAGCTCTTTAAGAGAAGTTATTAGCTACAGCAATAATCGTTTTACACAGCAATAAGCAATGCAAAGACCTGCCAAATTAAAACAGAGCACATTGAGATTTAGTTGAAAAATTGAGGAAAAAGAAAAACATATGTCTTTTCAGACATAGCTCATTCCTTCAGAAGACTTTGCTAAAACGTATAGGAAATTAGACCTAACAAGACTTTTAAGAAATCTATAAAGTATTAGTGCATGGCTGATGAAAAATTAAATCCTCCTAAACCTGGATCTCAAAGTACCTTTCTCTCTATACAGACAATCTCATAGAATTTTTCATCCATTCCGTTTTACTTATTTAACTTGTCAGTTTCCTAGAGCAACGACTTTTACTTCTGTACATGGACACTACTGGTATTTTACCAGTAAATAGTTACCACAGCAGTACAGTTTTGTTTTAAAAATGGTGAAATGAAGAAAAAAGGAATGAAATTATTTTCATACTACTATACTTACATAGCATAAATCTCCATTTTAGTCCTGAAAAAGAGACTTCCAACCAAAAAAAACCCCAACCCCCAACCTTAACTTTTATTATTTTACCAGGTACCTGTTGGTTCTTCGCAGCGGTTTTGCTCCCTTTTGCCTGCCAAGCAAGTCTTTATACAACAGCAGCAATTGTCATCACCACCACTACTTACAATATGCATACTATATAGAATGTGACAACTTCTAATCCCTGTTAAATTGCTGGAATTCCAGAGCGATTTTATTAAGTCTATTGACTTGATGTCACTGAGATCATGTTTTGGCCATGTTCTTTCTCATGCCATTTAAGGAACACCCAGCTTTCCAGCACAGTGGCATTTTACACGCTGTTCTTTACAGAGAGGGATGTTTTTACCATGCCACTGTTTCTATCCATTGCTGAACCCGAAGCAAGTGGCCTAATTTCTTGAAACAGAATGCAATGCCCAAGAGTCTGACTCCAAACTGCCACGTACTTTTATGGGCTGGATCAGAGAATGTTCCAAGTTTTTTGCTTCATTTAATGTCTTGAAAAGGTTCCTTTAGCCAGAACTGTTTGTATCCTGCACATGCCAAATTGAATAGGGATCCAGAGGTTTCCAAATACAGGGACCAGAAATCTCTTGGCTTTTGAAAGAAGAAATAAATAATTTAATCTACCAATTTCGATTTATATTGAGTGCTAATCCCTTTCACATATTTTCCACTATTTAAATTTGAAAAAGAGGCTATAAAAGGAATTCTAAAAAATCACAGGTAAAATGGCAACTGAGAAATGTGACACTTTCGGTTTCTCCACATAACACCTTGCCTTTGCACTCATTTTCTAGAGAGACAGGCAGTTTCCTTCTTAAAGTAATAAGCTCACTCAGGGTATTTACTCGGAAAGAGTTGTTATATAATCACATTTTAGAATTTAGGATTTTAGAAAGTTTGAGATTAAGTAAGGTGTGAATGTGGGCATTTCTCTTTGTTGTTCTATATCCATGGTTTTTTTGTGAATTAGATCTCCAGAGCTGTGGTTTTCAGCCTTCAGTAGCAGAACTCCAAGTGTTTCAAGACTGCATCTATTAGTTTTGGGGAAGATGAATAAAAAATGGAAATCTGTCGTCTTTTGTTTTAAATTCGTCCTATTGGAACTGAAAACTGGTGTTTTTAAGTTAACAGATGTGAATGGTACTTTATGGAGTTTTACATTATTTAAAGGATTACATTTTGTTTAGAGAAGTGTTTCACCGATAAAACTTGGTGCTCTCCTCTCTGTCACCCATTCTCCCATATTCTTTCTTTCTTCTTCTTTCTTCCCAATATATCTTCTGCAGGACATTTCACATTCCTCATGTTCACTTAGGTTAGATGACCTTTATGGAGTCCACTTACCATCTCCCAGTGGCTGGAGAAAGGTATCTGATGAAATCTACTGCTGATGTCAATCATTAATCCCTAGCGATAGGCTGTGTCCAAACCCCATCCACACTGTGTTTTCATAACCTGGCAATTACTTTAAACAATTAGCAAAAGACAGTTATTCTAAGTCACAAACTGTTAGGAGATGAAAAAGTTGCCTTCCTGGTGATGCACAGGTGATGACCAACAAGAGAGAGATTAATCTTATGTTTTAAAATATGACAGCCCACAAACTGAAACTGATACACCCTGTCCTAAGATTTTTGGCAAAAGAGAAAAAAATTAGCTCATTATAAAGAATTACTCATTATAAAATAAGCTACTCATTATAAATACATCTGAAAAAACGAAGGGATTAGCATCAAGTAATGTAATGATACGCCTCATTTCAATAGCCACAGATTTCCAGTCAATCATCTTTATGCACATTACACACATATAGACAGGTAAAACTTTCCGGCATGGTAAAAGGCACATTTTACAAAACCTCCATGGACCAGCAGGTATTTTCTCTAAACACTGAAAATAAAGTTGTTTCCTTTTTTCAAGCCAACAGTCCTGTAGCAAATATTTATTTCATACCACTTACATAAAGTAAATCTGGTACCCCAAAAGTAAACACTTTCTTTTAACAGCTGCTACTTGGTCAACAAAATTTATCACATACCTGCTGGCAAATGAAAATCTACTTTTTATTATAAACTAATTCAGCCAAGGTTTGGCCAGCTGCTTATGCCTTTTATCTTCTGTATTTGAGACAGCTTTTGGTAGTGGCATTTGGGGTATTTTGTGTGTAACTTACCCAGTAGAGATTGTGTGTTAACATCCCTTCTTCGGGTGAAATGTCTTCCAGGGAGATCTTTTGCCATGACAGTGGAAAGCAGAGCAGGTGCAAATAGCAGAAAGAAACATGCAATCTTTTTCTTCATCTTCAAGAAACAGAAGGACACACAAGGATGTAAAACTGCAATACAGGAGAGAAGGAGATAAGTTCTTTGATTACATAAAAGGATGCACTCCAACCACATCAGTCACCCAGAAGCATTGCTTCCCTTCCACCACAAACATGCAGACACACTGGCACAGAATAATGCCTATAACTTCAAGAAATTAGGTCTACATAATAATGTAGCAGTTGGCAGTCCCTGTATAGAATCTGTAAGTATTGTTAGTTGAAGTCCGTAGTTAACATCAACAACAATTCATAATAATCAAGTATTTTTAAAGCAAGAAAAAGAACGTTGTTTCACTCAGCCTGTCAGCATGAAAAGGTTTGAGAAGGACACAAATATATTTTCCTTATTCCACTCAGTACTCCTTTGCTTTTTTTTTTCAGGAGTTTAATGGTTCCTGTAGTCTGAGGGATTCTTGCTTCAGAAAATCTTGGAAATTAAAAGAGAGAGAAGAAAATGTATTTCAGGAACAGCAACTCTAAATGTGAACTGGTGACAACTCATGCTTCCTTTTCAGAAGACAGTCCATAGTTGCTAACATGAAGATAACAGTGCAAGATTAATCTTTTCTACAGGAATAGACTCCTAAGGACTGGCAAGGAGTTTGCCATAGGTCCTGGAGAAATTTTATCACACAGAAGAACAAACTGACAGGCAAAATTCTTACATCAAGAGATGATTCCTGACCAGGAGCTGGTTAATGCATCATGAAAAGCCATGGCTGACTCTGAGTCTGCCACAGAACAGAAAACAAAGATTGACATGCTAGAGACTCATTTTCTGGCTGTGTTCCCCATTGGTGGCTTCCTCAGATGGAGACTCCTTCTACCCTCCCCCAAAACTTTATTGTCGTGGTTGAGAGCATCCCACAGGAGCTAGATTCAGTCTTGGAGTGGGTGATACAAAGAAACTTAGTAAAGAGCTGCCCTAGTTGTGCAAGAGATGGATAAAACTACCCACTTTCACAAGAAAGAACTGTTCTAACTGAATCTGAGTGGACCTTCTGAAGCAGTGCAAATTTTAACAGTAATTCATCATGAAGTAACTAAGATGTTGAAAACAATTTTAACAGGGCCCGAAACCTGATAAGCAGATATGTAACAGAAGGCAACTAAATGCTTCAGTTCTGAAAGATAATTTATTTTCTTTCCCACCATGAGGTATTCACTGGCAGAAAGGAAAATTCTGAATAAATATTTTCTCTCTAACAAAGATACTTTGTACATTATTTTTCAGTCTGTCCCACACAACCATTATATACAATGTGTTTTTCTGACTATCAATCTATTTTCCATTTTGTGTATCCTAGTCAGCAACCCCAAATGCAAACACAATGTTCTGGTGCATATGCCAAAATGAGTCTTTGCTCTCAAAATGCCCAGCCTTACTTTAATGTTCAATATTATCCAGTAATGGGCAATACATGATTTAAGGACATTCAAACTTGGAAAGAGATGGAAATAGCTGGTGTTTATAAAAATGGCCACAAAAAAAATTAAATTTCTGGGCATCTGGATGGTATTATTGCTAGAGTTTTTCCAGTCAGAAACAGATGAACACTGGAAGGAGCACACACCACTGGAAATGGGACTAAGTTTCACTGGAGGCAACACGCAGCAGTTGTTACTGTGGAGATTACCAAGCCCCGGAGGTCTCTTCACTCCTCAGAACATCAACACACACAGGGCTGTGCCAGGGGGTCTCCTCTCACTCAGGCCTGTTCCTTCAGCACACGAGGCAAACGGACCTCAAGGACATATGCCAGTTCTAGCACCAGTGTTTCAGAAAAACAGTAGCCATGCTCTCAGGGCTAAGGAGAGTAGAGAAACATCCTCCTTGCAAGGCTGTTACAGGAACTAGGCATGAACAGAATGTTCAAGAGGGCTTTCTGGCTCTTACCTATTTATCAGAGGCCTAACTCATCCCTCCTTTCTATCCACCCTAAACAGCTGTGAAGATGGCACTAAACTCTGAGTAAAGCCATTTTAGCTGTGCCTGATGGTGTTAAAGGAGAACCAAGGACAATGCAGCAGAGCCTTCACAACACATTGCTAAACAACCCAGCTACAGCATGATGCCAAAGGAAACAGTGATAAAGCAGTGTCTTCAGGACAGTCCCACTCCAAACTAAACCCTCCCACATTCTGACATTTAAAATATTTTATACCTTTGTAGGAATTTTTGATATTTGGTCATAGTTTCAAATTCACTACACTCACAGCTGTCCATAAGCAACTCCAGAAATAAGAAAAAAAAAAGTGTTTATTTGCTGTGATTTGAAGTCTTTGAATTCTGTTAGGAAAATGTTTACATAGCATGCAAATATTATATGATTAATTGACCATATAAACTGAAATGTCTCCATAAACATTCATTAGCTGTCATTGAATTCTGAAATACATTAAAGCAGTACATTTTCAATTTAGTGTAATTTTTACCAGCCCCTTTGAAAAGTAGGGTTGGGGTACTAAAGAAAGAGAACCACTGAGTAACATATTGTTCAACCGTATTTACTTACGATTCAGAAACCTTAGCTCCTCAGATCTCAATATCTCTACTGGTCTGATAATCAGAAAATAAATCTACTTAGAGATCCACCAAAAAGGATCCAACTCGTGCTAAAAAAAAATCTAATATGAACACACTCCTACCCACACAAAGTGTTTTAAAACACTGTTTTAAACAAAAGTGATACTTAACAGAGAAGAGCTTTAGTTGTCCCATCTTAAAAAAAATACATATAATCTAAAATAAAAATGTAAGCGAAATTACATCCATTTTCAGTGAGGAGAAAAAAAAACAAAAAAACCCCGAACCCAAAGTCCCAAAGCCAAAGGCTGCACATGTGACAACACACACTGATCCAAGCCTGCCATCACTCTTTCATCCACACTGAAAGCTTCTGTGCTGCTTTCCTGAGGTGATGACAGCCCGGACTTGTGTGCTTTGCTCCAGTTCCAGGTACATATTTGTGTCCACTGCTGCTTGCGTTTTTACATGACCAGTCTGTATTGTGGTTGCATGGCTGCTCCACATACAGTCCTCCCATGGTTCTCTGTTTATCTTCTGGGTCTTCTGCGAGTTCTCCTGTCTTCACTCTAGAAGCTGGATGGTGTTTACTGAACCACATTTGGAATTTAACACCTCCTGTTCCCAGCAGGCTAAGCCCTTCTGCCACAGCCCTCTGTATCTTCCCACTGTTGGTTAACCCTTGCTCTACCAGCTGAGAACACATTCCCAAAGTACCAAACTTACAAAGTCTTATTTTTGTGGCTACCTGGAGAATACGTTTTGGGCACTTTGATTCCAGCTGTCAGCATTACACCATTGGGAACCAACTCCCCTGGGCAGACCCGAGACCAAGACACTGCAAGACAAACATCCTGAACAGCTCAAAAGAAAAAAAACAGCAAGAGGAGGTGTGGCAATCCATGGGGCTCTACCAGGCTGAGCACCAGATTCACCAGCTTCCACTGCTCCACTCCTCTTCCCGTGGTGCGAGGAAGAAGAATAGGGCTTTCACAGCAGCCTTGGAGCACTCAGTGGAGCACAGCGCTGTGCTGGACATGTGAAGAAGCTGCTAACGGAGAAGAGACAACTGCTGCTCACAGAGGTACAATCTGGTGAGGGCTGCTTGCCGTATCTGCAGCTGTCTAGAAGAAGTTTGGCATAAAAGGAGATTCCCCTAGAAGATGGCAAGTAAACAGACAGGCTGTCTGTTCTTTTAAGGCTTCCCTCGCTCCCTAACTGGCTGCTAGTCAAGAGCTGAATATTGCTGTGGTGTGTTCTCATCAATTTTACCTGTGCTTGCTTAGCCATATACCCATCCATAAAAGTAATTTTTCTGATGCACTGTTATGGATTTTCATGAACTACAGTGTAGGAATACTGAGATATAAAATTGAGATTTCATCTTTAAAATACCTATTTCCTTTGCTGGACAGCAGTGAAACAATACAAGCCTGTTTCTATGCTTTCAAATATCTTTCCATGGAAGTCTCCTCATAAGGGATTGATGGCTATTTTTGGACAGAGACACTACTGAATATTCAGTGTCGACAGTGATAAATCAGTGACCTTCTCCCCTGCATGGTGCAGGTTATTAATATTTGTCCTCTTCACTCTGATAACTCTTAAATAATAAGGGAAAAGAGATGCTCTGTGGCTTATGCTGAAGTCAGTGTCCTTCCAACTTTTACCCCACTTCAGGAAAATTTCTTCTACAGAGAATCAGGAAACTCCTCCACTGGCCTGGAAGACCACATCTTTTTCATTCAAGTACCTTAAAAATGTACCTGTCTTTGCTGAGCAGATCATGCTGAAAAAGAAATTGGAAAACTAGGGTAGTAATATGTTTCAGCTCACACCTTCTGTTCCTCTGTATGGTCTCCCTCCTTGTCTTGCAGTACAAGTTTCCTTCCAAAGCTAGATCAGAAACATAAGCTCCACAAATCCCTACCTCTCCACCTTCTCCAGCAACCACCAAAACTGGCACAATGCACAGAAGGGGAAATTCTCAGCAGTTACATGGAACATCAACACCTGTAAATAGTATCCTCTCTCTTAAACTCTACACAATTTCTCATCATAGATGGGAGGGAAAGAGAAAACAAAAAAGCACCAGAGGCAGCAGCTAGCACTAAAGAGGTTCCCTTCAGCTTTTCTTGTTTCGTAGTTAAAAGAGACAGCCATTTACTTTCATTAAGCTGCCAGCAGACCTAACCTCAGCATTTTTAAGTTATAAAGAACATAAGTGCGGAGAAGAGAACCATTCTGAAGTTCTTTCAGCATTCCTTATTATCTACCCATTTTTAAGGTAACAGGAAACTGTGATCAAATAAAAAGCTTTTACTGAAGGTAAATGAACTGCAAGCAATCTATGTAAGTCAATAAAATCAGAGTGTGTCCCCAAATTAGCAAGCACGGTGAGTTACCTGGAAAAAGAAATGAGGTCTTATTGCATGAAAGCCACAAAATACCTCCTTCTCAATCCCACCATCTCAGAAATTTAAAAAAAAAAAGGACTGCAGACACTGTAAAGCCCTTTTAACTACCAGTTAAAATATGTTCCAAAGTACTTCACTATCCACAAGCCACCACATGCATTACTAGTTCACTACTCATTAAAATCACTCTGTGTGGCATGAGCATCAGGACACAGAGTATTAGCAATTTCCTCTGTCTTTCTGGACCAGTTGCTGACACAGACATTTTCCAGTTCTAAAAAACAGCTACAGAGGCCCACAGAGTCCACAATCATAAAACATCTGTCCCTAGCCATGCAGGTGTTGTATGAGTGCAGGTGGCCACAACTGGGAGGGTGATATTTAGCACATCAGCAAGAAGCACCATCTTGCCTTTATCATTACAAAGGAGCACTCTACTGTCATCCTGTTCCACCAAGTGATGGACTGGATTTTCGGTGACTCCTTGCTGCATGAGGAGGGCTTTGCTAGACTTAGCAGCACAGGACAGGTAGACCTTTTCTAAATCATGACTGTCAACTGCATTTCACCAATAGGGTTAAATCACCAAGAAGAAACGAGGTTGCAGGTGCTGTAAGTTTGTAAATTCCTCACATGCTGGTCAATCCCGACAGCAGGCACTAGGTGCACATGAACCGACCCACAACTGCACCATGTCCTGCAAAGCAGCAGAGCAGTATCCATTTGTTAACACATTCTTTAGCTCCTTTTAAGAAGCTAACTTTGACCATTTGTGCTGTCAGTAGTATGAGATAAATCTGGGAAACTCATTATCTGAAAGTCAATTAGTAATTCTGGTGTATTCTGAGACAGCCAACCCAATTACAAACAGCTTTCACAGTAGCGCAGCAAGCCACCACAGTAACAAAAGTAACTGTTGACCTGGCAACATCAGTCTTCTATCAATCTGAAATAATGAGCATCCAGACAGTGCAAGTAACCTGAATCTGCAGTGGATTTAGGGGCAGAAGTTGTGTACTGCAGTGCAAGAAGACTGGGACAAATTCTTTGCATGGGTCCATGAAGCTTCATGGCCAAAGGCTGTTGTTTCAAGTCTGCAGAAGGGCATGGTCCTAGCATGTGATAGCAGTGTCTGCTCCAGACGTGTCTGCATAGTGGTGGGGACAGGGTGACAACCAAAGACTCACAAAGTCTTTCACCTTTGTCTCCTATGCTTCCATACAGTCCTCCTCATCCAGCACGTATCCCTACCCTGGCAACTAAAGGGATATTCCAATGCTTTCTGTACTCAGAGATTCCCCTGCCTTGCTTAGGAATTGGGCTGTGGCTACATCTCCACCAGTACCTATTTATTCCAGCTGCTGCTACAAAATACCACAGCGGAGTTGTAACTTGGACTAATAAAATCAAATGTGACAGTGGAGTAAATTAACTTAGATTTTGAAACAGTACAGGGAAGACCCAAAATCCATTACAGAGCAGTTCCTAGAAGGGGAGGTGAACGACATTTGGTAGTCAGCCAAATATTCCCACAAACCCAACACTGTACATGATACCCATGAGCAGAGCACAGCTGAAGGTGCTACGGGATACAGAAGGGCAACCATATTCTGAAAGCTGTCCAAAGAGTGCTGAGGATGGGGAAAGGAGTTGTCCTTTCCCTATCCAAGCACAGAGGACAGATAAGCACACACATGAATTGATGAGTACAGACACCAAAACATATCAGAAAGAGCAGAGATCAGTATTCAATTTTATTGTCAGGCGTAAATATCATGGTAGGACTTTTACACAACAGACTCTGTTATCTAAAGGGCTTAGAGTAAATGTACTACATATATAATTTAATTTTCTACAGTTCTAATGAAATGAAGAAGACTAAGGGATCTGTTACTTAATTTTAAGTCATCCATCTAAATGACATACAGACTTCCTGGTATCACTGTTGTAAAATGAATAACTATTAAATCATGTAATCATAGAATGATTTAGGTCAGAAAGGACCTCTGTAAGCCATCAGGTCCAACTCCTGCTCAGAGATGAAGCTGGCGACCATTTCAGTAACTTCAGAAACTCACCACATAAAAGTTAATAGTGGTGCTATAGAATAGTAAACCCATGATATGGTTTACTCTGCATAGTTTCCAGTGGTCAAACAGCAAGCTCTAGCAGTGGGAATTCTTATTTTATGACAGCATCAATCTCCATGCTATGATTTTCTTCAGTTGCCACTTGGACAATAGACCTTTTCATTATCTTGTTCTTTTGAGGAAGACTCATTTGCACTTTCTGGTACTGAATCTCATCTAGACATCAGAGTTTCCACAATGTTCCCAGAAGAGTAGCATGGGAAAACTGAGAAAATTCACTTTTAGCATGCAGAGTAGGTATTTAAATGAAAGCATATATTATATGACATATGATACACATGTAGGCTGTTTAGTTTTGTCTCTGAAACAGTCACAAACCATAACAGACTCTTAACTGCAAACAGAAAGGTTTGAAAAAAAACAGGATACAGCAGTTCTGAAACTTATTTGCAAAGTCACACTGACCCCATTACCAGCACCACTGTAAACCAATAATTTGGGGATTAAACCCACTCCATGCCAAATACTCTTTGCTCATAATGAAAGCACTAACAATGAGTACACTGTATAAAAAGAGCTTGTTTATGATACCCACATTACAATTAAATAGTACTTACTGTTTTACCCTCCTGTAGAGATGGTTTATAAGTCACAAGAGAGTATTTAGATCTGATTAGCCTTTCCCTAGTTTGCCTGGACTGACTAAAACATCTTTTACCATCACAGCTGGGTCCCCGAGTCCCAGCTCATAAGCAGTAGAATGTGCATTCTCTTGTTCATGAGAAATCCCAGCGAAGTCAATGGAGAGACTCACATAAAGTAATTAGGTGTGAATATTGAGTGCAGGATTAAGGATCTTAACTGCAGCTTTGTGTAACTGACTGCTGCATTTTCTGAAGATATAAAATAAATCAAGTTTAATTTGATGAATATCAGAGTGATATGCAGCACATGAGGAAAAGTTTAAAAAATCTCGTGCTTAAAGCTGAGACATCTACAGGAAAAGTGTAATACTCCAAAATTATTTTGTAGATTTTGTAGGATTTAATGGAAAAGCCATATGTGTATTTTATTAAGCTCTTGACTTAAGGAGAATTTTTGATGGGATACAGTGCAATAATTTCTCCTGAAGTAGTCAGCTGTCTGACAGAAGCACAGATATAACATGTAGCCCAACACGCCACCTTTTCAGACCTCAGTCAGGATCATTCACCCTTTGAATGATGGTCCCACAAGCAAACCCAAGCATTTAGGAAGTATTACATAAATCAGCAGGTTGCATTCTTCTCTCTCAGTCAACAATATTCTACAGTTTAGCAGTGATGGAGGCCAGTTTGACACAGAAAGAACTGTCTTCTGAAACGGGAATACGTGGTCATTAGAGATACCATGATAATTTTTATCAGACTAATGAGCACCATTTCAATTGGGTTTCCAGGGCAAATATACTACATTCAGCAAACCGTCCCTCACTCCTTCCACCTCCAGCAAACGCAGGGCCCTCAGGAAGCTCGGGTAGCCCCTACCCATCCCGTCAGAGGTGATCCCTGCAGCGCAGAGCTACCTGCGGGGCTGTAGCTCTTCTACCCTGGCACGGGGAGAAGCCGCCGCCCGCCCTGCTGCAAGCTGCTAAAGACACCTGCAGGCTAGTCTCGAACGCGTTTCTAAGCAAAGTTTGGTTCCGATTCTACACTCATCTTACAATACAGTGGGGGGTTCTCCTTACAGCAGATACACTGTTAAATGAGTTACTGCGGCACGCACGGGGAAGAGGGTACATGAAGCGTTTGCTCAGACCCACGCAGTTCAAAGGAAAGGGAAACCCTTCTCCAGCGGGCTGCACCACGAGCAGCAAACCGCTCCAGCGGGACCCAGCAAGCGAATATCCAACCCAGCCCCAGACGCCGCGGCGGCCCCTCGCCTCGGCCTCCCGCTCCCCGCCGGGCCCCCGCCGCCCGCGCTGCAGCCCCCGCCGCCCGCGGGGCCTTCCCGGCCGCCCCCCACCCGAAGAAGCCCCCCGAGGCAGGGCCATCCCTCCGCCGAGCCGGGGCCCTGGGGCGGGGGTGGCCGCCGGCAGTGCCGTGACCCGGGGTGGCAGCGATGCCGAGCCCCGCCGGGCGGAGCGGGACGCGGCGGGGGTGCGGTGTCCCCGGGCGGGGCGCCGCGGACCCGCCTGGCGGGCGGGAGAGGCGAGGCGCGGCGAGGCGGGGCAGGGCAGGCGGCAGAGCCGGGCTTACCTGAGGGGCTGGCGGGGCCGTTCCGCTCGGCGCGGGCGGCGGCGGCGGCCGGGAGCGAGCGCGGAGCCTCCTCCCCTCGGCACGGCCCCGGACGGCGCTCCCCCGCCCGCCCCCCGGAGCAGCCGCCTCCCGCCAGCCCCGTCCCCGGCGGCAGCAGCCCGGCTCAGCCGTACCGCGGGGAGGGAAAGCGGGGAGTCCCGCTAGGGAGACACGGGCTGCCCTGCCCAGACCTCCAGAGCCGGCGCTGCCCCGGGCGGCCGCGGGAGGACCCGCGGAGGGCCGGATTCCTCTCTCCTCAGCCGCCTCTGCCGTCAGGGACGCGGTCCTGGTCCTTCCCTTCTGCATCCCTAAGGGGTACGACCTGTCGTCCCGCTCCTTCCCGCCCGCCCCGTGTGACGGACGCGGTCCTGCTGCTCTCCGCGGGCTGTTCTCCCGCTCCCTCCCGCTTGACCCGTCTATGAGACGGGGGTTGTTCTGCCGCGAGGAAAGAGAGGGAATCGACGGTTCTCGCAGGGCACGGGCCGTCGGTCCCAGGCGTTCCCGCCTGGTGCCGAGGGACGCGGGACCCGCTCCCTCCCGCCAGCCCCTCCAGGGACAGGGGCTGCCGGCCCCTCCGGGCTCCCGCCGCGATGGCCCCGGCCCGGCCCCGCCGCCCCCCGCACCTCGGCCCCGCTGCCGGTTCCTCCCTGTCAGAGCTGTCCCTGCGCTGTGGCGGGCGGCGAGGGGAGCTCCCGCAGCCCCGGGAGCAGCGCCTGCTCCGGCCGAGGGGGCTCTCTCGGAGGGGGCCGTGGGGTGCCTGCTAGAGAAAAGCGGTGTGGTTTCGGTCTGGCGGCTCAGCGCATCCTTCCCCGGCCAGAGCCGTGCTCCCCGGGCCGGGCCCGCGCAGCCTTCCAGGGAAGTCGACCAAGGGAAACGTCGGGGAATGGAAATCCCATTCCCCGAGCGCAGGACCCGCGGGCCAAGGCAAACAGTCCCTGGTGATTCATGCGGTGTCTGCCACCGCGGCGAGCCGGTGGGAGTCTCCGTCGGGGAAAACGCTGAGGGAAGCGCGAAATAAGTTGGCCAAGTATCAGGGACCGTCCTTTCTTAGCTGACACAGCAGCGGCGCAGTCAGTAATCCAGGTGGAAAAACCAAGTGTGGGGTTTGTATCAACATTTACGGTATCCTGTATGAAGAAGAAAAAGTAGAATTCCTGCTTTGTTCCCAAGCAATTGTGATTTCTGTTTCCTGGGAGAAAAACAACAGTGAAAGCCATTTAAATGGCAGAAGTGAGCCGGTCTCACTGTCACTCTCCAACAGGAAAGACATAAATAGCCAAGCCATGCCAATTGCAGTACATTAGGCACCAGAGGAGTCTGACAGAGGAGACTCATACCCCTCAGGGTTGCTGGGATAGTGAGTAACTCTGGCAATCAGCAGAGCTACTTTATGTAAGTTTTGTAAGGCACAGTTAATTGTCTGGGATGTGAGTGTACAAAATTTAATCTCTGAAAGGAGGCGTATAGATAACAAGCAAATCTCAAACTGAAAGGGGTTGGATTCACCTTATCTTTAATTCTGAGCACTGGCTCCTTGTAGCCAGAGAAAAGGGAAAAAATAAAAATGCAACTGAGCACTGATAGACAATATAGCAAACCCAGCAGAGCCAAGTGCAGAACAATTCACCCATTCTGTTTCATCCTTGTAATGTAGCATAGGATGAGGCCCCAGTCACAGTCCTAATTAATGCTTTGCCATCTTAAAATACAGAAACCGGACTTTCATTTCACTGTGCTGTGACTCGAGGCCTCAGCTGAGTTGCCAGAGGAAGACAAAAGTCAGGAGGAGAAAATGTTGTAATGACAAGATCATGTGAATGCCCAGAGTAATTCTGGTGGCTTTAGCTCCAGTTTATGCATAAGAGATCCCAACACTAGCACTCTTCCCAGAGGTTTAACCTAACCAGGTTTAACTTAGCTACAAACCATCCCAGAGCATGCACTGCCTGCTGCTGTTGGCGGGTTGAAGACATGGAAGGTATCCCAGCGGGACATTGGAGGAAAGGGTATGATGCAGTGAGTCAGCACAAAGCATCTCTTTGTTTCATAAGAGACAGCATAGAAGATGGGGGATTTTTATTTGACTTTTTTTGACTTTGGTATTTATTTAATACCACACTAGAAGTACTGTGTAGCTCCCATATTACAAAGTCTCAGTCTCTTTGCTGCTTGTCCTTTCTCAAATGATGGGTTTCTGTCCTCCACTCCCATCGTGTGACTTCTTTTTGACTTGGGAGAGACATTGTTCAGTCTGTCAACATTTAAGACAATGGGTAGAGGATGGTTGGAAGTTGTAAGCAAAAGCTGGAGGCTTCTATCAAGCCATGCTTCAATTTGCAAAGAATCAAAAATCTGTCCCAAAAAAAAATCAGGCAATTATTAAGCTTCTTGAAGATTGTTAACTAGATACCTGAGGCTTTGAGTCCTTGCATTCCTTTCCTATCTTCTCTTAGTACTTGGAAGGATTGTTCTCAGTCTGGAAGAAGCTCCCAGTGATGCAGGCTGCTTTTCAGTTTATCACAGGCAACCACATAATGTAAAAACCACATTTCAGGAAGTAGGTTTCATATTATAAGCAGGTGCTTTAAGTAAAACAGCAGTGAATTGATTTTCCTCCTGCTGTTAAAGGACTGTTTCAGACCTTCCTGGTAGTAGATACTTCCTAATTTCCAGTCTAAATGTATTCATGGCCATTTTGTATTTGTTTCCTAGTATCAGTGTTGTCTTGTAACCTAAACAACTCATTTTATTGTCCAAGGCTTGCCTAGCTGGGGCATTTAGTGACAGCAATAATTTTCAGCTTTCACTCTTGTTTTGCTCAGCAAGTTCTTGCTCTGCATGTGGCTCCTGAGAGGGTGTGGCAGAACGAAACAAGATATGCCACACATTTAAGCCCTCTCCATATAATTTCTATTTACTGAAAATACTTCTCCTTATGTGGTCAAGGATTTCATTATCATTTTCAGTGGCCACAGTACCACTGATGGCCGATGGTTACCTTTGTGTTCAGTTTATATATGCACCTGCACCTGTTTGCCAGTGGATAAATCCTCTCTAATACATATCTTGAGGGTTTCTTCCAACCTTGACAATTCAGTAATTCTCTGATTTTATACTATGGTATTTCATCTCTCTTCTAGTTCTTTAATTTTTTAGTTTCTAACTAGCATTCCTAATTGTACTTATTGTAGATAACAAAGTAGATAATTGATTTTTCTATCTTCTGAAGCGAAAAGTTTATTTATCTTACTGTGAGTGAAACTTTTCCTTTGTGTTGGGTTCAGTGTCAGTATTAGAAGCATCCTTTCATTACCTAACCAGGTTTAACTTAGCTACAAACCATACCAAGATTACTACAGATCATCTTTGCTTCTACTGCAGTTTTGCTTTTATGCCTTTTTCTGTGAAATATCATCTTACATTTGGATGGATTTTCCAGATATTTAGGGGCAGGGAGGGTTGAGGAGCTTTTTTCCCCAACATTACTAGGTACACATTACATTAAGGTATTCTATATCTACAATATCATATCTACTACTTTCTAGTAGTATTTTAAAGAAGCCTTTCATCCTTTGTCCTTTCACTACAACTTCTTTTTCAAAGTTTTCTTCCTCTTCGATCTTTTAAGACACAGTGATTGGTGCAGAGCCAAAATATTGGCAAATGCCACCACTACCACCAGTGATTGTACTAAAATAATCATGTTTTGAGAGTTCCTAAGTTAAAGTTTTTTGACTTCAGGTAAAACAGAAGATTCATCATATGGGACTACAACTTAGAGATGCTGAACACCATCCTTGAAGATTTTTTTTAGGTCACTTCCTACGTAAATTTTTCCATAATACTGTCATTCAGTACATTACTCACAAAACTGATAATAGAACACAGGACTGCTTAGGGAAACAGATTTTGTCAAAATATCCTTTTTTTGTTTCTTTTTAATGGGCTATGAAATGGAACGATATGGGGTTGAGTGTAAACATGATACACTTGGACATTTCTTAGGCACTCACATAACACAGTATTTTGACTAGGGAACTATAATGCTTCAGCAACAGCTTTGCACACACGAAATAGATTGCAAAACAGATGATAAATCTCAGCTGTATGCGAGCAAAGAATACTCAGTAAGTGAGTGTGTTTCAAGAGAAACTGCAAGGATACATTTTTGACTCCATAGTGCTTTAAATTCTTTATCCACAACATTAAAGAAAGCATATTCTATTTTGGCTACTGTAAGATCTCCTGTGCAGGCGGATAGTGACGAGAGATCTCTGAAGTCAGGTCTTAGAGCATGTGGTTTATTGCGAAGGACGTGGACGCAGCGGCCTTGCTTGGAGCTGCCAGCCGCAGCTTGAAGCAGGCCAGAAAAGCAAAAGAGAGCAAGAGAAGCAAGAGAGAGAGAGAGCAAGAGAAGCAGTAGAAGAAGAAGCAGTAGAAGTGAGTGGTTCTCATTTACAATACAATAAATCATCTTCTGTGCTGAATATTCTAATTTTCATTAACCAATCTAGTACAAGCCACAAATCCTATAGCATTTACATACAGCCTATAAGAATCATTACATTACCATACTGCGTTACATTTTAAACCCTAAAAACTACTCTTTGGACCCCTTCTGCCAAGCTAGCAGGGTCTGCTCTGACCCTTGGACCTGTCTGCAAGCAGAGGGTATTGTTCAATCAAAAGGGGATTACCTTCAGCTGGCCATACCATTGTTTTCCAGTTGTTCAATAACTAAGGCTTGGTATCTCAAAGCTTGCTTTCATTTCAATCTCGCTTATAGTTTCCATATTCTCAGCATCTTTTGCCAGGCAATCATATTTATAAGTCTTTCCTGTTTCATCTTCTCCAACAGGCTACACCTTAAAGCTCTGAATAATTCAAGCAGAATGTTTAAAAAACCTTGCAGTGGGATAGCAAAGAACTGAAAGAACCATTAGAGAACTGGTAAATATGCCATCAAGTGAAAAACTCAGGAAATGCAATGCCTTTAACAACTCACATTTAGGAGGTGACTTAAGGACACCATACAAGTATATAAGGGACAAAACTTCAATAAAAGATGTCTTCAATGCAGCCAACAGAAATGTAATAGCACTTAATGATAGAAACCTGCAGATAGAAAAATCAGACTAGAAACAGGCTGGTTTATCTACATCTCCATCCTTCATATTTGATAACATTTTGTAAGGGATTTTTTTCTCCTTTGTAATTATTGCCTTGAGTCCGGTGGTGGACAACCCGGTGTGTTGCAACCTTCCTAGAGAAAGCATCCCACCAGAGAAAGGCTTGTCCAGAGGCTTTAGCAACTTCCCTGGGCGACAGGTGATTTCAGCAAGCGTAGCAACTTCTCTGCTACAAGTGATTTCAGCTCTTGCAATTCAGCTCTTTGTGAAATCATCCAGGCAAAACTCGGGGACAGAGAGACAGGAGCCTCGTATGGCAGTTCCACAGAGGTAGCCTTAATTGTCCAGCAGCCCCTCTGAAGGGAAGGCCACAGACAAAAACTCCCTGCCATCAGGAGTTGGGGCAGAGGTTATATGGAGAAGGCAGGGGTGGGGTAGAAACCAATTAGCCAACGGGATACAAGCTATTATCATAAAGAAGCAAGGCATTCTAGGAGTGGCTCTTTTTGTCACCATGACCGGAGGAAGGTTGTTTATCTCTGGGGAGATTCTTTGGGCCTCAGGCCTCTCTTCAAGGGAGTGCAGAGGGCTCCTGCGCCGAGGGCTCACAGCCGTCCACATGTAATTTTTTAACTAATAAAGGACTGCTGTTGTAAGGCAATCCAGAAATTAATGTAGAAATTAACCAGTTTGGGGTAATTCTTTATCTTTTGGTATATTGAAGGCTCAAAAAAGATCTTGTATTTTAATTCCAAAATTTATGCCTACACAGTGTGAAAAACGAGGTTCACTCTCTTGTTAGGATTGAAAAGTTTAATAAAGGACAATAAGGGACAAAGATAATAAAGCAAAAAGTCACAGCGCTGGGTGCTTTGGCACTCTGCCAAGAGCACACCTGGTATCTTGGAGACACCCTTTACATACACCTGGAGTATTCCATATTCATAAACAATTATACATATTCATAACAATTATACATATTTAAAACCCTTTCCAGGAACAGTTCAAAATGGAATGCAGTTTTCCCGTCGGTAGTTCCTGGAATCAGCAGATCGCTGTGGGGATAAGCCTTCTGGCGTCGCATATTCAAACCGTTTTCAGGAAAAGTTCAAAATGGAATGCAGTTCTCCCAGCTCAGTTCACCCGGCTTGGTAGTTCCCGGAGATCGCTGTGGGGATATCTTATCTGTTGCTGATAGTTGGTAGCAGAAGCCCAAATAGTTCACAAGCATAGCTATTTCTAAGTTTTTAGTTGAATGAAAAAGTATTAAAAAACCACATCTTCACAACAAAACTACCTTATATAGTATCTGTTTTGTAATAAAGCTATTTTACATATAGCATCTATTTGTGACAAAACTACTGTTTAAAAGGCTACTTTTAACATCACTTATTTTAACATTTGCAGAAAGCCAATATTATAGCATCTATTTATCACAACAGCATATTCAATGGTTGCCCAGCCTTCAACTTGCTTGGTTTTACTGCTCCCTTGGTGCCTGCAGTTCTGTGTTGCAGACCACATTTTCACCAACCTGTGGAGCTTGGCATTCACCTCCTGCCTTGGTCCCAGGGGGATCTGGTATGGAGAAAGACACCAGTGTGAACAAGGCTGAGCAGGCTGGTGCTCAGCTCGTGCACAAGCTCCCTGCAGCTGTTTGGCTGCCTGAGTTCCCCTGTGTGCTCTTACGTCACACCCAGCACAAACCAGAAGAAATCTACTCCTCACGAAACGCAGAAGTGGCTCCTCGTGTCTTTCGCAGGACAGTCTGAGGTGCAGGTGTGGCTTGGCTGCTGCTAACTTGCTGTTTGCACAGAGGCTTGGAGCATCTGTCCTGGAAGCGTGCCTGAGAGTGAGCACAGGGTGACCAGCACAAGGTCTCACGGAGAGCTGGACAGACCTGCCAACTCTCCTTGGCTCCCGAGGTCCTCTGCACAGCCCTGGCAGCAAGAACCAGACTCCTTGTTTTCTGGATGTTAGAACAGCATTGGCAACAAATGGAATAACATTTACATTTCCTTATGAAGTTCATGAAGCACCAAGTTACTGGGGTGATTGCCACAAACCTAGGTGTTGCAGGGCCAGACTTTCTGGAGCCAAGTATTTTTTAAGGTCATGGTTTTTTTGAGAAACCACCAAAACCTCTGAACATATGTTTAATTGGAAGACCATGAGTAATCTCTTTTAAATCTAAATTCAGTGCAGGTTTTGGTGCCTCCTGTTATCTCTGTTATATTCTAACTGGGGCTCAGCATCACAGCTGTGCCATAGCCAAAAGAAAAGATGCTTCCAGTATACAACATTTAGTCAACACTGAAGTTTTTGTATATATACATATATATGTACATATATATTCTGTATAATAATACATATAATGTATATTATATATATATAATGTATATTATATATATATAATGTATATTAACAAATTATCATAATAGCCTTGTAACAGAACATATTTCATCTGGGACATCCAGAGCCAGGCAACTTTTATTAATTATACTTTTTGTATTAACTTTTTCTTTTAAATATGTACTTATGAGTTTAAGTACCACACTCTTGCTGATATGTGCTACAAGACAGTCTCTTTCCTTTTTAAAGTAGTAATATCATCGCTAAAGAGGAAATCAGAGTAAATCTTAAGCCAGGAGCCACAGCAATGACAGATCAGGCACATATTTCTCCTGCAAGTGTTGCCACAAAAGCTCCCAGGGACCTGACTGGCCTGGCTACCCTTTGGTTGCTGGCCATCTGAACCACCAAATTCTAAATGTTGGTGTAATTTTCTTTTTTTAGTCTTTGTTCTATATAGTTCTGTACGAACACCATTAGGTCAGGAGCCATACTGCCTAAATTCTGCCAAAGTTGTAGTTCGGATGATATTTGGATGCTTATTTTGAGCACAACAGAGACATTCCGTAAGATTCACGAAGAACCTTGTTATTTCATTTAAGATCCAGACAAGTGAAAATTCAAAGATGTTACTATGTTTAGAATATTTTTCATTGTGCAAGGACTGATTTAGAATTAGCAATTTGCATGCTTTCTGAAACATGTTGTAAGATCTAAATTGAGCTGCTTCTGTGTGTGTCAGTTTTGTCCCAGAACTGAGTAAGAAAACATTGCCTTGGATATTGAAGGAAAGGAGAGTTGAATTTAACATTGTCTTGGATTTTGAAGGAGAGTTGAATTTAAGCATGGCATGGCTTAAATTACCAAGGGAAATGCTGAAAATGCAATTTTACTGATCACATGCTCAAAGTTACAGCAGAAGTAAAGCCTGTGAATATACTTGGCAGAGTAGGAATCCCAGGACAATTTTTCAGCTAGCTGAAGTAGGTGAGTGCTGTCTGCAGATGAATTCAGTATGTATTTTATCAACAGTGTACAACTTCATTGAGTCCTGCCTCTGATGATATCACATATCAATTTTTTTTCGCAGTAGACATTATCCAGTCTGGATGGTAATCCTAAGATGCCACACAGTTCTGAGGAAAATTAAGAAAAGATGTAACCTATGTATAAGGCAAAAAACAGAAAATCATAAGGTAATTGACAAATTGTGCCAGGAATGGTTTGTCAGAGTGTTACTGACCAACTGTGACATATCTGCTTTACATGACAGTAGTTTGAACCACAGTAGACATCTAAACAAAACAAACCAAAACAAAAAAAAAGGTCTTGTCTTTATTTAGGAGGAATAGCAGAGAAAGAAAAGATGGATAAAGTTTTACTCTCAAGATATTGTAGGAATTCAAAAAAACCCACTGTAACTAGGAGGAACTTGTGTTCTCCTCTTTTTAAGATACCGAACACCTGCTGATCTGGCACTTCGGAATTCAATGGAGACAGTTTCATTTCAGTAAGCACTGGGCCCAGAAAGGGTGTCTCTTCTAATTATACAATTAAGACTGGTGCTTCCATTGATAGACTCAAATTTGCATATGCATTGCAAACTGCTTGATTAATTGCAGTACAGTGTGGTTTATAAACCCTATGACCTAGTATTACACATACATTCTACATTGCCAATCATAAGTCTGTCAGATACAAACATTTTAAGTGATTTAGAAATTATGGTTTGATTTCTCTGTAGACTAATGAAGACATTTAATAGTACAACAACATTATGATCTTGTTTATGTAGCATTTTAAACCTTGCATGTCAATAAATAAGAAGTGGAATTCCTCCACTGGCAAAAGCCATAGACTTTTTATTGCACTAACAACCATTTTAATTTATTTATTTCAAACTACTTTTTACTAAGATCTCAATTTTTCTTGTTTGCAATAGAAACTAACAAAACTTTTATCTAGGTATTTGGTTCTGTTTGTCTGTGCAATGCTGGAGACTTTGCTACCTCTAAATATTTTATTACAGTCAACACAGGCAAAGGCAGGATAAGTGAGAGCTGCAGCAACTACAAACAAGGGAGACATGAACCTTAAAACACATTCACATCAAGGGGAGGAGACAGTTTCCATCCCAGCACAGGTATACCAAATTGAAAAGCAATAAATAGCTTAGACCATCATGATTTGTACAAATGCCATCTCAGCTTCTATTCCGATCCAAATAATACTAAAGACTTCAGAACAAAATTTGAAGAAAAAAAAATTACAGATATTTCAAAACATGAACTGGTGATAAATACAGAATTAGTTTCTCAACATTAGGTTATGCTCATGCAACCTGTTTTTCTTTTTTTAGGCAAAGGAAATGTAATAGTTCTAATCTGTCTGCATTTCAGAAAAGCATTGCCACAGAGGGAATTTATAACTGAAAAACAAACTAGCAGAAGGAATGTGAGCTAAGTATGGACCTAGCTCATGGCCAGAAAAGACTTTGTATGTTGGGTGCATGTACACATCACAAATATGATCAAGGATCACATCTTGAAACTTTTCCAGCTTGTGACTCTATCTGGTCTCAGAATCCCTGAGACAAAGCCGTATTTCCTCAAACATCCACCTCCCTTCTTTTCTTAGACACCCCTTTTCGTAGCTCATGCTCAGGCTGGTCGTGTAAAATGGACTGGTCTCAGCTAAACTGGGACTGTGCTGCTGGTGCAGCCTTTTTCACAAGAGCCACAGATAAGGCAGCTCACATTTCAATTTTGCTGCTCTACACCTGCACAGTAGCAATTATGGAACCATGTGTGTTCTGTTGCTTGGTGCTAATAGGAGCGCAACAGTTGACAGAGGAGTATTTCTGAGCTTCCCTTTTTCACCGTGGGCTACTTTTCTAGGCCCCTGCATGTTTACAGTGTCTGAGTGTAATGATACATTATCTTTATTTGAACCTTATTTGTCCAAATTACTATCTAAGGACTTTTTATCCAGGCTGAAAAATTGAATTGCAGACAAGAAAAAGTAACCAAAAGGTAATGATGTATTATGTTGTGCTTTGGGCTTTTTTTTGCTGACAATTCACAAGATAAAAAACCCCAAAGAAAATGTACATTTGAAACAGAAACCAGTCAGTTCTAGATGAATATATGGCCACAGACACCTTGACTAAATATCTATGTTTGTAAAAGGAAAACATTTGCATTAAAAAATAAGCAAAGTTCAATATTTTTTTAAGAAAAAACCCTCTGAAACTAGTAGATCAAATGGTCTGGTTTTTAAAGAGCCTTTTGAACTTCTTTTGCTGCTTTTTTATGAGAAGCAAAACAGCAGGATCACACAATAGCAGGAAATTTAAGCTGTTCTGTCCAACTGATAAAGCTAATTTCATCCTCTTCTCTAATGCAATGAAAGAAAAAAACTCATCCCATTTTTCTAATGATTTGATCGGCAGAAGACTTCATAAATTCCCAAAAGATAAATATTTTTAACTAATTGCCAGCTCTTGCCTTTGTTCCTTTATTTTCATTGCCCTTGCTGCTCCAGGTGAGTGCATCTGATACTGCCAAGAATGACCACATCCATATAAATAGTATCAATCTCCCAGAGTGTCCCACTAATTTATTTTTTTATCTGTTGGTCTTAAACTGGTGTACTGGTGATACACAAAATAAAACCATGTAAGTACTTGCATATCCAGACACCTTTTCTCCGTAAGGGACAGGACACCTGTTTTGTGCTTGCCTCTGGCACAGAATGAAGGATGAAATATCTGCCATCCATAAAGTAGAACATACTTCATCTTATTAGGATGGTATCTGTATTTTGAAGAACACTTTGCCCATCCTGGCATTGAATGGGATCAGAAGATTTGATGCTAAAAGTTTACCCATGTTGGACCTCTAATTTCATGCTTGCCTCTGCTGTCATAGGAGGGTCCCAAAATGGGGAGCCTTGGAGAGGGAAACAGATTCAATATTACATGAAAAAAAGAGGAATCTAACAAAAAACCCAACCCTTCAAAAACCACAAGTATTTGCATACTTAGGGCAAGTTTATATGAAACAGAAGCCTGTTAGAGTTATTAGCAAGATGCACATAGGTATTGTAACGGAGCCCAGGTTCTGGGCTGAAGAGCTGTATGTGGCTCATCCCTGCTATTGCTAGTCATGGTGACCTCCAAGAGCAAACAAAAGTCCTCTGAAATGCCTGCAGACTCTGCAGTGCTGCAGCTCCCTCCCTCAGAGCAGCTTCACAGCTCTTTTGTCCCTGCTGGCTAGCAAAGCTTCTCATGTAAGCCAAGTAGCCAGCCCTGCTGCAGGCCTGATTCATCTCCTTGCTGTTTATTCAGCTTTCCAAGTGACCCTGTGTCCTCCACTCTGACTAATTAGTTAAGTCCAGCTCTGGCTGCAAACAAAAACATTTCATTACTTCCTAAAAACTCTCCTGTCTGAAATGTTTTAATAATCTGTGCCCTGGTTTCAGCTAGGATAGTTAATTTCTCTGAAGAAAAAGAAAGCAATTTACTGCATTAAATTTCACTAAGGTTCTTCACTAAAATAAACTACTGTTGTAGCTCATTGTCTGGGGTATAGTTGTAGAACTGCCTTTTTGCTTTGAAATAACTTTGTATCTGCTGGCTGGATGACAATGAGGCTTTCACTCCCATTGCTAGAGTATCCTCTTCTGCTGGAGGTAGACACAGGCTGCAGGCAGAAGGTCACAGATCGGTATTCCACACCCTGCTGAGCTATTCAGCTGAAAAACTGGCCACATTGCAGAACCATTCTGGGTCAAACCCATGGGTGTGGAGACATCATTTACAAATACCAGAGTCGTTCTCTGAAAGAATGCTAATCCTGATTTATCAGAGCCAAGCCTCCCTTTAGATAGATATAGCTGCTGTTTTGGATTTCTCAGAGCTGGGAACTGAGATTGTGTTGAAACATCTCCATAGTGAGTTTTGCAAGAAATGCTTTTTTGTGGTATCTGACTGCAGTTTCTACAGCTAATAGAGACGGGTAAATGGGAAGGACACAACCTGGCTCCCGAGAAGCAGCATCTAAGGAGAACAACCTCTATGGAGACAACATCTAAGAAGAAATCTCTAAGGATATAACTTGGCTCCAGAGGAGCAGTTTGGAGTCCTCTGTCTGACTAGATAGTTTGGCAGGCATTTAACCAATACTCCTTTTGGTTTAAAAATATTAATCTGTAGATGTCCTTGCATTAAAACAAGTAATATGAAGGTATATCCACTTCAGTGATAGAGTTCTGGAATAGAGCTTGTCTAACAGCTAATATAACATGTTACATGACCAATTATATTTCCTCCTCATCATAGCAGAGGAGAAAGGGCACATAAGCCAGCCAATACTGCAGCAGTGAACTCTGTCTCTGCGCTGTTTAAAATACATACATGAATGTTGCCCTCCCATGTTCTGTTCCTGTTCTTCTTTCCATTCTGCCCTTAGCAGTAGCCAGTCTTCCATTCTGCACATTCCAAGCACCCGTGTGCACAGACTTGTTATTAGCAAAAAAATTTAAAACTGTTCATGGTATCCTTAGCCAACAGCATAGTGATGAGGAATGCCCTAATTTGAAAGCACAGAATTTGGAATTTGTTTGGAACTTGTTGACTAGTTATCATTTCCTCTGCTTCCTTGCCAAGATTTTATCTGGCTTTGTATCAATTTGATGTGGCCTTTGCTAACATATCAAGACTGGATTGTTTTTACCAACCAGAGCTTTTCCCAAAGAAGTAAAGATGGGCTAACACCTAAACTGAAGGTTGTTAGTAATTGTTTTAGAAAACTTCGTGTGCATACAAGCACAAGTGCCACACTGTTGGGTCACCACTACAAATTCGTCTTTGCTTTCTCCAGTACGATGCATGGATGAGTGTACAATGAAGGAAAGCTGCATGGTTCAATCAGGAATAAAAGCATCAGGCACATATGAGAAAAGCTGGATTTGTGCCTTAGCATGTGTAGGATTTACGAAGGCTGCAAGGCCTTGTAACAGAAATTTTAGAACAAACCCAAAAGAGATTTCAGCAAAAGATCTACTTATATTTCTGGTACAATTGAAGTTTAGATTCCTGTTTGCTGGTTTTGGCCTTATATTTATGATGTTTCATGCCAACATTTCCTGAAAGTATTTTATTTCCACTCTTAATTTACTAAAAACCATTAATAAAAAGCTGCTATATTAGAGTTTCAGATACAAAACCAGGAAAGCATTTGAGTAAGCAGATGCTCCTAGTATCTGTGAGAAAGGAAAAAAAATGCAAAGAATATTGGAAAAAAACTGTTTGGAGTAAGCAGTTCCCAAAACACAGAAACTTAAGAAGCCAGCTTTTTAATGGGCTTTCTGTGCCACAAATGACTATTAAAAATGAGTTACAGAATAGCTGTGGTGTAAATTCCCCAGGATTATACATGGAAATGCAGAATGAATTCAACATCTGAGGATAAAACTCCTTCAGCTGGAGTTCATGTCTCTTCCTGTGACCCACAGAATCTCATTTTTCTTTGGGAGCAGTGGAACTCATCTTTCACAGGGATCCTCCAATACATCACCAGAACTGAACTTACATTACATTATCTGTTACCTCCTACCCAGCTATTTACTCTGTGTGCAAGAATGTCATGGTTTTGATACCGCAACCTTCCTGCCCTCTTTAACTCCAATGGGACCAAATCCAAGAGGAGTTCTGGCAGGACACACTGTAATCACATTTATGCACGCATGGGGTGTGTGAAGAAGTCTTGATTCTTTAGTAAGACAAGCTAAAGTCTAAAGAAATTTCATGTGAATTAGCCCATTATCCCTATTATGGTGTGGAGAAAAAGCAGCCCCAGCTTTCAGTGTAGCTCAGTTTACCCCTGTTCGGTGTTACACACTTCACCAGACCTGAAAAAATGCCTGCAGTTTTGGACAATGAACTAAAACCTTGAATTATCTTTTGGTCTTATTTTGCAATAAATTGTAGAATTTACTGTCCTCTTCTCCATTAATACAGTATGGTGGGAAAGCTGGTGAATTGACTGGTGAGTGGACGAAAAAACTCTCTTTTAGTCCTCTACAGAGAAAATTCTACCGTGACAGACTGATTGGACAGGAATTTGTGTATGTTTGTGCTTGAAGACTATAAAAAATTATTTCCACAGTCTTGAGGAAACACTCTTTTATTGTAGAGAAGTTTGTATACACAGATGCAATGTATTTACAACCAGCTTTTCTCAAACAGATGACTGTTTAAAATCCTTCACAAATCTGTCAAGAATGAAAGAAAATGAAGCTCAGAAGCCCAGCCAGCCAGCACAACCCCCAAATTCAGATTATTTCCCAAAGATATCTGTTATGAGGCTAGATGGCGTTATTCAGAAGGAAAAAACAGGACTGTGACAAAGATCACTGGATGGATTTCAGGACTGGTTCATTCAAATGCATTGCTTAGTTTGATCTCAGGGTAGATAAACTGTGAACTAAAATTCCAACAAGCAGATGGGGGCCTGCCTTTTGCCAGGGGTGTGGAAGAGACAGGCAGAAAGAGTCTGTCCTTTACTTCCCTGGCCTCTGCAAGAACAGCTCACAGTTGCAATCTCTGTGAAAAGAATTTGTTGGTCCTGTGTTCCCCTGGAAAGCTCTTTTCCAGAAAAAGGCAGGAAAAGTTCCACATTTCTTCAGTCTGCAGAATGGAGTCAATGCACTAAGGGTGAGAGCAGCTAAGGTATCCTCCTTAGGAAGGGTGTGGACTCACGTGCCAGCCCAGCCACTAGAGAGATGGCACCTTGGTGTCTTCTGGTGCCCCTCCAAACTGTGACTCAGCTCTGCACTGCCTTTTACCTGGGGTGCTGTGCAATGGCACCAGTTTAGCTTCAGCCTGTTCAGTCACCTCAAATGCAAAGGAGACAACACAGGGGGAAACAGTGAGAGGTAGAGACGCACGTTATATTCCCTTTTCATGTTCCTTTTCAATTAAAAGCAGAAACTTCATCAAAACAAAAAGTCACATGTGCAGGAGGCACTTCTCTGGAGAAGCAATAAATACCTCACACAAGCATTCATGGATGGATGAGTCCCATGAGAAAGATTCTCAGAACAACCAGTTCAGTCATAAAAGGAATCTAACCCCCCAACACTGATGTATATGAGAAACAGACAAAACATATCTGCTGATGCTCAAGGAAGTTACATGCTTAAGTTCCCCACAGGTTGGAAACATGTATCTTAGAATCTGCATAATTTAGTCTACGCTCAGCAGAACATTGCAGTATTTACAGGCACATTCCAATGGGAAAACATTTGCATGTGGAGTGCGAAAGATACAGGTTTGTCACCTAGTCATGAGACTTTAAAAGCAGGGATTTTGTGACCTCAAAGTACTATTTGTGAAGTTAGTGGGGAGGAAAAAGGTGTGTAGGCAGGAAATGAAAGTTATCAGAATTTGCTAACTTTTTTTTTGAGCATTAGAATGGTTTCAGGCTGGGACAAAGTGAGTCCGTGTAGACCCCAGGTTCTGGCTTGTTACACATGGAGTGCTTTGTCTATTCTCATTTCCCATACTTATCCTTCCCAATTAAATATGTTTCCCATTAGCGGGGTTGATGAGAACAACACTAATTCTTCTTGCAATCATCATCATTCATAGCATAGTAACTTCGAAAATTCTTGCAGAACAGGAATGAATTGGAATGTCACTTTTTTGGACTTGGTCTGTATTCTGAATGTGGGCATCTGAGAAACATATTTGTAATGCTTTGGAAGTTTTACAAATAAAAAAAATAAAGTTACACTCTGAACCTGATTGAGAATGCTAAGTTCTATGTTCTCTAGCACTGCATGTCAGACATAGTGGAAAAAGCTATTCAGTGACTACTGTAACCCTAGCGCTACCCAGAATTACTCTGAAACTAGTTCACTAGTTTCTGAAACACTACTGTAGTTGCAGCAAATTATTAAAACTATCTACAGAATAGTAATCATACAATTTAGGTTTCAATATGTCAGCAAAACAGCAAAGTGTAACCCACAGAGGTTATATCCTGGAAGTGAAATTATCAAACTATTGCTTCAATGTCTGTAAAGTAAAGCTATCCTTCCTAGGGACACAGCACTCTCACTTATGCTGACACGTAAGGTGGTGGTGGATCTTTAGCAGCTCCGTTCACAGGATCATCATATGGTGGTAACAGGACCTGTGGGAAAGAAAAAAAAGTGTATATTTTTAAAAAAGAAGTCAGATGATAAAATTTACAGAAAAGAAAACCCCTAAGGCCTTGTCCAAAAACAAACAAACCCCAAACCAATAACAACAAAAAACCCCAAACCAACAAAAAAACCCTCAAAACAAACCCCAAAACAGAAAAAGAGTAAATTATTAATGAGGAGCAGAATAGTTAGGAAAAGAAATAATATTAGCTCGAAGTTCCTCCTTTTCAGTTGGTATACTGTTTTCATTATGAAAGAAAACATAATTTCTCTTCATTTCTTATTAACCCCAGTGATAGCCCGATTTCAGCCATTCACTGCTGGTACCTGAATTTGTTGAGTTTGGCAGTGATAGTGGCTGCTTCTTCTGCAGCTCTCCTCTGTCAAGAGCGCTCAACCTTGTCTCCTGGAGGAGTGCTCAAACTTCCAGAGTGAGAAAAGTCCCAAAAACCTCTCTTTCTGAGCCCTCCCTGGAATAGCTAATAATTATTTTGGAGTGGGGAAAAAGAAAGTAAATGGAGAACAAATTACCCAATGCCTAAATAAATCTCCAGTTTTATGCTTCTAGAGTACTCAGCCATGAGAAGGAAGATCTATACTCGCAGAAGCATTTCAGTGAACGCTTCAACATCTGATAGCAATTAGGAAATTAGGACAGGTTTAATCATGTATCATCCCCATTCACTGGAGTCCAGGCAGCTTTCTAGGACATGGGAGATGCAAGTTCAGGCCACACAGGGCAGAGGAGAGATTTGAACCAAGACTCCTACTTGTTTAGGCAAGCATGCTAGCCATCGTGCAATTTTTAATGGCACCAGCACTGACATTAGTTAGCTTGCATGTGAAAAGGCAGAGTTGGTCTGTGAACCCCAGCAGGGACTGAGGATAAAACAGATGTCTGAATGAAGAATGAGTGTACATTTCCTAAAATATCTCAATAACATGTAAGAATATCACTGAAGTGCACTGTCTGAGATACTTCATGCAGCTGATGATAAATTATTCATAATGGAATTTCCAGATTTCTCAGCATTGCTTCGTGGTCATTAAAGAGCGTGTAAAGCTGATTGTTTAAAGGTACATAAGGAAAATCCTGATCTCAATAAAGCCAATGGAAGTTTTGCTATGAAACGATTTCACCAGTTCTTAAAGAAGTTGATAACCTGCCTTCTGCAAAGAAACATCCATAATTGTCCCTTTTGGACCTCAACCACAACATACAAAATCAGTAGGAATTGTTTTACAGATTTAAATGGACTTTGGATCAGACTTTTGTGGGATAGTTCCAAGTGTGATTCACATTATAATCATGTGAGTTTACAAACATGCATTGATGACCATGTGTTCAAGTACATCTGTGCACGTTTGTTAAGATTATAGAATGGCTACCTTGGCATCTTCAGCTCTTAATCAAAAAAGTTTCATTACTTAGAAAAGGAGACAGTCAGAGCAATTGCTCTTCATTAAAACCATATGCTTGAGCTTGTAAATGCAGTATTTTATGCACTACACAATCTAAAAACCCTTGTATTTGAAAAGCATTTAATAAATTATGTCACCCTTAAAGGGTGCAAGCATCTTACGACTACTTATCTAGTGAAATCAGGACAATATATAGAACTTCAAATAAATATTATGATAAAAATCATATTTTGCAATGTGACCTCAATAAATCACAGTGCTAAAGCATGTTAATTGTGAAAAGCACTACAGATGAAATCCCCTCCCTAGCACTGATCACTAGTTTAATGACAGGATTTCTAGTAAAATCCTCATGTTACTAAAAAAAAGCACTAGTTTCTCAAATATACTGAAACATATTCATTAGTTTATTATGACACAATATAATGAGTAATTAAATCTGATCTACAGATGACTCTGAAATGAAAATCAAGTTCCCTTTGTGAAGATTTAGGTGTCTTACTGCACTTTCATAACGCTAAGCCCCAACCTGTGGTCCATTTCTTTCAGGTTCAGAGTCTGTTTCATCAGGTGTGACAAGAAGTGACAGCAGATGCAATCCAAAGAGCTGTCCATCTTCCAGCTGACAAAGATGAGCTGATAAATACTGGACAATACCTCTTCCTGTGCTCTGATCCTCCTTTAGATCCATGTGTCCTAAGATTACAGTGTTTACATCACTATTACTACTTCAGCATTGCGGTTGCTGACATGTCCAGTAGGTCTCCTGGCCTGGAGGATTACTGACATGAGTGAACTTCTCCATTCCCTTCACTCCTGTATGAAACAAAATCTGTCTGGTAGGAGAAAAGCCTCCTGGTGCGGCTTTTACATCTTGGGAGGTAAGCACTCTTCTTCATTCTGCAGACCCAAACCTCATATATGGGTCAATGGCCCCAAGGGCCCTCAGAAGACACTTTCTCACTTACCAACAGTTCAACAAGAAGTGAGAGGAGACAGGAATACCTGTAGAAGTCCAGACAGCAAGGAGATAATGCACTGCTATGCTTCAAACACTGACGACCATTCAAGTGGGCAAGTTGGAACAGAATGTTCCTGGAAAGGTGGGACTGTACAAAGGTAGGGCAGTCCCTTTCTGGGGCCAATTTTCCTGTTGTGTGGTGACCACGCAACATATAGCACAAGTGCAGAAGCAGGGTCAAACAGCAGCCATATGCCTAGAGAGGACTATGGACCACCATGGACTCCAAACACCCCCCAACTCTTTTTGGGAACTCTCCATCAGAAAACTCTGTGTGCTCCATAGTGTTGTATCAGACTCGAAGAATCCCCTCCCTGGAAGGGATCTGGGTGCTCCTCTGCTAACTTGAAGGTACATAACCTGATGAACTTTTTGTTTTGTGGGCCCCCAGCCTCAATGAAGCAAAACTGCGACCATTATTTCGACCACAGACATCAAAATTACAACAACCAGATCTTGTCACTGGATCCACGGGTGGTTATGTCTTTCCTCTCCACTATCTACTCTTAACCTTTCCCTCTCTCTCTCTTTCTTTCTTTTCCTTATATATTTTCTTTGTGATATTTTTCTAGAAAAGAACCAAAATGGCTACATGCCTCCTTTCTGCTGCAATTAAATTGTTTTAAAATAAGTCTGTGTTATATTTACACTGGTCATTCAGTAATATTTCACTCTAATTCACCTCAAGGGGTTTATTAACAGGAGCCTCAGCTACCCCACCTCAGTGGCAGGTCATAACAATACCTCCAGGAGCCTTGCAGAAGTCACTTAAATCCTAAGGCATATGGATTTCTATAGGAATATTCGAAGTATGTGGGATATGAATTGGGGAAGCTGCTGAAAAGGTTCAGAAGTTTCACAAGAAAATATTTACACTACAAGGCTAAAGCTTATTTGCCAAATGTTTTCAAAGTTTAGTGTCACCTTATTACTGGCAATGGTTTTTTGTTTGAACAGTTCTACCAGTGAAGACTTTACAGGCTTACACCCCACACATTTTTTGTTTCAATATTTGGATATCCTCATCTTTCATTCCCTAACATGAACAAAATAGTCATAAAAATAATCAGTGTAGAAGGAGCAGAATTCAAAATTACTACCTCTGCCCAGCAGTGTTTGAGTTAAATGAAGAAAATATGGACAGAATATTAAACGAAGGTTAAGGTGAATAAACATGATGGGCAACAAATGGAAGAAAACACTCAGTTTGTTGAATACATGGCACTAGCTGGGACACAAAGTGTCTCACATCATTCATACAGTAAAAGCCCTTCAAATTAATTTAACTTTTACTTTCCATCAATGTGGTTTTGTTACTGTTACTTAATCATCTGTCAATTTTAAGTCTAAATAATCATCCTTCAGCTTCCATGAAGTTTGAATAACTCTTCAGCCACCTATAACTACAACTCCTGCAACTCTGCCTCTGTTAAAGATTATTTTTTACAAAAAGAGAGTTCCAGGCCCTTACTTTCCCTTAATATTTTTTCCATCTTTCCTCAATTAAATCTATTTTGCAAAAGGGAGAAATACGATAAAACCTGAATTATCTCAGCTTTTAACTGCTTACTGTTAAAATGACCAACATTTCACAAGAAAAGATAATTTCATTAAAATTTTAATCATTGAATTTATACCAAAGTAGATGAGATGAAAATCTGGATCAGAGTAGTTTTCTGGAGTAGTTTCTTGTGTTAAATTTCAGCATGGCTAATGGAAGCAGATAAGTGCCTTGAACATAAACCAGCATAGATATTCAGGCAGTACATTATGCTCTCCAGAGACATAAAATGGAAGCCAGTCACCGAGCCAAAGGGTGAATTCAGAAACTGGAAAAATAGAAACTCACTATTCAGTCTTATCTATGAATCTAATTAGAATGGATATAGTCTAAATTAATTCACACAGTACAAAAAATATATGCATATTTTAGGTACATGGTACCCCAAGGCAGAATATCCACTCAGACAACTGACACATTTTGCTTCCCAGGCATTCCATTTTTGCGTTTCCTTGTTTCTTTGTTGTCAATTGAGAAAAATGTATGTTAGTTGCCTGAGTGCCGTGGGATTAATGTTTGCAGAGTGTTTGAGATTGTCACTCACAAATTACTACAAAAATTATGAAGGACCCCCATTTTTTGGAATTCAGTGATCCCCATGTAAAGATATTCTGGCTTTTTATCAGTAGACCAGCAAGCAAGTTTGGAAGATTAGATAGTTGCAAGGTTCAGTCCTATAGGATGTCTAGAATCCGAAGGACAGAAGCTCCTAACTTCTTTCACAAGCCCTATAACTGCATTAATTGTATTTAAGAACCATGTACCATTTTAACACCATCCTTTAAGATGCAGCCAGAGGTAACATTACTCACTGTTTGTACAGTAGTCTGGTGTAAAAGCATCACACAGAGACTCTGAGATCAGAGCTCTAGGGGGTCTCAGACCAAGAAGGTTCAAATCCACAGCTCCAATCTGCCATATGACTGCTCCAGATACAAGATTTTCAGTTAGGTTCGAAGGGCCATTTTTACTGTCCTGTTGTCACAGGGAGGGAGGGAGGGAGGGAGGGAAGGAGGGAAGGAGGGAAGGAAGGAAGGAGGGAAGGAAGGAAGGAAGGAAGGAAGGAAGGAAGGAAGGAAGGAAGGAAGGAAGGAAGGAAGGAAGGAAATAGGAGAAACTGGGGCTATACAGCCTCATACTCAAGTGGGACAGGGAATGCTGAGTGCTGGGCTTTGTTCCCAATAGCATTTAAGCATGTTGTGATAAGCAGTTTTGTATAATATGTAGAAGTAATCCATAACTGACCCATAAGAAATCCTGTTCCTCACTTAGCTGATGTCATCTGAGTGGTTTGGTTAATTGTATTACATAAGCATCTCTCTATTACAAAGCACATGATACAGGATGACCTTCTCTGAAAGAAATAATAACCAAACAAGTTTGCCAATGGCTATAACATATTCAGTTAATATAAGCATATGTCATTTCATATTTTTTACATCCTGGTTAATCTGGTTTTGGAGAATAAGTTTTTTAAGGCATTGCTTAGAAATATATCTAAGAAGAAACACAGGTAAATACTTGTATATTCAAACAGTTTGTAGTTAATCTTGTCCCAACAGTGTTTTGTTTGTTTCTTTCTTTGCCTGTTTTGGGGGGCATATTGCATGATTTCAGTAATCACTCCATGCCTTTGCAGCTGATTCCACATTTACTTGAACTTCCAGGAGAAAATTTTCTTTCTTCAGCACATGTACAAGTTTTCTCATATTGCTGGAGTGATTTCTGTTTGAACTCAAGCTCTTAGATCTCCTCTTTCTGAAGGAGAAAATGTGCTTGGTTCCATATGAGTAAACTAAAATATTTGATGAATTGATTATTTCTGCATTCTCACCCAAACCTCACTGAACTCAATAGAAATCTTTAAACCCAGAGAGCTTTAGGTTGCTTTTTCCAACAGCCATTTGTATTCTCCACTGGATGGAATGGTACACAACACCTTTGAGTTTGAACAGCATTCTGTTTGGCTGATGTATGAAACATTTGTGAGTTCCCATGACAAAAAACCTTGTTGGTGTCTTGATAGAAACAAACACAACTCAAATATACTTTTATCCAACACCGTCTAGAACTTAAATGACAAAAAGAGCTATAGATTAAAAATGTCTATGATAAGTACTGATGGTTATAGTAAGCATTCAGGATGTTTTCTCAAACTTCAGCTTTTCAGTAAAAACACCGTCACTTTATGCTGAAGGAGTTCAGGTTACATCACACAGGTGACAGGGACAGGTGACAATAAATAGCTGTGTGGAATTAGGGTCATTACTAGTGCAATTTAATCCCAGTCTGTTGCTATCATTTGGAGCTCTGACAAATTGTTTGGCTTTGCCTTAGAAGGATCTCACATTTGCAAAACAGGTGTATTATTTGAAACTTCTTAAAAGATGTTGGAAGCATCAAGACAGAGTCAAAACTCTCTTGGATGACACTTGCATATGACTGTATAAGACACGCTAAATTGCGGAAATATTTACAAACTAAATATGTATTTGCAGAAATTTTAGCCTGGAAATGTTTATCCCAAGCTCTTCACCACACCTCTGTATGTACTGCACATCATTCTTCCACAGAAGTGACCTTCACATTTTAGACACCCAAATCCTTAGGGAAGGCCAATGTGAATAAGTGGGGAGGAAAAGAAGAGAGGGCAAAAGGAGCCTTTTCTTCCACACAGGTCAAATACAAAGTGTCAGCGGGCTCAGACTATATTCAGTGTTTATTAAAAAGAGCAGGGAGAGTAACCACAAGATGAATAGTGTTACACAGATGGGAAGCACATGCCAGAGCCAGTGCTGAATACAGTGCTGAAATACAGTCACTGCATGCCTTTTCAGGGTACATTTTCTCCTCAATGTAGCACAAGGCTGATGCATCAGGTTCAGAGACAACTGAACTGAAAGGTTTTAAGCAGCACGTGCCTAATTGCACCAGTCCTCTATTCTGGGTTCATTTCATCTCAGTGATTCCAGCCGTGACCAACAACTGACTTGCACAAATCTGACACCATTGTGTGGTTTGGAGAGGGTTTAATGGTATGCAATCACATTCACTAATTTCATGTTTACTTCCTTGCTGTCCTGTCATTCACCCAGCCAAGAGGAGCGGAATTTCCTCCCGCAGCTGTGGTGCTTTGAGGAGCCATTAACTGCAACCTAAAGTATGTTCAGCTGCAGTGAAGCAGCAGCCAGCCTACAAACAGCTCTAGGGGGAAGGCTGCCATCGAGACCACCTGTCCCATTCAAGATAGTCCCAAACGTACTGTTGGGATCTTGACTACACAGATGTTATGAAGATCACCTGGGGAAAACAGAAGATATCTGTGTGCATACACAGTTACAGCCAGCTGATTGCTTCACTCTGTAGGCAGGAAAGGCTTAGAATAATTCTCTCTTTGCAAGGTTTTTTTGTCAAGTTTGACAATGTGGTTTTCTTCTGAGCAGTCTGAGATTACAAAGGAAAACGTAAAATTAAGGTATATTTTTTGCTTTAAAATTTCTGAAATCCAGATCTTCTCAATTCAAGCTCTGTTTTGGAGACTCGAGCCACAAAGTGGTAGCTATTTCCTTTAGTACTTCATGTGACAATGAGTTCTGGACTGTATGTAAATATCACTGATTATATAATCAATTTTGTATTTTATTTGAAAGGAAATAAGCCTACTAATGTAGCACTTGTTTTATTTCCTGTACAAAATTTACTGGAAGCTACTGAATATACTGATTTTATTGAGGCCGACCTTCAAAAGTTTTTAATGTTTCTCTGTGTAGGAAGAAAAGAAGTAGCATTTATCAAGAGTGTCTAAAGAAATGTGTTTTTTCCATAATGAGTTCCCAAGAGTTCACAGAATCATAGAATATCCTGAGTTGGAAGGGACCCACAAGGGTCATTGAAGTCCAACTCCAGGCTCTGCACAGTATAGCCCCCAGAGTCGCACCATGTGCTTTAGAGCATTGTCCAAACACTTCTTGAGCTCTGTCAGCTTTGGTGCTGTGGTCACTTCCCTGGAGAGCCTGTTCTAGTGCCCAGTCACCCTCTGGGTGAAGAACCTTTTCCTGATATCCAACCTAAACCTCCCCTGACACAACTTCAGGCCATTTCCAGTGGTCACCAGAGAGAAGAGATCAATGTCTGCCACTACACTTCCCCTTGTGAGCAAGCTGTAGACCACTACGAGGTCTCCCCTCAGTCTTCTCTCCTCCAGGCTGAACAGACCAAGTGACCTCAGCCACTTCTCATACAGCTTCCCCTCCAGACCCTCCACCATGCTTGTGGCCCTCCTTTGGACACTCTCTAATAGCTTTATATCTTCCTTACATTGTGCTGCCCAAAACCACACACACCACTCACCAGTAGGAGAAACAAGAAGTATTAAAACTAAATCCACTGAGAATTCAGTTTTCTATTTAATCGCTTAACAAGAATTCACGTTTTACACGGACTGTATGAAAAAGCTGACAGCCTTCAGGAGAAGAGGGAGCTTTTTTCCAGTGGTGAAGAAACAGGAATAATAATAATTCTGTGGTGATATGCAGTCAGATGTTGCATACAAGACAAGCACTGTAGACAGAAGTAGGGATTAGCTTTCATAATGCTGCAGTTAAGCACTTGCATGTTAAAAGGTCCATTCAGATCACAGTAATTAGTGATAGATGATAAAGAAACAGAAGTGCAAGACATAACAATGAAAGAAATTAAGAAAGGGCAGTGCAAGCATATATAGTTACAATTTGCCCAGAATATTCTCTGAAGTGTCAGAAATTTGAATGTCAAGGACTTGCTGGGCTACTGGTTGTTACAGGAATTTTTCTTCCACTGATTTTTCTAGCCTGTATTTCAATCCATTCTGATGTCTAGCACTGCAATGTACCCTGGCAAGCAGTCCCACAGCTCATCTAGGTGTTCCATGAAGAAATACCTTTGGTTTGCTATGAAACCTGCCAGTAGCTATTTCAATGAGCGTCCCCTAGCTCTTTTGATAAGTCAGTGACCACCTCCTCTGCCACTCATGACTTTAAAGACCTCTGTTACGTTCTCTCTTGTTCTGCCCTCTTTCATCTCACTAAGGATCCTCGCTCCCCTGCTGTACAGACCCCACTTACTTTCTTCAAACTAAGAAACCCACTTGACAGTTTCGGGTCCAGGCTGAAGGGAGAGCTCCAAGACCAGGTATGTGAAAGGTGCTGGGGAGGTAGCTGACCTACATTCATGCTCAGGAAAGTGGCAGGCACTTTCACCCACCTGACCTGGGTCAGATTATCTTCCAGATGAGATCGACTGCCCTTTAGAAGCAATTCTTGTAAGTAAATGCTTACAAATATCTGCTTCAAAGGTGCTTGTTTACAGTGTAAATGGATGCTGTTGTCAAATAAGTCCAGTCAAAGCAAATGTTTCTGAGGAAGTAACAGAGCAATGTCTAAAAAAAATGTTCCCATCTCTTTCTTCCTCCCCGTCCCCAGATAAAAACAGCTCTGGGTATAGGGCCAAAACCAAAGCTTCATATCTGAGCCAAATCTTATTTAATATCAAATGAGAAATGTTTGACTTTGCTTTATACACAGATGCTGTTCTGGTTTCATTTGGATGCTTTTGCTTGAAAAAGAGTGTGCTAGTTAATTACTATTTAAGGATTTCATTGTATGTTGTCTGTCAAATAAATCCCAAGAAATCTTCCTCTCAACATGGACAGGAAGTATTTTCATGTTTATATGTATGCATTTCCTTTAGAAACCACACTAGAACGATTACAGATGGAGTAACTGGAAGCAGAATAGCTCAGAGATAATTTATAACCCTATTCAGCAGAGAAGTAGGGCTCAAGGATGCAAAATCATCTGTGCAAAGTTAGAGCTGGTATGGCTTGCTTTTCTTTGGTAAAACTGCTTGTTTATTCCAAGCCACTAGCTCTCCAAGACACTATTTAGGAAACTTTACATGAGTTTATGAAATTCTGTAATGAAGCAGCACAATGTTTTCAGCACTCCAGACAGATGAATAAATGCATATATTTCTAGGATACAACAATATTTAGGGACAGATTGTGATTACCCTTGCGTGGGAAGAAAATTGAATTCAGGAAGCTATTGTCTTTTTTCATCACATGCAACCTCATAAAAGTAATCCAGAATAATGGTGTAATTACTCTCTCCATTCAGAGGCATGGAGCAACAGCCCTCTTCAGGTCACAGGCGTCTTTCCTACATCGTGGTCAGCCTCATACTGCTGCATCTCTAGATGTACATTATGATTTTGTACAGGCAGAACAGAGTTATTTTTTCAAATTTTCCTTATTTTTTTTCAAAATGAGCATTTTCTGGATGAGCACATGCTTTCTCAGGGTATATTCATCTACAAGTACTGAAGACATTGAAGCATACTTTCACTCTGTGTAACAAATGGTTGATGTGTTGTCTTGAGTGCAGAAAACTGTGAGAGAGCACTACTCTTTCAATGGACTTTTTAACTACCAATCTACATCTCTTTCTAACCTTATCTTTTACAATTATATCCTGTATTCCACTCAAGAGTTAACAAGACAGAAACCTGGATACAGCTCACACAGGACAGCCAAATTGTTTAACAGGACTGGTTATCTCCCCAGAGTGTGGTTATCACAGCCGTGCTTACATTACAGATGCTGCTGGAAAGGCTTCTGTCTGTATAAAAAAATCTATTACTGTTAGTAAATGGCAACTGTAAAGCACCTGCCAGCCAGAAACTCCCACAAACTTTTGCAGATCTTCTGAATTTAATAGATGAATACCCACTCAGCCTTGTTCTTTCTAAAGCTGAGTGTCTGTCCCAGAGTTAATTTAAAGCAGACCTCGCTTTCCTCACTGCTCATAAGACAGAGGACCAAACCCACAAGTGCTGTGCAGTTTGGAACAGACCGCAGCGGACAGTCCTGTGTCCATAAAGAGTCCTGAGGGATGCTTGGGAAGAGCGCAATTGCTCTAAGGGAGCCACTAAAGTGAAATGAAATGAGACTGAAAGTCCGTAAGTTAACTGAAACCACTAATAACCACAGAAAGAACTGAAACCACTAATAACCACAGAAAGACAGGCCTCTTGACCACAGCCAAACATGGGCAGCTGGGTGCTCCTCCCTGGTAGGGAGCCAAGCGTGGCCTCCAGGCGATCTCTGAGAGAACACAGCTGGCTGAGCCGCCAGCTGCCACTGCTCCCACCCACCCAGCTGGTGGTTCTGCAGCGTCTGCATGGCTTGCGGGGTTGGGAAAGCTTTGTCAGAGAGGTTTGGGGTGGGAGGGACTGGGATGTGTGAGGAGTTGTTCCTCTGCTTGGCAAAGGGCAGGGTTGTGCTGTGCTGTGCAAGGGGATGTGATGAGGTGACACCAGATGAGGTAGTGCTGGAGCTGCAGCAGGACCACCCCTGGGGGAGCAGCTCTGCAGCAGGGCAGGGCTCCTGTGCAGGCCAACTCTACGGCTATAAAGCCTGAGTACATGGCTCATTACTGCTGGGACTCTGCCTCCCACACCCTGCTGCAGTTCCCTGTGTTTGAGCAGCACCTGCCCGAGCGGATTCTCACCTCCCCCGTCCGTTGTTGCACAGTGTAACTGTGACTTGAGCCTGACCTGGAAAATCCATGCACAGCTCAGCTTAACACCCATATATCCTTGGCAACGGGGCTTTAAGTTGTCATTGACTTTTGCTGCACTGATACTTATCCTTGGAATTATACTGAAGACTGTGACTTGTGTTTTGAAGCTCAAAAAGCAGCAGCTGTCAGATGGTAGTGAATCAATCCCATTAGGGTAAAAAGCACTGAAGAAAGAAACTGCAAATTTATAAACACTGTTTTTTTTCCTACATTGCAACATATCCAATTAGTGAATCCAAAAAGATTTGGAAGATTTAAATTACACATCCCCATTTAATGTCTACTTTTTAATCTAATTATGAACACTGAGAACAGATTTGTCAATTTTATTGTAAATCTCTCACAATTTGTCATGTATTAAAAAAATTCCAGTATGTGAACTGCAAACAAATACTGATTTACAATCTACCAAGGAAAATAGACAAACGTATATTTTGATCTTGTAATTTAGCTCACAGGTAAATTTAATGACTGTCATGACAAATGAAAATGCTTTGGAAATCTTATTTTTAAACTTAAGAGGGTACTTGCCCCAAATTGACACTGTTAATAGCCCGTTCCAAACAGTATAGCTGGCTTCTGACAGCAGCTACCTAATATTAGGTGAGACCCATAATAAGAAGTGTGATTAGCCCATAGCACTAAGCAATACAGCAAACAGGCAGCATGAAGTAATTCAGACCATGGGGAATGCTAGATTTTAATTTAAAAAATCTGTCATAAACAGGGAAAAAGTGGAAGAAAGAGCTGAGTATAGATAATTAGATGAAAAGTTAAAAAAAACTCCAAGAAATAAGAAAGAACAATCTCTTCACTAAGATTAAAGGCCAACTGACAAGGCACAGGACTTCACTGCAAGTAGAATATGAAATGCTGAAGCATCTGAATAGCTGTTTGTTGGCAGATGCAGACCATCATGATACTTTTCTGCAACTCAGAATCAAACAGAAGAGGAAGAACTCCACATGTGGCACATGCATACTACCAAGATGTGAATGGTGGCATCCATGTGGATCTCGAGCCCTTTGAAGATTCTCTCACTAAAGAAATTACTTGTATTGTTAAGTTTACAATGTGCAATTCTGAAGAAAAACAGCTCCAGCATTTAAACCACAGTTCTAGGTCTCATGTAGACTACTGCATGTGGTTACTAATGAACCATCCCCTTTACTTATTGCACTGGGTAGTTCTACTTATATCCTTTATTTCTTGACCCTGATTGTTCTTCCTCTTCTCTGTGTCCTGTTTTACCTGCTTTTCCTCTTGCAGGTTTTATCAGACAGTTTCCAATAAGGAAGGTCAGGGGTCCTCTGCCTGGACTCTGTTGGGAGGCCCTGAAAGGACTCAAGAGAGTGAGTCACGCCAGGGATATTAATTTGTGATGTCAGCTCATTTTAAAGTAGCTCCCTGGTTACTATTCACTACTGCAAAAAGATGTTTGTGATCTAGTGGCCCAGTAACAATGTTATGCACACAAACTGCCACACAAGACCAGCTATCTGGTGGACATTGACAAGTTTGTAGGATTTTTATGGAAAATATCTTTAAAGCAGAATTTTTCTCTGAGCTGTCTTCTACTCTGACACGTGCCATCCCAAATCAGGCTCGTCAGTAGGAAACCACAGGATCCAAAGCACCTATCAGAAATAAGAGCTCTTGTCTATGGTTTATCTGTCTCTGGGATCCATCTCATGCTTCAGCCTGTTTAACTGGTGTGAGTTTAAGGGTCCTTCCTTCTGCCCATAGCCAAATTAATCACCAAATTAATAATACAATAATACAAAGAATGGCTCTTCCAACTTTACCAAAGAATATTCTTCCTCTGCTCAGAGAAATAATCCAGCAGGAAAGAAAGATCTAACTCTGCACTTCTCAAATAGGTCCCCTATTGCTTTGGGAAAGGGAAAGCAAACAAAAGTGTTGACCAATTAATTACAGGCTACTTAGTTGAAGTCGTGACCACAGAGGGAATATAACAGCATTTTAAAAAAAAGTAACTTATTAACCATTGTGGATAAGTGTATGTAAGATAAAATCTCTTGAAGCCATTATATAAAGCACATAAAGATCTAAATCCCACTTTGAAGAGAGATTTACGGCTTTACATTTTATCCCCACTGGCAGCATGACCGGAGATGAAACTTTCATTGATTGGCTTCAGTGAGAGTTAAAAATAGACTGAAATCCCCTGGCTGTCCAAGAGCATAATAGAGCTGCTACTGCTCCAGAGAACAAATGTCTAACTTTGGGTTATCTTTTACACCTGTACACTGGCAATTTTTCCAAATTGGATGAACATTTCCATGGTACTGCTGTGACAGTTTAAATTTGTGTGGAAAATTAACCTTCATCCATGGTGCATTTGAGAAGCTGGCAGCAAAAAGCAATCCCGGATTGGGAAACTGAAAAAAACAATCCTCAGGTTACTATGGATCGAGAAAGCGGAAAAAGCAATCCTCAGATTGTTGCAGGGGAGCCACCTTACTGCCATGCTAAAGCCTCCTACAGACACCTCCAGAAACTGAGGGGAGAGAAGTATTGGAAAAACACTCAGAGAAGGGAGATCCATATTCCCAGAGACTCTGCTGTGACTAATGTACATAGCCGGATCCTCAGGTCCTTGGGAGCATAAGACTGTCACATCTTCCCCCCTCCTGGGGTCCAGGCCATTCCCCTGCCCAGCATCAGCTGGTCCCCCGTCGTCTTAACACAGTCTGTTGATGGAGCCAAGCCAGGCACATTCACATGATCAAAGGTCACAGAAGGAGGATCTCTCACCTAAAGGGCAGCAGGAATATCCCATTCATAGCCTGCAGTGGGAGGAGGCATGTTTGTTCCAGATGGCACACTTGCAAAAAGGATGGCTTAAACCACTTACACTGAGTGACAAAAATCAGATTATCTGGTAGCTGATAACAGGTTAGTTACAGATGAGATCTATGAGCATTATTTATAAGAACCAGTTTGACCAGGGGAACTAACTGGAAATTTCTGTGCTGAGAGCAACAGAGCAAATGGGTAGCATGAAGCAATTCACACTATAGGGAATGCTGGATTTTAAGACAAAATCCTTCTATGAACAAGAAAGCTTGTTTCAACTCTGGGGGCCTCATCATAAGTACGACATGGACCTGTTGGAGCCAGTCCAGAGGAGGACCACAAAAATGGAGAAAAGAAGGCTCCAGGGAGACCTTATAGCACCTTCCAGTATCTAAAGGGGGTCTACAAGAAAGCTGGAGTGGGACTTTTCACAAGAGCATGTAGTGACAGGACAAGGGGGAACGGCTTTAAACTGAGAGTAGGTGTAAATTAGATATTAGGAAGAAATTCTTTACTGTGAGGGTTGGAACAGGTTGCCCAGAGAAGCTGTGGATAGCCCATTCCTGGAAATGTTCAAGGCCAGGCTGGACGAGGCTTTGCGCAGCCTGGTCTAGTGGAAGGTGTCCCTGCCCATGGCAGGGGGGTTGGAACTAAATGATCTTGAAGGTCCCTTCCAACCCAAACCATTCTGTGATTCCATGATTCTATAATATTTAGAAGTTTTACTCTAAACTGTAGCAAGTACACCCAGTCTCATACTTAAGCTTAGATTTTGACTTCCATTTGTACAGATCCTTTTAGCTAATGCTGATGATAAGTATATATCAAAAAACATCCCTGAAGAGGAGAATGTACTCTGCAGGTATGACCTGCAGCTCTGTTGGAATTCAGGTAGCAGGCTTGATTCTAAAAACGACACATTTATTTCAAAGAAGAGGGCAGAGATTGACTCATCTTTTTAAAGAAACTTGTAGCTTATGATTTAAAGGCATATAGGTATGAAGAAGCCCTCCTGAAAGAACTTTACCAGCATTCATAAAAATGAAAACCCGTAATTTTAATACAAGACTACACTTGAATGCTGGGAGAATATTATATAATTAAACTGACTGCAGTGACCTATCACAGCGTTTCAAATTTGTGTAAGGTTTCCTCAAGAGTTCTAAACTCTCACAGGTCCTCGGTATTTAACTTTCAAAGCCCTATTCTTCCATGCTTCATTTTGAAACCATTTTTAACCAGCATTGTTGAGTCTACTTTTTTTTGAAGTCAGGTGGAGAGGGGGTTTTGTTTATGTTTCACAATGCAGACATACAAAAAACATAATCTTCTTGAGTCTGTAATTTCAGGGGGTGAAGGGAGGGAAGAACTATCTTCTGATTGACAGTGGAGAATGATGAGGATTTAACCCCACATACTGTCATTCCTTCTGAAGCTCAGCAAAGTGCAGAAGAAAGAAGGAGGCTGCTCAGGAGCACATCAGCTCCTCCATCACATCACTGAGTGCACTGTGCTGGTGGGTGCCCACGGAGCTTGTCAGGGAAGGATGTGAAAGAGATGGATATGGACTATGTCACCTAAGGCTGAAGGCGCTCATCCTGACTAGAAAGAAGTAGTCAGACATGGGTTTGAATGAAGCTTGCCTCCACCTCAAATAAATAATTCAAAACCCAGGCTGTTAATGACTGTCCTCTTGCCTTTCTGTCTGAGTCTGAGTAAATCTTCCCCAGCAGCATTGCTCCCGAGCCCTTCTGTACTCACAAACAGGAATTTTTGAGTGAATTTTTTTGGTTAGCTGATAAATTCCCAAACAGCTCTCTCTCAGTTAATGTCATCTTATTGAACTTCCTTAGAAAGATGCATCATACCTGACAAGGACAGATTCGCACCTTATTAAAATCAAAGAAGTATAAATACAGGGGAAAGAAGAAGAGTCCAGTGGTTAGAGCCCAAGCTAGGAATGCACGACCTTTCTCAAAACCTGCTTCTGCTTTAGATGTCTTGTAAGATCAAGATAAGCAAAGTTAAATTAAAGACTCAGTCTAACAATGTCATCTGTGAATGGGACAAAAGGGCTTCCTTTTCTCACAGAAACATTTGGTAATTACTAAATACAAAAGCACTGAGAAGAGATTTGGTAGCCAGGCATCTCTAAAAAACAGTCTTGTTTTATGAAGGCAGCAGTGAAGCTTTTAAAAAGTAAGTTTAGTTTCCCAGATAATCCAGCTGACACCCTCCCACTACAGAGCCTGCCAGCTCTGTGGGTTGTAGAGCTAACAACGTTTGAAGCTGAGTTACAACTACCTACAGGCTGAACAAAAGAGCTATCAAAATTATTTCACATAAAACTCCTGGTTTTACTCAAAGCAGATTCCAGTAAAGAAAATAGTAATACTTCTTAGCTTTCAATAAATCCATGCTTTTATACTTAAATGTCCTGGTTGCCAGCTGTGATCATGGTCTGTAAAACTTCTTATGTTTTTCTTAAAGCTTCAGGTATAGAAGACAAATAACTATGCAAGAGTTATCTTGCCCAAGTTATAACCATCCTTCATGTAAAAGTAGTGATGGTTTTCTAAGCCCTTGCAGCCACACGGGAATCATTCATTCCAAGGGATTACAGTTGACAGTCTAATACCTCAGTGTGTGGAGACCACCCACAATTAGGAAAACCTGAGGAAGGCAATACTGGGATTTTACCCAGATGATCCAAAGGACCAAGTGCATGCTGCTCTCTTTCTGTTATGTAAATGGTGCAAAGACCCTTGTTACATAAGCCAGTGGGTCGCCCCAGGGGCTGATCTGGCACAGTGCCCTCAGTGTGTAGCCTGGGTGGAACTGAGCAGCTCCATGGCAACACCACTGCAAACAGAACTGGCTCTTTTCCAGAGACCCTTTCTTCCTGTGTTCCCTCACTGCCTTCTGCAAAAAGCAAGACATCATGCTTAGCAATCACATCCTGCACATGTGCATGTAAGCACTAAACTACTATAAAGTGAACTTACGCGTTCCATTCTTTGAGGTCAAAATCTGCTTATTAATTTCTTTCATGTTGATCTTTGTTTCATTCAGTCTCCTTACCATACAAACCCAATCACGCACTGGGAAACAAATCACTGAACTTTTGTTGCCTTTTAGCTCCTCTCTGTGAGTTTGTAAAGCACTACACCAGATGTTCAGTGTCCTAAATCAGTTTCTATAGATAAATCCAAATCTCACAGCAGGTGTAGACCATGGCATCCTTGAGTCCTAATCAGTCCCTCCACTGTCCACATCATCACACAGCTGGAGAGCTCAGAACTAGGGGCCATTCCTGGGGCCACGACATCAACTGTAGTTTATGATTAACACAGATTCTTCAACAGATTATATGCCTAAAACCAGCATTTTAGCAATAGATGTTATTTGCAATCATTGCACACCAGTCCCTTGAGTTTCAAGTCCAAACATCACCAACAGATGAGGACTGCCAAAGGAATTAAGGTGTGCCGGAGCTCGCACTCTTCTGATTCTTGGATTATGATTTCTCAGCACAGAGCTCCAGCAACACACAGCACTCAGCAACCAGGAACAACCACCTCCTTTTAGCTCCTCCCAGGGCTTGATTTATAGGGCTTGTGCCCGCCCTGCAGCCACAGCTGTTTGTAGGAGCTTAATGAGTACTTTAGGTTGAGGTGGTCTTAATTAATAATTGGTTCCTGGTGTGGATCCTGGTCTTGAGTGAGAGTTTGGCTAGTGCATACCAACAGGGTTTAAATACATTATACAACATTAAGGTGGTTAACTAAAGAGTCAGAAATATAAAATAAAGCCTTTAAATGCATAGTATTACACAAATGTTTGCCATCTAACATCCTTACCGCAGTGTCGTTGGTGGTAATGTACACCAACACATCCGAGTTGTTTCTGCCATTAATGTATCGGTAACAGTTCCACACGCAGCTTATCAAGTAACCCTGCAAAGAAAAGGGATTTATTACTCTGTGCAGAAAATAAATCATACACTTTTTCTGTTGGAGCATTTCCATTCTTTATAAATACAAATATCAGCATGATAGAAGCACAGAACAGTCACTTCCCTGGTTGCAGTGACTATGAGAATGTCTGGGGGCTCTGTGAGTAATCCAACACTGTTCCTCATACTGGCAGATTTGGGGTTCTTTAGAATTGAGAAGAGAAGGTTCTGGGGAGACCTTACCGTGGCTTTCAATATATAAAGGGGGCTTATTAAATCAGTGTATTCCATATGACTGGAATGATCTTGCTATTCTTGCCTGACTAGAGAAAATCGCTAAAGTAAAAGTTTTTATTGACATCTGAAGTTATTTCTGACCCTTTAAATATTGTTAAAAATACTCTTTTTTCCCCCCAGTGTAAAACAAAAAACTCTGCAACAAACCTACTGCAAGATTATCAACTTCACTGCTTTTGTTCTTGGAGCTTGGGTAGTGCTGCCACCTGTCAAACAACTAGATGTCTCCACTTTTTTAACTGGTTGGGCAAAATGCTCACAGCCACCATCTCCTTCATGAGCAGGAGAGATTCGAGTTTAGGCAGCAAAGATGAGCAAAGTGACTGGAACGAAGATAAGAGGCAGGAAGATGCGGAGGAGCTGGAGTCGGATCTGCAGGATGTCGGTAACACAGCTGGCAGGACTAAAGCGGTTCTCTCTGGAGCCTTCTGCTTCCCATTGTTGGAGGTTAGGGTTTTTCCTTTCGTTTTCTTTCAAACCAAGACACCCATGTAATCACACATGATGGTGATGAGGAGAACTTTGTGTTTTGATAGTGCCCAACTTTTACTTAGTAGGTCTGCACAGCAATTCTTCCCCAAACCTAACACATGCAGATTAAACTGCCAGCACTGAATTTGCACTCACTGAGTGAGTCATACTTTTGTGACTCACTTGCACTGATGGCCTTCCAAAAGCCTCTTATCCTTTGAGCTGCCCTGTGCTTCCTCTGTCTCCAGAGCTGACACACATGAGCTGTGTTTTTCAGGATGCCACGTGACTCACTGATGGCTCACTTCCAGATCAGGAAGTTTTTTTTCCACCAGGGCTGAGCCAGCTAAAATCTGATAAATTTGCTTCCTCTTTTTTCACAGTACCTTACAGACCCTGGATTGACTTGGAGGTGTTGCAGACTTTGACAATAGTTTTGGCCATCAAATGGAGAGAGCAGAAGGCTTCTGGAGTGAGCTAGGTCCCAAGGGAAGATTAGACAGGCTCTACAGACCAAGCTGTGGGCTGTGCAAACCTGCCCCAGGCTACTGAAACTACAAGTAAAGGCACATACGTGGAGAACTGCATCTTTTCCAGAATTACGTAAAATGTCATTGTTAATTTTAAGTGGTAATAAGTAGTTCAGCAGCTTTCAATGCTCAGATACTATGGCCTGCAAAAGGCATAAGAGCCAATGAAGAACAGAGAGTGAATATAGTATGCTTCTGTGGGGACACAGCCTGTCTTTATAAGAAACCCTTTACATTAAGCCTACCTATTTGCAAAACTATTTCTATACTCCTTCTGTCAAAATCCAAAGTGAGGGAAGCCCTGTTTTGGATAATACAATCCTATCTGGGAGAAGCTAGTGGGAGATTTATTTTTGAATGCTCCCATTCCATGTAGTGAATAAAACACTTAACCCCACAGTAAACCCCTACAGCTCTCCCAGCTCTGAACCCTAGCTCTAATGAGCCTTGCTCCTGCATGCACGGGCTGTTTCTCAGTGGGTGAGGTCTGTTCCTTGAATTAAGGAGGTCATCAGCCAGCACACACCAAGGAATTGGCCCCAAGACACTGACCCACATAGGGCGGACAGCGGCAGCAGCTTGGAGCACATCCTTGTCCAAGTGCTTTGGACATGTGCTGCTGGCCTGCAAATCATGAGTCACAGAAACTTGTTTTCCTCAACCTGTAGCTTTATTTAAGCTTGTTCCTAATAATTATTTTCTACCAATACTGCTGCACCGTTAAATGGGGTTCCTGATTCAGTTACCAATTTTCTTTCCTGAAAGACTTGGCCGAGGTTTCAAATACTGCCTTAAAATGTGTGGCTGGACACACAGTATATAAATATATTGACTTTTATCTCAGGAGACTAATGTTCACATTTGAAATTGGCCCTGCATAAAAGGCCTGAACTCCCTCGGCCTAATCCACCCTTAGTGGATCTCCTGCATACCACAGCACAGACTGGTGACAGACACCTTTTGAGGGAGGCAACCACCACGAGAATGGACAGGTGTGTAAGAAGGCTGAATTTAGAAACAGGCACTGTGCCTACTTCTAACCAGCTTTCAGTCTTCCCCTTTGGATGGTGGGAAATTACTTGAGACCCTAAGGATCTGAAACCCACAAAACCTTGTCACTTTGCCTCTCGCTGTTGCAGCTGCAGAGGCAGTTGCTAAGCTGCGTAACAACAGTAATGAACTGCAGACCTGTGCTCATCAGGTGTGCCTGACCAGATGACTGACCAGCATCTTTGTGGAAATTAGATGTTGTTGTAGCATGCTGCTTCTTGTAGCACAGCAAGGGAATGTCTGTGCTGATCTGGGTCACAGCAGCCCTCTGGGTAAACCCTCTCTGGCAGCAAATGCAGGGTGAGCACCACAGAGCCCCCTCGGGTTAGTAGCTGCCTGCACTGAATCTCATTTGACTCTCCAGCTGCTTTGAATTTTCTATTTACGGAGCTGGGATGGGCTTCAGTAACTGATGAAAATGACAAAGATTTCTACACAAACTGAAATTTATATGAAGATTTCAGAGGGATGCTAATAGCAGACCAGTTGACCACATATATTTCCCATGTTGGTGTTACAGAAAGAGAAACAATGGGCTGCTGTGCTGATAAAATCTGCAATTAAATCCATCTTCTCAGCACAGTAGAATGTGTATCTTGTGAGTATAAAAAGGCTGTACAAGAACAACTGCTTAGAACTGAAATAAATGTTGTGATTGGAAAGAACTAATAATATCAAACCAAATCTGGTTTGCAGCACTTTACATGGCACCTTACAGTGGCCAGGACATCACCCGTTTGGCTCACAGTCACACACACTGAGGTATGCAATTTAAAACAATTGACCCCTGCTTTAGAGATGCTTCTCTCCTAAGTATCCTGTCATCATCAGTGCTGCGACTTGCCCTAGGCTTCTGTGGAACAGGTGGCAACCTCATGGCTATGTGTTGGCCATTCCTGGGAGTGGGGATCAGAGCTTGGCTGTTGGGGCTGTGTTCATGGTCCCAACTGCTGCTCCATCAGCCCTGCAGGAAGGTAGGAGACACCGGGTGATGTGTTGCAGGTCAGGGCTCCCTCTGCCAGGAAGCATCCCCTTGGGCTGAGATACCAAATCCCCCAGGGCGAGCACAGAACTTCATTCCACATTACCCTTCCCCATCTGCTGAGGACACCAGGATGTGCAGAGTGGTCTCATCTCCAGGCTCAACACCTTGTACGTGCAGCTTACAGGCATATTATGGAGAACAGTGCTAATACTCAGTTTGCTGAAGACCAGCCTGTCTCACTGAACTGGAATACCTTTTGGCTGCCCTGCTGGCAGGTACCTCTTCCTACCTACTTTTCAGAAAGAGAAAGGCCAGGGATACTCTGGAGCTGGAGAGTCCTTGGGAGAGCCTGGGGAAAAGGTTTAATCTGGTTGTGTTTGTGCTCATCTGAGCTCATTTGGGCCTGCCCATGACGGAGAGGGTGAAGCCTCAACTGTTCTGTCTCAGCAGCTCGGGTTGGCTGGAGGAAACCAAGGCCCTCTTCTCCAAACCAGCTGCAGAGGACACGATTCGAAAGCCACTGTGTTTGCTATATGCCATTTGAAGTCCTGTGTATATGTATAGAAACACATTTATGCTGCTGGATGCCCTTCCTCAGCCAGATAGGAAACATCTATGTTTCATGGTATGCAAGTCCAGCTCAGTTTCTAGACAGAAACAGTGAATGGAATAACACATTTTGGTCTACTCTGAAGTGTTCTGTGTGAAACCACCTGAAATTCCCATTAGGTGCTTCAGATCCAAGTAAATCATAAGGACTAAAAAGACAAACGTTTTGTTATGGTTAGCTGGCTCACTTTCTTACCACCCTCTCTTGTCTCCCTTCCCTTTTCACAAACCCATGACTGCAAAACACAAACCCAACATCTAATAATGCATTATCTTACTTTCTGCTCAGTAGTGCTTTCCTAGACATGTAGCTTCACCCAAAACAAAAGTGTCATAATACCAAATATTTCTGAGGAATTAGGTGATTCTGTTTCGTATTTCCCACCAGTTGAATGCAGCTTTTCCTACTGTAGCTCTTCCTAGGTCACAATGTTTTGGTTCCTCTCCCTATTTCTAGTTGAACTCCAGAGGGAGAGGAAGCTCAGGCATATTTTTTTACACACGGTACCTTTCCAGTTTCAGTATATAAATGTGGTACCATCTGTTAGGTCTATCAGAGATAAAATGTGATGCATCTGTGTGTGTTCAGCTTTCAGTTGATGGAGCAGATTCTGTAAATCTGCATAACAGTTCTTCTGGAAACATAAGAAATTCAAATGAAAATGCTAACTGGAATTTAGCATGTGTTTCTGTGTGAGTCACATTTTTTGTGACTCATTTATATGATAATGTATTGGTAGAATGAGCATTATATGAGCCACATATACTCTTGGAAAAAACACGTGTTACCACTTTAAAACAAAATTAGTCTTTCGCACTATTAATTTCTTAGGTTTCTTGTCTCTGTAGTAAGCATTTCTGCCATTCCAATTATAGTTGCCTTTTTTTTTATAAGCTTGAAGCTTCCTTGACATACTTAGTCAATGAAACACTAGACCCACGTGGGGTAAAAACAAGCTGTTGGTTGCATCAGAGAAATTTTTTGGGACACATTCCTTGTGGAACCTGAAGAATCTATGTATTTATTAAATTCACACATATTTCTTAGAAGTGCAAATAAAATCAACTGTACAGTTGTGAACATGTAAGGCCAGAAGGCTAAATTGTATTGCTAAATCACAGAAGAAAAGTGAACACAGCTTCCAACAGCACCTTAGTACACCCTATCTGTTGGGTTTCTTTCTCCAATTTTGAAGTAGCTTCAATAACCTAATCTACCTCTTTTGCCACAGTAACATTCCCTGTATATGTTATCGAATGTGTTGTCTGGAAGCAACATCTTTGACGTCACTGTGACTCTTTGGGACTTCTCTAATCTAATGCAAAATTGCTCTGCAGAGAGAGCAAGACTAATCTGAAATAAAGTCCCACACAAGAAATACAAAAACAGCAGCACTGTGCTGTGAGAAACTTTCAGAAGGGTGCAAGAAGAGGGCAAACATAACAGCATACTTTACAAGAGGTCCAACACTCAGGGTGCCTAGTTGGAGCCACAGGTTGTTGTTTTTCCTACACTGATTTGTCTGCTCTTATTCTGAGCTCTTTTTGAACTTCTGACCCACAGCAGGAGGGGGCTGGCCTCACTGGACAATCAACCTGGATGTGGTGGTTTCACATGAGTCCTTTCTGGCTGCTCTGGGTGATGTTACATCTCCCCTTTGCCTGCTACATCTCCCCTTTGCCTGGTACCTGCCACCTCCAGCCCTCTCACCCACTAGGTTTTCATAACAGCAAATAAATTCTCATTCCCTGTGTCTTTCGGTTGCCTGGTCTGACAGTTCTTTATGCTGTTCCTCCCAGGAGAGATTGCTTGGATTTACCTGCTCTACAAAATTCTTTCTGAGTCAGGGCACCAGAAGGGAAGCCATGCTTCCAGAGGCAGTGGGCATCAAAACTGACTAAGAAATGATACAATTTATATTTTTGGTTTTTCTATTCCTTTCTTAATATTCTTAGCGTTTGATTTACTTGTTTGACCAGAAATGAGCTAAGCTAATATTTTCACAGGTCCGTCTGTTACAGCTACAAGACCCCTTTTACAAGTGGTCGCGCTTACTTCAGAGTCCACTGCAGTGTTTGTGAAACAAGAGCGTGCTTCCTCTGTGCCCACTACTTAGCATTTTTCACCACTGAGTTTCTCTGCCATTTCATTGTTCAGTCACTCCATTCCATGAGACTCTCCTGCAAGGATTTCTTGGCTAATTGTTTTCTCTATTTTGAATAACATTGCAAAAAAAAAATAATGTTAGATTTCCTTCCTTCCCCTTCCCAGATCTCTTATGACTGCACCAAAATGCAAGGGTTGCAGTGTTAGAAAGACTGATAATCTATCTTTATTCCCTATTCCCTACCTACAGTCTGTGAGATTCCCTTTTCTTTTCTCCCTACACATCTTAGGGTGCTTTTTAAAGCTTTTGATGAGAGATACTGCCAAACATGTTCTGAAAAAACAAGAAGTCTGTATCAACAGGCTCTCCCTTGTCCACTAGATGATCCTCTGCTTCAAAGGATTCTTGAGTTCCTCCTACAAGCACCATACTTCCCCATTGTGGCCTATATGTTCTTGTGTTTGTCTATGAGATTTTTCACATTTTTTTCATGTCTATAACCCTGTTTTGTATAGGTATCAGGCTGCTGGGGGTGTAGTTACCCAGACCTCTTCTAAAGACAGACCTCCCAGCAAGTGACATTCCACCCATGATCAGAAGTAGACCTTATACACAATACTGCACTTACCTTAAAAGCCAAAATGATACTTATGAAAAGGAGGATAATCACAACCAGACACGTAGGGTTCACAGACATAATCTCTTCCTTGTAGGGAAAATTGTTGGGCTGCATAAGCAAAAATAAGCAACACACTGTGAGTCAATCTCACAAGTCATTGAAGAGCCATTCAACTAGTGCATTTGATAATTAACAGCTTACAAAGCTTTCTGTGATCTACTAAATCGGGAGCTCTCCCCACCAACAACCAGTTTCAGTAAGTGTGGCTACAACAGGCATTGTGAAGACTCAGCTGCCAAAAGTTCCCTGGAGGGCTGAGGGATTTGCTTTTTGCTTTGGATGTGGTGTGGGCTCTCTTTTCCTCGGTGCACACTGGGTTTGTATCTGACACAAACTAGCAAAAGTCTGAGAGCCTTGCAGCAGGAAATCTTCCACCATGGGAAATGGCAAGCAAACCTCATACTTACTGAGTAACCATTACACTGGCACTGCTTGCCGAAGAGCAGTGACAGCTCTTTCCAGAAACTCAAAGCAGGAAAAACTGGACAGCACAATCCTTTCACCTAAATATTTTATGACATTTCAAAACACATTGAGTCTATTCTACTCCAGCTTATTTTGGCTAAATTTGGACTACTTCTCTAGGAACTCTTGTTAGTGCTACTAAGTGCGTGTCCCACGAAGTCAGGGCTCCTACAGGGGAGCTGTGTCATGATTTCAAGTTGAAATGTGCCCCAGGCCCTTCTGTTACTGCATACATGAAATAGAGGTGACAAAATGAATCTTCCTCCTCAGCACAGGTTCTAGTGATTTACAGCTGTGAAACACTTTAGGATCAGTGACTGAAAAACAGCCTCTAAAAATGTTACTGCATTTTTTATTGCTTAAAAACTCCACGCCCTTTAAAATGAATGTTCCAACTAGTTCTAAAATACTGCAAGACACAAGTTCCTGTTTCAGTTAGAATAAACCATTGTTCACAGACAGAGCTGTTCTCCACAAAAGATAGCTCCACTGCAACAGTAGCTCATTATATCTGAATGCAAGAGTTCCTTCCACGCAACTCCCTTTTCCCTTACAGGTCTAATTACTTAACCAGGCCAGCTCTGCATCCTTGTCAGGACAATTAACTAGACCAAGCTATAACTGTATTCTTGGCAATGATGGTGTAAATCCAGAGTAACCCCTTAATAACCCTTATCCCAGCACTCGGCCCAGTGCATCAGGAAATTATCTTTTTTTTGGACAGCTGCTACTGAGAATAGCTCTTTATTTAGCGCCTCCATGAACTGTTCAGAGTGGTTAACATCAACAGCAGCTGTAACCGTTTGCAGACACATGTTACATAAGCACATTTTCCGCTTCTTGACAGCAACGTTTCTGTTCCTGTACTGAATTCCATGGCTGAAGTTTTTATCATGTTATCTTCTTTGTCAAGGTACAGTTTTTGTAGGGAACTAGCTTGCTATAATTCAGTAAGTTACTGCTTTTTTTTTTCCCACAGAAGGTTATTCTAAATATAGTGGATGCAGTTACTCAGAGACCAAGAAAGCAAGAGTATATGCCAAGAAACAATACACTAAAAAATTAAACAAAAACCTTATATGCATAAAATCTAAGTATTAACGCCCCAGCCTGCCCTCCTGCTTGTAGGAGGGGGACTATAAGTTAGAAAGTCCAGTCAGTCAAGGACAGTTACAGTAAAACTGTAGCCAAATGATTTTTTCAGTACTGATCTACCATTGAAAAATAGTCGAAATAGTTTGTGAATGTAATAAAAAATTCCTATTAGACTTCGATTGTCCTACACACTGGTTTTTGGGACCCAGTAACTGGTCAAAGACTGGATGACTACATGCTATGTTCTTGGCCATAATCTAATGGCCTGTTTCTAGACAGCAGCTCAAATGGGATTTGCATGGGGGCAAAAGGAGGGCAGGAAAACGACCAAGATAGTTCCCACTACCTTGAAAAGCAGGAACATCTGCTGGAGCCATGAACCCTGGTCAAGTCTGGTGCAGGATGTGCTGCTCAGCAGTGCCTGGCCTTCCCTTATATCAGCACCAGTGTTTCAGCACATAATTCAGCGAAGCCAGGAGAGCACAAGGAACAAATACTGTGGTTTGTCTCCCTCAGGCTCAGCTTTCTGAGTCTCTGTCCTGAAGAGATGAGAGGTGTAAGCAGCCCCAGCGAGGCAGTGGGTGCTGCACCCATGCCGTGGTTACCCCACCCACGGGTGCCTGGGAGATCTTGGTGCAGGGTGTGAAAACTGAAGTCAGTCCCTTCCAGAGCTTCCAGGGTTTCTGTGTGGGAGACAAAGCCTTCAGAGTAATGGATAGCCCAGGAGCATTGGGTCAGCCTGGAAGAAACTCCTTTTGTCTTTTTTTGCTAACTGGGCTGGGCCAGCCTATGAGAAGTCTGATCTTAAGTCACAACTACAAACCCCTTCAGTGCTGTATGAAAACCAATTTATAAAACCTGCAGCTTTTGGCAAAGAAGCAGGAAAGATTGTAAGATATCCATCTTAACTGGCTCCAGTCTCACATGGAACTGGTGCCATCAGGCAACCCTTGGGGTCCCATCCCATGGCTGCAACTGTCCCCAAAATCTCATTAATTCCCACAGAAAACAGGTACCAAGAGTGGTTTAGATGAATCAAACCATTGGCCTTCACTGACTATGGTGATGAACTTAAACACTGATATAGATGCATGAGGTGGGACAAGAAATTCTGCTCCTGTGCTGGGAGTTTGCTCTCCTGTGAGAAGACCAGTAGCTGAAATCCTGCTGCTGGGAAGGTTCCAGGCACCAGGCTTGGTGCTGCAACTTCTGGAAAAAGATCAGTGTCAAATGTTGTGCAAGGTTTGATGAAGCTGAGACTGAAATACATCTGGGTGGGAAAAATCAACCCTATCGCTGGAAATACAGGAGTGATTTTTCAGCAGAACATGATGAAATTGTCTATACAAACAAAAGGTAGTTGTAATGGTGTTGCACTGCCATGCTAAAGTCATAATTAAAGTGTCATTTATAACCTTGTCACAGACAGGGAGATGGCTGTGTGCATAATAATATACCTGACACACTTCTAATTTAAAAAAATTACTGCTTATTCATATCAAAGCCCTACTAGACACTTTAAAAGACTCTAAAATGCGCGTGGAAAGTACATTTCTACTGCACTGGTATTGTACAAATGCACAAGAAGAATAAAATGACAAAGACTAAAGCCATTTCTCATTCCCTCAGCCTGCTTGCATAACCTTTTACAACTTCCTTCCCCCGGACCACAAAAAATCCCCTTTAAAATAAGGTGCGGATTGTCATTCCAAGTTACAATCCTCCAAGTATCAAAATCTTATAAAATTGAAAGAAAACAGCAATGTGTCTGTAGAATTTGCAAAGCTCTGCTGTGAAGTTAGTGGTACTTCTTTGGAATTATAAAATGGCATTAAAAATGTCAGAAAGGATATTTCGGTTTTAAGCTTTAGCTTGTAGGAAAAATTTCTTTAGGTTAATCTCTTTTATGTTCTCTAGGCGTTTCTCCATGGATTTAAAAGCATGACTGATGCCACCTGAACTGTCAGGCAGCAGCATTGCAGGCAGTCCCACAGTAAAGCTACTTAAAACACTTTGAAATTATGTTTAGATGAACTGTCAAAGTCCCATACTTTGATTAAAAGAAAGTTTGCATAACTCAGGTGCAGACCATCCTGTTCTTCACCTCTGCTTCAATCCATTTCATATACTGATATCAGATGACAGAAGATGAAGTGTTTAATTTGACGGCTTTAAAACGCCCATATATCAAAGATGTAGTGGTGTTAAAGGAAAGAAATGTGCTTTAGGTTAAACTACTTTAGACCTCTACTTAGACCAAGAACTAAAATGATTTTTATTTTACACATGTTGGACTTGCTGTATGCAAAAGTTTTTGCTTTTTAAATGACAATGAGAATGACCAAGACGTCCAGTGTAACTCTTAGAAACTTTGATCACATGATCACCATCACACTTACCAAATGCAAAATTTGTAACATTTACTTATTTTACATGACCCTTCATGCTAAGATGCTCTTGCAATCTATGGCAATTAAGTAGCACACCTGTTTGCAGCTGGGTATCAAAAGGCAACAGAAAGTTTCACACTGTTCCTAAGAAAAAAGCAGCCAGTATAGACTGATGTTACCAAACACCTTGTGAACACAATTGCAACATTTTCAGCTATGGCCCTGCCCAGCTTATTGATATGTACTCATCATCTTGCTAAAAGTACATGGAGAGTTTCACAGCTGCTGTAACTCATCACTGACAGACAGACTGAAATCTGGCAGATGTGCACCAAAGTAACTATATAATGATCCCAGATACTACTGAAGGGAAGTAGAAATGTTTAAAGACACAGGGTTTTCATCACCTTGGAGCAAACAAAAAGTTCTTCTGAGACTGCTAAATGTATACCGTTACCTAATGCACAGTTTCTTCCAGATTCAATTCAGCAACAGATTTGAAGAAAAATTGGTATTTTTCATTTACCTTATGGAATTGTGCCCCCTAAAATATCATTCCCCAAATGCAAAGCAGTTTCAGAGGAACAAAAACTGTAAGGATGCCAGAAAGAAGCACAATCCTGGTTTCCTGCCTACCCTGGCAGACCACTGCAAAGGGAGTGAAGGCAAGACAACTCTAGGGCTTATTTGCAAACCATCAGGAGGGATCACACCCAAATGGCACTGCATTTATGGTGTAATTGCTTGCATTTAGTTTCATCTTGTCCCATGTCTGAGTATCTGATAACAGTGGATGTGCCCTTCACATCTCCCCTTTGCTTTGGACAGAGTGCATTTACTCTGAACCAAATATAACAACCTTATGCCAACTGATGCAGCCCTTCCAGGTGAAGGTACAAGGGATTCCAGCTGAGCCATTTGTGCTTGGGACCACAGCTAAGACACAGGAGGCGTAATCAGCTTCAAAGCAGATGCAGAACAGCTTCAAAACTTTGTTAAACAGGTGACATTAACTGTTCAAAATTCATCACAGCTCTTGGTAGTTTTTCTCCATCACTAATCTCCAATACAAATGACAAAATACACATTAATCCTTGTTCCTAAATGAATTTAACTTGGACTAGCTTCCAGCTGCTCATTAACATTATGCCTCACATCTAATTCAAACAGCCTGTTAATACCTCATTATTTTCATGTGAAACCTCTAACGGCACTACCTCTTGGTCTTCTTTCTTGTAAATGAAGCAGGAAAAGCTGATTGTCTCTCATCATACTACAATATATCCAGCTTTTATATAGTTTTTTTGAGGAAATTTTCTGCATGTTCTCTGACTTTTAAGCATTGTTTTTTACAACCAGACTCCATAAATAAATGGAGAAAACCAACATTACCAACAGAGAAGGGAAGTCTCCTCTCCATTACTATTAATTGCTCTCTTTTCTGTCCACAAATCCCAAGAGCAATTTTTGCAAACAGCAAAACAACCCAAGGACTCTACTTTTGGCACTTACATCCCTAGGCTGCTTACAGGGTCACTGCGTCCCAGGCACAGTTGTCAAACTGTATGCTCATCTGTATTGTTCAGGCTTTTACATTTCTCTGCATTTATCTCTGTAGCACACATTAGAGGCTGAACTCAAGTTCTCAGGCAGTCTACCTCAGTGTCAGCAACAGGTTTTATTAGAAGTGAATTTGCTGGGAAAAGTCACAAGTACTGCCACTGGGAAATGGCGAGATGTGCTCACTCTGGGCAATGCAGGGTAGCGTCTTCCAGAGGATGACACAGAACAGCCAGATTATACTCCTGCTCACGACCTCCCACCAAAGGACTCAATCCCTCTAGACAATGAGCCTGTAGAAGCTCTCCCAAGGCTGACATTAGCTTTTGTGAAGTGCCTCTTGGGTTCCAACATTATTAATGGAAGTCAGGAGGAGCATGAAATCTACTGCTGATTCCTGAAGACCTTCCTCTACCCAAAATAGAAACTCACTGGCAGATGGTCAGCTTGACCACGACCCTTTGCAGTCTGCCAGCTAACCTCTCCTAATCCATGTGATACATCCTGTATTGATCTAGTGCTTTATTGTTGCTCTGAGCATCATGCTGTGAAGTCAAACATCTCATGAAAGTCCATTATGCCCCTGCCCATCGTTATTGATGAAGTCAGTAATCTTGTCAGGGAAGGAAAATGAGTTTGCCTGCAGGACTGATTTTCCATGAAACTCTGCTGGCAGTCATTAATCATCTTTCTCTGGTCTAATCCTTTATCAATGGACTGTCCTCTGAGCCCCAGCCCTTCTGTTATTATTCTGCTTGGTAGCAATGTCAGGCTAATCAGCCTATAATTATCCTGGAAATCCCCCTTGCCCTTTTGAGCACTGACAGTTTAGCGCTCCTGAAGTCCTGTGGCATTTCATTACCAGTCCAGAATATGATTTACAACAGCAAGACAAGGATGTGTGCAACCAAAAATTCTAACACTCCAGAGCAGCAGCACAGATCACAGATCCCTTCCACGGCCCGCTCCTTCTATTTCTGCTACAGAAAGGCCTATTATTATTTTATCTGCAAGGAAATACAGGGATGTTTTAGCACACATTTCAAGAGGAACAGCTGCTCTTTGCCCTTCTAGTGAGCCAGCTCCAAATGCAGCACCAGATTTTCAGCAGAAGAGCAGAGGCTTTTAAGTGCACATTTCCCAGCCTACTTTTGTCTCTGTCACGTTCTTGCACAGTGACCAAGACTGAGAAAAACCTGGTGACAACTTATGCTCTGGGAAGTGGGGGAGTTCCTGCAGCCACACAGATGCTTGTGCTGCCAGAAGAGCAGGGCTGGCACCGATGCAGCAGCAAGGGTCTGTAGGCAAAGGACAGGCAGGAGGGCTCCAGCAGCTGCAGTGCCAGCTTTAGCACTCACTGAACCATGGCTGTAATTTGCTCTTTTCCACTCATATCTCTGAGAACCTTTTGATTTATTACTCTACTTCTCTTCCAGTGCACCATCAGCTGTGAATGCAGGTGGGTGTTAAACAAGATGAAGGATAACAGGCTCCTGACACATCCCAGCTCTCACTGGCATGACACATTGCCTCTTCCTGCAAATTTGTACGGCTACTTATCTGCCTGCTGTTTCTCATCACCTGTTATTTATACCAGCCAGCTTTGCATCCACACAACAAAGTTCACAGCCAAGCTAATCTGTATTCAGGTTCTCAAGGCAGATTTTCAGAGACATTTGCAGCACTGGCTTCTCCAGAGCTCTGCAACTCCACGTGAACCCTGATGGACATGGGACATGGGACATGGTCCTGTGACGAGACAGAGGCTGGTAGGCTCTTGTCTTTGCTGTAGGGGGTTGTGATCACATCTTGTACACTTACGCAATACTGGCCATAAATGTTTGGCCAAAGCAGAACAAGAAGGGAGCCTCTAAATGTCCCTAGGACAGAATCCAAAATATTTTCTAGCAAAACCAAACCTACACTCAATCAAACTCCTGCCTAATGAAATGTGTTATAGCTACCAAATAAATTAAAAGGAGCAACAAAATATCCTTGAAAAAGCACCAAAAATAAGCCACTGATATGAACACAATAACTCTGAATGTAAAAGCAATTATTTATCACCCAGGTCTTGCAATATGAGTCTCACTCTAAATGAATGGTGCTGAGAGCTTTCATGTCATTGCAAAACTTCAGAGCTTTTCACAAATATTGTAGGAAGTTAGTAATGTAGCCTTGCAAGAATGTTGAATTCAGATTGGCAAGGACTGAGAGAACTTCTCAAGGACTGTATGAGAAGGATACCACTGGCTAGAAATACAGGACAAAAACTGCACCTTACAGAGTTTTTTCCCCAAAGGCTTGTGAACATCAAGTGATTTACCAGTTGACGGAGGTAGTCCTGAATTGTGCTGGGATAGACGAGTACACTGATGGCAACCAACGTGTTGAGAGCAAAGTCAAAGATCTGGTAACAGAAGAAAGGGATGATCCAAGCCGCATGTTGCTAAAAAGGAAACAAATTAGAAATTCATCAGCCATAGCTAAAATAGAGGCATACATCTTTCTACAGGAATCAAAGGAATATTTGACATTATGCAGCATTAAATCAGCTAAAAGAAATATGACATTCAGCCAAAGGGTTGGTCAAGGCAGTTTGGCTGCTGAACTGCAGAAATATGTGCAATGCAACTCCCACAACTCGTTACATTAGGGCATTTAGAAACCACACGATACTTTTCCTTTCTAATTAACAGGATTAATGTTGGGACAAACCACACACCTGGGAGGTGAATGGGAAAAAATTCCCTTAATTTTGATAGGTACAAGATTCAGTTCTCTGAATTCACCATTTGCCCAGAGCTTACTCATATTTGAAACTGCAGACAATCAACACAATGGGGCAGTCCTGCTGCCTGCAGCAGGGGCCCTGGGGTACCACTGATCTAAGCAATCAGTTCTGCTGCCTCTTCAACTTCTTTTTTTTCCCCTCTCAGTTTCAGCTAAACAAGTAAAGAAGCAATTGTCAGAAAACAGTTTTCTTAACTTTGTTTCTGTGGAGTTGTGTAGTTCACTTTATTCCTGTCTTCACTGAATATAATGAATTACCTTATATGCGCCATACGTAGCCATTGCACAGATCAGAATCATAAGGAGAGAAATTGCGGTGGCAATGCACATATCTGGAAAAGAGACACATCAATGATTGCAGATAAATTCAGAGCTTGATTCAGTTATTTTGCCATCTCCCTTGTGCAGAGCATCTCAAAGGGCAGGGTGGGAGATGGGTGGAGATGGGGTCAGGCGCATCGTTCAGCCATTGCTGGAGGAAATTTCGGGCTTTTATGGGGAGCCTCTTAAATACAAGAAGCACAGACAGTGCTTCTGTCTGTGCAAGCCTGCAGCATTACACTGTGCTTACACTAACACTGTGCAAACCACTACAGCCTCCATAAGGCTGTGGAGACGAATGGTCTAATTTTTCTATGGATTTTCAAAACCCAGGAACAGTTTTGACAAGACTATTTTACTGGTGATGCTGACAGCTGTAGTCAGAATGTGTCCGCTTTTCTGCACTACAGATTGTTTCTTCACCAACAGCTGCTGCATACCATTGCTCATATATCTCTCTACTGGAAAAGGAGTAAAACTGGCAGATAAAGGCATCTTACTGCAGAAATAACATCTTGAAAATTTTCATTTCAACCAAGAATACTACAGAGATATATTTACTAATGAAAATGTATAAGTGTCAGGAAAGGTAAAGCAGTAAAGGAAGGAAAATATTCCATAAGGTTTTGACTGGAGTAATTACAGGACTCCTATCTTTTTCTTCTACTGCTGATCAGCTTTCAGTTAACTTTTCATTAGATTTAAGAAGTTCGTAAGCCATGAACAGTTGGAAGGAGATCCTGAGGGAAAAAATTACATATGTTTGGTCTTTTCATATGCACCTCCCTAGATATCATTACAGATCACCGTCAGGAGATCAGAAGTGAATTTCTGAACCTGACCTTACAGTGAGTTTGGGAGTGTAATTTTTCTGAGGTTAAGCCAGTGCACCAAGAGGACAGAGGACGTGAGGTACAGAGGACATGGCTTTAGAGATGCCACCTCTGTCGGTATCTGTGAGGTACCTGCTGTTCACATTGCTGTCACCAGGAGTGTTTAAACTACCTTGATGAGGCATGGGGAGGACCCGAGATGTACAAACACAGAACAGTGCTCAGGATGTTCATTACCCTGACTTTGGAAGCATTCAAAGTGTAAAGATGACTTCATTTGATCACAGTTGCCACAATTTCTAACTCCAGCACAAACACAGAACAGTGTTCAAGATGCTCATTACCCTGATTTGGGAGCATTCAAAGTGTAAAGATTACTTCATTTGATCACAGTTGCCACAACTTCTAACTCCAGCACATGATGAGGAGCATCCCACAGCATGGGACAGGCCCTCAACTCCCTGGATGCACCACAGTCAGGTTCTGGGTAGGTGCCCTGGAGCCTTCACCCAAGTCTCTGAAAGGCCCTGATCTGGTATCTGTGGACAGGTCTCACCTGCCACCACCAGGAAGCAGTGCAGGCTCACCCAGGTCATGGCTGAAGAGGAAGGACAGGCACTGAGTCTTGTCTGTCATGATTTCCAGCCTACCAGTGTGATCATCCATGCAGAAAACAAAAGACCCAGCCCCTGATCCTCCTGTGCCCGAGGGAACACAAACCTTGCCCTAGATGGCACTAGTCCAGATTTCTGCTGGCCCTTGATGCAGAGAGGAACCTGAGACTTGTGAAGCTGGTGGAAAAATAAGCAAGAGGAGACTGCTGCTGGCAGGTGAGGACATCTCCAGAGGTGCTTATGTTTTCTGGCTCCTTGGGCACTGTACCTATGCAGTACCCAGACCTTCAGAACCCTGGCCTCTTCTTTTCCAGAACACTGCCTGTGCCCTGGGTTTCAGGACACTTGTTCTCTCTCTCTTGCCCCCACATTTTGTCCTTGTGATTCCATAAGGGCTCAAATGCCACAGAAGAAGTCCTATGGCAGGCTACTTCCTAATTTAATGGATTAAATTTGAAGGATAAAGTGCCCTTTCCTGGCACTTGGAGGAGCACATTCAAACCACTGTAGTGTCTAGTCTGATGAGGCCTTGGAGCACACATGTCCTTTCTCACAGTACAAATGCTTGAATCTTTGTCTTATTGTTAAAATAAGCAGGTCTCACCCAGGAGAGGGGCCTGCACTCAGCAGTGGGTTTAGCTGCACCCTGGTGCTCACGGCTTCCTTCACAGTGGCTTCCTGCAAATCAGCTCGTGGGTGCTAGAAAATGCCATCAGGAGGCAGCTGGGCTCCCTGCTCATCGTTCAGGAGGAGATGACATCTCAGTGCATCCCAAACTGCTCTTCAAAGGCACATCCTTCTCCTCTTAGAATGCGTAGAGAATCCAGACAACCAGTGCAGGTGTTTGAGCTGCATTACCTTGACCAGTTTCTACGGTCTTAGGAGCTGTAAAGACTGTGCTGTGCCTGTTGGAAGTGATGTGAATTCTGCCCTCAAGAGGAAGAAGCATCCACAAAATATACCTCTACTAATAAAAGGTACTGCAGCCTCTTCAGACACTTCTGGTTGTGTGGCCATTTACTCTGGCTGCCTACATACATCCTGTGAAATCAAAATTATTTTTAATAGACCAGGTACAATTGAGGTAATGAAAGAAAAGGAGAAAAGTGAAAATGGCTGCTGTAGCCACTAACCTCAACTGAACTTCTTGTAAAAGAGGCTCTTGGATCAATGTTTTTATTCTGACCATCAGTTTGGAGGACCGCTTATGCATTTATTCTTGATCTCAACCACTTACTTCCTGCATCCAGGGGGAAGCTGCTGTCATTGCCATTTGCAGCAGATGCAGCAGTCACAGGTTCCACTTCGATGGTGACTGCGGCAGTACTGGTTCAGAGCCAGAGCCCAGCAAATTGTGATGAACTTGATATTGAAGCTCTGGTCTGACACACTCATGTTCCCTGTCTCCAGCGTCTCCCTAGCTGTGCTCCACCGTGCCAAGTCCTAGTTGGCTCAAGCTAGTTCTTTCTCATTTAAGGCTTCATTGGGTTTTTTGAGCTGTGTCAGCTTCAATTAATCAGAATGAAACTAGATATGCAGCACATTAAATGAGAAACTGACAGGGGTGTGTGATTTTTTTTTCCAGCCATGCTGTGCTTTCTGTGCCATTCATGGTTAGAAGGGCTGCACTTGGACCACTGAAGGGGTTATCCAGCCTATTGCCCTAGACGGCTTTTTGAGTTTTCTCCTTGGGTTTAAAGAAACCAGTTGAGTTTTTTAATTCTTATACCCTGCACTGACATCCTACATTCCTGCCTCTTTGGAGAGAAGATGCTGCTGGGGCTGGGCAGAGTTCCTGTCATGGGGTGCTTGTGTGCACAGCAAGCTGCAGCTGGAGCTCCCTCAAGTCCACCTCAAAAGTATTTCCTTGCCTTCCCCTCCCCTCTTGCAGAGGAGGCTGATGGTGGCTGCTGCAGGGACAGGGAGGAGCGGCCAGCAAGGCCAGTCCCTGAGACAGGACTTGTGTGGAGTGATGAAGACCTCAAATCCTCATCACCTGCCCCAGCCCTGGAGTTAATTGCTGGCTCACAGCTCTGACAGCAGGGGCCAGAAAGCTGCTGATCAGCAGCCTGCAATCCTCAGGCAGTTTCTCCCACTCTCCCAGCCTTATTTATCCAACAGCCTCCTGACTGCCAGCTAAGGATTACTGCCTTGCGTCTCCTCCAGGCTCCTTGCGCAAGCTCGATGCCCCTGCTGCCAGCCGCCATGCAGCCTCCTGGGTCACAACCTGCACAGCAGCAGCATTTTCTCCCTGGGAAACAGAGGAGGCCAATGAGAAGCAAAGAGTACCCTGCACCTTCGAGCCCAGCTCATTTACTCCAGAGTATAAAACTAGAGGGGAAGATGCCACCCTGAATACCCTGTGCTGGGCAGGGATCTAGTTTTTTGCCCCTCCCTATAATTGGGACTCGTACTACATGGGTGGTGCTCATGGACTGGGGCAGGAATGCACCTACTCCCTCACTTCCATTTATCCCCCAGCAGAAGTCCAAGCCTGCTGTCTGTAAATTTCTTTATCAAAAATTTTCTATTTGAATTAATATTTTTAAGTCCTGGGTACATGTCATATTCAGCAGAGAGATCATCACATTATTCTCCCCTGCCCTGAGATCTCTGCTTGTCCTGTCTGCCCATCCCAGGGCAGGGACACAGGCAGATTTTGACCTAAGTTGCTGACATCAGTGTCAAAGTTCCCCTCAGTTTCTGCAGGGCACACAGTGGATTTCAATCCTTGTTGTCATGTGGCCTGTGAAGTATCACACACATCTCTGACACTGTGACAGCAGTAAATAAAACCTAGCAACACCCACTGCTTGTTTGGGCTGTTGACATGTCAGGATGATGGTCTGCGTGTCTGAAGAAGCTGAGCAGAAGGCTCAGGCAAAACCCTCTGGGAAGTCAAAATGAATTACAGGGCTTTTCCATCTCCTGCTCTGAGATTATTAGTCTTTTAACAGCAGCAGTAGTACACTGAGCAGCTCACACGTTTCTAATTTTCCCTAGTCCAGCTTCTAAACTCCCCCAGGAAATAATAAAAAGAAAGATGAGACTAAATGGGCTCAGATGAATATCCAGCCCAGGAGGAAGCCCAGCATTTTACCCAGCTCCCAGATGTACATCTTGGAGAGCCACACAAACCACATACACTGGTGCCTTCCAGTACCTCCATCTGCCACATGGTTAAGTCTTGGCAGACTTTCTTCTCCCTTGTCTCCTTTCCTAGAATAGAAGGGAAAATAAACAGCCTAGAGCTTTTTCTAAGTGTTCAGGTAAATTCTTTCACTGCCTAATCAAACAGGCATTTTGGAGCCTCTGGTCATGCCCTTGGAACCACAATAAATCCTGGAATTAGAACCGATGTTGCACTGGTATTTTCAAGCAGTTTGCACTAGACTAGCTGCGACTCTGCAGGTGGCAGGAATTTTCCCCACTGCTGGAACAGAAAATTGATAATCCTCCATAAACCAGGCACAGCTAGAAATAAATCTGAATACAGATACTGGGGGAATCCTGGTTTCTTGGAAGTCAAGGGAAGCCTGTCATTAACTTCATTTCAGTACTGTGACTCAGCTGATACGTTTATTTCCAGATGATGTTTTCAGATCTTTTATGAGGGATCCTCTTAGAGGAGAGAGAGAAAGGGAGTGAAAAATTTTACAAGTAAATGCTGTGTCTGCCTTTTTTGTTGTTTGCTATTGATAGGAGCATCAACAGTAATGAGAATAATGGCTATTATTGTTTACATCATTATTATTTGTCAACAGAAGTACATAAAGATAACAACTTTGGGACCTTCTTCAGCATAAAAAATTATGTGTTTTCCTGTATTTCATACACATGGTTTCAGTGCATGCAGCTAACCTGAAAAAACATTTCTTCAAAAAAGACAAATAAAAGTAGAAAAAGGTAAGAGTACATAGAAGTTTGTTTGATGATTTATCTCATAATAAAACATTTCATTGCATTTGAGCAAATATAGTCATACTTAAAGAAAAGAATAAAGAAATTATCTCCTGCAAGTTATTTCCAGTAACTATAAAAGTCAGTAGCTTGATTCAACTGCCTTTACTCAGTAAGGCACCAAACCAGAGGGAGTCAAAGAATAAAAGGAGACATTAATTCAAGTGTTCATTTGTAATTTAACTGCCTGTGAAATGTTCCCTTTACCAAATGGAAATGAGGTCGCTTGGCCCATAAGCCATCCTTTCATAGTCTTGCAGGGTTCACTTCAGAAGCCTTGATAAAAATGTACAGAAAACACAATTTTCAAGTGTAGATGGAAATCCACAATGTACTTGATCTGACAGCTATTGCATTACAAAACAGAATTACAATTTTAAAGCCTTGGGCCCTGGCAGGCCTCTGATGTCAGCTATATAAAACCACACTGACAGACAGTCATTACCAAGGTTAATCTCTGAGAATTAGGACAAGGCAGTCAGTTTTAATATGTCAGAATCAGCTAGGAGCCCATCTGTATCTACTATGGTCCTTACTTTCTTAAATCCAGTTATATAAAAAGATTTTTAGTCGGAAGTTGTAGGTGGTTTTTCAATGAAGACACAATAAAGTAGCAATCACCCCTTATCATTAATTCAATGTAGACCCCACAGAGATATTTGCATTAAAGACCTTGTGGAAATAAGCATCCCTTAAATGATACCCAGCAGCTCTGACTCAACAAAGGACAATTATTTTTCTCATGTGTGGGACTATTGCTTCTCCTATGGATATTTTTATTGACTTTAGCAGGAATGAGGAAAGGACTTAGAGCCTTTAGCTGTGGATGGGGGAGATTCTGAGCAAAAAGACACCAGTGTGATTAGCAATAGACCTTGTTTCAGAGTACTATGAGAAAAGTTGAATGTAACCATCTTGTGAGCAGAAATGAAAATAAACAGACATTTTTATCAAAATCACACTGAGGGAAAACTTTACTAGATATGAATTAAACAGTTAATTCAACAAACATCACCAAATAATTTGAAAAAGTTATTGAACAAGGAAACATGTGCAAAGGACAGGAGGTTTTGTAGAAGACACAAATGACCTAGCTTACCCTTCCCTGAAATTGTATTGAAGATTTTCTACGATGCCTTTCAGTAAGAGAAGGAACTGCTCTGTGACTATACAGCTGATATTCACACTTGCATCTATTCAAGCAGGTTTGTGCAAGTCATGCCACATGCACACGGGGGTGCATAAATACACCCAACACGAATGAACGCACTCAGCTGGATAAACAGCAGCGCGGGTTCCTGTGCACGTGCAGGCACTCCGGGACATGGTGCTGGGAGGTGCAGACTCCGTATCTCCCTCTGTCCTGCAAAATTCTCCTGGGGCTTTCAGCACCATGCTTAGTTATACATCTCCCTGTCAAGGGCTGGCTCTGCCCCTGCCAAGCCAGGACACAGCAGAGCAGATGGATTGATTATTAATAGGGAGGTGGCAGATAAGGTTACTTCTAGGACACAAGTTTGAACTGTGCCATGACACCTTTCACAATAAAAATGCATCTGTAAGAAACAAAGGTGAAGCAATAATTAAAAGGACAGTAATTATTGAAATGATAAGACAGTTACATAAATGCTGGAACAATGAGTGCTAGTAATTAGGGAGTCTGTACTTACTGGCATCATCCATAAATTCAAAATCACCCCCTAATTCAGCACTAGTCAGGTGGTACTGGTCAGGATCAGTCAGGGCGCTCAGCAGAATCAGCAAGACCACTGAATTTATAATCTACAGAGAGGAAAAAGGGAAAAGGATCAGTGAAAGCAATCCTTGAAAAACCTCTGGGCAGCACAAACCCATCATGTTTCACACCAACTATGACAGAGACTGTTTTCCAACTGTACAACTATAGTATTTAACTAACACTGCAATTAGTTTCTCTAAGTTGGTGTAAACAGGACTTAACTTCTTCCCTAAGTGGCAGCATGAAAATTAAACAAAATGCAGATTACCTCTTTTCATTCTGACTCTATTCCACACCAGAAAAGCTACCGCTGCTCTTCCAGACTATACAACATGTTGGCACATCCACCAGTCATTTTGAGATTATTACATATGGGTGCTATAATAGAGAACTCTCACCATGGCAGAACCAGAACTGGGGACGGACCCTGTAAAACTGCTAGATGATCAAAGAGGAACTCAGTTGCTGGAAAAGGCTGTTTTAAGAGGCCATGAGTGAGGAGTGGTTCAGGTGAGCCGCTAAATGAGGAGGCCTGGGGGGATGGGAGGAGGTGGCAATGTGAGCCCAGTGTCTGATGCTCACATTCCTGTGTCACATGGCACAGAGGGACATTCACAGCCACCAAGGCCTTGGCTATGAAATGCAGTAAGTGAATTAAATGCCAAGAATATAGTATCGAGTGATTCAGTGGAAGCGGATTGTCAAGTATCAGTGATGAGCGGATCAGAGAGGTAGCCAAGAGCTGTATTTTAAAACAAATCTGAACAAAATGCTCATATCACTTTGAAGTGAAGAGAGCTAATTGCAGAAAAGAAGATTGCTCAGCATGAAATAATGCAGCCAGGCCAAAAGCTTATTCTACAGAACTAGGAAGATAACTGGTGAACAAGAAAATGCAAAGAAGAAAGCTGAAAACAGTATGCTTGGAAAGATGGATTTTTATTGCTTTGGTCCTCACTTCAAAGTCATTCTACTCAGATCACAGGTTACTAACAGCAACAAGAAGCTGTAGAAACACAGGTTATTTCAAGACATAACAGGCTAGAGAATTTCTCAGGTAAGATAAATGCTTTTTGATAGGCAAATTCCATCAAGTTTAGCTGATACCAGATCTGTTAGCAATCTTTGAAAGCTGTTGAGAATAGATTGAGTTCACAAGACAAGGAAAGAGCAAGCACAGTTTATGCATTTTCAAACAGGAAGGTCATGTAATCAATTTCTGGCTAGACTGTAATATTTAAGAACAAAATAAGAACAGAAAATCAAGCAGTCTCCCCATTAGCACTTCAAATTTGTATGGTCACAAGTAACAATCACCACGGGCTTGTCAAGGACAAACTGTAAGTAATTTATCTCATTTTCCTTCTCTGACAGACTAAGAGGCCTTATGGACAGGGCAGAAGCACTATATACCATCTCTGCATCTTAGCACACTTTTTGACATTATGAGATTCTCATAAATGAGCGAGGAAAAGCTGGTTTGGTTGAAAGTGCAGGGGGGTGATTGCACTGCCAGCTGGATAGCTGTACTGAAAGAACAGCTGTCACGGATTTAAGGATTCACAGCCAGCACAGAAGATAAATTGATTAGGGTTTTCCAGGACCATTGAGAGACTTGTTATTTCAAGTCACTTGTGACTTCTACCTTTCTCTAGTTTGCAGACAATGCCAAGTTGCAAGCACTTTGGGAGATAAGATTAAAATTACTTTGACCAGCTAGAGCAGAATTTAGACAACAGGACACAATTCAGTACCAAAAAGCATAGAGAATCGCATTTGTGAAGAACTTCAGAGGAACGTGAAGCAAAATAACTGAGTAGGTGACAACTGCTCAGAAAGGAGTCTCACAGTGAATTAACTGAACGTGACTCCGTGGAATCCCATAAGCTCATCTTTGTGGCTAAATGGTGGTGGGCAGTACTGCAGAAACCTGGGTATTAGATGCATAAACCATCCTCCCACTTGCCCTCCGTGGGCCTCTGCAAAAAGGATCCAAAGTCCTTCTAAAATGTACAAGGAAAAACCCTGGGGAGGATCCTGCATCAGAACAGAGGGCACTCAGACATCTGGAATGTAGGACAGATAGGGAAAAAACTGGGGTTGCTTAGCAAGGAAAAGGTAGGGGGATGTGCTCTCAGTCTTTTATGAGCAGAAAGGCGGGGGAAAAGAACACGGCAACAGAACTTCCTCCAGATCCACTGGGTAAACAGATCTGAATTACAGCAAAAGAAACTTTTAAGTTAGACAGCATGCTGGATCATAAGAAAAGAAGCAGATAGAGACTGGCTGGAGGGGGTTAGAGATCTTCATTACTGCATTTTTACAAAGAACAGTTAAATAGCTTTGTGTTGGGAATGCTGTAGCATGGTCTTGTCCTGCCTTTCTCTTGTCTTTGAAGACATCAGATGACTGTCAAAATCCAAAGCTACATTCCATAAATCCTACTGGGTTTTAACATTATGTACAATTCTATATCACAATCTACTTCTTGGTTTACACTCCTTTGTAGAAAGCTAGAAAACATAAGCCCGTACTAAATATGTTACCTAAAATGAGTACTCAAAATAACCAAGCAATCAGAAACCATGAATGTATAGATTGTTGTTATTTTAAAGACTTTTTTTTTTTTTGTACAGATATAGCCAGGAAAATTCATAAAATACTGACCTATGCATTATACTTTCTCCTTGTGGATATGTCCTGATTCAGATTATGTGATTGTCAGCATTGCCTTAAATTCTCATATAAGACATAAATTGTTTGCCTGATCTGAAGCCTGCTGCAGTCAGTAGGAATCTCTCTAATGCTCTTTAGTGCATCACTTTTCTGTTCTATCCGTTTTTTCTCCTGAGATCCTCACAATCATCTGAGCACTTTCCAGCTGTGCTGTCAGCAGTGCAAGTGAAATACACCATGTGTTTGTTTGCTCCCTCTTTCTCCCAGAAATGTGTGCACAGTTGGGTGTACCATGTCCATTAGGGTTTTCCTTTTGTTTTGAAAGTGATGTGACTGTTGAATCTTGAAAAATGCTTTAATGCATAAATTCAGTGTGTCTAAAAACTTAACTGCTGCAATGTTTTTCAAGGACACATGATCAAGGACAAGAGCGTAAAAAAATTATTCCCTGTTGGTATATGCAGCTGGTATGAGAATTGAAATCTCCATTCTAGGAAAAGCAAAGGAGATTTCTGTGCTCTCTTGATAGGGCTAAAATTTCCTTCAAGATGTTTTACATTACTTCAGCAACAAATAGTGTAACAACCAGTCAGCAATGCTTAGAAAGCATTTTAATTGTGCAAAATTTCAGTGAGCAGCTGAGCCCTATACCTTCCCAATGAGACACATTGCCCTCCTTTTACAAATGGAGAAACTGAAACATGTCCATGGCCATGCAGCAGTGACGTTGTAGCAGGGTGCTCTCCCTGGAATGGGGTAAAATAACTTGAACAGCGTCCTATTTGCAAAGCTATCAGTGGCAGATGAAAAAGGGAGATTTGTTCTGCCTTTGGTACTGAATAATGCTGAAGCCAAGTCTGACTCAATCCCAAAGTTAAACACTCTGATAGTGAGATGAAAATGTGGTAGACCTAGTAAAATACCTGGACAAAAGAACAAACACGTGACACTATCGATAATTTATCTAAAGCTGCTGAGCTGACACAGCTGGCCTGGAGACATAATGGCTGACAGTCAGTCACCCAGCCCCAGATTTGAACAGCAGGGTCTTCTACCATACCCCTTCTTGGAGTGCGTGTGTGGAGATTTCTCCCTTGAGTGAGGATGCCCTTCAAGGTTACCTCTCAAGGCTGAGTGAAAGAAACTGGCCCATGGTCTTTGGTATGGGTGAGTAACACTAATCAGTTAATAATAATTAAATATAAATTAATAATTTTTTTTGCTAGCTTTAATACAATTGCTTCAATATTGCTTTACAGTGCACTATAATAGTTGTTATAGCTCCTATACTGTGTAGTAAAAAATTCTGATTAAGATAGTTTTGTCTAATCATCACAATAATAAAAAATCCTATCTATTTATTTAAATATATCTGGTTTTCTGTCCTTTATCCTGTGGGACAAAGTTGTATAAAGGTTCAGTTATATAATCCTTTAGACATAAACTGTCGACAAAGTCTGGGGTTAAGACTGGATCCAGCTACACCCAGACTCTTCTATGAGGAGTTTAAAAAGCAAGCGGATTCCTTCTGCGAATTCCTTCCTGTGACTCAACAGGAGGGCTTCTTTAATAAACTTTATCTGAAGCCCCCACTCTGCCTGTGACAGGTGTTCAATAAGAATAAAATGCAAGACTTCGCACTATCAAGTCAGAACTGTGGCCACTGGGTCCTACAGCTGATTGCAGCCACAGTGCTCAGGAGAGGAGCTCCCGGGACACTAACAGGCCTTACTTGACCTACACAGCCCCACCCTGGTCCTCTCCACACCCCTGCCCATGGCCCAGGACCCCATCCAGGTCAGCCTGGGATCATCAGTCTCTCTCCCAGTGGTACAACACGATGCCAGTCTCCAGCCATGCTTCCTGGGTGGACCCTGTAAATGCATGGTGCAGCTTGTCTCCAGCCGTGTGCCTGGTCCCAGCCCTCTTTGCTTCTGGTTGGCCCCCCTGGTTTATCACCTGCCTTGAGTGCCCTAACACCAGACTGGACAAAGAGCCAACAGAAAGTCCTAAAAATGCTCAGCTTTCCTCTTATTCTCACATGGAAATCAAAGAATTATTTTATAAAAATCCTGAAATCTTACTTCTCTGGCAGCCAGATGGAATACATCCACTTTTTAATCAGTGAAGGGGAGGAAAATAACTGCTTTATAGAGACCACAGAATGTATGAAGCCAAGGAGAAAGAGGAAGTATTATGGAAGAGAAATCCAGATATTGGAGCAGTGACTGGATTTCCTGCTGTGGGCTTACAAAACATAATTTCAGATTTGAGTAGAAGATACTTTAAACAGCAACAACTGTGTGAGGGAAGGTGCATGCAGGCATGAGCAAGAGAGGCAGCAGGTGATGAGACTGGGACTGGCACCACCAGCCACTGGTGCTGCTTCCACCTGCACTGTGATAAAGAACCAGCAGCTTATGCACGATGTGGGGCAGTTCTGATAGAGAGAATGTCCAGTGTTTAGGATGCAAGGACACAACCTCATGTCTTCCACAGGCAGCATCCAGCAATTAGAAACTATATGATGCACTAAAATTTCAGACTTCTACCATCAATGAGTCATGTCATTTGTTCCAGAGGTCAGCAGTGAATTGTGGTGACTCAGGGGGATAAAATGCAGGGGAGAGGAGTCAGAAACCACTGCAGCAACAGGTGATCAGAAAATGAGTATCACTATAATTTCGGACCTTTTGTAGAAGTGCAGCTGCATAGTATCTATCCCAGCTTATCTAAAATAAAATTAGTTCCAGTAGCTCCTAAGAGCATGCCATTAACAGCGATCTACTGATGATCCCTAACTCAAGCAGATGAGAAATGCTTTCACCAGCAACTTACATAAATGTCTGTAAATACTGAAAGAATTGCCAGGAGTTACAATGGCTTAATTTTTCCATCTTTCTCCATCTTACAGTCAAGAGTCAAAATAAAATATCTTTGATAAAGGAGTTTAGAAGAGGGAATATTAAGTTCACTTTAAATCAATACTCTGCATTAAAAATACAGTGATGTTTCTATTGAAGTCTACAGGGTCCCCTCTAGAAATATTCTACTACAGTTCTCCCAGGATTTTCTAATGCAGTGAGGAGAGATACCTCTATTTACACGAAAAAGGAAGAATCCTCCCCAGCTTTTTTTCTGTTGAGGGTTCAATCTATAACTGAATCCACACATGTAGCAGTCTGAGTGTTATGTGTGGTGAAAGATGTTCATACAGTTTTAATTCTGTGACTGTTTTCAGCCTCACTGAACTCAAGAGATAGCCACTGCAGCACACTGCTTAAATCTCAGCATTGGTGGAGAACTAACTCTCTGCCTGTGCCCTTTTTTACAGTTCCAGAGAGCTGGCTTCTTGACACTGTGAAGCCCAGTAATATGTAGGAACTGGCACATGGAGTTATAGTATATTTTTTATTTCCCACAAAACTGGCATGGTTTAGTTTGTTGTCCTCTACAGAGACACTATTGAAGCAAATCGCCAAGGACAATAATTTTACTAGTAAGAAATCCTAAACATTTTTAGTAAAACTGAAGAAAATCTCAAGCAGAACCCACATACCCTCTCCTCTGTCTCCAAAAAACTCAAGGCATTTTTATGAGTCTAGATACCTGTTCTCTACAGAAACAATAGAAACAAAACACCAGTCTTAAATGACTTTCGCTCCTTGAAATTAAATAGAAGAGTATTTTCTAGCATTTGGATATTTGAAGTCAGTATCACTATCACAAAAAATAAGAATGTATGGAAAATGTCTATTTAAGTATCTCAATGTCTTTAATTCCCCCCATCTACCTTTACCTTCTCACTAGGCATGTTCTTTGCATTTTTTCTTCATTTTTTCTTTAGGCATAGAAGATATTAATAAAAGCAAGAACACTTTTGTTCATCAAAAGGACAAAAGAACTCTACAAAGGAAAAAAAGTCAGGTTCAGGATTTAACTCAATAGCTCAGGGTAGATTTGCACTATCTGGATTGTGATGCCTTTCCCAAACATCTCTATTAGTGCAGATAATGAGTTAAGGTTTATTGCCCCATATAGGAAGATTTTTCTATCTGTTCTCTGTCTTCCCCTGTTAGGCGAAGTGTTGTGTTTGTTGTGTTCATTGGGGGCTTTTTCTGAATTCTGACTAAAGAAGAAAGAAGGAGGCAATTTTATAAATGAAAGTTTTAAGCTGAGTGCTGTGAAGAGCAGGCAAACAGCACATGAAAAAAACAAGAAACAAGATGCTCCCTCTGTGTACCCAAGCTTCTTGTCAAGTCTCATGGCAATGAGTCAATCAATTTCCCTCTGAGGGCACAGGAGCTACATCTGAGCACACCACAGCCACGAGCTTGAACTCCAGGAACGGAAGAGCAGGAGAACCCTGGCTTTTTCTGCTGTGTAAGCCTTCTGCCTCATGCTAATGAAAAGGTTTCAACTTTACAGTGCTCGGGGACAAGCTCCAGATGTGTTAGTGATGCACAACTTAATGAGTGGTCCAAGGTAGAAAACCCAGACACACTCAATTATCTTTTCATCCAATCAAACAAAACAGCCTGAAGGGAAATGGAAAGAGGGACACTTGAACTTGGGATAAAAGGGAGTCCTTCACTCCTTTGACCAGTGAAGCTCATTGTCAGGCATTATCACCGAAGCCAAAAGGTTGAAGGAATTCAGAAAAGGATGAGCTGTTTATTAAGGAAATGCAAGTGTTTAGTCATATCACAAAAGATCTTAAAAACAAAATACAAGCCTTCCTGCTTCAGGTGATTGTCCAACCTTAAAATTATAGGAGAATAAAAGAAAATGTTGTCCCTGCACAAGTTGTTCTTTCTCCCTGTGTGGTTTCTCAAAGCATGGTTCTGGCTGCTGTCTGAAATACTGCACTGGAAAAGGGAGAGCATTAGTCAGGTCACAAAGTAGCAATTAGGTTTTCATATTCTTTAATTTTGAGAAGACAGGGTAGAGTCTGCAATTCCTGTCACTATTTTTCCATATTACTCATGAGAAGTCAAGGAATCATCCAGTCAGGCTCAGACTAGCATATTACAAAGTCCATATTATAGAAAGCATATAATATACATATATATATATATATAGAAAGCTGCATAAAATATTTCAATCAGACTTTATACACAATTTCAGCTTTGATTGCTATGACATTAAACACTGAACTTTAATGACTATGCTGATTAAATTGATATAGGAAGTCCAGAATAATTTACCAGCACTCTTCTATACAAATGACTCAACTACTGCCTACTGCCAGCCTTTTTAACAGGTTTAAAACCCAAACCACAAGAGGTCTGTTATTAATGAAATATGGTAATGATTAAATTTATTTTTTAAAAAATAGATGGACAGATTGTGCAATATGCACATGAGAGGTTTCTGCCTCCCTAGAGATAGAGTTTAATTTGTTATATACTTGTGAGAGACTGAAATGTTATGGTTCATGGCTTAACCATTGTTATGAAGGGCTTTTTGCCCATTATGGCACAACTGTATAAAGAAGCTGCAACCACCAAAGCCCTTCCCTCCCCCTCCCTGAAGATGCCTCCTGAGGGGAACTTCAGACTGTGAGTTAAGCTGTCTAAGGGAATGTGAGATAAGATAAAGGTAACACTATTGTTCAATCCCCTCAGGTCTGGGGAGAAGGAAACAAGGCTTAGGGAAAAGAATGCATCCACAAGAAAGCCAAACCCAGCAGCTGTCCTGAAAATCAGCTCTGGCTGGGTTTGGGGTGGGGGAGGCCATAGTCCACAGACTCCCCCCCAGCCAGCTCGGGAGGACGAGAGTTTTGGGTGTGTGGCATAGCCTCAGGTCAGAGACAGCGAACACCCATCCTCCCTTACACAAACCGGCCCAGCTGCGAAACCCCCAACCCCACAGGCCACATCCACAGGACGTTCACCTGAGAAGCAGCTGAGGGGGTGCCATAATCCATCAAAGACCCCCGAAGCCCCTCCAGACTCATTCCTGAGGCCTTGCACCAGAGCACTGCACGTGATTCAAAGGGATGCAACTGCTCCAGAGTGTGTTGCAAGAGATTTTGTCAAACGTGTTCCCTGCAGGGAAGGTACCTGGGTATTCCCACCTGGCCTGAGCGTGTATTAATCCACTGAACTCTGTATTTTGTGGGACCCTCACCACCAGAAGACCAGAAGAACAGGATCAATGGGATACCATCAGGATCCATGAGTGGTGATATTTTCTACTTAATCTGTCTCTCTGTCACTCTCTTTTCCCCCCTCCCCTTTTCTACTTCTTTCTATCTCTTTTTACCTCCCACTTGCTGTTAAATAAAATCCATACTATTGACTTTGGCATATGGTCTCGTTTGCACCTTAACTTGGGCAGAGGCATCTCTTTCATAATTTTAATAACTGGATTGTAACATTATTTAATCTTAGTCCTTTCCTGGTTTGTATACAAATTTATCAGTGGAGTCTGTTACTTTTCCATTGTATTTAAAGAAAGTTTAACCTGTATCTAAGGAAAGTCCTGAAAATGATTGCTGAGGTCTTCTGTCCAGCAAGACCTCTAGGGGAAATATTTATGGGGAAATATAATCACATATACCCATCTTCAAATTGTATCATTGCCAGATCAACTCACAATTTCTCCTAAAGGTCATCTTGGTTCAGGATGCAGTGGAGAACTAGCAGAGAATTGGTATGCAATAAAAACTTATTAGAAAAAGGGTTCTTCAGCTGGTCAGTTGGGATTTGTTTGGTCTCTGCATTTGTCCTTGACTTCCAAAAATCCATGTGTGAGCCTTGCAGGTGACTGTGAAAGGCTGAGGGCAGACGAAGTGTGACTGGGATTTGCGTTGCAGCAGCTCCCACAGATCTAGACTTTTGCACAGACTTGTGACAGAGGATGGGCCAGGCAACACCGCTGTAGCTGCTTACCTGGGCTGGACTGCCCAGGTATCCACTGGCCCTGGCCAGCACACAGTGTGTCTTACCCACAGCAGCCCACAGCCCTGTCCGTGCTCAGAGTCCCCTCCAGCCTCTTTGGACATGTGCCACTGCACTGGTGAGAGGACTGTGCTCCGGTTTTGAGAGCAAGCCACATGTGACCACTTCATTAAAAAACCAACCAACCAAAAACCAACACCAAAACACACCAAACCATTGATCCATTATTCTTATGTATCCCCCACAAGCAATATCCACAGAAGCCATACAAGTGACTGCACCCTTGAAACACTCTGCAACCCAAGGCAGGGATTTAGTTGTGCAAGGAAGAAGTGGAAGGATGGTACAGTACAGATAATTATCGAAATAGTAAAGAACACAATCACATGTATCCTGTCTGTCAGGCCACAGCTGTTTTACTGTTGGGAAATGCATCTCTCCAAGGTGAAAATCTCCCACAAACCTGTGTTTCTGCCAAAAGCATTTGTCCTGTCTGTTTTAAGTAGCTTAATATATCTCTGGATAGAACAAGACATTGCTCAGCACATGCCAGCAACAAAATTAAAAACACTCATAGCAATCTCAAAACCTCTTTCAAGGCTGAGTACCAGGATGACAGTAGTTTGAGCTGACTGCAAACACCTGAAAAAGAGCTGACCCACAGGAGGTCCAGGAACAGTGTGCTAGGCTCAAGTCCATATTAATTCTTCAGTGATGCCTCCCTGGTGGATTCACCCATACCAACCAGGAGCACTCTCTCACACCTTCAGACACAAGTGTGCATTTTTGCTTCTTATTCTGCTGTTTGGAGATTTGGGGCTTTAAACCTCCAGCCCTGCTGGAGAACAGCACAGAAATTGCCCTGCACGTTTTCAAGCCTCAGCCACTTTGAACTTCCAGAGTTTTACAGTCAAAGCATAAGCCTCACAATAAAACAAGAGAAAAAGAGAGCAATCAAGGAAATTAATTCCTGGCTATTTTGCAACATCCGTTCCATATGTCCAAGAATATACAAGACTAATTGCATTTTCACTGACGTCAGTCTAATCAACGATCAGTTTAGGAAGCTTAATGTGTTCTCCTCTGGCTCACTAGGAGATACATATTAACCTTCAACAGAACTTCCAAATACATTTTACTTGATTAATGTAATACCTTCTCTCCTTTCTATAAATATATTCATGATTTTTTGTATAAAAATCCAAATGTAATTATAGCATACTGAACTCTTAATGGGATTCTTTCCTTCAACAATCATTTATATAAACTTTGCTCCTCTTACAACCAACCATCTGTTTTCTCACTGGAAGGAATTTATTATCCAATTGAAGGCCTTAATAAGAAAAAAAGGGTATTTTACAAAGGTTTGCAATTTCTGAGTTGATAATTGTATTGATTAGATGAGACAACTGTGCCATTATTGAGACAACTGATGCAGATTATCAGCTGTCATTGCAATGATTACACACTGTGAAATATCTACTGTGGTATTTGGGGATATAAGAAAAACTGCCTATGTTAGGGGATTGGAGCTTAAAGACATTTTCATAAATCCTTGTGTTGTGTTACAGACTAATAAACAGTTCAGTAAGTGCAAGGGCTGCCCAAAAGACACTTACAAGAAATTTTATCCCTCGTGTCTTAAAAGGTTTTTGCAAGAAAAAACATTTTTAATAAATGTTTTAATGTTATACTGATGTATGACAGAGTCTGGGACAGACTAAAAAAATGATGCTTCTACTCTCTGCAGCACAGGAAACACACAAATCCGGCTATTTTCACCTAGAGAAAGCACAGGTAACTTGGGATATGGTGTACCGATGAACCCATCCTTTGTTCAGATAACCTTTCTGGCCTGTTCAGGGATGGATTCTGTCACACAGAGGTGAGTGATTAGGCTCTTTGCAAGCTACCTTATTGATTGGGCAATTTAAATTCCTCACATCCGGTCCTTTATTTTGTAATTGAACTGAAGAGGGCCTGAAGTATGAATTGGAGAAAGGAGGTGGGATAAGGTCCTGCACTGCAGAAACCAACTCAGGCTTGTGCATAGCAGGGAAGTGTTCTTGAAGGAGTTCTCCTGATGCCATTCTTGGAGCTATTAACTGCTATGTTATTTAACAATGTATCTCTAGAGAAGTTACAATCAGAATGTGGTTATTGAGAAGGTCCTTCACATAAGATCATTTTGTTCATGACAATAATCATTATTGGTCTTTATCCTTTGCTATGACACACCTAAAATGCATACATGTGCTTTCAGTTTGTTAAGAAAATACCATACAGGCCCTGAGCAGATATTTGTGTGCAGAATCAGTCATTGTTTCCCCCTGGTCTTGAAGATAATGAAACGGATGTGATCCAGTCCAAGAGAACATACCCTGAACCTCCTCTGACTCCAGTCTCAGTTGGATATTCAACATGTACATCAATCATCAGGGAAGCCTTTGAAAGTTAGATTCATATTTTTCTTTATTCATAATGAATTCCAAGTTTTCTCTCCACTCTCCTCAACAGCAAGCATGTGCACAGGAAGAGTCTAATGAGTTACTGGGGAATGTTACTGCTTTTTTTCCACGATCTTGTCTTTCATCTTATGAAGGGAAGTACAGACAACAGGAAAACTAATGATCATTTTATAGACATGGCACTTGGGACATAAATATTTAACCAATTCAGCCATTTCTATTAGAAGAATTGGGAATCTCAAGTAATTTCACATTATGACACCTTCACTTGCTAGTGGAGAAATTTCACGTGCTGCTGACACTACACCTCCTACCAAGGGGTGGGAATCAGGATGTCACTGGCACCACCCAGCTCTTTCCCCTGAATATACAGCCCAGGTCTGGGCCATGGAGGGGCAACCACCTGGGGAATCCACAGCAGGCCCCATTCTGCCAGACTTCTTTCCCCAGTGCCACCAGTACTGGACTGTCAGTGGAGGTGGTAAAGCTGCTATTGCCTGCAGGATAATCTGACCCAACCCCCAGCTATATCACACTGGCATGACACGGGAAGCGACATCCCTGGATGATATGAAGGAACGGGGCCTCCAGTGAGCTGGCTACTACGACCCTTCGTGCAGACAAAGTTGAAAATCCTTTATTTTTAGCCCACTTCATTCCATACAAAAACAAAGCAAGCTAATTTTTAAGTAAAACACAAGGCCTCGTATTTGTATTCATTAAAATTCCCACAACCTGGCACTGAGATAACACACCAGGCTTTATAATAATGCAATTATGCCCTTTTCACAACTTCAGTCCTTTTTTCAGTTTTCAAAATCTCCTGATTCTCACAGGTTTGAAAATAAGAACTACTTCTTAGAATTTCTTTATTTTCCCTAAAAGGGCCTTTACACCCTGTTCGAGGGACCCTCACTTACAACTGTTTGCTGATGTGAGTAGTCTCAGACAGTGTAAAGGTTGCAGGAGTGCAGGCGGAGCAGCTTGGAAGGATCCAGTGTAGGGATATTTTGTTTACATGAGCAGTCACTGCTGATCTCTACCCCCTGCCAAGTAAGCCAAGATTACTGAAATCTTCTAACTGGTATTTAAGCACATTGCCATACATGCTGTTTTGCATGAGGCTTGAAAAATACCAGGACATAAACGTGGCCTAGTCACAAAATATATATCTTCATTCTCCTTTTGACATCAGAACAAGTGCACTCTACCGATCTTGTCAGGGTGTTCAACCTTAAATCAGTGAGATCATAGCAGGCTGTGCTTTTCTTTTGCTTACAATCTAAGTCTACTACCAGTACATTTTTTCATCATTAGGATTCAATCCTTTTATTAAAAAATGACTGGGACAGAGACAGGTATTAGACATGCTTTCAATAGTATATTCAGAAAAATCCAGAACTAGTAATGTGACAAAGAGCAATTCATGCTGAGCTTTCCACAAATAGCAGCTCAAACATTTAAGCTACCCTGGCTAAAAACTTCGGCTTGCTCTATTCTTACCGCACATCCTTCAGCGAGAGCCACACAACTCGATAACTTGTGGTTATAAAAGGTTCTCAGCCTTCCATTAGTTTTTATTTTTAGCCCCTCAGTGTGAGGGCCTCAGGGAGTGCAGAGGGAGGGCAGCATCTCCCCAGGCATGGCAATGGCTCCTGGGGTTCCCTGGGGACTGTGGGACCAGGGGAGGAGCACTGCTGCACTGAGGCAGGTAGCAGGAGGCACTGGGCACTCAGAGCCCAAAAATGAAGGCTCTGTCTTTTATTGTTTATTTTTCTGAACTGATACCTTAAAATTTCATCTTCTCCCCGGAAATAATCAGAATTCCTGTTATCTCAGATGGTGTCAGAGGATCCTCAGGGTGTGCAGAAACCCCACTGCCACTGCCAGGAGAGTGGAAAATCCTTCCACGACACGGTCAGCATATCTGATGTTGTTCCTTCTTTGTGTTTCAGACAAGGAAAGTGGAGTCCGTTTCCTCAGGAAGAAGACACGCTGTGTTTATAAATGCTGTCACTGACAGGGGTGTTGTTATTCTGACTCACTGACTGGGTCCCTCAGAAACAGAAAGGCCAGCTTTGCCCTGGACTCCAGCACCTGCTGGAGATCAGAACTAAAGTTGGCTCATTTCAGCACTGCCACTGCCCTGAACAGCACAGTGACAAAACTAAGCTGTTGGAAGCGACTTTCTAATTTCACATGTTTTGGGGGTTTTTTTTGTTTTTTTTTTTAATACAACACTTGTAAGACTTTCATGCCCCAAAATATTTCTGCGTTACCATTGTGACCTCTGATTTCATGTTGTAATACAGAGAAGTGTAAAGTCTATCTCAGACAGATAAAACCCCAAAAATTAATAACCAGCCAAACCAAACTGGTCCTCAGGTTTGAAATAAATATTAACCCCCAGGCAGCCGTATTACTGCCATTTTAATCCTCAGCATAATGTTTCTATTTAACACTGCAGCACCCCCTGTTAAGCTTTTCTCCCCAAGGCAGCACACTAGCTCCTGAAGCGTGGGCTATTTTGCAACCTAATTAGATATTCTGTTTAGGAAATTTCCCCTGGCTACTCCAACCTCTACAAGTTCCTTTTTTCCCTAAGTACCTCAGTGCTCAGTGACAGCATGTATAGTGCATTATGTATGCTACACTGCAATACCATGCAGCGGTGTGTTATATTATTCTAGATGTAGTACCGACGGCTCTACCAGGAAGAAACTACTGAAACACAAGAACTATAGAAACATTAGTATTCTGAGATCCATTATGTTCTAAAATAGAGCAAAGTTAAATATTTATTTCCCAGCCATTGGTATGTTATGAGACCATTGTAAGTGTCCTGTGGCTGCTCTGCCTGTGTTGGAAAAGCACACTGTTCCTGCCCCTTACTTCTGTGGGAAAGCACCCTCAACAGCAGCACTGATGACTCCACGTGCACTCGGCTTCCCACTATCTCCACTATTTGTAGGACCCCAAACACCCAGTCAAAACATTAAACCTAAAGAGCCCCCCAGCTTATTGATGGGTGGGTGGAATGTTGAGACACAGCACTGATGCTGTGCCAGCACTGCTCAGCAGCAGCCAAAACACTGGTGTGTTATCAACACCTTTCCAACTCCCAATGCACATCACGGCACTGTGAGGGTTGCTATGGGAAGATGAATTCCATCTCAGCCGCTATTTTTACACATTTACTCAGACATTAAATTCTGCCTCCTGAAATTATGCTAACTCAAAACTGGTTCGACATGTGAAAACGTTGTGTTAAAAGCCTGCCAAAACTTTTAAACTACTGTTTTTAGCTCCTTCAGCTGCACCTACTACTGAAGCATTGTATTCATGGTCACAGAACTAATAAAACTTACACTTCACAGGTAGTGAGAAATGAAAAAGCAACAAGGAAACTATTCATTCTCTAGATTGATGTTTTTCCTCAAGTAATTTCCTGTAAAGAATAATGGCAAAGAGTATACAGAATACATGTTGGTCTGGCAAAAAATCAGAGGGGGTTTTTGTTTGAACTTCGAGGTAATGCTCATAGGTCACGTGTGATTTAGAGTAGTGCAATCACCCAAAATGCATATAGAGAAAAAAAATGCCACCAGGACAACATCTGTTTTTATGTAAACCCTCAATAGCACATTGTAACCAAACCATAACTGTTCTTCTGAGCCAAAAAAATCTATTTGTATATGACTTTGTCAACCAGACCTTTCAACCAGGGTCATTCATTCAAGGAGCTACTCCTTCCCTACTTATTGTTTCCTAAGATAATAAGCGATCAAAAAGGTTTAACATTTATTATCTACATGCATCTAAATATCTATTCTTAATTATTAAATTTAAAATTCAAATACTTGCAATAGAGAAGAAAGCACAGAAAGAAATGTGTATCATATCAGTTTGAAGTAATTTAAAAATCCACCATGAAAAAGTTATGAAAGCAAAAGAAGCAAGAGGTGTAAATCAGGAAATACCTGCTCATAGGAAAGGAAATTTGAAAACAGATATTGCAGTAAAATACTACGTGAAATTGGCCCACTGGTATTTAAATGTTAATAACAGATTAGGTAACAGTCTAAAAAGATATCAGGCTTTTCTTTGCATCCAAGCCCAGGTGATGCACTTCCCTCTTCCTCGAATCACTTTAGGTCTGCTGAACAGCTAAAATATCTGTATCCCTTTCTCTTTGGAGCCAATGTGAAAAGGCTTCATTCAGCTGAAGGCAGAAAGAAATAATAAGCACCCTAGAAGAAATGTTCAAAAGCTTTCAGGTCATATTACAACTTACCAAAACTTCACTGCAGCCAGGCAAAGAGAGGCATCTTTTTCAATACTGTCAGTACTGTAGATACTATAGGCAGTGGATGTTGCCATTAACCGTATTTTATTAAACCAGGAGCAAGAAATGATTCAACTAATGCACAATTTTCTCAGTGGTGAAATATGTATTTTACAGGACATAGAACATCTTATATGATTTCTAGGACATAAATGTCAAGCTAGCTTTTTTATTACACCGGCTGAATTTATTTAATGAGTTGTCCTACAGCGGAGGCCAGCCCTGCATTTTTCACTTGCTTCTGCAGGGAATTTCAGTAGTTAGCAAATAAGCCCGGGTCTAATCTGCTTCCGTCTGCAATCATTTGAAAAATGATGCTTGGCAAACAGCTCTGCACAGCCTTGCCATCAGACGGATGCTGATTCCTCACACCAAGAGACTGAGCAGGCTGAGAAGTGCATCTACGTTACCTACAGCAAAAAACCAGTTCTTTTTGTTCTGCAAACCCTGCGACTACGGCTGGACCAGCTCTGGGAAAACTGCTTTTCCTGCATTGCAAGCGATGGAGAAGCAATTGTCAGAGAGGAACTGAGGGCTTAATGTGGCTCCTCCTCACCGAGTCTTTCCCCGGGCCAAATAACCGGGTGTCAAACAGCCTTTGGTTACTGATGGTAACCCTGGGGCCTCCAGGGTCAATTCCTCACTCATGTCCTGTAATCCTGGCAGAGGAAAGATGTCTTTCTAGTACCTGCGAACAGATGCATGGAAGGTTTCAGCTCCCTACCACGCAGACCAAAACACTACTGCCGAACGATTACCTGCCACACAGGGGACACCAGTGACAAGAACACCTGACTGCTTCATGAAGCAGCGACCAGAGATGATAAAACACGATTTTCTGCGCGGTATGGCCAGGGGCCGGGCAGCCTTGCTGGAGCTAATGCACCGGCGGGGCCCGTGTGCTGCAGCCAGCCCCGGCCTGAGACGCAGCGCCCCGAAGTTTGGGGGAAAACCCTCACTCCAGGGGTCTTCACTCATCACATTTTCAACCCCCAAACAGCTTTTTGGTTGAGACCCTGCCGAGCCTGCTCGTGCACTGTATGTCCTGCCCCGCTGCCCTGACCCCTGAACACGCACATGCTCCATGTCCCAGTTTCGGCAGAGCCGAGGCAGCAGCCTGTGCCTGTGCCCGTGCCTGTGCCTGTGCCCGTGTCTGTGCCCGCCGGGATGCGCGGCGGGAAGCGCGGCGCTGCCTGCGCATTACGCTGCTGTAACAACGCGGCTCCCTCCGAAACCCGCCTGGGCTGCCCGGGCAGCCCGAGCCGCTGCCATCGGCATCCCCATACACGGAGCAGCCCCTCAGACTGCCCCTGCAGCCGGTGCCGAGGGCCCGGAGCGAGGGACACGCTTACCAGGTACCAGACGCCGAGGATGATGGTGCCGGTGCGGACATGGCAGCAGAGGCAGCAGCTGTTGGAGTAGAAGCGCGCCCAGGGTGAGCTCAGCATCGCGGCGGCTCCTCGGGGCTCCTGCTCCGCGTCCCTGTGCGCGCCGCTCCGCTCCGCTCCGCGGGGCGGGGCCGGGCCGGGGCCGGGCCGGGCCGAGCTCTCGGTCCCGCCCGCCGGGAGGGGCGGCCCCAGCCCGGCCCGGCCCAGCGGGGCGGAGGGAGCTCTGCGGCCCCTGCGGGCACCTGCACCCGCAGCAGCGCCGGAGCACGGGCTGGTTTCGGGATGCGAAGTCCCGGGAATTCAGGTGGCAGCCGTGCCGGGCCAGGGCCGAGCTCCGGGGGACGCTCCCCGCCGCGCTGGCTGCGCCGGGAATGAGCCCGGTGAGGGCGAACTGGCTCGGCGCTTCCTTGGCAAAGCCTGTGTTCGTCTCGCAGTTCTTGAGTGGCAAAGCAGCAGAAATAAACTCCATTTCTCTATAAGGAAAGATAATATCGGAGGAGACCATGGAATGCTTTGAATTTACCCCAAGTTTTGAAGCCGTGAACATTTGTTTTCTTTCACAGCGCCCTCCTAATCCACTCCCAAAGTTGCTGCTGTTGGGGTGTCTGGAATTTCCTCGTGTAACTGATATAAAAGGTAACAGTAAGATCATTGCCGCTGCCTGTAGTTAGTGCCCTGATGATGGGGGGAACAAAACATTAGGAGGAAGGACCCCATCCTGCATATTCAAGAACTGATGCAGATTTGAGCTAAACTTCCTACCAACCAGCTGACTTTTCATGTTTTATTATTTGAGGCTTGCGTTGTCCTCTAGATGAAATAATGAAGAAAATCCTGTCAGGATGTCTGTATGTCTACCCTGACCCTAGGCATAATTTATTTACTGCCATCCATCTTGGCTTGCTACCAAATTCCACAATTTATCATCAAAATATAACATTGAAAAGTACTCCAGTGCTTCCCTATACGGTTGATTTGGGGCTCTTCATTATTTCATAGATACCTCTGCACAGAACAGGAACTTCAAGATAAAAGCTCACGTGGCACAGAGGAACATTTCTAACTATGCTTTATCCCTACATGTAAAGCCACTACAGTAAATTAAATTAAAAATACTTTAAGTAGGAACTTCACATAACCTCTGTTGTTAGTTTGTCCTTATAAAACTTTCAGGGGGTTGGCAGGGATTTTTGTGTATAAAAGGAAAAGCCACTTAGCACTGAATTTATAATTTTGACTGGATTCTATGCATAAGCGAAATATTTTCAAGATTCATATTCAGAAATGAAAGTAAAATTCTTGTAAAATGAAACATCAGTATAGACAAAACAAATATTCAACAGGCCAAAGGAAAATCACAACCCGTGGGGTCTGGACTATCTCACTGGTAACCCTGAGAGACCTTGTTCTTTAGTACCAGAGAGTAGGAAATTTAGAGATGAAACCCCTTCCATGCCTGCCTTGGAAGGTAAGAGCATCTGCTTCCTGAGGGCTATTGACCAAGGACCTGACCTTTTCAAAACAAAGGTGGCAATAAATTAAGGGGGATTCCATGAACAAGGACATACAGATGCAAACCTGGTGGAAAAGAGACCAGGGAGACAATGACAAAACCCAAAGTCTCGGGTTACTGATTGACGGGCCATCGAAGAGCTTTGGACAGGGTCACCTGGAGTTTGTAACTGATAAGAAGGGGCAAAGAAGAAGAACAGGAGGGTTTGGGGTATTTGAGGAGGAGTCTACAAAACCTTGGAAGGAATAATTAGAGGAATGGGATTGTGAAGGAGCAAAGGGGAGGGAATAATTAGAGGAGGGGGATCAGGAAGGAGCACTGGGAGGATCAGCCAGAAAGGGGTATAAAAGAGGTCAGTCATGTGCGGAGTCTGGCCGAACGCTGCCTGCTCACCCTCACTTCTTATAAAACCTTTCTTAAGTGTGTCTCTGTGTAGTTTCCACTCTCCACACTGTGTGGGGGCTGTAGGGAGCAAGTGCCAGCTGCCGTGGGGATCAGTGAGTGATCGGTGGGTGGGGGGTGGGTGTTATTCACTTGCAAGCATCAAGCTGGACCAGCTGGTCTGTCTGTACTTGTGTCTTCTGTGAGTCCTATATGTAGGAGGCACAAATAAAGGCAGCACCTTGTCTGTGGCCTTCTGTGCAGCTGTCCCTGCTGGGGTCCTGTGCCTGCAAACGGGAAAGCAGCAGCTGCATCCCTCAGCCTGGGATGGGCACAACAAGCTGGGCTTTAGCAGCTGGGCAGGAGGAACTCCAAGTCCTGGAGCTGTGAGAGGCAGTTGCTGCTTATAATATTTCCAGCACAGCCCTTGTCTCTGTAAGGAGAAATTAACTGCATCTCTGCTTTTGCTTATGGTTTCCCATCAATGGCTTTAACCTCCATATTCTCAGAAGAAAAAGGAGGAAAGAATGAGCAGAAAACACTAATCACTTCAGAGCAGTTTCCTGTATAATTATCAATTTCCATTCAAAAGGCCTGACGGAAAGATCAGGAAACGTCAGGCTTCACGTCATGCTCCTGATTTATAACTAGCTATATTTGATTTGCTTGGCAAGATTTTGGTAGTGGGGAGGCTTCAGAGCCTGAGAATTGCCACAGATACAGACCCTCCTCAACCATGGCCTCTGTAAGTAAAACCTCCATGTCTCGCACTTTGCCTTATAAAACAAGAAATGGCAAGCACTGGTTACAGAGGTGCTTGTGAGTCCAGAATACCTGATCTTACACCCTGATGGTGGAAGATCATTTAAGATGCAACAGGGACAACTTCTGAACTGGATGACATCTGAGTTTCATCAAGGTTCCCAGAGGTAGAACAGATACTCGAGATTGTCATCTTTATTCATCAAAATTTGAACAGGACCGGTATCACTGTCTTGCTCAGCAAGTGACACAAACTCAAGAGAATCAACAGTTTCCTTACAAGCACTTGTTTTAGCTGTGCTGAAAAAGTAGATAATCTTTCCAGTGGGGATCCATATGGTAGGAAATTTTTCCAAGGGAGCATTCAATGCTGAAATGAAACACTGCACAGGGTCAAGGGCTGACACACCCTTGCTCAGCTGCTGGTCAGCGTGAAGGCTGTGGGATGTATCTAGAAAAGAAATGCAGGCTCATGGCTCCTGCCTGCCCCTCCTTACCACAGCGGAGCTGTAAATCACTAAACCCAGTTCATACAGCCGCTCATTCCCCACAGCACACCCTGAGAGCTCTGCTAGCCAGCTGGGAAGGGACACAGCCCGATTTTGCTGCATTGCCAACTCTTCTCTGTGCTGCAAGCTGTTAAACAAAACCCAGTATAGTCTGTGCCCTGCTTCTGCTCCTGTGTTCCCCATGTCTCCCCCGTGATCTTCTCACTGCAGGGACAACTTCTCCCTCCTGCCCAGGGGTGCTCTGGTCCATTTAGCATTTTCTTGTACTTTCTAGTGCTCACTAAAATTGGTTACTGGTACTTCCCAACCATTTTCATTCCTGTCTGAACAAGATTGCTGGAAGAGGACAGCTGGCTTCGAAACTGTCTGTGATTCCCACCTTCTGTCTGTACTCACAGCCCACAGAGGTGGTGCCGCACAGTTCAACGGGCTTTGAATAATTCAATTACATTGTTGCCCAGCATTGCCTAAAGCACTTGAAAAGGGCAGCTCAAGGGAATCACATCTTCTGCTTGCAGGATTAGCCACGTGCTCCCGGGTGAACAAAGGCATTGTTAATTGTTTTGTATTTGGCCAAGTTAAGACAAGATAAGAAAAAGGTTAAACATTGTCCAGAAACCAAGGTCTAGGTATTGTCCTCAGGCACAGGAAGATGACAATTTTGGGAAAATGACTCTCACTGTAGTAAAGAGCCGTTTTAAGCGTCCTTTTGTTCAGCTTGCTCCAGAATCTGTGTTTCAGGATGGCTGTAAATGACTCAAGTATTCAGAGCTATAGAAATACTTAATGCAATGAAGTTTAAAAACCACCTGAGCTTTCTAAAAGAAGTAAGCCTCCAACAAAACGACTACCCCTCTGCCACAAAAATGGCCAACATGCAATCAAATAGGACTGCTGCTATGATTCAAATTGGATTCAAGTGGTCATTCATTCCCCTGGTTTGTGTAAAAAGCATCAGAATGAGAACAGTATTTTTTCTCCAGCATGTTACAACCCAGAACACAGAGCCTGTAAGAAAGCCATTGCAATGACACAGCTTGATGTGCAACTGCTTGCAGAGCTAGTCAAATTCTTGTGTTTCAGCACCAGACAATGGACAACAAATGGTTGTTTGGTTGGTGTTTGGTTTTTTTTATTTCTTCTTTCTTTTAAAAGTTCTATTTAAATGTTTAGAAATTGTTGACAGAAATGCCTGGAACTTTCTAGCTCACTGCTGGGATGTTTTGTCATGATTTGTCTTATAGAAGATAGTGATTCTAATATCTTAGAAAACTGATACTCTTACATATTTTCATTCCCAATAGTAAAGTGTATTTGTTACTCTAGCTTCCTTGGGCCACAGCTTCATAATTCTACTTTAAAGTTGCTGGTTTTAAGAAATATGTCATTAAAATATTTTGATATGTTGCCCTGCCAAGACCTCAAATGTTCTCCAAGGAAAAGCTTGCTTTACTGCATCCTTCTTTTTCCCCTTTTCTGACTTGAAAGCCTCTCAGTTTTACTCTGAAGATACAGGACTCACAAGAAGGCTAGTGAGTTCTAGAGTACACTGAGATTCAGCTCTTTTTCCTTCTGGCCTTCTCATTCATGCCAGCCTCACAGATTAATTTTAACATTTTGGGTGAGAAGAAATCACTAGTAACATTTGCAAGAAACCTGAAAAATAGGCTGGGAAAATAGATTGGCAATTTGGTAACATGTTCTTGAAGATTTTCCTCAGATACAGTTTGCTTTCCATGGGCTGCCGTCTCCTCAGAGGTGTATCTGCTCCAACGTGGAGTTCCTGCTTCCAAAAGTACTCCCATTCTCCTTTCCCTTGCTTGTGCTGTTCTTTGTTAAGCACTTTTGCACAGGGCTGCCAGAGGCTCATGTTTTTCCTTGCAGGAGATGTTTACACTGGAGTTACATCCTGGTTCTGCCAGTACTGTGAAAAACAAGGTTCACTCTCCTGTTAGGATTGAAAAGTTTAATAATGGACAATAAGGGACAAAGATAATAAAGCAAAAAGTCACAGCGCTGGGTGCTTTGGCACTCTGCCAAGAGCACACCTGGTATCTTGGAGACACCCTTTACATACACCTGGAGTATTCCATATTCATAAACAATTATACATATTCATAACAATTATACATATTTAAAACCCTTTCCAGGAACAGTTCAAAACGGAATGCAGTTTTCCCGTTTTGTCGGTAGTTCCTGGAATCAGCAGATCGCTGTGGGGATAAGCCTTCTGGCGTGGCATATTCAAACCTTTTTCAGGAAAAGTTCAAAATGGAATGCAGTTCTCCCAGCTGGTTCGCATGGCTTGGTAGTTCCCGGAATCAGCAGATCGCTGTGGGGATATCTTATCTGTTGCTGATAGTTGGTAGCAGGAGCCCAAATAGTTCATAAGCATAGCTATTTCTAAGTTTTTGGTTGAATGAAGAAGTATTAAAAAAACCACATCTTCACAACAAAACTACCTTCTATAGCATCTGTTTTGTAATAAAGCTATTTTACATATAGCATCTATTTGTGACAAAACTACTGTTTAAAAGGCTACTTTTAACATCACTTATTTTAACATTTGCAGAAAGCCAATATTATAGCATCTATTTATCACAGTACCTTAACAATAAAGAACTCTCTCCTTTTGCCTTGGGAAGTCTGTAAATTTCTGTAATAGCTTTAGTTCTCCTGGTTTTGACCCTGCTGGCTCAGCATGCCTGAAGATACTGAGAAGTGGAGACGTCACCACTAATTGCAACTGTTATCAATGAAATTGGTAGGTGCAGGTGTCCTGTATCCAACTAAAACTCATCATCTCCTCCTCCACCAGGCTAACGAGCCCTTTAGCACCTCATATCCTATTAATTTCTACTCCACACAAACTCTTCTCCAAGTCTTTTTGATAAATTAATTTTCTGCTCCTCAGACACCGCTTTCAGTCCTTTAAGTGTGTTTATTGCTTCTCTGACAGTGTGGGGATCTAGACAGTTTTGTACAAGCCTTTAAAACTGCAGGCATCAGACATAACAGTATTCATTTAATCAATGGACGCAGTATTGGGATTGTACCCCCACTCCTCTTCACTCCTCAGATTAAAACATCCCCAGGGTTACACTTGGCCTTTTACTACACCGACCCAGTGGAAGGTCATGCTTGGAGTTTTTTTGGTCTTTTGGCCTGAATGCTTATGCTGGACACAGCATTAAACTGACCGGGACATTTTATCCATAATCTGTAGCCAATTATAGAACATAAAGTACAGCATACAAGGATGAGACAGGGCTGTTGGATAAATTGGTTGTTTTGTTGCCAGCAGTCTCACTGCTTGCCAGATTGCTTGAGCAAAGGAAATCTCAGTGACAGTTTTTAATACTGTGTTGAGTTTGCAGTCAGAGAGGTCACAGGTCTTTGATTGATAGGAGGGGCAAACCTTCTAAGAAAAGCTAATATACATCAAATAGCATTTACTTCCTTTTAGTTCCATTAGTTAGATTAGTTAATGTTTAATTTATGGATTCATTTGAGTATGGCCCAACACTGGGAATGTTGCCAGATTTAATTCCCTTCTTCATTATGCGATTATGGGTTTTTCCCCTCTTTAAAAAAATCACCTTTTTTTTCTGTTAATATAAAAGAATGTAGATATTTTCCCCCCTCCCCCGATTTGATCATCAAGCATGTTTTGTTTACATACTTGTTTCAATTTTTGTTGGTTATATCTAGTAGAAGTCATGATCATTTTGTCTTCTATAACTATCTCAGTGTAGTGATAAATTGTGTTCTTCCGTTCTCTTGAGAACCAATACTGATTTTAAGTGCAGTCAAGAAGAATTAAAACAACACATCTTCCATCACTGTAATTTATTACTGCCTGTAACTTACACAGCACACACTTCCCAGTTTCAGATTTTCAGACGCCAGTCAGGTTTCAAGCAGTAACTCACCACTTTACCTGGGGACCTGCCTAGGCTTTCCCCCAGGTGCACTTTCTTCTTTAGTGTATTAAGCCAAACGTGCCAAAATCTGGAGCTTCAAGCCACCACCAACTTTAAAGCAACTGAAAAGCATCAGCCTCATTACTCTGAGTATCTGTGGAGTTATCCCTCTTCTCCTGCTCTCTTCCAAGTCTGCTGGACTCTTGAGCAAACTCCAGGGCCTGCTATCCAGTTCTTCTCCACAGTGTCCATTGCAGGCAGAGGTTTGCCTCTGGAAACTTCCAGTCTCACATGTATTGTTTTCTATGCTAAAAAAAGCACTTAACTTTCTCACAGTGTCACATCCTCTGCTTGTTTACCCATCCACTGCTTATTACGGAGTCACCAATGGAGATCAATTGCTTTCCAGCCAAGCCTGCAGAGCATGCCATAGGAGCTGGTGGCTTTATACTGTGAAAATATCAGCTGGGTTTGTCCCCTTCAGCCATCTGTCCTCAATCCCCTTGATGATTGATTTGCTGAGCACACGATAGCAATTCAAACACAGCCAATATGTGCCTTTTTCTGCAGAGGCAAACTGCAAGTACTGTACATGCAGTGTAACCTTTTATATACGCTGTAAGTAATTACAGGTCTGTGGTATGTCCTTCATGAAGTGGAGAGATACAGCACTGATGGTATTTCTACTTCAAGAGCAAGGGAAACACTTTTGTACAGTGCTGACGGTGCAGAAAGTTTAATTGGATTAAGTTTGTTCCAATTTATGAACCTTTTGTATGTACTAGGAAATGCAGCTAGGAAATCTGGATTTAAAGCGACATAAGATGGAGCCACCAGTACCATGTGTATGTCTGTGGGGGATGAGACTGCAACTAATACTGTATATTTTACATCGTTTCTTCTAAACAAAAAAAAAGATCAAGGCTGCTAATATTCTCCTAATTATAAGAACCAGAAATACTCTTGGCTTCTCTTCATTACATTCTCCAAAATGTCCTCCTAAGATACTTAATGCCAGAAGAAACACTGATTGTTTAAATCATATCTCTAATTTTTCATCTTTTGTATGGCAAATCACATAATAAATACCAATATAATTCTACTGAAATAGCATTACTTGCCAGCTGATCTCCAAGTGCAGTATAAACATTATGTCAAAAGCATGTCTCACAGTCACACTGCTTTCTGCTGTGTCCCAATAGAGGTTATCAATGTGTATTACTATACTGTGACTGTAAAGCATTTTACAGGCATGCACATGTGAACATGTTTGATTTTAGCCTTAGGCAACTTCGGGAAATCCTGACTGAGCCAGCATTGCAGAGATGTCCCAACTCACAGTGGTATTCAGTAATGGACTAGTAAAGGCACAGAGGAAGTGTAATTGCAGTTAAGACACAATTGTAACTCATCATCTCTATTGCAACTCATTTGGTGTCAAACATCTATGTATAAACCTTTGGAATACCAGAGGTTTAGTCTTAGCATTCAGAAACCTCATCTCTGCAGACCAAAATGATACACATTTGTCAATTTGGAGAGAACTTTCTTTTCATTTTTAATGTAAAAATCACTGATCGCCAACACTACATTCTCCAAACCCAAACATAGTTTGAAAATGCAAATCTGCACATTTTTCCTGTTCCCTTTTGATGCTTAATGTATATGAGCCTTTAAACCACTTAACTGCTACATAGCACAGCTTCATATTTGTAAGACAGCACCCCTCACTGAGAGTTTTACCACGCTGATGCTGATGGAGACATCCTTAAAGCCCTGACAGAACACCCTGCTGATAGCTCACTTCATTTGGAGCAGGGCTGAGCTGCTGATTTCCCATAAGAAGAAAAAAAAGAACAAAAATTTGCAATTAGGAATTCTTTCTTCAGTTAAACTTCAGTTAAAATATCTTCTTTGAGGTGGACTGCTCAAGAAAGACTTGGAATGGTTAAGTCTAAAGCGTTTAAAGCCTCAAACTGTATCATGTCCTCCATACAGCAGCAACACAAAGCAGAAGTGAAACACTCTGAAAGATAACGAGTGGTGCTCTCAAGAGATGTTAACATTATATTAAGTGTTCACATAAGAAAATGTATTCTAGCACAATGTTCTCTGGTGGCACAAATTCCAGTGGCATACTAGTGCAAAGCAAAGGTTTTTAGATGGAATTATTAATGTAAAATGAAGCACTTGCAATCCTGCTTTCCCATACTGACCCTGTGTTGCACAACTGACATTCTGCCTCAAAGTGAAACAGACAAAAAGTTATTTTCTGATGTGACACACACGCCTTCTGACTAAGTTTGACCATAGTCTGGTGTTCACATGATGTGATTGCAGAAATCCAAAACACATAGCAATCTTTGGGTATGTAAAACCTGCCCCTCTCAGTCACCTGTGTCAGGCTTTGGAACTCTTCAAGTATGCATCTCTATAAAGTATTTTTTATATTCAAGGCAGTACAAGCTAAAGTGTTTTAATCATTACGAAAACAGTCACTAAATTTGCTGTTCTGCATGCCTGCTAAGGGCTCACAGAAAAAGACATGCTCCTAAAACATCATAAAGAAGTTCCACAGTTAACAGCAGGCTGCATGAGTTGGATGACTTTGAACTGCATGTCTGTAGTGTATGAATATAAAATAGCACAGTATTGTTGTGCCAGCTCAATTCTATCAAGTGCTGAGCCCACTCCAGAAAAGCACTTAAATACTTTTTACTACTAGTACTACTGTTCAAAAGTGTTCAATACCCAGGTCAAGTCCAAGTAACATTATTTTTGTTTATTAAAAAGACAGGTTCTCCTTTAAAAAAAAAAAAATTAGCTAATCACATTAGTTCAGAGCAGACTGCTGTTTGGAACTCCATCCCTGGAAAATGCAGAAAAGAATTCCAGCAAAAAGGGAGAAAATATTTAAAATATCCACTATGATTAAGATTTTTAAATGTTTTAAAAACAATTGGCTAGGCATGATGGCGACAGACGTTGTCTATGAAGGTGGACACTCACCCCTGTTAAAGACAATTGTGCGAGTCTCATACTTAATGTAACACCAATATTAACCCTACTCTACACAGGCCACAGACTAGACTTACGGCAGAAATAGCAGAGAGCCAGCTGGAGTAAGAACAGCCCTCAAGTATCGCCACAGCCCTCACCTGATTTAACAGCTGCCTTTGTGCCTGCGGGAGGCGAGTCAGAGGGGCAGGGCAGGCACGGGAGAGGGTGAGCTGGCACTGCTGCTGCTGGGTGTTGGCCACTGCTCTGCAAGAGTCACCGTGCAATCTCAGATTCGGTTCTTCTTGAAGTGGCTACTCAGACCATGCAGGCAAGAGCTCATGGAGAAAGAGTTTAACCTGAAAGAGTTTTAAAGCAATTGAAAGACTAACTTTGCAGCCAAGCTAAAGGCCAGTGTAACTAAGGCACAAAACTGGAACAACATACTTCAAAAGTCAAATGAAAGATGATGCTGGCATAGCAGGGTTACTTGTAACAGACGACTTGAAACAGGCACCTGAGGCAGCTGCCCTGTCCTAAATTGCCTCTGACAAAACTCAGTTGGGCCAAGACTACAGCCTTTTTATTACTGAATTTATAGGCTTTATTCTACCTCACACTATCACTGATGGATTACATTCTTCTGTAATTCAGAAACCACATGGTGGTGCTTATGAAAAGGATACTGTTTAACACTGCAGTAACCTAAAGCAGTAGATTCTTTGAAGAACACATGGGCCTGTCAAAGTCTCAAACTTCTGGAGAAAATCACCTTGATAGCTGCAGAATCTGATTGACAGAAGTACAATTCTTGAGATGCATTTTATGTATATCACAGGAAAAAACCCAAACCACTTACAGAAAGACAGGTAGCAAGCAGTCATGTAGAATTTTATAGTAGTCTGTTTTCTGTTAATAATTTTACTGCACTCAATACAGTAGCGTAACCGGCCAGCTTTATGGCATTTGGTCATGCCATTGCTTCTTTTTCTTAAAGTACAGTACAAGAATCATCTGATCCAACCTTACTTGGCAAAAGCATAGTCGAGACAAGATGGCCCAGCAATCTGTTCAGCCAAATGTCAAAAGTCTCCAGTGTTGGGGAAATCCACAACTGCCCTGGCGAGATCATTCCAGTGGCTGATCGTTCTCTTTCTTAAAAATTTTCCTCATGTGTCCAGTTGGAACCTCCTCAGGAGTAGCTTGTACCCATTATCCTTTGTCTTTTCCATGTGACTTCTTGTAAAAAGGGAGTCTCCAACTTTAAATAGTGGAACATGGTTATAAGGTGTCCCCTAAGCCTTCTCTTCTCAAGGCTGAACAAACCCAGTTCTCTCAGCCTTTGCCCCTGGGACAGGCCTCCCAGTCTGTGGCTCTCCTCTGAACCTTCTCCAGCCTGTCCACATCTCCTCTGCACAGCAGGGACCAAAACTGAACACAGCATTCCAGTGTGGCCTGATGAGTACTGAGCAGAGTGGGATAACGACTTCTTGATCCCTGCTGGTGATGCCCCTGTGGATGCAGCCCAACATCCCATTGGCTTTCTGTGCCAGCACAGCACTGTTTGTTCCTATTGATCTGATTGTCCACCTGGATCCCCAGATCCCTTTCCACAGAGAAGCTCCCAGCTGGGTAGATCCCGGCCCGTGCTGCACACTGGGTTATGTTTTCCCTTATGGGTGCAAGACCTTATGCTTGCCCTTGCTGGACTTCCTCAGAGTCTTGTTAGCCACTCTCCAGCCTATCCAAATCTTCCTGCAGTGCAGCTCTCTCTTCCAAAGTGTCCACTTTCCCACTCAGTTTGGTGTCATTGGGAAACATCATTGTGGTACACTTGATCCCATCTTCCCAATCACTTACGAAGATATTAGACAGCTGGGCCCAGCACCGATCCCTGGGGGACCCCACTCATGCCACACTGACCATCTGAAAAGGAGCCATTGACCAGCACTCTCTGGCTGCCGCCTGTCAGCCAGTTCCCACCACTAACCAGAGCACTCATCCACACCACAGCCCATCTGTTTCTCCAGGAGGAGGCTGTGGGAAACCGTACTGAAAGCCTTGGAGAAATCCAGGCAGGCAATGTCCACTGCCCACCGCACATCAACCAAACAGGTTACTTTGTCACAGAGGGTGATCAGGGTTGTCAAGCTCAAATTGTCCTTAGTCAATCTGTGTTGGCTTTTCCCAATCCCGTGTGTCATCTGACTTGTGAGAGCTCCCAGAAGGATTTGTTCCATAGTTTTCCCAGGGACTGAAGCAAGACCGATGTGCCTAAAATTCCCTGGATCCTCCTTTAAGTCTTTCTTGTGGATGGGGGTACATTATCCTTTTTCAGTCTTTTGACATTCCCTGAAGTCCACAAATTTCCAAAGAGTATGGAGAGCAGCCTTCCAACATCAGCTCCTGTGATAGCTCACCTCCCACTCTTCCTTCACTGACACTGCTGGATCTGTTTGCAGCAGCCTGGGTTTTTGGTCCCGAGGCCAGGGGCCCAGCAGTGCTGGTGCAGACAGAGGTGAAGGAAGTGGTGAGAGCCTCTGCCTTTCCAGCACTGCCGGTGACTAATTCTCCTGTCCTCTTTATCAATGGGGCAGTCTTTGCCTTCTGTTTCTGCTTGTTGTTTCTGTACCTAAAGAACCCTATCTTGTATTTTTTGACATCTTGGCCAAACTCAATTTGATTTGAGCTTTTTCTTTCCTAACTGCATCTTTGCACACCCTGGCAATGTCCACGTAGTTCTCAGTGGGTATTTATCCACATTTCCAACTCTGGTATGCTTTGCTTTTGAGCAGACTCAGAAGCTTGCAGTTAAGCCAATGGGGCTCTTGCTCCTCCTACATCCCTTATGTAGGGGAGGAACTGATTTTGTGCTTTCAGAAGAGCATTCTTGAAAAAGTCCCAGCACTCCTTAGCTTCTTTACCATCCATGGAAGCTTTCCCTGGAATCTGTCCCTTCTTGAAAAAACTTAACACTGCAGTAATTTCAGACACAGCTGCAAGTATTTTCCACATTCACTAGGTGTCTCTGTGAACAGGTGAAAACGTGAGGTTACCAATCTTTCACACTGCCTTTGAAGACTTCTGAGAGCAGAACCAAAGCTTGCACATGCCCTTAGATACACGTGCAGCCACTCAGCCCCTCAGCAGCAGACGGACAGCAGTTGATACAGCTCCTACTCTTTTGGCTAACTGGCTGCAGCTCAGAAAGGCACTGGTCTCCTGGGTCCCATGCCTCTTCAAAAGACACATTAAAGCCTGGCTGCCTGAGAGTGAGTCCAAGTTACAGAATCACAACAGAGAGGAATTCTCTCCCATCCCGAGCTTAGTTTGCAGATGTAGCTCAAGGCATGAGTTTATCTGTTAGCTACGTAGGTAAGGCTGGCCAAGGAAATTGAAGTCATGAACTGAATTAAAATACTGAGCCAAGTTAAGGGATCACTTAATGCTACAAATAAGGAAAAAAATGTGTTTGTTTTTAGCTGCAGATGTTTCTAAGCATGTTTTTTTTCAAGAGTATTGTATGAAATCCTGAAACCATGAGTCTCATGTTAAGAGTTTTAAATGCACTTTTCAGCATCCACCAACATTAAAGACAACACAGTCTCAGTTAAGAAACCAATCTTCAGTGAACCAGAAACCTTCAGCTTGGTACAAAGAGCCAGAAATTTAAAAGAGCAGAAGTTCAATAGTTTCCTCAACTGAAGAGACCCACTATGGAGGACAATTTTAGTAATTCAATAATTCAACCAAGTTTCAACAGAACAATCCATGAATCATTAATAACATGATACAGAACACAGGCAACACACCCTACCCATGAAAAAACAGAAATCATCCCACCTTGCTCCCAATATCCATCCAAACTAACAGCAGCCCTGTTAGTCCTGCAGCAAGCAAAATCCACTGTGTTGCCACATTACTTTCAAGTTAAGAACTATCAGTCACGCAGCCCTTCCTGGTGCTTCCCCCCCACAAATTCATTTTGCTGATGCTCTTTGTTCTTAAATGAAGCAATTCACTCAAAATATTAACAGTAAAATATTTTTAGCAGAATATTTTAAGAAGCAATTAAAATTTTCAGGATTTTTGTCCTTCCAGTTACAGCAGAACAATGAAGAAATCTTTTAGTACCGGCCTGAAAAAACAGAACTGCTCATTTTTACTCAGTGGTCACCAGGAGGAGACTCACAGGTACAAGTGTCTGTGAGAAACCTGCAATTTTTAACAGCTGGAATCTTGACTGGCAACCTAGTTGAGTTAAAGGCACAATAACTATGAGTAATAATAGATGAAAATCTGATTAAACCATGTACTCTGATGTGTGCACTTTTCAAAAGCCTCATTCACAGGAAAATCCCATGGCTAGGAACTATTAATAGGGCAGTTTCAAATGAGATACAATTCAGTTACAACACAACAGTACTAGCAATATTTCTATAAATTTTGAAATGCTTTTAATATGTACATTCTTTCTTAGTAAATATTAAAGGTAGTGCTCTTCACTCACACTTTTTTCTTTAGACTTTTAAAAGGGCATCAGAAATACAGTTTTCACCCCCCTCCAAACCAATGCACAGTTACCTTTGTAACAAGCACATATGAATTCTGTACACCTTTCCCTCCCCACAAAAGAAATAAAAATATGCCATGACTATCCAATTACACATCATCACAAGTTTAAATTACACATACAAATAATTCCAGAGTATTTAGAAAAAAACAACATATTGGATTTATGAAACCATTCCATGCATTCAACAACAACAGAAAAAAAAACCCAAAGAAAAAAGAAAAAAAAAATATTAAGTTTCTTTAAATGGTGTTTTTTGCTCTATCCGAGTACCAAAGTCTGGATTCAGTGTATCATTAAGACTAACCACTGCTTGAATCATAGAAACATGACAGTACACAGATAACCAAGTTTCTATTTATAGACAATATGATATAGTTACTACCTCTTTAATGAATGTCAAGTAAAGCAAGTTTTGCTTTCTAAGACATTGAAACTGCACATTAAGAAAACAGTAAGAGGTGCTGCTAAATAGGTAACAACATTTTGAAAGGAAGGCTATGTATTTATATGACCCTGCTTAGCAGTAGCAGTTAGTTAGCAGGGTTCCTATGTTTTAGCTAGTTTGTTTCTTTTTCCAGAATGACAACCTATTTGACTAACCCAGAAATATCACCAAATTTATTTTCCAGAGAAAAAAAAAGAATTTATGCAGTGAAAGTCCTTGGGGGCAGTCTCTTTCATTACATAAAATCTTTGTATTTTCTATAAAGAGGCTCTTAGCATAACACACAGGTTGGAAACAGATTTCAGACATACATTAAAAACCTGAATTCAAAGGGTATTTTTCAACCTTTACTATGAAGACAAGTAAAATTATAATATTATTTACATGCAAAGGACTCTGCATGATTTCACAATATCCTATTTTTCATGTTTACCTCCAGATACTCATTGAAAAGCTGTACTTCAGTTGTAAATTTATTTTACATGAATCATGACAAATATCACTTTTAAACATTACTCCCTCCCAGTAAATAAATCAATACTGTCAATATGCTCAATTTATTTTAACAAATCAATTTAGAGTGTCACATTCCTGATATACAGGAGTTAATACCTGTGCAAGTTAGTATCCATTTATTAGGAAAGCTCTCCATTAGCAGGTGCATTTTCAGTACAATTAAACCCAGCTTGCTGCATTATCTGCTCTTGCTTTGCAATACTGTGGAACTGCAGTTGAGTACAGTAAGAGCATGATTGTTGATGAGTACCACGTGTTACAGCTGTTAACAATTCTGTTTGTGCCACAAAACCAGAAGTCAATCATTTGAAAAGAATCCTGACTCTGAACTTACCAGGTGATGTTAATCACCATGCTTATCAAACCTATTTTTGTAAAGGCTATTTACAGTGTACATGGCTGAGCAGGTACCTTACAGACACAAACACATCTCCAGTTCAATACCATGTGACTACAGTGCCTGAAAATGACAACACATCTTCAATGCCATTTTAATTAACAGTTTCAAGCGGGAAATGGTCTTTATTTTACAACTGCTTTACTTGCATAATTTTTTTTAATATAAAAACACTAACTCCTGTCCAGAAGTCTAGACACATTCTACATACTACAGGTTAAGGCAGTAAAAAAATGTGTTCCTGATAACTGTTTTTGACAATGTCAATTAAAGCTGTCTGAAGCTACTCCAGTTCTCCAACAAATCTTTGAAATCCAAATAATTCGTGAGTGAAAAATTCACTCTGCTTTGTTCAGAGTTTTAGTAATATAGACAACAGAATTGGGTATGGCAAGTTAACAAGTGTTAGGGGAAGGAAATGTTTGATTTCAGTTCATTCCATGAGTTTAGAATTTGAAAGAATACAGGTTTTAGATGGGACTCTGAATCAACCAAGAACTGTAGGGAATGAAGAAGAAAACCAATTTTATGCACATTACTGCATTCTTAAAAATATACTGTTATCTTCAATAATTCAAGTAAGGTAATAGACATTATAAAAAATAACTTCATGAACCATACTCAAGTCTCAAATCACATTCTCAAACTTTTAACCCAAAGCAGTTTTATTGTGTTAACTTCATATAATAAACCGTGAAGGTCTGACTGTACAAATGGTTAATGATTTGCACTTGTGATTCCTGCGATAGCTAGCAGACTTGCTAACCAATTTACTGTAAAGATATGGCAGATTACGTATTTCATCAAAGCACTTTGATTTAGGCATGAAACAAATTCAAATGGTTGACATTCTGTGCTTCTAATGCATCACTCGTAAGAGAGGCAAGAAACACCCACTATTGTACAGACGATTATTTTTACAGAAAACCCTTCCTCGAAATTAATCTTTTATCTGCAGCTGTAGATGAGAGTATAATCTGTTGTAAACAGGGCACTGTGTTGTAAAACCAGTTTTTTTTTTAATTAAGATCTCTCTCCAAAAGTTGGAAAAACAGACTCTTCAGAATGTCTTTCAAATGTAGCATGTTCTGTTTGTTATATCATAAAGTTACTTTCATTTGATTCCTTTTTAAAGATGTTTGTGTTCACAGCAGTTCTGTTTTTAAAAATTGTTTGAAATTTATATAAAATTCTGTACATGTTCACAAATTATTGCATAAACAGCATAATCTTCATGACAATATTCAGCAACACATGTCCATCTTAGGAAATTCACGTTTCCCTTCTTGCTTTTTTCTTCTTTTTAACTTGTTTGGGAGATTCCCAGCTTTCTTCAGACTTTGCTAAAAACCAAAAACAATTATAGTGTTAGGACTGAGAACATTTACACAAAATTGACTTTTAAAATCCTGGATAATACACGTTGTATTATTACGAAGTGATTCAGAATAATCAAGGAGAAGTTCTGTTCACCTGCTTCTCCCAAATAATTTAATTTGAAATGCATCTAAAACCAACATTTGCCAATTTCATCCTACTTTTTTACCCCACAGATACAAAGAGTGATACACATCAAAGGTCATTCATTTTGCAAATGTTATTATTTGTACTAGAGTCATTGTTATTTTCTGGCCTACTAGAAAAAATGTACATGTACACAATTGACATTAAATGCTCACTTTTACCAGATTACAGTTCTTAACCGCTACATATGTGACAGGTCAGAAGAATATTTTTAAAAGTAATGAACTATATAAAGATGTGGTCACATGGAATCCACAATCCAATACAGAAGCACTATGTTCTTAATAAAACAGACTGCCTTAAAACGTGCTGGCTGCCAAAAGTGATAAACACGTAAAGTATTGTATATACTGAACCTAAGGCATGTTCTTTCAATTGCTGAGGCATGAATCAATCACAAAAGATTTCATATTTTAGAACCAGAAAGTCCTAAGTTGATACATTGCCTTGAAAGATTCCATTGTTTCATGTATTCAAAACCAAGAAGCCAATTAATGCAGCTGAATGAGACTTTATAATTATAAAGTCATCATGTTTCTTCTGCAGTCATTAAAAACTCATTTAGTACTTCAACACCTAGCCAGCAACTTATTACAGATTGTCAGTATTTATTAATTTTATTAAATAATCTTTATTAAAATAACTTTTTTTTCCCAAGCAATGACTTTCATATCCTGACTTCCCTTCCAAATTTCCTGTTTTACTGTGTGAGTACTTTTGTCCAGTACTCAAATGCTAGTGAGTACAAACACTTCCGTCAAGTGCAACAGAGGGTACATTTGATGTTTTTGGGCACAGCATATTTTCAAAAAACAATTTACCTGCAGCAGTTAAGCCTGACCTATGTGCTGTTAGAAAACAAAAAGAGTCCATCACCCAATACCTTTCTACTCCTAAATAAGCAACTGTTTTCCTCTATGATTACATGGAAGCATATGGAAAAAGATGCTAATGAGCTAAATTGAGAAATCAAAAGACCTCAGTAAGCTGAAAATAAAATTTTTTGTATTTTTTCCCAAACTTCTGGTAGCTAAATATTCTGTCAACTGCAATGTCAGTAACCATCTGTTCTCCACTGAAGACTTGCAAGCAGCCCTTTGAAACAGTGCTGGCAGAACTCCTTAGTCACACCATGGACCTCCAGTCCTGATGGTGATGAGTACATTCAAATGTTAAGGACTGGACAAGCCCAACAGACATTTTCAGTCATGCAAGCATATGAAGCCAATTTTTCCTCACAATGAAAATAAATATATCAAGGTGCTTTTAAGGAAGTTAAAAATATGGCAAGATGTGTAAGACAAGTACCTGATATGGCACTTTAAACTCAAGCCCGAGGGCAAAGCATTCTGACAATGCTCTATGGGGAAAAAGTACATCCTGAATTCAGACAAATAAACTGTACTGAGAGATACTTACTCTGTGGAGGAGGCACACTGTTTTGCTTAATATTGGGACTAGAAACATCTGTCTCTTGCAGCATCTGTGGCACTTGGGAAGCAATCTTGTCAGAATTGCTCTCTGATACAATTACAGATGGCTCAGTGGAAACAGCAAGCGAAGGAGCCTCCTCAGACTATTTGAGAAACAAAAAAAAAGTTTCCAAAAGTTTTTTTAAGTAATACAAAAGTAAAAACTCTTATATGGTGTTATTTTGGCAGTATACTTAGCAGCTGCTGAGAAGATGGCATTGAAAAATTAGGCCAATATTAAAATCCTTAAAAATCTTAAACTGAGGCTGTAATACTATGACTGCCATCTAGTGCCAAAATTTTTAATTGCATACAAGCAAAGTTAAATGACACAAATTAATTCTTAAGATACAGCACACGCAAAGAAAGGGATCTATAAATCACCAAGACCCTAAAAAGATTCTAGAATATTCAAGAGAGATGTAAAACAGTGACACATATGCATTTGGTTGCAAGGCAAGCAGGCAAGTTACATAGGACCAAATAGGTAACTCAAAATCCAAACAAATCAAACAAAAAGCATCTCCAGTCATTCCTATAAACTGCTCAAAACGCTCTGCTTACAGTAGAATAACAAATATTGGCGAGAGCATTTCAGTGGAAATCGCTGCAGAAGTAACTGCCAAGTAAAAAATACTTTAGTATTTTTCAATTATCTAGTCAATTTTGAAGGTTCCCACTACAGAGACAAAATGTAACTGTATCCTAGTGTGTAGCACTTACTGTAATTAAAATTACAGCAAAACAGAAAGAAAAACATTTTGACATTCCAATAGGAAAGTCAGAACATAAAAACCTTAAGATCCCGCAGCAAGTCACCAAATGACAAAAGGCTTCAAAAAAGAATGTATTAGAACACAGTGTCTTAGCCAAGCAATAAACCCCAAACTTAAAGATGTTGTTAAGAAATCATAGCTGTAGTTGTGTCACAACAGCCAAGACCTGGAAATATGAAAACCAAATAGTGAAGTCTACATCCCTGGATACAGATGTACAATAGTCACCAGTTTGTACTGCTTCCATCACTATAATGTAAGCATCTCAAAAATTCAGTCAGAACATTCAAGAGAGCAAAAATACAAAAATTTCTTCTTTAATCATATCATACTAAGCAAGAAATTAAACAGCTTTAATTGAAAAAACCCAACACATCAATTTAAAGGATAGCAGTTCTCTAACCTTTCATGAATAGTTTGCTGTACCATTACACATCAACCGAAACAAGTTTTTTTAATATCTATAATTGCAGTATTTCTCTCAATCTACTGAAAAATTAATAATCTCAAATATTTTTTATACATCAACCATGCTGATAAAATGAACTTCCATCTTACAGGAATTCCAAGCTTAGCCAATTCCAGTGTTGTTTAATAGTCAGCAATCATCAGCTACATAGATAAGTGAAATTAACAAACTGAAATGTGATTTCTAAAATAAAAGGAGAACATAAAGCTTCTAGTGCAAGGTAATCAATTCAGGTTAACTATTGGTATCACAGTTTTGTTAGGACACTCACACTTCACCAGCAGGTAAAGCAACTCAGTTAAGATTTTAATAGGTCAGCTGTCTCAGGTTGACTAAGAAACACGTTGCAGCTTGCCCGTTGCAGCATGCAGTATTACTGCAAATATAATGATACAAATACATACAGCACTATCTGGACATTTTTCCAAATACTTCTGTCTACATTTTGGATACAGGAAAGCAGGTAGTGATGTCAAACACTAAAAATCAGGTACTACTCTTTGCTAGGATATTCTCTGCTAATAAATTCATTCAGAAAGGAGGCCTGGAACAATGAATAAAGCCTATTTGATAATATAAAGTTATATACATAATTATATGACTCAATAATGAAGAAGTGACTTGTCAAACTGTTACTTCTCTTTCCAGGTATCTCTCTTCATTTAAAACTTGTGCCTGCTGATAAAATGCAAAAGGTTTCAATGCAGGCCAATGTGTAGCAGACATCATCACCAGATAGTGTGATGTGAAACACAAGGTTCAACATTCAGCTGTTTCTGATGTTTATGAGGATATACTGAATAATAACTTGTTTGTACTCAGTTTATTTTTCCTGTATTTCATTCTCATGTTTTGGAGCATTTGCTTAAGACTAGATTACCTGTCTTGGAAACTCAAGTCATCCCTTTCACACATCAGTCACAGACTGTTTCTAAAACTTTTTACGACAGCCAAGTCAAACAATATTGGAAGGCATCTTTGCATGTGTGAAATGACAATGAAGCCAAATCTGATGTCAAGGAGATTTGATAAAGACTGACAGACCATCTGCACTGTCAGATACAACAATTCACAAGCTGTCCTTTTATCAGCTCCAGTTCCAGAGAATGTTAGTAATAGCTTTGTTTGTCCTTTGCCCCCACACCAAGTTTAATACAGAATGTCTTCTTTCACAGTTACCACTTACACAGCTATACACGGATACACATATGAACAGACGGAATTTAAGATTCAAGAGTAACAGAAACCCTCAAGACTCTCAAAAACGGTGCAGTCGTCTACATGAGATGCTGATGCCATCAAATCACCTAGGAAGTTGAGTACGATTATAAACAGTAAAGCACTGAGCAAAGTCTACTGAAACTGAGCTTGTATTTTGGCAGTGCTGGCAGCTTGTGAGGGGGAAAAAAAAAATCTAACTGCAAATATTTTTCACATCAATTTAGATTTCTGAACAGCAAAAGCTATAGTCTTCTAGGATGCACCATTACACCTTTTTCTAGAAGTCAAAAAACCCCCACTTTGATGTCACAATCCAAGTTTTCTGTCTACACATATTCAACTAAAGCCTCTGAAATAAAACAATGTATTTGCTTTTTAAGTTTTTTATAAAACCTCGCACTGCCAGGAATAAAGTCACTTGCATACACAGGCAGACGTCTTTTCAAATATAGCTTCAAAAAAACCACCACAAAAACCACCAATACACTAGTCAGATAGATCAGGCAGCTGTTGCCAACCTTGATTAAAGGTTGAGCTGATCTAAACTAATCAGTTGTAGTAAATAACTGTAGTAAAGCTCTACTTTGATATAGGGTACTTAGAGTAAGTCTTAAGTATGTCTGAATGTGCTTTTCAAGACATTCCCAACACACTTCTGTACTTTTTATTTGGCAACCTGCAACCTCTCGTGAAAGATTCCATTCTAATGCTCTCATTTGACTCTTAATACCTCAATATTTTTATGAAACTAATGCTTAGCAATTAAAAATTAAAACTCTGTATTCTGACATATACTCTCTGGTACCAAACTACTGTGTCACTAGTATTGTTCACTCTTCACAGAAATAAAAAACAAAAATCAAAGCCACTAGAAATACTCAATATTCTACACTTTCCTAGAATGTGATGCATTGTAGGGTAGCAGTATCTAAGAAAGCTGCTATTTGGAGAAAGACTGAAAGAGAATTTGTATTCTCTAGAATATGTTTCAACTGTGAGCTGAAGCAAACAGTTTGTGAATTGGTTCAAATAAAACCTTTTCTTATTCAGTCATTAAGCTCAGTACAGCTATCAAAAATCAATTCCAGACTGCATTTAACTCAGAATATATTTAGTAGCACTTCATTCTGTTGCACCATAACAGTAGAATATGCTACAATCTTGTGTTCAGACCTATTAGTTCTTAGGTTTCTACATTTCGAAGTTTTAAACCATTGCTTGAATATTCAAACAAGAAAGTAACTTGCCAGTAAAGAAAATGGGTACTGATTTGGAAGATAGTGCTTTTCAGAGTAGACATACTTTTTAAAACTTGTAACTGACGTCTACCTAAAATTCAACTGCTCAATTACCTTTATATTCATAAACATACAGCCTGAAACAGTATTCTTACTGTAACCTTATCTACACAAATTAATGTTTCAAACGAGCACTTCTAAATCAAATTGTAACATAAATCAAAATTTGCATCCCTACCTTAGCTGGTTCACTAGTACTTATGGTCTTCAAAGAAAAAGCTCTTTCCTGCTGTGGTTGAACTTTTGAGGTATCCGCCTGAAATTCCTCTCCAGCTTCTCTATCCAGTTCTTCAGCATCCTACAAAAAGGGGAGTGGGAAAAAAGAAGAGCCTGTGTTTGCAGTCAAGTTCTGACTCTTCTCCCCTGTGAATGAGTTCTGTTGCCATAATCAGCTTCTATAACTAAGAAAATCTATCATAAACAACAACTGAAGTAGTGGGCTCATACTAGCCTATGCTAACACTCACAATTTACAGAACAACGTAACAAAAAAATACCCACAGAACCCAATAAAGCCCAGAAAGCAGGACTCTTCAGGCAATTTACTAAAAAAAAATCCCAATCTCAGAATGAACTGCACTTCACACTCCTGTTAAATTATAAGAATGTGAAATTAAAATGAATTTACTCTAAACACTTTGCAAAAGTATCACAATGACACTTGACTGCTCTCGATTCTGTGCTTTGTTACAAGTTTTAAAATACAAGCTCTGCATATTAACCTGTATAGTTTTCTATCACTATTATGCTTTAATATTTTTGCAACCCAGTTTAGTTTGCCATAATGCCTGTAAAATAAACCTCAGTAGAGAAATTGAAAATATATCCAAAGTATCCAAGAGTCTCAACCTTTACTCCTTAGACAATAAAATAGTGGAAAGTTTTCATTTTAAATGTGGAGTTAGAGTAGTTACACTTGTTTGTGGCACTAGAAGAATCCTGTGGTAGTGAAGAGGTCTCTGAGTTTAAAGTGGAAACAATGTTCCTTCACTTACTTCCACTGGAATCTTATGAAAACGCAGTCACAGCCTAAGTCTAGGCTAGTTCCTTCCTAAGCAAGGAACACATACTGGCTTACTCCAAGCTCCTCAGTTAGTTTCTACTGCCTTGACAAATACTGAAGTCAACAAACGAGTGTGAATGTTTAAGTATAATCAATGACAAAGATGAAGATGTTCAAATGAACATGTTCCATTTTCAGAGGATAAATATACAAATTTTAAATGAGTTTGAAGTAGGACTGGCAAGTGAAATTACTGAACTGTTACAACAAGGGTAACTTCTGTGATGTATTAGCAGTTCAGTCTGCTCCTAGCAAGCAAAATTCCCAATTTTACATAAAAATTTAATACAGATAAATTCTTATGTGTAAACTGATTACTTCACAGACTGATGGACTGAAAGAAAAAGTAACAAAATTGGAACGGTTGGAGACCAACCATTAATATAGAAAGCAGAACTCTACTTGACATACATAATTTAAAAGACAGCTCACAAGCAATGGAAAAAGAAATTCAGAATGCCCTCACTGACCTTAAGATTCGTGTAGGACACTCACAAACACCTGTTAACCATAACCTATTAATCTTAACTTACACTTAAGAGTCATAGCAGAGACCAGAAGAGATTTCAACTACAAAGAAGCTGCAGCCCTAGTGCTCCCAGATTGAATTTGCCTCTAAAGAAACAAGAGAAATCAGCAGAAGCTCCACCTCCACATAGACAACTTGAAAATAAAATTTCATCTAACAGGAATTTTATGTTTTAGAATTCTTAATAAACTGAAAATGTGATAACCATAAAAGCAAATCCAAAGCAAGTATGACTGAAGTTTTTGCTTTCCTTTTCTAATTAATCTAGTCAGATTCCACTGAACACTGGTCATTTTGTAAAGAATGTAAACTATGAATGGCTGTCACTATAAGCACAAGCAGGATGCATTCTGATCATGAGCTATTAAAAGCTTTCTCCCATTAGGAAAGTACTTGTTTTCATCTATTCAAACATGATTCAATTGCCATGTGAAGTGCAATCTGCTTTTGCTATTTTTACAAATCTTTTTCAATGTAATTCTTCAAAAGCTATTTAAGTAACACAGAAAACTCCAGCCATCCTCAGTTTGAAAATATTCTTTCCCTCATTGAAATATGACTCTCAGAGTAGCTCCATCAACTGAGTTTGAAGCATTGGGACTTACCATTTCACATAAATCAAATTGAAACAGTACCTCAGAAAACTATTATATTCTTACACAATTGTACTTGAAGACAGCTTAAAAGAAAACTTCAATTTCTTTCATTCTCCTAACTAGCTATATTCACCAAGACAGCTGTCTTTCAAAGGACATGAGGAGAAGGCTTCCCATGCAGAGGAGAGAACCTCCAGGAAGCATCCCTACAGTACAGAATCCTGATTTGATAGAAAATAAATAATTCAGGATAAATACTTTCCATGATTTCACGCTGTTCATAATAAATCCAGCAAAACTACAAGTTATCCCGTGTTCGACTTGTGAATACAACAAATTAAGGAAATACCAGTAAAGTAAGACTTTAACTCCTGAGAAACAAGAGTAGACAATCCAAATCTGTAAAGAAATTGATTTCCCAAAAATAATTTTTGTTCAAGATGCTAATATTCAAAGATAATGCAATTTTGTGAATTCCTTGCAATTGCTTTTTAAACCATCTAGATTTTACCTGTGCAGGAGAGTTAGCTTCTTCACCCTGCTTCTTCTTTTTCTTCTTCTTTTTCTTGGATTTACCACTTGCAGAACTCTGAAGAATTTGCTCTGCTTTTTCTCTTTCATTATCTGAAATCTTCATGCAGGAACAGAAGGTATTTAGCATTTAAAATGACAATGAAACATACCTTCTATAGACTAAACATAAATTAATAGCTATAAGAAATTGCATATACAAGTGTAAATGAACACAGTCTTATCTGTTCAGTTCATTTCACATTCTTTACATGCTATCTGGTAATACAGGTAGAGGAGTTGGGAATGGAAGAGGCGACAGAGCACCAGGCACTAGTGGCATGGAAATGCTGTTTTTCATACCGAGAATTAAATATTGTCAAGAAGTATTTATAAAAACAGATCTAAATCCCCTACATCTACTGATAAGGTGATCCTTGTAATTATGGCAAGAAAGAAAGGTAACATGGAGCTAAGCAACTTGTCTCTTCTCAGTAACGTTCAGCGTTTTCTTTCTCTGTGTACAGAGCAAACAATTGTGCTACTCTTATCAGCGTAACAGTGATGAGAGATTACCTTTATTATTACCCTTTAAGTTACTTTAACAAATGGCAGTGGTAAGGACAAAGTCTTGCAGCTAAGGAGAAAATATCACCTTTTACCTTCTGAGTATCAGATCTCTCTTCACGCTGAGGAACAGAAGCAACTTTTTCTTCATCTACCCAGTTTCCCCACTCTTCTGCTGGTGCATTCCAATCAGAGCTTGGATCAGCTGAAGAAAGTCCATCTACAAAGATTAAAAGGTTTTTTCAGGAATATTGCCTTACTCTACAGGTGCTCTTTTCCAATTTAAAAATGTTAAAACCCCCTATGCATAAACCCACTTCTTGATCTCGAGATATAAATAGTAATTTCCTGTACTTCCGAAAAAAAAAAGGTAAAGACTTTATCGATAAGTGGAGGACTTTTCAAAGTAATGACTATGACAGTGATTTTACAGAACGTAATCACAGCAGCAACTAGCTAGATGCAATTGCTTCAAGATATTTTTCTAAACTATGTGAAGAGGGACAAATTTAAGAGTTGCTCCCCATCTTAAACTGTTCTCTATATCTTCTTCCTAGTTTGTGAAAAAATTAGGATGAACTGTAACACTGATCAATCTTACCTTAGTAAGATTCCATTACAAGTGATATATCTGAAACTGTAAATCTTACTGACTCAAGAGTCATCCTATAACACTGACATTTTTAATAATCTTTTTTTCCTAAGACTCTTAAGTCCATACTGTATTTTGTTATTGTTCATTTATGATGGAATGATAGGTTTAAAGAGTCAGTTAGATAAAAACTAAAACTATCTGAAGGGAATAACTAAGCCTTAGACTGTCTGTTTAGTAGAAAGTTACAGCAAGACGATTTTAAAAGACATCACTTTGTAAAAGATTGCATTTTCATTTCATGTTTACATTAACATCACAAATATTTCTCCCCCCCACCTCTACACCAAATTAAAGAGCCAAACTTGGTCTGCCACCTATGGTGGGATTCAATTTAAACAACTGAAAATAAAGTCAAAATAAAAAGCAGTAACAAACCCAATTAAATTTACTGGCAAACATTATGAAGCCAAAAATACACTAAGAGATCTTAAGATTAGTTGGAATACTTAGAATAGTTAGAAACTTTCCTAATAAAAATATTATCTTAATTACACCTATTTCAGATGCTAAAATGTACTGATTTGAAAAAAAATTATTACTCAACACTTTTCAGTTTATTTACTGCTCTCTCATTAGTTGCTTAAGAAAAACAAAATCCATTCTTAGTAATAATAAAAACTAGTAGTATTTGTACATCCAGTCAATTTCCTTGTCCTGATCCTGAAAAAGTGGTAAGGTGTATCTGTGTACCTCATTGGCCTAAACTTGCATTTTCCCACTTCTGTTAGGGTACCCTTCAACTAGTTGACAACTATGACAAAATTCTATTGGCAGACGCCACAGCCATAAACATTCTATGCTCAGATGTGTGAATCAATTATGCTTTTGATAAAATGTAAAACCGATGACTTTCAAACGGTTAACTGAAATGTGCTTCCCTTATCTTTAAACCAGATAAAACACAAAAGGTAAGTTTCAAAATTATCTGGTATCAGAGCAGTCATGCCAACAGTGGTGAAGTCAAGGACTACATCAATCTCTTCCACTTTTGCAGTCATTTAACTGCAGGAAGTTGTTCTTAGAGAGAAGGTAACATGCATGGCTGCTTTTGTCAACTTCTGGAACAATTTTTCAGGTCAATGCCCTAATGAGATGCACTACACTTTTTCATAAACAGGGAGGAGAAAGTGGGGAGTAAACACCAACTTTACTACAACTTCCAAGTAATTTCAGTTATTTCTATCCTGTATATGCTTCCAATATATGTAAGAACTTCCTAAAATTCCTCATTTGCTAAATGAGAAAGAAAGTTAGAATAAATACAAGAGTCTGATGTCACCTTAACTTTTCAGTAAGGTACAAGCATGTAGAAACAAACCCTGATTCTCAAATTCTATTTACTAAATACATATTTTGCAGACTTGCAGTCGATTTTTCTCATGACCTGCAGCAAGACTGTTTGATTACAAAGATTTTTCTAGCAAAAGCCAGAACTACCTTAAAATGCATGAGCCCTCTCACTTCTGAGTTTGAATATCCAAATATTTTTCCTAAAATTTAACCATTTTCTATCAGAATTTGTCAAAATACTTCTTTCTAATTCCCTCAAACTGTCCATTAGTTTTACAGAAGTCAAACATTCCAGGTTTTTTCTCAGATACCCACTACTGCCTAATACAAGTAGCTAGTATAAATAACTACACTTTAACAGTAATTAACAACATTTTGTTAATGAACATTTTAGAGGAACATACTTAACCCAGACCATTCGTCATCAACAGGGGGTTGAGCATGACTTAAATCCCACTGAAAATCAGAAGTACCAGCCTGAGAAACCGATTCACTGTTGGATCCTGAAAGGGAATAAATAAAATTGTACTTGTAAGTTAGCAAGCTTCCTGAAGTTTTCTTGGGGAAAGAAATCAAAGTAGGAAACAAAGACAAGAGGCTCAAAGAAAAATGTCAGATTCTAAGGACTGCAGAGGACAGGAAAACTAGTTGGCTCTTGTGTATGAGGTATATCCAGAAAACAAGGAAGCTGAAGAAGAAAAACAAAATAAAGTCATGAAAAGAACACAAAAAGAGATAAGAAGGGTGAGTAAAAGCAGTCTCCTCAAACTGAAAAACACAATGAAATTTTATGGGTAATAAAACTGTTACTCTGTCTCAATAAGATCTCTTAGAGGGAGAAGCTTAAAAGAAAAGATCACTAGAAAGAAATCTCATTAATTACATTGCAGATCAAACAATTAAATTATACATTACTAAGAATCCAATTCTCATTTAAAGCAAAAGTTTTCAAGAACATAAAAGCAGCAGGATGAACAACAGTAAGGCCTATACCAGTCATGATAACAGAAGGTGTTACACATCTAACATAATTGTTTTCAGAAAAATAAACAACAAACAAAACCATTTCATAAAAAAGTAAAACAAACAAAAACTTAATTGTAAGCACAAAATAAATTAGTATTTTACTGTATGATGAGACTTCTGAAATTCAGTTTGAATAGTTTCTGGGTCTCTATTTTACATAAACCTCTGCAAAAGATACCTCAGATGACAGAAACACGGACATGTTCTCATTTCTTTTGCGGTCACTTTGCATTACAACATTGTTGGCTAAGGTGCATCAAAGACAACTAATACACTTCACTTTTTCATATTTCTCTTGAAGTTGAAATGGTGGTATTACAGCTGAATCTTAGCTCAGTCTGCCATCCTACTTTATTTAATAAACTTTCCTAAGTTTTAGCTTAGAGACTGAACTTGGATTCAGGTGGCTGGCTTGGGATTTTTGTTTTTTTAATTAAGACTCTCTGTACAATTAAGATGCTGGACACTGAGCCTGAGTTCAACAGTTAAAAGGCTGTAAACTGCAATACAAGCAAATATAGCCTAAGTGCGTAAGCACTTGGTCAGCTACTTCCAAAAAGAAAACTGATGTGCCAAGCTCATGGCGTATGCAAGCAAGAGCAGAAAACCTGACATATGACCCTTTTAATGTATAATAAATCATTGTAGGACTTATGTTAGTTGTTTAACACACAGGATTTATTATGAAGCCAGGTTTGTACTCTATAGCAATTTCACCCTTCAAAAAAGAAAACCCCAGAGCTCAGCATTTCCATTTGTCATACAGAAAAAAGATTCAAGACTTCAAATCTTGCCTATGGAACGTATTTTCAAAGTAGTGATTCAGTTCCTTGATGGGGAAAAACTCAATCATCAAAAAACAAACCTCCCAGAAGACTGGGGTAAATAGGCTTTCCTAGAAAGAAATCTTCAGATCTCTAACTTGAAACAATGCAATACTGTACAATCTCTTATGCCCATTATTTAGACTTAACACACAAACAGGAAAGCTAAATAAGAAATAACAGAATCATAGAATGATTTGGGTTAGAACATACCTTAAAGATCATCTCATTCCAACCCCCTCTACTTCCAACCTTCTTACTAATATTCTGTGATTGCTCTAGTTTTTTCTAACTTTTTTTCTAATTAAAACAGTTACTTTACTGCATAATTTCAGTGTAACAAAATAGTTAACCTTTTAAGTGTCTTCCACCTCTTTACAGCACTATTTTCAAAGAAAAGTGAGAAAATGCGTATTAGTAACACTTGGCAAACTCTATTCCACCTGGTGGAATAGAAGAGAGTGGAAAAACCTTTGGAAAGGCACACATACCAGAAACTCCAGGAGTTAATCCAAACGAGGAGAAAGAAGTAGAATTCTGTTCAGAGGTATTAATCCTTGCATCCACATTCCAAGCAGCTGTGGGGGAAGGGGAGGAAAAAAAATAAAAAGAACTTCACACACTGCTGGCAATGTTGAAAATTTAGCTATTTAATTATGAATCAGACCAGAAAACCAGTGGCTACTCCAGCCATGATGACATTTCACACAACTGAGGGCATTAATCAGTGCTGATAGAGATGTGACTTTATAAACACATACTTGAAACAATTTTCAAGCTTTCCAAGATCATCTTCCCTTTACAGCCTTTTCTATACATAAACTTCTCACAAAAGAAAAGTGAATTGTTTTTTGAGCCCCATACTATTATTCCTCCCATTACTGCAGTCATTAAGTTTTGACAAGTACACGTAGATGGAACACAGCCTGGAGTAAATTATATACATACATATATATATATATATATATATATATATATATATATATATATATATATATATATGTTAAAGAATGGAATTCAAAAATTCAGAACAAATTTTTGCAAATAGGAGATACTGCTTAAAAATGAAGACATACTTGACTGTTAAACGTAGGGCAGCAAATAAGCAGAAATAGCCAGTAAAAACTACTAGTGGCTTTTGTTTAGAATTACATTTACTTAATTGGGGGAGAAGGGGCTAAAAACTGGACAGGTATTCCAGATGTTGTCCAAAAAGTAGACAGTCACTACCTCCGAATTTACTGACTCCTGTGTTAATGCATCCCAGCATACTGCTGGTGTCCTTTGCAGCTAGGATCTACGGCTGGCTCATGTCCAGCTTGGCGCCCACCAAGACCCCTTACCCACAAAGCTGCAATCCAGACAGTCAATATCCAGGCAGGGTTGCTTCCAACCCAGATTCAGCACTTGACATTTGTCCTCACTGAACTTCCTCAGGTTCCTGTTGGCCCATTACTCTCATCAGGTTTAGGTCCTTCTGGATGGGATCCCTGACCTGGACTGTTTCAACTGATTCCTGCCTCCACATTTAAGTTTGGTGAAATCTGGAAATGGGATGTGAATGACACAGTTGCCTCCTCCAGGTCACTTACAAAGACGATAAACAGGACAGTTTTAAGTACAGCCCTATGATATCCCCTTGTTACCAGCCTCCAGGGAGAGTAGGACTTACTAACCACTACCTTTGGCCTGACCAGTTTTTCAGCTGTTCTAGTTTGGATACAACACTGAGAGACAGTGTTGAAAGCATCAGTCAAGTCATCATTAAAGACTGCCACTGCTCTCCTTCACCCACAAAATTAGTAATTTTATGAGAAGCAAAGCAGCCTGGTCAGACATGATGTATCCTCAGTAATAAAACCAAAAAAAAGCTGGTCACAGTCACCAAGAACTGCCTTATTAGAATATATAGCAGAACACATCTAGCCAGAACATGAAAAAAGCCCTTTGCTTCTACTTGGCAACAGTAAAGCTTCCAAAGGTATATCAGATCCAGCCTCAGGAACTCCATTTCAAGATATGCCAGAGAAATAAAAAAAGGTCTAGACTTGTGCGGATTATGGCTGGGGTAGGGCTGTGTTTTGGATTTATGCTGAAAGCAGGGTTGATAATATAGGGATATTTTTGTTTTTGCTGAGTAGACATAGAGTCAAGGCCTTTTCCACTTCTTGTATCGGTGGCAGCAAGGCAGCTGGGGCTTGTCTTCCCAACAAGACGCTGGAAAGAGACACAGCCTGGACAGCTGACCCCAGTTGGCCAAAGGAATATTCCCCACCATGTGGCATCATACTCAGTATATAAAGGAAGGGAGGGACATTTGGAGTTACGGTGTTTGTCTTCACAAGTCACCATTACATGTGATGGAGCCCTACTCTCCTGGAGATGGCTGAGCACCTGCTTGCCCATGGGAAGTAGAGAATTATTTCCTTGCTTTGCTTGCAGGCATGGCTTTTGCTTTCCCTGTTAAACTGTCCTTATGTCAACCCATGAGTTTTCCAGCTTTTACCCTTCTGATTGTCTCCCCCATCCTGCTGGTGGGAGAGTGAATGAGTGGCTGCAAGGGGCTTGGCTGCTGGCTGGGGTTAAGACACAACAAGACTAAAGCAACACTGCTGGCTACAAAGGAACACTGCCTTCCACAAGAGATGAGGATTACTTAGACTCAACAGTGGGAAGGGCCATGTTACAGCATTTACTAATAAGTTGATGTTCGTTGCCCAGAAAGAAATCGAGAAATCTCTTCTCTATTATCACTATGGGCAGCACAAGTGACAGAGGCAGAAAATTGTACTGGATACTAAAAAAAGGTTTCTAATGAGAAAAACAGTGTAACACTAAGTGTCACAAGAGTTGAACAATATTTATGCCTGGGGCCATAAAAAAATGCCTGCCAAAACCAAACACAGTTGATTTGATCATGTTTGATCAACAGAACAGGCTTACAACCTAGGCTTTAAGACATTATTTAAAAGAAGTTACACTTCAAAATTGCTTAGTAATCATCTTCAGAACTTTATGAAAGTGATATACAGCATTGCATTCCTTCACAGAAATAATTTTATGTCAGACAAACTCAAAAAACCCAGTTTAACTGTACACAGAGACAGAGATGCTAAGCCATCAGAGCTTACAGTAAACAGAAATTCAGTTAACATTTCACTAGACCACATCAAGATTTTTTTAATATATAAACCTAAAAATATTTCAGAGATCCACTACTAAAAAATACATTTATGTAAAAATGCTTATGTGAATCAAGTTCTTGGAAATAGCTTACCAATGGGAGTGAACAAAGAACGCTCTTTCCAGGGCCTGCCCACCAGGGTTACACCCCAGTCCTTTCCATTTCCATTAGCATCTCCAGCATCTTGGCCCCAAGCCAATGTCTCAGTCTTCCTCTTCCCAGCTGCAGTTGAAGGAACAGATGCCCATTTCTCCTCCCCTACACCAATCTGTGAGGAGATTTTTACAGACTTCTCATTCCAGCTTCCTCCATTTACTGTATGGCTTTCACTCAATCCTGGAGAAACTTAAATACAACAACAGTGAAAGGATCATTTAAAATAAGAACTGGATGAAGAATTAAAATATCACTTACACGCACATTCACTTAATAAAAACCCACTGAATGAACAGCAGCTTTGCTACACTGGTGTGATACAGACAGGGCTGCTGCTCTGTCTCAGCTGATTTTCCAGTTCAGATGATATGCACCATCTGTCTACTAACTTGAAGAGTGAGGAAAAAACAGCACCAACTGCACTCTCTTTCCTCATCCCTTTCTTTATAGGGCTGATGTATTGGTGAACCAGTGCCTCTAGAATAAAAAAAGGGTGGGGAAGGTGCTTTCAACACTGTCAGCTAATTTCTCTCACAGAGTATGGTAATGACTTGTGGAAAAGCCCATGCACTAAGTGGAGAATATTTTGTTCCATAACTGCACGCAGCAGTTCTCCAAGCAGGATGTAGACGAAATTACCAAGTATTAGAAAATACTTCCCAAACACTACACAGGATTTACAAAGAGCATAGCTATCCCATTGACCATAGAGTCTGTCACAGTAAGAGATACAAATCATAGTAACACTCAATTTGTAAGTAACATATTTTATGTTACACTAAGGTAAAAGACCACAACACTGCACGAGTCTCTGTTACATGTTACCCTGATGAGAAATTACTAGCCACTGCAAGTTTAATGTATACTTTGAGAAGTCAGCAGGAGAGCAGATCATAATAGAAGTTTTTTAAACTTATGCCCCTATAAAATATAAGGGCTAGTGCACCCAGCCTCACTTCCTACATATCACAAACCTTTCTCAAACTGCTTTGTATGTCAAATCCCCTTTCTCTTTTTATATATGCAGTGGAAAAAAAACAGAAAAAGTGCTCTTTTACAAGCAGTTAAGAAATACTTGCTTATTACAAGTGTAACACTTAACAGTAAGCCAAACCCTCATGCACAAGTCAGTATCATATGCCAACAAAAACCACAGACCAAACATTTTATTTTTCAAATGAACTTGTAACTCAGGCAGCATGAACATGCCCAATTCGAGCTGGCCTCACTGACATAGAATTAATTAGGTGAGGATATGCCTAGATTTTCTCAGACAAATCAATTCCAAACACAGACATCTGTAAGGTCACCATTGCTGTACAAAAAACACTGCTCTTTCTCTACAGCACTAGCATTGCTCCTATCAGTTAACTTCCTCCTAGCATAATATGAAGTCTTAGGGAAAGGCAACAAAAGAATACTGAAGAGACAGAAACCAAACTGGAGTTGGTAGAAAAACCTTCCTGCAACTTTGCAAAAAGGCAGCTGAGGTCCTGAAGCAGGAGCTTGATTATTCTATGTTTATTACACTACCCTCCTGTCAAAAACTTTAACTTCTAAATGACCAGCAAGTTGTCACTGAATCACAGGAAACTTAAGATTGAAAAGGATCTCTCAAAGTCACCTAGCCCCACCTTCTGTTCAATGCACAGCTAACTTCAAAATTATACTACGTTATGGAAGTTCTGGAAACCATAAAGGCTGATTGCCCAGAGATGCTTTGAACTATCTCACGAAGAGCTTTTTTCCTCATGACCTGTCAGAATTTCCCCTTACTGTAACTTGATTATCACCGCCTGTCCACCCATTAGGCATCTCGCAATACAGCTCTCTCCTTCTGTGCCATGGTACAGGAAGCTTGTACGTGAAGTAACACTCTCAAAAACAAGCTGAAAGGGATTAACTTTCTGGATCTGTGTGCTTTTAATAACTCATTTGTTGACTTGCTTATTTACACTAGCTACTTTTCTTTAAAGCAACAGAACTAATGTTGGCTGTATGTAAGAAACAACCATCTTGATTTCATTCTGCCAAACTGATTCACTTCAAGCATTATTATAGCAGTATCTGTTATTAGAAAACTGCTAAGATTCACTAGTCAAATATTTTAAATTTTGTGTATGACATATGTCAAGTATATTTTTTACAAACATGCATTTGTATTTAAGAACTTTCAAAACAAATGTATCTATGCATCTCAAAGGAGTATGTAAAGAACTGAGTAACTTGTATATACAACCTGAAACAAGTGTAAACAATAATCAGGACTTATGAGCTCTTTGCAGTTATCTATACCATGGCTTTCTTTGAGCAAATAATACATTAACACAAATAAGTGAGTAAGTTTGAAAAGCTAGCATAAAGAATTTTTCAGCAGAGCTTAAAAACAAATGTTACTGTTCTGTATATAAAAATTTTTATAATAGGTAATCTGTCTGAAAATTCTAGATACTGAATCATATTTCTACACATAAAAGAGACTGTTTTCAACTTCTTAAGAAATAACCGCAACGTAGAAATATAACATTTGCCTAGCCAAAAGAGCCAGATGTATAGTAAAGTTCCATGTCGGTAACGGCTCAAAATCCTGCACTGACAGTTGCTGTTTTTACTTCTGTAAAATACTTCTCTAGTCACTTATGATGCCTAATAATGAAAACTTTTTACCTTGTGGAATTGATGACTCCCCCTTTGCAGGTTTAGAGCTGTTAATCTGTGCATTCAAAAGTGCATCACCTGATTAACAAGTAAGAGAAAACAAAGCTAGATTAAGCCTTTTCAAACAGCAACACCTGTAAAAATCTTCTAACAATCCATTACTGATATTTTAAGAAAAGAATATATTAGTACCTCACACAATCCAGAACACTTAAGAACAAAATTAAAATGCTCTATGTTTTATTATTTGTGTTTATGTTGCAGACAGAATGAACTCGAAGTGACTTAGGACCCATATACCAAGTAACTGCAGATTTTGAAGAACTTTAGCTACTCTCCCAATGAATGAAGAGCAGAAATCTAAAACATAGATTGTCATTTACAAGCAAAGAGTAGCTCCAAGTATTTCAGACCTGTAACTATTTCTAACTTCTACCTCACCATGAAAACACTATACAGCTGAATTCTTTTCGGATTGGTTTTGCACAAGGTGATAAAAAAGATACAAAAAAAGTATGATACAGAAAGGATTCTGACTAGAGAGGTTACAGTAAGTTATGGTTAGCAACAGTGTATAAAGACAGTTGGAACTACCATTTCTTGAAGTTTTGTGTAAATGGACGGGGAAAAAAGGCAACAGGAAACAATTGATGCAGTCCTCCAGGCAAGAACCATGCACCCAGTCAAGGTGCAAATGAGTGTCAATAACACAGGAGGGTGAGGCATACAAATTTCAATAAATTGTTTCAAGGTACCAGACAGTTGTTAGGCTCAGTCTTTTTGTCACTTTGCCAGAACATCAAGTTCCATTTAATTAAAGCACCTCTTTCTCAGTTTTACCCAAATATGAATTCCTGTGTCTACACACGCTTTAAACCAGCCCATGCAATCTTTCCTTTCTGTAACAGCAGCAGCCATATCTATTGAATCCTCAGCTATAGTAATTGACTACTAAATCTCAGCCATGTGTGCCTTACCATTATGAACAGCTTTAGTACAGGACACTACTAAATCTATGCTGGAAAAAAACGCCTACATGTTATGCAGTGAATGATATTTAAAGAGAACTTCGGGGGCATAACTTTCCCACAAGGAAGCACTCAAAAAGTTAAGGAGTTAGTGCTGCCTGCAGCAGTGCTGAGGATGCCTTTGAAGTTTCTGGAAACAAAGGGCAAAGTCACAGAGCACAAGTGAAGGAACAGGGACATGCCTACGCAGCAGTGCAGCGACCGACAGCGCACCAGCGTGGATGGAGGCCAGTGTCTTAGCCACTAAATCCAAAACACTCTCTTGAGCTTCCCCAAAAATATAGCTAAAAAAGGGGGGAGTTTTGCAGTACGAGAAAGTACTTTTTCACAGCTTGAAATACTTTTCTCAAGAGTTTCACCTCCAAATATACCTATCATACATCCAAAACAGAGCCACTATTTAAGCATTTGAGTAAAGTTATCTTTATAAGACACATTCACAGACCTATCAAGCATCATACCTTTATTTTTTCTGAGACCAACCAGAAGTGATGGTGTAGGCATCAGTTGTTCAATGGATACAGTAACTGTATTTTCTATACCCTGGAGATTTGCTTCTCCTGAGCCACCGTCATTCAGCACCTTGTCTCGCTTACGCTGCTGACGCTTTTCTCTGTTACTGATTTTTGTTTCCCAGGCTCCTAAAACATCACCCAAATGAAAACATAACTAAGTCAAAGAGGAAGGAAAGATTTTTAGCTTGTATTATATCAAATGGAAGTCTGAGGGCAGTTTAACCAGTCAGCTTCAACATTAGTTTGAAAACACAAACAAATGGCCAAAGGTAAGTTTTTCTGTGATAATACTTGGCTTCACAGAGCAAAACATGAATAACATGAGCACCCTACTGTCCAAAACTTCTCAGTTTTTATACGACTACTTTCAAAAATATCAGTTGAAGTTACTAAATACTGTTGTTTCAAAGATCAGATTCCCAGATATAATATGTGACTGTGGAGTTATGAGTTTCTTATGTTTCTTTATGAACCAAACACAAGTAAATCTTAAACAGCGCTTAAGCCAAAATGTTTGCATTTTGTGTATGTTTATGTTCAGTACCTTCATCAACTTCCTTTCCATCTAGACGAGACGTATCCTGAACCGTTTTGGAATCTGCCTTTGATTTCTTTTTTTTCTTTGACTAGAATGAAAAGAAAACATTATCATAATAATTACTTACTGATCACTTGGCATAGGGATTCAGAATTCCCTCCCCTCCGCCAAATACAGGAATAAATTTAAAACAGATTTTCCTGAACAACCCTACGTGAAAGACTTATGCAGCACAGAAATGGCAGGTGGGGGGAACATTACTTATGCTACAGAGGGCAAAGCTGGGTAGAAGCAGCTATGCTGGCAGCATCACTGTTACAGACAAGTAATGAGCTGTTTTAGCCGGCAGATCCCACTCTGTCAAAATTTGGTTTGCGCAGAAGTATAAAGTTACACATGGAGAAATAAATAATGCCAGTAACTCCTTTAAAAAAAAAAGTAAAAAAATTCCAGCTCGGAAATTACTCCAAAACATAAGCTGTGATTAGAGCCCATACATCAAAAACTTTTTATCCCCCCAAAGGTTTCATCAGTTATGGCTTCTTGGATATAAGAGCTAAGCTGAACAAATAGGAACAGACATGACTACTGCTAATAGTTTTGGTGCAACAGGTAGCAATTATAGAGTGTTGAAAAGATAGTATTGAGAAAAAAACCCCAAGATATTGGGAGAAAATATATCACAGAAAGCCTTGGAGTTCAATTTTTTGATAAGCTAAAGTGATGGCAAATTGACTTGACTATCTTCTTAGAAAGAAAAGACAGTACTGAAAAGCTTTTCAACCCAGTGAAGAAAGGTATTAGAACTACCAGAAAAACACGAATGAAAAACAAGACTTTTAAAAGAAATACGGTTATCCACTCAAATGTTATAACGGGAACTATTCACTGTCTCTGAAATAGTCTAATAAGGCTGGATGTCTTTCTGAAATACATCTGCCAGAGTCAGACTAGTAATTGCCAGCTGTATACCTGAGTTCTCACTATTTGGTTTTCTAGTCTTAAATGTCCAAGAAACATCTAACAATCTCTCTAGAATTCAGAATTGGTAACACCTAGATTATTACCACAGCTGCTGCAGATATTCTCTGGGCCCCCACAATGGCATGCAGGTCACGTGCCATAGAGTTACCATGCCCCAAAAGTAATCTGTCACTTCAATACAGGTACTGAGAGCAGTACAGCTTGTTAGTGCAGCTGAGATGATAAATTTTCACTGCTTATATACAATGCTGCATCACCACACCTATAACATTTGGGGAACTGATTCGAATAGTTAACTCATGGTTTAATCTACTAGGGGACCCAAACTACAGATGCACCCAAATTGAATTCTCATTTGCTCAGCAGACTACCTTTACCCACATACCAGCCAACTAACTTCTGAAAAGTCTCCAAAAGAGAAGCGCTTGTTTCAAAAGCAACCTTAGAAGAATTGATTCTAAAAATATGAACAAGTCAAATTATTTGCTAGGGCAACTTCTAAGGAAAGAATTAAAAAGGAAAGTGAAAATTAGCATTAAAATGAGTTTAAATTGCCTCCTGAAGCTCAAACAGAGGAAAGATTAGCAAGTTTGTACCTTTGTCTCCCATTTGCAGCTAACCTGAGACTGGAACTTGAGATCTTAAAGCTTCCATCCACAAAGCCATGACTACCCAACTGCCCTCTGGCACTAAGAGAACACCTGAAATTACTTCAGAAGCCCAGACGACAGTTCAAGATGACTACTCTTCCAAATTGTAACTTCAGTTCCCTTAAATAACTAGCTCCTATGGAAGTACTGACATAAAAATTTACACTTTTCATGAAAACATCAAAGTTTAACAGCCGAAAAAGAAGTTTATGGTTAACAAACACTGTTTTTAAAAAGATCAAGAATGCAAATCTTGAAAATGCGTTTACTTTCCTAAACTGTGTTACCCTGTTCTGAACAACCAGAACCATCATTTTTTAATCCAATCTACTCAACACCTGCTAAACTTTGTACTATACCAGTCACTATCTCAATAACAAACTGACTGTAACAGCAAGAGATGTTAAAGCCAGAGCAAGCCAGCCGGTTGTTTTGCAGAAGTCTATGCACTCCAAGTGTCACCTTCTGCAACACACAAAGATGCCAGTGTTGGCTCTGCCAACAGCCAAAGAGCACATGAGGAATATTGCAGGCCTGACAAAATTTTTTAAGTCTTTAACACGCATTGTATCCCATGCAAGAACAATAGAAAAATAAACCTTTCTTCCTGATCCCTAGTTGACTAATTATTTCTAGTATTCACGACAAAGCAGTTATGTGCTTACAAACAGAATGGAGTATGACATTTTAACTTCCCACAGTCTCATTCACAGAGTCACTTCTTAGGTAACAGTGCCTTACACTAAACACTAAAAAAACCCCTGTACTGTGGCAAGTCACTAATTGCAGAATCATAAACCCTATGAACAGCCACAGTCCAGACATTACTCAAAGGTTCCTCTCCCACAAAGCAGAAAAACATGCATGAAATTCACAACCCTGAAGCAGCCAAGAAATACAGAAACACAGAGGATATGTGATTTTCACTGAAAGCATATGTTGAAGCACAAAAAAATAACCATGCCCTTCAGGCCATAGATTATATGTATCCATATATATGTACGCACATGCACATACGACTTTAATCACAGCCATTGTCTTACACCATACATCCCAAAGATGGTACACAAAGACACATACACAGGGGCCCTTATAACCTTAGCAGGTTTATAACATCACAAATGTAACAGATGCCCTGAGAAGCCTTACCAAATAATTAGAAGCCTGTACAGTTACCTGTAGTTCAAAGAAAGTTCTTAAGTATGCTTTTAATCGAAGGGTAACAATTTACTCCTGAGGCAATTACGTTTTGCCCAGGATCTCCCAAAGTGATATGAAAGCACAATCTGAATAATCATCTATGTCCACTTAGTGGTACTCATTTCCTAGAGCTGCAGCTTCAACTTCACATTTTAAAATTCAGATCACTATGCCTGCAATTTTAAGGTGAAGTTGAGTTTAGGATTTAAACACCTTACCTCCTTGAAAACCTGCAAACAGTTATTCATTCAGGTTCAAACTGTGTTATGTTCTTGGGAAAAACCCAGCAAAGTCAATCTGACATGCAAAACATGGGGAAGAGAAAGAGGCACATAGCACAAAACTTTAAGGCAAACCTATTTCACAGAAAAGTCACTCAATTTGCCAATTGCAAAAACATTTAAAACCCTACAGCAAACTAAAAGGATACAGTCTTTTAGTCAGAATACTAACAGCAAAAGAAGCTATTTGAGGGTAGTCAAGTACATTTATTAAAGCTGGAATGAGTCAAAGAAATGACAATAATCATGAAACGGCTTGGGTTGGAAGGGACCTTAAAGATCATCCAGTTCCAACCCCCTGCCATGGGCAGGGACACCTTTCACTAGACCAAGTTGTTCAAAGCCCCATCCACCCTGGCCTTGAACACTTCCAAGAATAGGGCATCCACAACCTCCCTGGACAAACTGTTCCAGTGTCTCACCACTCTCACAGCCAAGTGTTTCTGACTGTTTATACATAATCATTTGTTTTTCCTCAGAGTTACTACAAAAGCACTTTATTGAATAAAATAAGTCAGAAAACAGTGACAGTGGGAAAACTTCATGCACAATGCTAGCAAAAAAATTATCAAAGGCCTATCAAGTATATCCATGTTGCCCAAAAATGACAGCATATATGATAAAACAAGAAGATTAGTCCTCACAATTCAAAAAATAACACTGCTATTAGTGCGGTTACCTTTTAGGTAACACTGCAGATCAATGTTTAAAAAGATATTTTTAATGTAGCTGTTTAATTTGCATAACAAGAAGCTCACACCAGACTTCAAAGCTCACATGTGTCATCAAAAATCAAGAACTAATTACAAATGGATACATCAAGCACAAGAACTAAGCAGACACATGGTCTTAATCCTTTGATTAGTAGTCCCCCAATCGGTAGACCATTTACAAGGCACTTAACAATACTATCATTATGCTGCATCCCCATAGAAACCATCAAAGATGAAACATAAACTTTATTTCTGTAGGCTTAACACTGTCACATGATGAACAGAGATACCAGTGTTTAGTGGGGGGCTGGAGTGGAGTTTGCTTGACAAACACTCTGTGATAAGGCATGTCTCAGAAGTTAAGAAAATACTACTTTAGCTCTTTCCAATTCCAAATTAGATTAGTACTCTTCACAGTAAGAAATACGCCTCTTCATTCATATAAGTAACAAGATTTCAAATCACAAATAGAGCTATTAGATATTGAAATGACATACATCAAACCTCAACACTGTTGCTTTGTATCCATAACTGACCTTTTCATTTTTCTTTTCTGTGTCCACAGGCTGCTTTATATTGTCTTTACGGACAGTTTGTATTACTTCATCTTCAGATACATCAAGGAAAGACCGTCCATTAGGCTGCAAACAATAAGCATAAAAAAAAAAATCAGAGACAGCAGATGAAGCAAAGCTCAAGCTACACTATTACTGAAATGCAATTACTTGTTGACTGAAAAATGCTTGTAAGATTATTGAATAAAGCAGACCAAATTGTGGATTGGTGTTCAAAGTATCTACTGCAATTCTGTATTTGCTAAACACAGAAATTAAAAAGGAAAGAGAACAGGTTTTCTCATTTCATCTCACTTCTATTCAATCCAGCAATTTTGTAACAAAAGATAAACTTCTGAAATTTACCAGCTTTTAAAGTTACCTGTAGCTGTCCTGAAAACTCACTCAGAAGAGCTACAGTTGTATGTGCCATAAATTATCTAATTAAATTAACACAATTACCACTTTGTAGCAATTCAGCAACAGGACTAATTTTTAAAAGTAATTTATACATTGGCCAAACATCCGCAATTTCTATCTATGTATATCCCTCCCAGCTCACTTCCTTCACAAGTTAAACTTCACAGTAGAACAGAAATTAGAAATCAAACATGAAGCATGACTAAGCACGACACCCCATTGTTCTTTTCAGACAGACTTGATTACAGGCGTTGCATTAGTCTATCATTTCCCCCTCACACAATTAAGGAAAGAAAATTAGCATGTATTATTCAACATAAAAAATTAAAACTCTGGACAATCATTAAATGAGTCTTTACCTTTGACAGCAAAGGCACACACCTCAGCCTATATATTCCCCATACAAAAATGTAGTAAATTAAGTCATTTACTTTTAACAAAAAGCTATGACTGAAGTTACTCTGCTTAACTGCAGAAAAGATGAAAATATGCATCTATTATAGTACTGTCAGCCATTAATTTCACTGAATGAAAAACAATTGTTAAGAACAGTAATTGATAGAGTCCACACAAATGTCACTGGTTCACACTCCAAATGACTCGGATAAATTAATGACTGAAAACTAAATAAGCATAAATAGCTACTTCACAGTTGCTTTAAATCCTGCAATTCTTTCCAAATAAAGTTCAAGCTCTATTACCTTTAGTTATTTTTTGTTATTAAAAACCCAAAACCTATTTTAACTCTACATCACACAAACCTACTTGCTTTCAAGTAAAACAAAAGCCATATCACAACTTAGCGTGGTCTATTCATTCACACATTAGATCCGATCCTCAATTTAACTGTTACAGGCATTTAAGCCTTGCCACATTGTATTATGTTTACAAACCACCCTAGGCATGACTTCACCAGTGCATAACATAGTATTGCTTACTGTAGTTAGCAAGCATGCCAACTTCTTCAAAGTAACTATAAATAGAAACTGAAAGATCAGGTCACCTAACCCCTCTTCTCCTGCAACGACCAGTTTTAAACTAGACTTCTCATATCTAATATGCAGTACATTTCCCTCAGCATTCTGAAAATGAAGTATATTTTACAAATCTGTGTCTAGGAACTCTCTCTAAGAAAGTTCTTCTCAACGAAGTCCACAGTTTTGGTATATTCCTCAGGGATACCAAAGAACTGATACTCAATCTTGAAAATAACTCATTGCCAAAACTCAGTTCTTGGGCCTATTTTCTCCAGTCTGTTTAGCAGTAGATAACATATTTGATGCATCCACTGGACGTGCACCAAAAAAGTTTACAGCAAACTAACTTTTTAAATTCTGTACCTTGCTTTGCTTCTTTGCTATTACATAAATAGCTTAAATTGAAAAGTACTTTCTTAATCCCTCCCAACTACTCAATAAATAGAAGTTTTAATCTTTAATTAAAAAAACCTTCAGCTGTTCCTCTGAATTAGTAAACTAATTCATATCCATTAAGAACCCTCTGGAAAAATTCATCCACATGACTGTTCAAAATGCTGTCTGATCATCTGATCATGTAAACAACAACCTTTAGAAATATGCTTGAAAACTTGCACTTTGATACATTCAGGGGAGAAATGCATCCCTTAATTGTAATACCCTCCTTTTCAGTGGAAGCTTTCCACACTTATTTTCTGTCCATAGATGAATCATAGAATTTTAACCAAAATCCAAGTGACCATTTTTGGATATACCAAAGAAAGCAACAGAAGCAGGAAAGAAAGAAGTTCTTCTACAGTATTCAGAAATGTTTCATTTTAAAAAGACAACCACAGCCCAAAGTTTAAAACTTTATGGGTAATATATTAAACATCCACTGACAAAATTAATTAATTCAAAATTGTGCAATTTATTATTTGCCATCTTTTTTACCTTCATCTTAAAGCTGCCAGGCATGATGCAACAAGGCAGAAGTAGTGCTGTCAGTAACAGTACTGATTACTAAATGCTTTTCTTGCCTGAGGACCTTAAAATTCCAATACTTAAATAAACCTTTTTCCACACACATTCATGAGGATGGTAAGATATACCAAACGTAGACAAGGTTTTGCTTGGACTGCCAAAATGAAAAGCACTCTTTAAGCATGGTAGAGCAAAGGGTAACTCAGTTTCACACTTCAGACAGTATTAATGAAATTGCGATCACCTCAATCTTACCATGCTGTATTAGCCAAAGTCCTCAGTTACACATTACAAAGATACCTGTGCTTAGAATATCTTTGGCCAATGGAAGCATCTGTTTACCAATGTTTTCTGTAAGCTTCTCTTCAGAAAGAAACTAAGAAATTTTCTATGAGGCCTGAAGAACCCTACAGCCCTACTTTTGCCATTTGATCATGAACATATACACAAACCGAGTATCAGCTGAAAGTATAAAGTCTTTACACAATCTAAGTGCAAATAAGCACTAAACCGCCATAGTCCAGAAAGTTCTTTCAAGCAGACCAAATATGAAACTTCCTCAAATGAATGCAAATATTTTTACTAGAGTACATAGCATTTATTCTCCAGGTGTATGACAAACAATAGGAAGTACATAGTCAATCTGGTATTTTCCACATCTACAAATAGATGGTGTGAATGGCTTTCTAAAGTGGTAGCAGAGCACAGAAGATGGCTACTCTCAAGTTTCTGTGGTGTTTGGCAGATTGCACAGAAACCATGTAAGAACAGCTTCACCTTTTTCTGCTGAAGTAGGAGGGAGAGGTACAGTACTTATTCAGAAGGGGAAGGAATTAAAATTAAATATCAAGTTTTATGGACAGAAAAAAAAAATCTTAATGGGGCCAAAGAACTCTGTGACAGGAGAAAAAGAGCTCTGCCTCTTCCGGGAGTTAAAACGAAAAAAGAAAAAAAGCAGCTTCAGGTTTACTGCACAGAATCTGATGCAAAGACACCATGATACCTTGCTCCAAGTAGCCTGAGAAAGCCAGAACCGGCTCTGCAAACTGCAATGTTAATGAATGCCAAACAGTTTCAGCTCCATTTTTTTCCTCAGACTGTTCACAGCAAGTAAATAAACAGAATCTCATAGGTACTACTGTATTCGGTCAACGCAGTGCTACTCAAAGGAACCGATTTTACTAAGAACAGGAGGTAAGTTGTACCCTACTTATACAGGTACTGAATAGAGCCACATGCAACGAAAAAAGCAATTAATATTCTTCCTCAGAAAAGCTACAGTAAAGAACATTTCTGATCCTGACTGATGAGTGTTACACATCACCTGCCATACAGTGAGCTCAGTAATTCTGTATTAAAGTAACCCTACAGCTTTTAATTAGACATCTGCAGTGTGTTCTTAATGCTACAGACCAGTTGCTCTAAGCTTTCTGAAACGCCCACAATGGAAATCTAGACCCTGGCGTAGCAAGCCCTGTAGTAAATCTACTGGTAATAGGCTTACTCTTTTCCCCTCCAAGACCTCAGTATTAACATCACAGCACAAAAAACCACAAGATGAAAATGACCAGGCAGCAATCAGTAAGAATTTTTGTTGCATCTTTAAATTTACAATGTTATTTTGAGAATTTTTCACATGAAAGTCAGAAAACGCTAGGACATGCTAATACTGGTCTCTCTAAACTTACCTTGGAAAATGAGCATGAGGCAGGCCTACTAAACTTTGTCACTGGCATAAACTTATTTGCTCTACAGTTAATGATTCCGTTTGTGCATTTCCTTTTGGAGAAAGGTAGGATTTTTTTTTCATCTCACCATGGAAATAATGAATACAAAGTACTATAAAAATAACTTTCAAAATTGTAACAATACAGAATGACATCTTAAAAACTACTTTGCTCTTTCGATTACAAAAAGATTTGCTCTTACGTTGCCTTAACTTTATTCTATGCCTATGTAAACCAAGCTCAATAGAGTACAACTATTTATATTCACTAAAAATGTCAGTTAGTTAAGTTTTATATAAAACTACTAGAGTTAGCTTTTATGAAGCCCTACAGCACAAAGCATCATCAAGTTAACACTGAATATCTACTTATTCACTCTATCTTCTGTGGTGGCATTTTTTAATGTCTTAGGCAATGACTTGCAAGAGTTTATGCTTTGCTTTCATATTGGGGTTTAAACTAAACAAATCAAGCAAAATCTAAATAATTTCTAGGATTAGTCTTTGTTGTCAAGAAGGCATAACATATTTATTTAACACTGAAGTATTTACTTCTCAAGATGGCAAAAAAAATTACATCTTTAGCATGCCTTCTCCAAAATGGAGAACCTAGCTACATTGGAAAGATTCTGAATCATGTTTCCTCTTCTTAGTGCTCAGCATTCAGTCTCTTGCAACTTTCAGAAACAACTTCAGCAGTTCAGTGTTCAAAGACAGGCTGGTGGCATATGCAGACTTTTTTTTTTTCTGTTTAAGATGGTGTAGCCTTAAGTTCTCATAAAAAAACTTCCCAAACTCCTCAAATCTTAATACTGCCACAGACTCAAATGAAGACACTAACCCATTCTCTCTCCTTTCTCTCATCATTAGGGAAACAATTCAGATTTTATAGAGCAAGATATAATTATACGACACAGTTGTAATAGGCAGGGGACATCTGCTACACTTTCATTCCTATAATCCATTTGGACATAAATAGGATTACAAACATCCTAACAATATAAAAGCTATAGAAGCAATCCCCTCAAGCTCCAAAACTGTGACAACTGTAAGCTTTAAAAGGACAGTTGACAATTTCTGCATTCTACTAATTTTCTCATAAGTGGATGCCTACTGTCAAAGATGAAAGGTTCCCACGCCACATATCGAAGACTTAAAAAAATTTAAATTACAGGAATGATCTTTTTTTAAGGGGCTAAGACACAGACTTCCTTATTAAAGGAGATGATCCTCACTGTAACAACTAAATCAGACATATTCCTATTGAGATAAGCTCACAGCAACATTGACACTAACGTTCTATTGAAAATACAAAGCAAAATGCTTACTCAAGTTTGAATCATCACAACATTTATAGGGCTTAGAATGCTGCTTCCTATAGTCTTTACTTGCCTAGACTACAACTCCTGGCTTGAAATTCTAAGCTATGCTAAGGTCTCCACTACTGGTTGCTAACTCTGCAAGCATTCAGTGAATAATAATAGTAATAGCAGCTTTCATATAATTTTTGTTTACAATAAAACGCTTCCAAAAAGCGAGCCGTTTCCTCATCACCCAGGACTATTAACATGTAATTTACTCGTGGCAGCGCTGCTCCTCCAGGTTTTCAAAGCAATCAAAAAACCCAGACGACACGAGACGGCTCCAGAGCAGTCAGGACCCCCCCCCCCCCCCCCCCCCTTCCTTCCACAGGCAAATATCGCACGGCGGCTCAGGGGGAGCTCTATGGCACCCAAATTCTCCCCACCGGCGACAAGGCCTGCGGAGCGGCAGCCGCGCTCGGGGCCGCTCGCCAGGTGCGACCCCCTCGCCTTCCCACTGGGAGACGGCCGGGTGCCACCGCCCGCCCCGTCCCGCCGCTGTCAATAAGCCTTTCACCCCCGCTGCCCTCCCGGTCCTCACACCCCTCTCACCCGCGCCGCTTTCTCCGGCAGCTTCTTCCTGTTTCGCCTCTTTTGCTCATCGCCTTTGAGGTTCAGCTGCCCGGGGCCCGGGCCCGCCGCCTTGCCCTGGCCCCCGCCGGCCGTCAGGCCCGCGCCGGCCGCCTCGTCAGCCTTCCTCACGGCCGCGCTCCGCGCCGGCTTCTTGCGGAGGCCGCCCCCGCAGGCCGCGGCCAGCAGCAGCCCCAGCAACACGAGCCCCAGCGCGGCCGGGACCGCCAGGGCGAGCCAGGTGGGCAGCGCCTGCGGGTCGAGGCCCAGTTCGAGGCTCAGTTCGGCAGGCAGCAGCCCCAGCCCGCCCGACAAGGCGTCCCGCACCCGGGCCGCCGCCTCCTCAGCCCACCGGGCCGCCGCCTCCTGCCAGCTCCCCGCAGCCATCGCGGTCCCCGGCCCCGCAGAGGCCCGAACCGGGCGGGGCGACGAGGGCGCGCTTAGGCCGAGCGCATCGCGGTCTCGGGAGAGCCGCGCCGGCCCGCCCGAGCCGGAGGCACCGGGGGTGGTGGTAGGACAGGACGCGAGGGGAACCTCGGCGGGACGCGGCTGCCTCAGCCCCGGGGCCGCCCGGGTCTCCTCCTCTTCCTCCTCCCCGCCCTCCGCCTCGCGCGCGACGTCACCGCCCCGCCGCGCGCCCGCTGCAGCGCGCCGCCAGCGCCATCAGCGCCATCACCGCCGTGCGCGGGGCGGGCCGGCGGCACTTCCCGCCTCCTCCGCCTCCGTCTCCCCGGGCCGGCGGCACTTCCCGCCTCCTCCGTCTCCCCGGGCGGATGGCACTTCCCGCCTCCTCCGCCTCCTTCTCCCCGGGCGGGGGGCACTTCCCGCCTCCTCCGCCTCCGTCTCCCCGGCGCGCCCTGCCCAGCCCTGCCCAGCCAAGGGCGGTGCCGGCAGGGAAGGCGGCGATCTCGACGTGGCAGGCAGCGAACGGGGAGGGAGCGGCGGGGGCGGCCGAGGGGTTGGAAACGACTTCTGAGATCATGAAATCCAACCTATGACCGAACACCACCCTGTCAACTAGACCTTGGCACTAAGTGCCACGTCCAGTCTTTCCTTAAACGCCTCCAGAGTGGGCAGCTCATTCCAATGTCTGACCACCCTTTCGGTGAAGAAATTCCTCCTAATGTCCAAAGTGAAGCTCCCCTGGCACAGCTTGAGGCGATGTCCTCTCGTCCTGTCACTGGTTTCCTAGAAGACGAGGCCGCCCCCCCACCTGGCTACAGCCTCCTTTCAGGGAGTTGTAGAGAGCGATAAAATCACCCCTGAGCCTCATTTTTTTCCAAGCTAAACACCCCCAGCTCCTTCAGCCGCTGCTCACAGGACTTGTGTTCCAGACCCTTTACCAGCTCCATTGCCCTCCTCTGGACATGCTCCATCACCTCAATGTCTTTCTTGTACTGAGGGGCCCAGAACTGGACACAGGATTCGAGGTGCAGCCTCACCAGTGCTGAGTACAGGGTGACAGTCACTTTCGTGGTCCTGTTGACCAAGCTATTTCTGACACAGTCCTGGATGCCATTGGCCTTCTTGTCCACCTGGGCACACACTGGCTCACGTTTAGTTGCTGTCAGGCAGAACTACCAGATCCTTTTCCGCTGGGCAGCTTTCTAGTCTCTGTGCCCTAAGCCTGTGGCATTGCATGGGGTTGCTGTGATCCAAGTGCAGGACCCAGCACTCAGTCTCATTGAACCTCTTAAAATTGGCCTTGGCCCATCAATCCTGCCTGTCCAGATCCCTCTGCAGAGCCTTCTTACCCTCCAGCAGATCAACACTCCCACACAACTTGGTCTCAGTTGCAAACTTGCTGAGGGTCAACTTGATCCCCTTGTCAAGGTCATTGATAAAGATGTTAAACAGAACTGGACTCAGTACTGACCTCCGAGTAACACCACTAGTAACCAGCTGCCAACTGGATTAGTTCCATTCACCACCACACTCTGGGCCTGACATCCAGACAGTATTTCATCCAGCAACCAGTGCACTCACCCAAGTCATCAGCAGCCAACTTCTCCAGGAGAATGCTATGGGAGACAGTGTCAAAGGCTTTACTAGAGTCCAGGCAGACAACATCCACAGCCTTTCTTTCCCTCATCCACTAAGTGGGTCACCTTGTCATGGAAGGAGATCAGTTAGTCAAGGATACTTCAGCACAGACTGTTTACATTTTTCAGAAACTATTAACTGTCATTGTTGCAACTGGTTGTTGCACATTTCAGCCGCCCTAACAACCTAAATAAATTATTCTGTAAATATTTTAAGAAGTTTAAGATGTTGCACTCTATAGATAAAGGTGACAGAACGTGACCACGTAGTTATAGTTTTAAATGCATTAATCAAAAAAATATCCCTAACAATTTTGAAAGCATCGGTCAGCTATGCTGTATGTTTTGTGTTTTGTATATATATCTGTATATTAAACTGAGGCCGTAGAACAGTAGATGTTGTTCATTTTAAAGAAAGCACCGCAAGAACCTGGTGGGGCTGAATTCCACAATCCAAGCGACTGACACGATGGTTTTCACTGTAGCACCGGGGCACCACCAAGTGGCAGTATCGTGAAGAGCCGAGCTGTCGTCGGAAAAACATTTCTGTCTTAAAAAAGAACAAAGGGAGCAGATCCGCACCTGGAAATAGCCAGTTTCGGTTTGATTCGGCTGGTAAAGTAAGTTAATCTGAAAGGAATAAATATATTTTTATTCTGAACCAATGAGACAGAGCCATAAATAGGCATAGAGTTTGTAGCGAATTGAAATATTTTGAAGGAAGTTTGTCTGACTCGTTAAAACTGTTGGGAACAAATATGCTACTCTGACAGTACTCATCAAATAAAGCAAACGTCTTCTTTGGAACTAATTTCAACACATATTAGTCCAGTATTAATCTTCAACTGTATTAATAGATCTGATCAAAGTTACCCCAAAGACTCTTCCAGCAGTGCTAACATAAAGCATCATCTTTCTCATGCCATTCTCCCAAAGATCACGGCATAGGATTGAATGACACATTACAAAAGAGAAAATAATGGAAAAACCAGAAAGAATGGAGACAAAGCTTAATTTTATTTTTTTAAATGTCATCTCTGTTGACCCTGCAAAGATTCCTTGTTTTACCACAACAGCTATTAGACATACCTTACACAATACCTTTCCACCATATTTAAACTTTATACCTGCTGGTTGTCATGGCATGAAGAAAACCTAACCATTGCTTTACAGTCTCAAAGTATCTCTTTCAAGTGGTTTGTATGATTATTGTGAACGATATTGAAGCCGTGTGTCTTGCAGCCGTAGACATTCTTTAGACTAGAAGTAAGGTGGATACAGCAGAAGCCTCTGATCAGTTAAATAAGCAGAATCCCAACAAAACACGTTCAAGGTTGTTGTGACAGGAAATTGAAAAAATCTTGAACAATAAGCAATTTTGCTATCTTGTATGGATCATGAATGACTCTGAGTTGCTTTAAGATGAACTCAGTACATAATTCACTGAAAATACTAAGTTATCGGCTCATTATTTTTCTGGAAGGAGGGAGCAACAACAACAGAAACATCTCTGATCCAAGAATCACCATCCTTGGCAATGTTAACAAGTTAAGGAAAAGGGATGAGTACTCTGCAGACAGAGTTTTCATTGAGAAATTGCTCATCTAGGTCGTGGCCGGGTGCCTTGAGCCACGACTCATCTCAGGCTGAGGAATGGGCTTAGAGTTAAGGATTGTAATTAGGAGAATGAGGATCATCATGCCTAGAGACGCACTTAGTGTGGAGCTACCAAAAGCTGCCAAACAGGGGTAGGGCAAGAAAAAATTCTTTCCTGAGACATTTTTCATCCAGGCCATGGCGGGACATGTTGGGGAAGGCTCAGCTGATGTCTGGGATTAGGGTTAGTATTAACATTACATACCTGGTTGGGAGAGAGATAAAACCTAGAGCTATAGTTGGTGTGTGTGGGGAAGAAAAGGAGCAGCTGGAATAAGGGGTAGGCTGCAAAAATACCTCCTCCCTGAAATCTTTTTAATCCAAGTGCTAGTTCAGGATCTGGGCTCAACCCATCCTTTGCATTCAGACTGAGTTAGACTTTTAACAAGGCAGAGCCTAGAGCTCCATTTTGATAAAAAGATTTGCTGTAGGAACTCTCTTATGATAACTTGTTCATCATGGCTATGGCTTGGGGTCTTGGGCTGGTCTCTGCAGATACCAGGTGTTGGAGCTGCGGCTACAGTTAGTCTTAGGGACAGGAAACAGGCCAAGTTTGAATCCCCATTTGGAGTGGGACAGGAAAGAATTATTCTCAGGGAAGTTTCTCATCTGGTTGGTGGTTAGGGGCTTTGGGCTAAGTTGCAGCCTGAACCTATGGTTAGGGATCTGGTTATGTTCAGCTTTGGGAAAAGAGAGAAAGCCTAGCACTTCATTTGGTCATGGATTGCCAGAGGAAGGGACAGGGGGCAAAAATAATTGTTCGCTGAGGACACATTCACCTGGGCTATGATCCAGTTAACTTCAAAAAGCCGCCGAAGGATTGCTGCTGCATCTTCTCCAAGGCCAGGGAAAGGAAAAAAAACCTCTGCCTGGGCTAACAAAAAAAAACAAGCTAGCCAAGCAAAAACTCAGATCACATGGCACACCAGACGCCCGGGGAGTGAGGCTTTGGAAAAGCCTGCCGAAGAGCCCAAAGGCTCCCGCCTCCCCCCAGACCCACCTTAAAGCTTCAGCAACCATTTTTGGGCATAAATCAGATGATCAGGGAATAGACTAATCGTCATAAAATCACCCCAAGACAGCTGTGCTTCAATTTACATGAGAAGACATGTTTATCAGAGTCATAGCTAAGAATTCAAAGTCTCATCCAACAGTGTCTGGGATAGTTGGGGCAAAGTCACCATGAACACTTAGATTTGGGGTTGGGAGAGCGACAAAGCACAGAGCTCAGTTAGGAGAGAAGCTCGAAGGGGGTTGCTGAAGGAAGGTGTATATTGCAAAAAAATACTGTCCCCTGAGAGCTTGTTCACCTGGGACATGGCTAGTGGACCTGGACTAATGCTCAGTGGCTTTCTCTTTTCAGAGTGGTCAATGATTTCAGCAAGACTTTGAACAGTTACAGTTTTTCTGATGCAGTGCTTCTGGAAGGATTTCTTTCCTAAGGGAAAAGGAAGTGTTCAGTTATATGAGTAACCCGTGTCCCTCTCTGACCTTCAAAGTTCACCTTATTTTTTTCCTGTTGGCATGATCAGCTTTTTGACCTGAGACAGAATCCTAAATCAAAATTCACTGTTAAGGAGTAATGTATTCTTCAAAGTCTTTCTCAATTTTACATTATTTTTCATTATAGTTCACATTCTTGGGCATAACCATATCATTCAAATATAGAACCATTCTGATCAAAATACTATACTTAATTCCCCATACGATGATAAGTGTGTTCTCATTAAGCCTTTGACATAAGTAGTGTTTAGTCATCAAAGCTAAGTTGTCATTATGACTGATAGAGCTCATGAGTGCCTTGGGAGGTGAAGAACACTTTGGCAGACTCTTCATGTTCAAATTTCTATCAGCCCTAAACACTGAGAAAAATAGATATGCAAAGACTTGCTACCCAGCTGAGAAAAAAACTCCTTGAATTAATGGAAAGCAAACACCAAATTATAGGCCTATTAACTCATATCACTGGTTGTATGAAATTGTGTTAAGTGTACACTAAATATCTCCTGTAATATGTGTCTTTGGAGAGTCTTCACAGCTTTTTTTTATAAGCAAGACAGTTTACCTAATACAGCATTTTAATCAAGAGGTGATTGCTGTTCATAAAAATGGCACCAAGTTAACTTTAAACCATTGATGCCTTAGGTTTTAACTTTCATATTTTTCAAATCCTGTACTGCCTAGTGTGTAATTCTGAAGTTTCTTGTAGCCTGTTCACTTCAGCTCTCTCATGCTAGGTAGACATAACAAAGCCTCTCCAGGCCTGCTCTCCAAGGACACTCAGGCCGTCCTAAGTCCAAAAAGTATAAACCAAAAGCCTCTAAAGGGAGGGGCAAGCTTGGGGAAACGACATCATTAACTGAAGTTTTAATTGGAAAATTAACCCTGATATGCAAATGAACCAAACTTATAAAAGTGTGAAGAACTCGTGACCTGTCGTCCATCTTGGGGTCCATCTTGGCAGTAGCCTCTGGCTCCCTGGGGTGTACTTTTGAAGGCTTTCAAATAAATACCTACTTTTATTCCCCTACTCCTTTCTAGTCTCTGTTTCTAGGAGGCCTCTTAAGGCATCACCATGTGGTTCGTTTATTAGCAATACAATTACAGAATCCAGGCATGCAGGCTCATTTACACATTTAGCCTGTAGCACTGCAGTCTGTGTTGCTCACTGTCCTGTGCTGTCAGTACCTGAGCTAGCAACGGTCAGAAACTGCAGGGACGTCAGTGTAGACATATTCAAGTTCTTTTGGTTGTTCATATATGTCCTACTATAAATAATTTTGTTACAGGCTTGGACTGTTTTCTATCATTCTGTCCCAGAGGTAGGTGAAAATATTCCAAAATACCAAATCAGCTCAGGGAAATGACAGTCACAAAGGAAAATGTCTCTCTTTCAGTGAGCTTTCAATGCAGCACACCCTAGACACCCGCAGGAAGCCTCATCTGGTCCTGTTCTCCCTGATGGCTCATGTAGCAGGATGCTGTGAAGCTTGGGCGTCCTTGGCTGTGAGGTCTACCACAGAAAAGGCCTATTCTTGGCAGCTGTACTCTTGGAAACCCAGAAAACCAAACCCCTTGCCTGATGTAGGATATCACGTGTTTTCTGTCCCTTTTTTTAGTCAATGGAAAGCTGTATAGTCCCATGGGAAGAGAAAAAACCCACCAGTCAATCATGAAACTATGAATAATACATAGAACATATGTGATTTCAGTCTGAACCGTCAATCCTAGAGATGGTATTTCCTAACTTTTGGGTACTTGATTTGGCATCCTTAATTATTCTTAATTGAAAAATTTACATACAAGTTAGACCTTTTAGTAAATCAAATAGGAAAAAAAGTTTTCCTGATTTTAAAATCTACTTCAGAGTGATATTACTCCCATACAGAGTAAAAACCTCAGCCTCATTTAAAACTAATTGAAACCTGACTCCCTGAAAGACTGCACTGTCTATAGTATTTGTGCCTATGGTGCTCAATAAAACAATCCTGGGGATTGTTTCAGCTCCTGACCCTGGGGTGGCACACTCTGGCTCACACCCACTACTTTAACTGAGGAACTGTGTCCATACTGAATAGGTTGTGCCTCTGGGTCTCATTCGGGTACCATGTGATGTTCCTATGACCCTGAGAGATAACTGCTATTTTTTTGTAGGCTTTTTCTTAGGTCAAGCTGTCGGACACAATGTGAGGGCTGTGTTGCAGCTTGCCAGAGAGAAGTTTTTATAGAATGAGATTGAGGGCTGCGTGCTTTGCTGTGCGCTGTAAGGATCTGTGATGATATTTCAACACATGAGGACTGTGTAGGTCCGAGAAAGCCAAACCACGTCAACAGTGCTTAATGTAAAATATCCTGAGCATGCTGCCTGAGTTTTGGTTGGAAAGTTAGCTAGCGTGGTCAAAACCAGGCTCAGGATGCAAATTTCCTCCTAGACATTGGCCAAGCTCAGCCTGAAAGTCTAAAGTAGAGCATGAAATACCACTTGGATTTCTATGGAATGTGTGCATTAGCTGCCAGACCAGTGCTTTTTGGTAGTCATGTGGTTGTTACTTAATCATTCTGTGCATTGTTTCGATCTAACCCAGAGCACTACTATGCAAAACATTCACATTTCAAAATACAGAGTAAATTAAATTGGAGTGACCCATGTATTCCCATCCTCTGCAAGAGGCAGGGCTAATTCTGAAGTTTGATCAGGGTGCTCAGCCATGTCCAATCAGGTTTTGAAAGTCTCCAAGAATGGAGATTTTTCAGGTTCTCTAGTTTTATGTGCCAGTGCTTGGCCACACTCTTGTGAAAAATATTATCTGTATCTCCAGCTGGAATGTCCTGTGTTGTGGCTTGCAGCCTCTTGTCTTTTTGCTGTGCCCATCTGAGAAGAGTCTGTGGCTGTTTTCTCTACAATTCTTCTTTGGTTAGCTGAAGATGGTAATTAATTTCCTCTTAGCCTTCCCATTTCCAGGATAACCAAAACTGAATCTTCTTCCAAGGCATATGCTCCAGCCCTGTAAGTATTGAAAAAATATTGAAGAAACAGTGACTTTTACACTGAGAAAATAGTTCTTAGAGCCTGAAGTCAGTCTGTAAATAAAAAGAAAGCTCGGAACGAAACAGGTACTTGAGGCTGAAAGCTAAACCTGGACAAAGGCAAGAATTCCTTTCTGAAAAGGCAAAACCAGTTTTGGCCAAAGAAAATGCAAAATATGCTTTTCCCCCCGTTTCTTTTAGAATTATATCTTTTGCTTAGTCTTTTTCTTGTTTTAGGTATTTTTAAAAGGAGAAAATGTTATTTTTAAACAAAAATTTTTATTTTACAGCTTTTGGCTTTTCTGAACAGAAATATTTTATTGCAAAGAAGTTTAACTGTTTCGATCTATATGGATTTTCCGCCCTATCTTCCAACTACAACTTCTACTCATCAGTTTGACTCAAATTCATTAACACTTCCCTTTAGTTCCATTTTACCATATTCACTATTAATTGATTTTTCTGTGTGTTGAGCTTTAAGAAACATTTTATAGCTTCCAAAAGGTGAAGAGGCATATTTCATTTAAAAAAAATCAAGACCTAAGAAGTCACAGGTGTTGAATTCCACATATTTTTAAAGGCGTTTCCATGATCATGAACCAGTGGGATCACTGGCAATCTCTGACAACTGCACACTGAATTTCTGAGCAGCATCCCAACTTTCTGCCTGCAGCTGTGCTGTCTCTGTGCCATCAGAACGTCTTCCTGGACTATGGCCTTTGACCTCAAGAAAATTCTGCACGTCCCCTTGCCTTCTTTTTTTCCATTCTATTTGTAAAGTCCCTTTGAAGTAAAAAAAATAAAGAGCAGACCTCTAACCTAAGGACTAACTTGTATCATAATTAGGTTTATTATGTGTCATTTATGCAGACTATTCAACAATTGCTTCTCCATTTTTACTGCGTCTAAAATAGTAATTCTATTTCCTGTATTAAAATCATACTCTCAAATCCTCTCATGAGTTGTAGGATATTCTTTGGGGAATTCTACTCAAAAACAGTAAGAAAATGTTCTCAGTACATCAGCAGTCTGTGTGCATTAGGGAAGAAATAACATTTCTTTACAAGACAATGGACTCCTATTAAAATACGAGGTGATACAGTTGTGCAGGTGCCAAAGTGCCTCCAACGGTTACATTCAATTCCTAATTTTTTAGAGTAGTTCTGCTTATGGTGACCATTTTTCTCAAAGTTTTCTCTGATAAATCCTGAAATACTGCATTTCTTGCAGTATCATTTGAACAGTAATGGAGATAGGGGATTTTTTTAAAAGGCCAATGGAGTGTTCATTTATTCTGCAGGGCACAAATAACATACTGCATACTCCTGAGTGGATGTTAGGAGCTTCTCCTGTCTTGTTGGCCCTGTTTCTTTTACATTTCTTCAACCTCAGCTGTTTATGCTCTGACTTACCTTCCTCCTAGACCTTTCAGTTCCCTATGACCCTGCTGTGTTTTTCATTCCAGAGTTATGCCTGCACTCTTGTGCTTTTCTAATTCCACAGTCCCTGTAATTCATTCTCAGATACTTCTTGTTAGTAAAGCTATAATGCTATAATATACAGTATAACTGAATGAAAAACAATATAATATAGTTTAAAAGTTTGCTAGCCTTTACTAGAGTTTACTAGAGTTAGTGCATGTGCATGTTACATCTTGTTTCTATCCTATCTGTGTCATCATAAATTGTCAGACTTGCTACAGAGTTGCCTTACGCTGGTGAAGAATTGGTGAGGCTGGTTGGGAAAAACATGAGCTGAGCCTCTTGCTTATCTTGTACCTGGCTGGAGTAAGGCCAAACAACTGAACGATGTTTAGAGAAAAGTGGAGGCCTCACTGCCCAGTGTTGTTCTAGTGAAGCACAGAAGAGCACCCGTGCCTCCAGACCAGCCATTGGCTTCACTCCCCCTTTCACCATGCAAAACATGACTTGCTATCAATCGGGTCCTTTAAGGAGATGAGTATGTATGAAAAAGCTCTCTGGTGAGTGTCAGACAGCCTTTACTGTTTCTTTTGTAGGTGGAGGAGGACCAAAGTGTTTATTTTACTCTTTGTATCAATTATGAATTCTGAGCAAAAATAGCCGACTGTCATTGAGCGCTGTTTTCTTATTAACTTTCACCCCCTAAGAATGCAAATGAGAAGAGAACATGCCTTACATGTGTTGTCACAGTCACCAAATCCCCACCTGTAACATGCAATTGTTCCCTCCTTTTGATGGGCTAAAAATTATTGTATAAAAGAAGAGGGGCTTGGGGCAGAAAAAGAAAGATAAAAAGATAAGACGGGGGGAAAACACTTCTGCTTGTTTGGGATCGGTCAATGGACTGCGTCTCTCCTCCTTCCCAAAAGGAAGTGTTTAGGTGAGCAACTGTATTGGAGCAGTCTCAGGAATATTTATTTACATATATATATAGATACACTCATATTTATAATAGATCTCTGTTACCATACCTTCAGTCGCTACACATGTTAACTCTCTGCAGTTAGTGCATTTACCATGGTCAATCCAGAACCTGTTTTCCTGTTTCTTCAATAAACCATACTATTTGTGACTCTGGATCATGTAAGTTCTCACTGAACTTGGCCAGAGCTCTGGTATCAGAGTGGTAAGTCACACTGTTCCTGAATCTGTGCTCACACACATTAATATTGAACTTGCTCAGACTCGTACTGTCAGAATTGCACTACTTGTGAACTTGTGCTCATCAAAGTTCTTATTCAACATGGCCACACTCAGAGTGCTGAACTGGTTATAATCATAAATTAAGCCCAGCCACACCCAGCGTCCCCGATCTCTGAGGACCAGCTGGAACACAAAGGGTTTATTTTCTGTCAAATTTCGATACTCTTAATGGAACAAGTGCAAACTGTTCAGGGCAAGTCAATATCGTCAGTATCTTTTTTGATGCATCATTTCCATATTTTTTTTGGTGGGATTAGGTACACCGGCATCCCCTTTATGTGTCCCTTGGGACACCTCTGGAACATTGCTTTTTGTTACTGCTGTAAGGACCCAAACCCTTGAACGGATCAGGCTGGCTGAGAAAAGGAGGAAAGAGGCTCCATCTGCTATATGAGTTAGAGAAGAATGACATCCTGAAATAAGGAAAAAAAATTGACTTAGTGTACTCCATTTTTGGCTCTTCCTTAGAGATCTCATATCAGTCTTGGCTTCTAGGGAGTACTTGGCACATTTCCATCCTGATTAAATTGTCTGTCTAGACTGATAACTATCCAAGCCTCAATAAAATTACAGCAAAAATGCAGCTTTTGGAACTGTCTTCTGAAGAAGTAGAGAACTAGAGTGGTTTAATCCTCAGGAGAGGGGAGAAGATGTTGTGGTACTGGAGAAGGACCTATCAGGAGAGTGAAGAGCAGTCAGAGACTTGCAGTGTTGGAAAATTGTTTGGGGTAGCTTAAAAAGAAAACTTTGGTCTGGTCCTTTGTGCACCCTTCACCAGCCATGGTAGCAATCTACTTGGGTGTAAGGGGAAAGTGAGAGCTGCATTAAGAGTAATAATGACACAAAAATGGCTTATTTCCTTTTATTATCAGGATTCTTAGTCAATTAAGTGACATTTTAACAAGAAGTAACTGATTAGAAACACTGGATGTGGTTGTTAAGATGCTGCAGCAAAGCATTAGAAAATAAGATTTCCAAACTTGCATCCATTTAATGCATTTTGTCTGCTGTAAGACTGTCAGCAGATTTATCCAGCACTGAAAAATGATGTGGGTCACCTAGAAAGCTTTGCGCTGTGGAGTCAAGTAGAAAAACCATGTGAGCAGCAGCCAGAGAAAAAACACCAAGTGTTGGACTGGTGCAGTTCACCATGCCTTCCTTGCATTAATCCCCTCAGTCAGAAGTTACCAAAAAGAATAGCAGGACTTCACACTTCTTTTTGTTTTCTGAGGAATGTGCTGATCACATTTGCATTTTTACTCACTACTAACAATCTGACGGTGTTGAAAACGTAGTCTTTTCCATTCAGCTTCTTTAGATAAAATTCATGTTAGACTTTGCACATCTTGAGCATTAGGTGTTGCTGAACATTCTTTGCAAGTGCACAATTTAAAAAGGGACAAAAAGTGGGCTACAATTTGACTACTTAAATTAACTTTGGATCGTCTAAGTTCTTCAACTGCGTATTTTTTTTATTGTTCATTGAGTTCCCTTGAGAAACCCAATAATATGTGTACTGTACAGAAAAAATAGACAGTTTCTGCCCACGAGAGAGGACAGAATTCCTTTATGAGGAATCTTGGTAGGTATCTTCTATCTCCTCTACTTGGTTCAGAAATATTTATTGAGCATATAGTCCTTGGTCATGTTATCCTTGTCCCATACAGAAATCTTGAATCCTGTGCACATGAAGTCAGTTCTCTACACAGGTACTTAGTGCCCTTTTCCAGAAGTATTTTTGCCATGCTCTTACCCCTTTTGTGCCTCTCTTCCAACTTTAGCACTTTGGTGGCTTTGAAAATTTGGCCTTATTGTAACAAGTGGGAGGAGTTTAAAACTAAGATGGACTACCCGGAGACCAAGGAATTGAAATGCTTCGTAATGGAGAGAGAGGCATAAAGGCTTGCTAAAACTGTGAAATCATACCAAGAAGAAAAATGTCACAAATGGTCCCATTGAACTCAATATGGGTTTTTGTATTGGCATGTGCCAGTGAATTTAAGCTCAAACATCCAGAAACTGGGCTACAGAGAGGCAGCAGCAAGTTCCAAGTGAGTCCCAAAAGGTTTTTTTTAGCTCTACCTCAATGTTGCCAGCTAAGAGATGGGGGGGGGGGGGGGGGGGGGGCAGAAATTTTGTCCATGGGGAATAAATATACATCACCCCACATTTGAAGTTTACATGTGTGATTTTGATTCTGTTTTCCTGACACAAGTGCAGGAGAGTGAAATAATTTTTTGATCCTACAAAAAAAAAAAAAAAGAATAGTAAGAGTATTTTCAAGATGTCATTATTTTTCTTTCTGGTTTTGTTCCTCCTGACACTAGTTAGCTGCAGCACATTAGACAGAACTGCTATTGCACAGCCCAGCTTTTTCTGGATACTAGGCAGCAGTACCACAGGACTCTGCACTCACATGAACCCAAGACAGGAACAGGCATGGGTGGACTGAGAAAGAAGAAAGAAAATAGCTTAGAACTTAGAGGAGGTTTAAAAAACTCTTGTTCTGACCGCTTGGGAAACGTTTGATGCCCAGGAACCTTTGCCGCCAGAGAGCAATGGAAGCCTTGAAGTACACACATCACCCACACAGTTTAAAAGACTCCCTTGTCTGTCACTGAATAACATGGGTTGTTCTTTCCTATTTGCTCTGAATCCAGTGTAAAGAGACCAAAGATCAGTTGTGGTAGTAAGGCTCTCTTAAAAGTATGTGAATTATGCTCCAGATACAAATATTTTAAATATTTTAAGAATTTGAAATATTTGAAATATTTGAAACCTTCTTTTTTTCTTTTTTTTTTCTGTTAGTTGGCAAAACATACCTTTTACAGAAAAATAGATATTTTATGCAGCTTTTTAGGGATCAATGGGTACCTATCTATTCTAAATACACTCATCCATAACGTTATATGTTGCCCTGAGTTTGCAGCTCTTCGATGTTTTCATTTTCTGTAACAGTTTCTCACGCACTTTCTGTAAACATAGCCATGTTTTGTTAACCGTACTTTATTGTTTTTCATTCCATTCTCCTAGGCGGAGACATTTGATGGACTTTTCCTTTAACCAGTGTGATTGAGGGGTGGTAATTTCTCCCTCCAATCCACGGTGGTTTTTAAAAACATATATAGTAAAGCTCGGGGTCTCTGACCCCCTCTTTTTTCTGCTTCTCTCCTGACAAGGTGTCTACGTGGTTCTTTCATGTCCAAGTGCGACAGTTATACACATGACTAAGTTTCCTTTAATCTCATATGCATTCTTCCTCTTACTCTCATGGGGATGAGCATTTTCACTACAGTCTTCAGTGGACAGGGACATTATGAAGTGTGTCTGCATTACTTTCTCCCCATTCCTCAGCTGCATGAGAAAATGACATCTCTTTATTGCTGAAGTGACAAAATAACTTATATTCTAACCATGGTTATGAAAATCCAAAAATAATTAATTACTAACGGTCTTTCAGTAGAGTGCCCCTGAGACCAATGTGGTCTTCAAAAATTATGAGTGAACTGATGAGGAACTCTTGAGATTTGGTTTCTCAACAGAGTAAATGTATGGCCAGGGACTGAGTGGGATCTTTGTATTACCCAGTGCAAGAAATGCAGCAACTTCCAGTCAGCCTGTGCTCACTGCCAGCTGCCCACAGCTCTGCCCACGCATCTGGTCCTCTCCAGCCTGTGGTTCCCAATGTACTGGCTCTTCAAACGTGGGTTTATACTTTTCAGCTCTCTTCATACCAGAAGAAACATGAAAATACTTGAGGTTCATTTTTTAAAGCAGCATGCAAGAATGAGGATGGCACCTCTACAACAGTTTGAGATGGCAAGATCACTGTCTCCTCCTTCATACCTCCCTCCCATTCTGTGAAGAAAAGGTAACCTGAGAGAAATACATGCATACACACACACATATACAGCCCTCCTAAGGGCTGTGGATATACTTGGAAATAGCCAAGTTAAAAACAGACTGTCTTTGATAGGTGGTATGTTTACTGAATAAAATTCTTCATTCACCTCTGTTAAAAGCACATTTTGGCCAGCAAAGAATCAGTTTCCTTTACTACATTAATGGTAAATGCATCATCAGAGCAGATGAGTGGATGAAACAGGAGGAAAAGATAACGTGTAATGACATCATGGGGGGATACCCAGTCTACAGCCCATGCCTTAGGAAGTCCACTGAGACACATGTCCCGTATTGACCAAGGAGTCTTGAAATAAATGATGGCCGAGAATACTCAGTCTGACAGACTTCTCAAGCCAGTACTAATCTCTGATCCAACTAAATCCCAGCTCTACTCACACCCTGTCTCCTTGACTGACCCCCTTTCATTCCTCTGCTTATGTTTTCATGCTTGTTTTACCCATACTTTTTCTTCTCTCCTAACTCTTCATCTGGTCTTTCTTCCTCAGCTTCCCCATTCATCGTGATTTCCAGTCTTCTCCTTTAGATTTGTCATCTGCTCTTGGCTACTTGTTCTAGTGTCTTTTCCTAGACATTTCCCACTATTTCCACCATATCTCATCACTAATTAAATCCATCTCGCTTTCATATCTCCTTCCTGCCAACCTATTTGTTCACTCTCACACTCCTATAGATCTTCTTCTCAATCCCATCTTGAATTAGGTCTAAGGTAACCACACCAATGTTTTCTTTTCTCTTGATTGCCCCCATCCCACTGCTCTCAGTACCTTGGCAACCCATCCCAGCTTTCCTGTCTCATGCAGCACCTTCTGCACCACACCACACACCACGCCACACCACACCGCACCGCAGCGCACTGCAGCGCACCGCAGCGCCCCACAGCGCAGCGCACCACACCACTCTGCACCATACCACCCACAATTACCATAGCACTTCTGTCCTGGCCAGCTCCCCTTTTTTTTTCTGTCCCATACCACCAGTGTTGGGACTGTTGAAAGTGTATGCTTGTTCTCAGATCACAGGCCCGGACCAGCCAGCCATGATATAAGCTTGAATCCTGAAACGTGGCAAAAGTAGTGGGCAGCCTAAGGCTGGAGTGGGTGGATGCACTGGAGTCTCTACTGAAAACATGTTATGCAAAGGCTTCAAGGTTTATAACAGGGATAGACTTTGATAAAATTTTGTGAGGATAACAAGAAGTTTACCTTCGATAAATAGGCCACCCAGCTTGCGAACAGGAAGTCCCTGTACAGAAGGATGAATGTACTATAGCTATTCAAAGAAAAGGCTGCCAGAATATTTTAACATGGTCAAAACAACATGGGTTTTTGGGGTTTTTTTCCCTTAATTGTGTTTTCAGAAACAGCTGAAAGCTTTTGACTGAAGATTTCTACAAAATTTTCCAGAGGCAAACATCCAGCATGGAAAATTCCAGTCTGAGCTATTCATGTGTGGCAAAATTATATGCAGCTGATAAGAGGGAAGTGGGTTCAGAAGTGACGGATAATTGTCATAATAGTGCTACAAGTCCTACTACAGCACACTAATGTATTAAACAGGTAGTGTACTGCTGCTACCAAAGAGTAGCAAAGGAATGTGCAATTTCTGTTAGCTCAGGTAATTATAGCATTTCACTCCATCCATTCACGTCATGGAAATATCAGTTTGAAGCCCAACTGAATGCTTTCAAGGGCATTAAAAAGCACAGACATATGCTGCAGACAGTGTTTTGTCAAAATCCCAAAGATATTTATTTTGGAAGTTTATCTGTATGCAATATGTATGCATGTGACAGTAACCATCTATATCTGTAATACCATTACAGGAACACTAGGTTTGATTCCCTTTCTAAAATGTTTTATCATCATGGTTAACTTAAATGCTTTACTTCTTATGTAGAATAAGAAGACTGGGACCCTTTTCTGTTCAAATATGCAGTATTGCTGTATTCTATGTTTCTGGCAAATAATTACAGAGGGGATAGAGGAAAATTGTATTTTTGAAATGGTTTGAATAGAAAATAGGGTTTATTGTGGTTTACTAACACTCCCTTTCCCCCCTGCCACCTTTTTGTTCTTTTTTCCTGCAGTAGCAGTGGTAGCAGTGTGGGATACCATACTGAAAAGGGGATTAGGACTTTGATCAAGTCTCGAGTCCTGTTCCATTGGGTTGTTCTGGAAATCATTTCTTCTGTGACTCATTTCTCCACCAGTAAACAGCATGTGAAGGTCTTTATTATACTGCAGATTGAGTTTCAATTTCTCATCAACTTCTAGAATGCTGTTAGTTCAATATCTCTCTGTTTGGCCACCAAACAATGCCAGCCTCATCAGTGCTAGAAAATATCCTTCCAGCAGATGGCAGATATTGCTTATCCAATGTGATGCTGTCATTCTGATCAGTACTGCAGCCGTGGGACCTGGAACATCAAGAAAAGCAGGAGCTAAAACCTGAATAACTGATTCTCAAGACACACACGTTTCAAAAAATCTTAGGTAGCATTATTAAAGTTTGCCTTACTTTTTATGCATTTAGGTAGTACAGAATCCCTAGAGTATGCTTTTCTTTCATCACCGGAGTATTTTTTGAAAAAAAGAGGAATATTAGGGTGAAATAATGATTAGGGATCTGTCTGTTCAAAAGTAGCAGAAACTGTTCTCATTTAAACACGTGTCTATGATGTTTGAGTACTAATATTTCCTTTTACTGACTCCCATGAATAGCCACTGATAATGTGAATTAATCAGTTGGTATTCTTTCAGTCTTGAAGTCATTTGGGCATTTTGTAACAGGAGAAACTCATACAAGTCTGGACAATTTATGGTAGATTTAAAGCCGTGGTATGCTTTACAGTAAATCTTGACATCTGCTCTATTTTTACTGCCATTCATCCTACTGTACTCATTAGTTCCCTCCATCCTTTATCTAAGTTTACAGAGCCAGAGAAGTTACAGTAAAGTTCACCTCATGATGTAAGAAGCGTAAAATAGACTAGCTGATGGAGAGCTCTAATTTCACTACAGTGTGCTCCATTCTGTTATTATTTGTCTACTGTTAAGAAAAATGGTCCAACTGGGAAAAGACAAGACAAAGAAAATAGTAGGAAATAGCTTGATAATTTGCAAAAAGTCATCATTCAGTGACCTCTTTTGCAGAGCCTGAGTTATTTTCCAGATCTGAGATATGGTACAAAAGACCATCTTACTTTTGATTTCCATTCTTATTTTGCTTTGACACTTTCTGAATCAAAGCTCTCAGCTCCCACACAGGAGATGCTATACCATCTAGGATTTTGTTCATTAACTGTTCTTCCTTGGTACCTTAAAAATATTCTGCAAAGGAAACTAGTGAGTTTTGTAACACTTTTTTTTTTTTTGGTCACTTGGCAGTTGGTCTTCTTTTTCTCTAGCTGGCTGGGTTATTTTGTTTTTATCATAGTTTAGGAAGCCATTTCTTTCCAGTATTTTATTTTAAAATTTCCTCAGTCCTGTTTCTATCTTTTCTTATGTGAAACATTTTTTAGCCAATGATCAGCTTGTGTCAGGACAGGGATCATCTTCACTCTTAATGTGAAATATCACCTTAATATATAACCTTGCTTAATATGGTTCTGTGAATATAAATTTAAATGCTTCATGAACACCTTGAAGTAAACAGGTCTTCAATTTCTTTATTATGATAACAAGTCTCTTGGAAAAAAGTGGATAATGCCAGCCGATGCTTTGTTGATATTATTACTACTGATGGTATTAGTATGTTGGTAGGAGTTTTACCCACATGTAATGTTGAAGCCATTCCATAGATCAGAAGGATCGAAAGGAGGTTGTAAGGCCATTTTTCCATTGGTTATCTAGTATAAGCTTGAGTGACATGACACCTATTTATCTTGAAGGCTGTTTAATATGAGTAAGAGTTTCAGGATTTGTTTGTGAGTTAAGAGAATTTCCTATGAGGTGTATGCCAAAGGTCAGGTATTGAAAGCGTCCACTAGCAAGTCTAGCCTCCTGCTTTGTAACTAACAGGGATAACTGTGTCCAAGAAACTTCTGGAAAAGTTAAGCTTTCATGCCAGTGTGAAATACAGCATGAAGTGTTTAGTAGCACCTACATCAGCATGTAACATTGGACTGTTAGACTTCAAACATGAATAAGAAGAATTTAGAATGTAATATTTCTAAATTATCTGTGCAGTCAGATGGGGAACCTAAGTGTCAGTAAATGGACTTTAGGTCTTGCATATTATAATTTTTTGTATGATAAAATTTCTATCACACATAGGAAGCAAATATCTCTTGTTCATAAATAGTTGTCTCAGGAGCATGTACATATATTTACAAAACACTATTCTTTATTCCTCTAAGCATACTGTACTGTTGTGTCATTGTCTTGATAAGGATCAGGAGATTATCTTGGGTTTTAATTTGGTTTGTTAAGAACTAACCATTTTGTGCTCTCCCTTTCACACATCTGGAAGGAGAGAAAGACAAAAAAGGGGAAAAAATAAAGGCGATTGACTAAAAACTTCTGCTTATCTTTCCTCATGCCCTGTTCATTGCTGCGAGCCTGACACATAAATGCTTTTATGCAACAAGTGAAACGTCAATCCCCCCTGAGAATCTTGACTTTACGAGGCATAGTTTTTCTTTCTTCTTGAATCAAAACATAAAACCATACATGATATAAAAATTGGTATATCTGTCACACTTATCATTTCACATCTAAGCATCTACACAGATCAAACGTGAAGGAAAATAGCAGGAAAATAACAGTAAGAGGAACTATTGAGGTTTAAATGTGATTTAGTACTGCTGACAGTTTCACTGTGGGATTATAATCATCATAAATTTACATAAAGTTCTTTATATTCTTTGATATATAAAATTAGTTGGAATTTAATCATGTCCTGGACCATTTATTTAGGCATGAGATCTCCAAAGCACGAAGTTACTATATCCCCACATTGCTGGAAATTTATGTACCATATTTCCCAGTTTGAGTGTGCACAGAAGCAAGAAAGGATAGAGAAAGGAGAAGAGAAGGATAGTTGTGGAACCTCTCACAACTCAACACATTATGAACAATCCAATTTGAAACCACATGAATGCTTGCAGAAAGAACACAACTCTTGTTAGAATACACGATGGTGAAAAGAGATAGGGTCAATTTTCTCAGCCATGCTGCAAAGAACTTACATCAACAGACACTCACATTTCCTTTCATTGGAAGCTCTCATGGAAGATAGGTACCTCAAAACTTTGTGTGGCTATCTATCAGTAACTTCATTTCTCCCAGTGCTGAGGGTAACAGCATGTTCTTAATTAATAAGGCTGTGAGTATAACTGTGCAGCACTCAGAGTGAACAGAACAGAAGGCTATTTAAAGAACAGAGAGGGATACTTCTCATTGTCTATGGTGGGGTTTTTTAATAAATCAAAATTGAGCTGTTGGAACCAAACTATGAGAATGAATTTGTACTACAACTGCTATAATTGAAATAAAAGCTTAAATCAGCCCTAAACATAAATGGAGAGCATGAAAACAGATTTGTAAGACTTGCTGAATTTCACTGCATGTAAATTTTTTTGAAAGCACATCATAGCTAAGTTTATTGTAACACTACCCTTCCTTCAGCTATCTGCTCTACTGTGGCTGCCTTTTTGCTGCGTTCCCCTTAAGGTGCCCCTTTATCTTTTCTGAATTATTTGCAAGGAACTATGCTTCTCTTTCACACTCTTTTCCAAGGACGATCTCAGATGTGAAACCTGTGGAACATCTGGGAATTATACAAATCTGTGGAACCATAGAACCACATGAAACACTAATTTTCTCCAAGAAATCTTTCCCAAATTGTCCAAGTGTTTCTTCTTAATGTTTAATCTTGTTTGAATCTTTAAGACTTTATCTGCTTATAGTTACTACAGAAATATTTGCTCCTATTATTTAATGTTTTTCCTCTCCCGCTTATCATTTGGTCTTCTCCCAAATTCTGTTTTACATCTCTTAGGGCAGGGGGAGCATCTAACTCTGTTTCAGCAGAGCTTGCTACAGCCAAATTCATAAGTTTCTGTAGCTATATATACATGACTCAAGACTTCTTAAGTGTCTAGACCCAAAACATTTACCCCTGGTGAGTCATGCTGCAGGTTTCTGTGTAGCCTGGTGACCTGGCAGAGACTCAGCACCACTGCAATGGGATACCCCTTGCCCTCTCAGAGGGAATGGGACCGGAAGCCGATTTATCAGAAAACTAGCAGAGGAGAATGCAAATAGCTAGGTGCTATTTTAGCTCCCCAACCTGGTTTCTTATGGTGTTGCAGAGAGTGTCAGTGCGGTGCCACCCTAAGAGAAAGCATAAAAACACAGCTCGAGGTATTTGTGAGGTATTTGGGAAGGCTGTTCCTGCCCAGTTTGTTATCAGCTGAGCATATGTGCTCAATCAGTGAAGAAGTGATAGCACAGTCAGTCGCCCTCCAGGTGAGCCCATCTGTCCAGCAAACAGGGATCCCAGCTCTTCAGCCTTCCCAAGAAACTGCCCAGTGTGAATGCTTTCTCTGAGTGCATACCATTTCAGATGAAACAAAGCTTGGCAAAAAAAGGTACAAACTGCAATACTTTGCGTCTGCTGTATGTAAATATGATTTAAGAATCCCTTGCTCTTAATGTCAGTCTTTGCTACCTTGCTGACCAGAGTCAGCTAAAACTAGCATTTGAACTCTCCTCCTGGGTGGGAAAGATATATGAGTAGTTGTAGCTGATAGGGCGATGGCAGCTAATACTTGAAATTATGACTATCTTTTTTGGCTTAAATGCTATTAATTAAAAATGCTAGTAAAAATGGTAGTAATTTCTTGTAAACAAAGAAAAATTTTCAGCCTTCCAACAGTAAACTTTATGGAAATGGGCATCTCCAGAAATCCCTGATGGGAAATACAGGTTCCCTAAAGTGAGCTGAGGTGAGAAAACAATTTCTGCATGAATAATCACAAGAAGAATAACACCCCAAATCTGCTGAAACCTTATTTGCTGCTACCCAATCCACTTCTATGCCACCAAGGTCTGCAAGAACTTTGTTAAGCCCCAGCTGTCTGGTGGTGGTGCTGGAGCTGGTGTCCTCCCATGGTCTCTGACAGCAGCCTACCTCCTCTCTTTGGAGCCAGATGCCACTCCCCTGACATTGTTTGACAGAGTGTTTGTTGACAGTCTGTTTATATTGCTGAAGGAATACACAGAGCTACATTTGGTATCCTTTACTTCTGTATTAATGGCCACAAATCTGTACATCCATACTCTTACTGCCTCACTGTCCTAACCTTAACCTAACAATACTCATTCTCTCATTTGTTCCCAAGTTCCTCCTACTACAACTCCTGTGTTATTTATTATCTTTCTCTCCCTCTCTGCCTTCCACTTTCTTGATCTCAATACTCTGGTGTCTGCTTATGTAATTGAGAAGGATGGAAGAAAAAATTAAGGTATTTGTTTTTATGTAAACTCTGATCTAAAAATAATATTAACTGCATTATTGCTAGAAAAACTTTAGCACTCTAAACTGTTAGAACTTTTAAAATATTTAAATGCTTAACATTGAATCTAACTTTATTTCAGCTTTGGATATATGGAAGGGGGTTACAGCATTCATACTGTAAACAAAGAAAAGCCAACACCAGTAGGACTGGCACAAATCATATTGCAGTCCAAAGCAACTCTGCTTTGTACTCTATTTTGTAATCTCTTTTATCTTTCATCTTTTCATTTTTTTCTAAATTTGGTTATTTTATCTGCAAGCACTTAAACTTTTCATAGTTTTCCATATGTGAGACATTCCACAGGATCCGATGATCTTAAATACAGTGTGTTTAAGAGGCCCTGGTCCTTTTGAGCTGTTACACACACATACTTAGCATGGGGTATTGCAAGAGATCCCCGTGATCTGTGAGAAGTGAATACTTTTACAGGATCATGGCCCTAAAATGTAAAAGCTTCAAACTAGGGCACAAGTACTACGTTTGTTTTGAAAATGCTATGGTGTTGTGCAGCTAAATAGACATGATCTGTGATAGTGGTCATAGCATTGCTATTCATGAAGTAATTACCATCATGTTTTCCTTATAAAGCTATATTTAACCAATACCCCTCATTAAATTATGCCTTAGTTTCTGGTTATTTTTTGAAAAACTTTCCCCACTAAAGAAGCATTCAGTGCCTCTTGCTCATTCCTTGCAATGTGGCAGTGGCTTTGGACAGTAGACTGAAGAGTGGAACTGATATGGAGAAATTGTCAGAAAAACCCGGTGCTACCTACATAAACATGCTGCTACATGAAGGCAGGGGTTGTCTTTGTTCTGCAAGTTATGAGCTCATACGTCAACATGGGAAAACAGATGTTTAGATGAAAAAAATAATGAAAAGGCAGAATGAGGAACATGTCCAAGTTCCTTTGGCTTTTGTTCAGGTGTTCCATGGACAGAGCTAATGGGAATCATGTGGAGTGGCTGATTATCATTGGAATCAGATGGTCTTTTTGTAACTGTAAAAAGGGAAAGAAGCAATTTTACTCTGTATACACACATTTTTGATTTACTGCTGGGCTTAGTTAAAATAGTCTTTCACTGCTTATTATGAGAAGGATAGAAGTTAATTTTCAGAATGTACTTAATCCTCTTCTGTGGAAGAAAAAAATTGTATCATGACATTAGTAGAAGATCACCAGATGTCTTCTGATCCTGCCTGTGACTACTGAGATGAAAGACCTGACTGTCTTGGCCTTTGCTCCTCAGGTAGTCATCTGTGCAAAATGACAGCACTTTTTGCACATTTTAATACAGACATGAGACTCTGCTCAATGTGCAATACTCTGGAAAATCATTTCCTATAGTGTCCATTTGTTAATGCCTTCCAGGCCCAGTTCTTAGTCTTGACTGAAGTGCTGCCATGCTCTTTTACTTCAAGAGATATGTTCCACATCTTCTTCTGCCTTCATTTCCTCCCTATGATGCTGTGGGCTAGTTTCTTCATGGCCTATGATGTGATTTGTCATGTCTGGCTAGGAAATCCATGTACTCCTAAAGAATATTTTTTTCAGGGGTTCTCTCTTCTCTTCTCTTCTCTTCTCTTCTCTTCTCTTCTCTTCTCTTCTCTTCTCTTCTCTTCTCTTCTCTTCTCTTCTCTTCTCTTCTCTTCTCTTCTCTTCTCTTCTCTTCTCTTCTCTTCTCTTCTCTTCTCTTCTCTTCTCTTCTCTTCTCTTCTCTTCTCTTCTCTTCTCTCTTCCCCTCCCCTCTTCCTCATGCTCCTCTCTTGCAGGCCAATTCACACATTTGCTTTCTCTGATCAGAGTGTGAAATGCCCTCCCTGTTCCAATAGGTAAGATACCAAATATTATTTTTCTTCTATTGCTCTCAGTTTCAAAGAGCAAACAGAACTTCCTATTGCAGGGAATCATTTTTATTATGACTTTGGGTTCCCTTTTTTTTCAGTTGCCATAGAGTCATGAATCCTGATCCTCCTACACCTCTCCCAACCAACCACTTTCAGATGCTATCTCAGGGCACAGTGTACCACGGAACATTCTGGTAGAAAATTATATTAAAGCAATAAGTTATATCACAGTCTTTAAACTGAGAGTTTCATGCAGCTAAGTTTTTTGAAAGATAAGAATCTGCAGCCTACAAAGGACTGCTGAGTGCTTGTGCACTGAGAAATGGCTTAGGTATATTTATAAAAAGTAATTGTTGGATAATCTGATCTAAAGCTTCCCTTGCTTGTCAGATTGCCAAAAGATAAGTTTATAGTATTACTTTAACATTATTTCATTTTATTAATTTCATTATTAAGTCATTTTTGCCCAAGACAATTCATACTGACCTTAAAAAGAAATGGAAACAAATTATGCCAGAAGTAAGAGTCACCAAGGGAAGGATGATACACAGCTGTCATCCATTTATCCAGAGAAACAATATTAAGGGCTCAGTTGTCAGCTGCACTAAGGCAGGGCTCAGCCCAGCTGGGACTGCAGGGGAGCATTGATTTTGTTCCTGGGAAAAAATCGTCCTCAGATTAGTTGGGACTTAATACCTATTAAACCAGCTTTGCACTTCCCCAAACCACCAAGTTTCTTCCTTGGCCTTTGGGGATCATATTCTTCTGCTCAAAATGATTTCAAGAGCAGAGAAAAGTTTCTCAATTTTTTACCTGAAGTTTGCCAGATTTTCCTTCTCTTGCTCCTCTCTTTGTTTGACCAACTGTGGTAACTTCCTAGTCTTCTGGTATTTCTTGTTTCTAGGTCTTTGGTTTTGTTCCAGCTTAAAAGCATCCCTTTCTCTTTTGCGACCACCTCCTGACCCCAGCTGTCCTCAGCTCCTGGTAGTTGTTAGTGTCATGATGGCATATCTCCATGGGACCTGGAGCAGAAGACCAGAAGCCAGCAAAGACATACTTGGTCTAAAGTGAATCTAACAAAATCTGATTTGTCACCAACTACACCCAAAATGTCTTTAGGGCCATCTCCACATGTTCTTTTTATTTCTCTGACTGCCCAAAGCTTCCTAGAGTGGTTAACTTCAGACAGTATATGATTGTATTAAAACTCAAAACTTGTTTGCTTGAGCATTTGATGCTTGCCAGTCAGCACTCAGAACAAATAGCCCAACGCTCCCCTGCAGAAGACAGCTGAAGCCACATTTGGAGACATGGCAGCATTAAAAATCCAGTCAGTGATTGACAGTCTGGCCAGACTTGGGATGTGTGCTTAAGGGAAGTTTCCTTTTGGTTCAAACTCAGAGTGTAGTTGCTTCAGGGTAATGCGAAACTATTAGAGACCAAAGTTGCAAGAATTCTTTGCTTCACCTTCCTACTAGGGAGTAAAGACTGGCCAACAGGGTGCTCCATCCTGCCAGGAGAGGGACTCTTTCTCTCCCACTGCCTGAGAAAATCCAGCACACAAAACTGCGTATAGAGGATGGGATTAGTTCTCAAGTGCTTAAAAGATGTAAAGCACTGAAAAGCTGCTCAAATGCCAGTGTGAAAGGATTTGTATTCCCAGATGGCAGAGAATGAACTCATAAAGTGCTAGTCATCACCTAAGGATGAAATCCATCTAATCTTAGGAATAGAAAGTATAGAGCTTCAGTGGGGGAAGCTTCTAAGATTAAACCTTTGCCCTCCTTCTTGAAGGGCAGCTGTGTACTCATTTACTGCACAGTCAGAGCACGTGCTTACATAGAAAATGCCTTAATGTGACAAAGCTATAGGATTAGGAAGGAAACTGTGGATTTCTCTACCCTATCTCACTGTTCTTCTGCTCTTCTCTCTCCAAAGTGGAGTTATACAACTTCTGCTACCCCTGAAGACTCTTTGGCCACAGGATAAATGTGGGTTGTGTTTTAACCTAAATTATGTCATATAATGATCTACTAAGAGCTGGTTTTAATAAAGGAATTAAAGAAAATGAGACTGCTGACGGACAACATGATGAACATTCTCAAATTCCTTCTACAATATTGATTTTATTCCAGTTTCTCATTAAAAACATTTGCTTGTTGTATACATAAACTATTTCTGCAACAGTTGAAGTCATCCAGTGAGCCATGCACAATCCAAATGTGAGTTCCAGGCCTCTGTTTTCAGCAAGATAATTGTGTTGGATAGAAACCTCGGTGATGTCAGAGATTTAATATGTCAAAGCAGGAACAGCACACAAACATAAAACTGAAAGAACTTTGGAGAGACTCCGTTTAGTAATACCACCAAAGTAGTCAGCCTTGCACAGGAAAACGAAGCAGTCAATGATTACCCTCTGCTGGTGCCAAATTATTGACTCCAGGATTATACGTCACCTAGAAGCATAAAGAACTGGTTAGTCCAAAGGTAGGCATCCTGTCCTGACAGATGGAGGAGTTCTTTAAAAAACCTTTAGGAAAGGAGAAGCAAGAAAAGGTTTTTTTCCTTGGTAGAGAGGTTATCTTTCCTCCAAACTTTGGCAATCAAGATTTGAATCAACTGCTATGTAAATGGCAAAGGCACCTGAGGGAGTCTGTCTTATAAATGGGATATTGCTGGAGGATCATGTGGGCGTTCTTTTTAGGGAATATTTAAATGTGAATACTGAGATTTGGGGGAGAAAAATAGAGAAAATACAAACTAATTTCAGCTTTCAAGGTTAGGTTTTTTTAATTAGGAAGTAGTATTTTTCAAAGTATATGGTAATGGAATTCTGATTGATAATAAAATTGGAATAATATTCCAATATCGGAATGCAGACATGAGAAAAGCATTTGTGAATAAACCAGTTTGTAGCTAGAACTTTTTAGTACTGTAATTTGTGTGGTAGTCTACTTGTATTATACTTTAGAGCTGAAATAGAGTATTATTTCCCAAACATGAGAATTCTTGGTGTATCTTAAGGAACATTTCAAATACAGTAATAGAGAGCTGCAAATAAAATTAGCAATGTTCCTACGTAATCACATCCAAAGATAATGTAGAGATTTCAAGGAAGACACATGGAGACCATTTCATTATTTTAAAAGTGTTAATTGACCTTTTATTTGCTTAGAAAATGAAATGAAAAACATTGGCTTAAGATAAAAGATCAAATTAACTACCCCTCTGAGAAAGATTTTTTCTTAAGAGACTTTATTAAGACTGAAAATAAAAACATTTTTGACAAATTAATGAAAAAACCTGACAAATACAGACAGTTCCTGAGGCACAGGAGCATGAAGAGCTGACATGCTAGAGGACCACTGTGGTATTTATGGTATCAACAGTACTTTAATCTGAGAGATTCACCAATATTAAAATTTAATAACTAAAAATAATAGAACTCTTTTTTTAGTACCACAAAGATATTATTTCTCCCTTCAAGAAAATACTTCAGTATCTTAATCAAACAGTAGAGTAAATTTAAAGGTATTAAGATTTGGAAAGCGAGTACTGAGCCTCTCCCTACTGTGCATTAAGTATACTGATCAATAGAAGTTTTTTCAAAAGAAGTGAAAAGCCCCCCATATTACGCAGTCTAAAGAAATTGAGGTGCTTATGTTTCTCATGTATCATTATTGATGAAATATTTCTACAGAAACAGCAGCCATTAATTTCATGGATTTTACAACATCCTATAAGCCAACTTTTTTTCGCGCAAATCTACTGGGATTCCACTAGGAATGGAGCTTGTTCTGGTGTTTTCTACTTTTTGTGTTGACTGCAGAGCAGCAGGTATCAGGCAGCGAACCCTGCAGAACAGATCCTTTTGTAAGGCATGAGCTCTGGGGCCAATCCAAAAGTCAGTGCACATGCAGTGCTCCCGCAGTTGTTACTGGACAACGGACCTGAGTAAGGAATGGAGCACTGTGTTATTGCACAACTAAACTTCTCCCATCTACATAAAAGGAATTTTAGATTTAAATCATCTCGTGAAGAAAAAAACTCATCCTAGGAAGAGCAGAAAAAGAAAATAAGGAACTGTTGATGGAAAAGAGGAATTGTATGTTCCTAAGATGCCAAACAAGCTATTCTATCTACACAGCACAGAACAAAGCCATGAAAAGGTACTTTTTTGGCTGCTGAGAGCACGAGAGACATGTCAATGTGGCATTATACTTGTGTCAATTTGTTAATACAACAACTGTGCCTCTGGCTCCAAGCTCTGTCACTGCCATTGGCCCATGGCCATCACACTCCATGGACCAGAGCAGAGATCTGAGAGTACAAAAGTACAACCAGCTGCACATTGGCCAGATTTTCATGACCATAGGCTGATACTTACAAAAACACCCTGAAGCAAACTTCAGGTTCCATTTCAGCAAGGTTGGAGGCAAATATTTTGCCTTGCCTCAAGAGGTGTCTCGTACACACACTTGTAAAAAATCTGCAGCTCCATATAGGAAAAAAAAGCAAAATGAAGAGGAGATCAGTGTAGTGAGCTGACAAAAACAAACCCAAGCAAATTGCAGCTTCACATTTTGGGTTTATTTTGAGCCCTATGGTTTTTATATTGATTTCATACGTCAGTTATATGAGGGTTAGGGGATTCTTACTGGAACTCCTGAATATCTTGTGTTACAGCTCTGGAAAAGTTCCTTGGCTGTTTGCCACTCTTTCCAGTACAATGTTATGGTGTGACAGATGGATTCAATAACAGTGCCTAGCAATCCAGAGATGTGAACCACAGGGGGTGCGGGACTTAAGTGTCACCATGGCTTGTGAGAGACTGCTGTCCTACATGTCAATACATGTTTTCAGGAGGAAGGAAGTGGTCATCTGGCTATAAAGGTGCACCAGTCTAGTTTTTTATGGCATCACTCCTTTTGGAAGTAAGTAAGCATTTCTGTCCCTGTAAGTGCTGGAGAATGGTAGTAGGTTCGCAGATACTCCAGGGTAGCATCAGCTTGTGACCACAAACTTCAGCATGTGGGGAGAAGGACAGAAAGGTGGGATGCAGTTTTCTGCAGCTGGAAAGGGACCACCCACTATGTAAGTTGAATTTGCCTAATACTCTCCCTAACCATCACTGGCAATGTGTGCCAGCCTGGGTCTGACCTCCTATGTATGCTTCTGATTTTGTTTAGGCTCTCATTTAATCTGGCTGGAAGCATGTGTCTGTGTAGTGGTCTGTCAGCCCATGCATCCTCTGCTGTTCTTCTGAGAACCAGTGCAATATACTCAGGGTCTTCTGCTTCAGCCTGAACTGCAAAAAATGTCAGATTATCAGGACAGTTCCCAAGCAAACCAAAACTATGAAGCAGCATTTTCTCAGCACCATGAGACAGACTGGCTCTGTGCAGTTGCAGTGGTAAAAGAGCAATGAGGCAAGAGAAAAGCAAAGGTTCTCAGTTGGCCTTCATTCCATGCTCTTTAGACACTGAAAACACAAATTGAAAGGCTAGTTTAAAGCCATTTGCTGTTAAAAATCAAGTTGCTGTTTTAAGAAACCAGGATCAATTTACTGAATTCTTATGTATTTTCTGTGCAGGACATGATCAAGAGTTGTTTTTTCATCTCTCACCTACATTTTCTAACTGGGGAGGCTATTTTAATTATTCAGCTTCATTCACTGTCACATGAACTAACTGTTAACCACCTTCACAGTGTGTAGCCCCTGGGAGCTAAAACAACATTTATTTTATTCAGAAAGAAAGTAGCTGCTGAGGCTACTTTAAAAAAATAGTGACTTAAGTTGTGAAAGCAAAAGGTCAACATCTAATTTATAGGGGCTTGTGATGTATGTAGAAACCGGTCTCTGTTCTATGGTCTTTTATATTAGGCCAAATTTGATGCAGTTACATGTACTCTGCAAAAACACTCCAGTGATTTGTTGTTGAGATGTTGACTATAGAACAGTTCCTTGTGACTTTGATGTGAACAAGAAAGTATTTCAGCTAGCATAGCAGACGTCTGTGTAAGGCTGATCTGCTCTGGGTTGTGCTTCTGCATGTTATGGGATGTGATTACTATAAAATTGCGGACCACTGAGAACCAACTCACTGTAATCTAGGAGTGATGAGTGGTCTTAGAGCCTTATAGCAAAGGTAAAAAGACATTCCATGATTTGCTGATCGATTCCTCCCATTTCACTGTAGATGCAGATTACTTAGGCTAGGGGATAGCAACCAGCTCTCCCTTTTATGTGAGTTGTCTGCATATTTATCTACATCTATAGGTTACGCATGCTGGGAGTACTTGGCTGGCTCCTCACCATGTGAAGCCCTAGGGACATTCAGGATGGCAGCATCTATCTCAAATGCCTGCTTTTGTGGGCGCTGCTGGGTGTGTTACAGACACTGAAGCCAGTTCAGGCTGAGCAGCCTGGGCACAGTGAGCTGTGCTGGACCTGGCAATGCCCGGAGTCACCCAGGTGGCTCTTCCCCAGGCTTCCCCTCATGGCAGGTTCCAGGGCAACTTTTCGTCTCAGAGACAGCACTGGACCCTGCATTCCCACGGCACTGCATCCTGCATCCTGGCAGTTCAGGAAAGGAGTCAGGATTAGCAGAATTTTTTGAATTTTCTAAGGTTTTCTGTTAAAAGTAGCATCTCAGTCTCTTATCATTCAACGTGAATGGGAAGTGAAGCTGTTTCTCAGATGTTTCCCTGACCAGCCCTTTGTTTTCCGGGCACTTTCATAAACTGTAGCCAACCTTCAGCTTCTCAAATGCCAAAGCAGCCTGATTCTGCAAATTGCTAAGCAGCTGTGCAAGTCATACCTTGAACTGCAATGAGAATGGAGTGTGTCATCATGCAAAAAAACCTGTCCCTGCTGGGAGCATTTCTAGTAGCTCAACCAAGCCATTAAAATCTATCAAGAGCACTATTCTAAGAAGTCTAGAAGTGTGTGTGTGTATATGCGTGGTGGTGGCAGTGTCTATGCAAAGAGGAGCTGCTGTCTCCGTGCCACACTCAGTGTGTGAGGCTTTGATGGACGCGCACAGATCAAAAGCACGGTGTGCCTGTAGATGTGACACTTACGGCCTAGGAAGTGATGTTGTGGGTTTCTGCCGTAAAACAATAGAATTTACTTTTTCCTTGTCTTTTGCTTTTTGATCTTCACTTTCTTTCACAGGAATATGAAAAAACGATGATAATAATACTGACTCATATATCCTTATTCTCTAGAGGAAAAGAAAGTTTTGTATTATTTGGAAGAAGCCTGTACTGGACATCAGCTCAGGATAACTGCCCAACACATGTTGAAAATCAAGCACCAAAGGAATCCAAAAACTCAAATGCATGTGTGTCACAGAAGGTATAGAGGGGTTATATGTTTCTCCAGAAGAAAGCAAATGCTTCTGAAAAACCACAAGAGGCCATGTCATATAAAGGGGGCTGGGGCTTAGTTTCCCTCAGTTTAACTGGTCACTTGGGAGAAGACATAGAAGGTGAATGAGCTATATTGCTGCACAAAATTTGACTTTCCAAAGCTAGAGATGTATTTTTAAGTTAGAAAATGTCAAGGCTACATTCACTAGATGAACACATTTAAGTTACCATTTCTCAACTTTCATGCCCATGGCTCTTCCCTGAAAGCAGTGCCAGCTTTATTCACTAGTTGGCTCACCAAGGATGGTGTGGCTGTGGCCAGCTGGTTTCTTCTTTCCGTTGCCACAGCCTCTTTTCCTGGAAGATGTTTTTGCTACAGAAGTCTGAATTTACCCAGAAGAAACTGGCAAGAAAACTTGCATTAATTTAATTCTGTATACCTTGAGTTGCAGTGAACCAACCAACAACAAATTGAAAGCACTTTCACATAAACTGTAGCAATATCAGCTGCTAGCATTCCAGAGCCCTTCACTTCTGGAGTCAAAGGTGTCTACTTAAATTGCTAAATAGATTTCTATTGTTATAATTTTTCTAACTTAAATACTCTGCTTGAAAGCATTTTTCATACGTGCTCCAGTTGCCATAGCATCCATCTCTGCACAGTTCAGCTACTCTTCTGCCCCTGTTTCATTAACAACTAAAATTATAATTTCTTCAGGAAAAAAATTGTTTTTTTGACAAAATGTAGAGTGCAAATTAAGATGGCCGTAATAAAGGCTCAAATAAATTCCTTGTCTGGTAGCATACTGAAAATACCTAATTCCTGGCACAGCAAATATATTGTGGAGTTCACTCTTCATTAAAAAGCACAAGCAACCACAGTACCAGGATGTGGGTAGTCTTAAAGACTAATGTGTACATTTGTGCAGATACAGTCTTCTGGGAACCAGCTTGTTTTAATCATAAGAGAACCCTTCAAGTGAATTTAATGAGGAGTTGGTTGAGGAATTTATTCTGAAACTTTAAACTATGTGTAAATTCCTGAGGATCAAATTAAGTTGAAGGTAAATAATGTTCAGAATGGTGTTTCAGTCAAGGCTGCCTAAAAGCTGGAGACACAAAGATCCTGCTTAGAGAACATTTATTTTCCAGCTACAAACCTCCTTAAGGAGCCCAGACAGATGCCATATGTTGATGATAAAACAACATCTTTCACAATGTGACATTTGGAGCCTGCTCAAAAGATCAGTCATTTTTGTCTTTTCTAAGGTTGTCACCTTTAAAATAAATGCCAAACAGTTATGGACTGGAAAAAGAGTAATTGCCAATAGTTATAGGTGTCATCACTGATGAAACATCCATAAGCAGATGTTTTTCTTTACATGCAGGGAAGTTCAGGATAAAAGAAATACTGTGACAAGGACAGCTGTGTCAAGGGTGCTTTAAAAGATCCTTGTACTGAGCTCTTCTTCTCTCAGTGAGAGAATGCTTAGTCTACATTTTAAAAAAAGGTGCACTTGAAGATATTTTATTTAATGATTTACCTTTTGAATCATATTATTTATTTGAAGTTCTGAAGTACACATATACACACATGCACATGAACACAATACCCTCTGTTTCCCTCTCTCATTTTCATAGAATAGAAACACAAAATGGTTTTGGTTAGGAGGAACCTCTAAAGGTAATGTAGTCCAACCCCCTGCAATGAGCAGGGATGTCTTCAACTAGATCAATGGCCTTGAATGTTGTCAGGGGTGGGGCATCTACCACCTGCCTGGGCAACCTGTGCCAGTGTCTCACCACCCTCTTTGGAAAAAATTTCTTCTATATATCTAGTCTGAATCTAACCTCTTTTAGTTTAACACCATTACCCTTTGTCCTATCACTACAGGCCCTATTAAACAGCTTGTCCCCATCTCTCTTATAAGTCTCCTTCAAGTATTGAAGGCCGCAATATATTTTCCCTGCATTTTCTCTTCTACGGGATGAACAACCCCAACGCTTTCAGCCTGTCCTCACTGAAAATTTTTTCTGCATGTAGTTGATCATTCACTGGGTGGTGTTAGCAATATACATTGCCTGTGCTTGCTATCTGGACACTGTCATTTAATGCAAAATTCTTAAACAAAGAAGTGTCTTCTAATAATGTCAGATATGCAGATGAAGCAAAGTAAATATCTAAAGGCTGAGTTGGCATCATAAGGTGCGGCTTGATCATGTAAGTGCTCGCTGGTGTATCTCACAGATCTGCAATTTCAAATTAAATTTCTCCAATATTAATGGGGAATAAAAAAGGTCTTATTTCACCTTCCTGAGCAGCATTTTTGGGTGGAAAATTTCAGAGAAACAGACAAAATGGAAAAAACAGATACACTCAAAAGATATAGCTTATGCATATCCTTAATGTGTGTTACTTTAGAGTATACTGAGCTGATGCATAAATGGTTTGAAAATATATGGAGCTCGTATGGTCTGTGTCCTGGTCTTGTCTCTTTGTCAGTATTTATACAGTGTTCAGAAAGTTCTCAAGCATGTTGGAGGACAAAAAACGAAAGGTGCCTCCAAGCTGCTGAAAGTGTTTCCCTGTGTCCTGGATATGCGCCTGAATAACTCATAGAAGTCCCACAGGACTTGGAAGCCAACCTGCACAGGAAGAAAGGAGTTCAGAGTAGGTGTAATGAGATGCTGGCAGATGGGGCAGGAAGAAATATGGAAGGAGAAGGAGCTGGCTTAAGCAAATGGTCATGTTGTGGTTCTGCTGCAAATAATCTGAATATTTATTTCCTTTATTTAGGCCAGAATCTTGCAAACTCTTGCATGGGGAAGCAACTTTATACACATGAATGGTCCCATTCAATTCAAGACACAAGCTCATTACCAAATGATAGATACCGACATCTCTGTAAGATTACAGCCTTACACTGACAGTGTGCTTGTTTCTAGTTTGTATGTCACTTCACATGCTGGTGATTATTAACAAATATCCGTGGGGGGAAAACATGAGGGAAATCACACAATTTAGTTTAGGAGGGTGGAGTAATCCAGGAGACTCTGTTCTGATAGGAGGGAGAGCCTTGGAGACTATACAGCTGAAAGGGATAATGAGGCAGCACTGGCTTGAAAAAAAGCAGAAAAGTGGGATTCAGAGGGTAACAAATGTTTGAGCTACATAAAAAGCTCTTCTTATGGGAGTTTTTGACAAGGACCTCAGCACTGGAATGAGAACAAGATGAGCATCATGGTGCTGAGAACTTGATAGTAAAAAAGCAGCCAAAAGGAAAATAATATAAAGTGCAACAGAAGTACTTATGGGAAAAAAGGATTTAAAGAATATACTACATTTTCCAAAAAGGCAGGCATCAGATAATCTGATTTGGTTATAAAGTGCAGAGAACTTACCCCACAGAAAGCTTTGAGTTTTTTGTGAAAAAATCGAATAGTCTGGATAAAAAGGCTTAGAGCTGAATGTTTTTCAACATGAAAAATATGATGTGTTTTTTATTTTTTTAAAGAAAAAGGTTCCATGTCCAAACACTTTAACTTAGTTGTAATACCCCTTTCTTGTAGGAAGAATATGTAATCAGCCTAAAGGACAGCTGAAACCATTGGGAAATGCAGGTGATAACTATGTCAGAAAAATCACATCCTAATTGGCTACAGCATGCTACGTGATTGCTAGAAGCTTTAATTCACAAAAAGGGCTGCAGAGCAAGGCATGGTGATCATGAGGTCTCTATTCCCAGTTGGCCTCCTGCTGGAAGTGTGGGGAAAGTTGAAACCCTGCTGGCCACCTTACAAGAATAACCTCTCAAGCAATGACACCCCTCATCCCACCAAAATCACTACGCTGGCAGATGATAACTTCCCCTAGTATTAATTCTCACCTGATGTGCAATAGAGCCAGCTATGAAAGCCTGGCTTACAGAGTTTGCTTTGCAGTAACGGCGACTGCCTTTGGGGCAGCTGCAGTGGTGCTGTCTCCAGCTACCCACACCACCTCTCTCCCTGCATTAATCTCCAGCCTGGGCAATAGTTGCTGATTGCTACTACTGCTACCCTGAGACATTCAGTAAAATAAAAAATTGAATGTCAGTTTATTGATATTATATTTATTACACATCATCTTGTAAACAACTGGAGTTCATCTGCTGCATCACTAAGAGCTGACCTGTCCTTGCATCAGATCTGAGAGTCCCTAAGACATGGCATAGTAGGAGAGTTCATGGATGAACCACCACAGCATCTCTAGGCAAAGTGTCCCCATTCATCAATGTGAACTCATAGTCTCAATTCTCATCAGGGATAGTGGTAAAATCTTACAGGCTGTCTTTCCATGACCGTTTTGCTGTCACACAGTGTTGTCAGAATTAGCTATTTAAGAGAAGTGCAATGTTCAGAAAGTGTTACTATTTCAGTCTTCATGGTAATTTGTCCGTACTGGAATTGTATTTGTGATGGTGGTTTTGTGGCATGGAATCCTGTTTACTACAAGTTGAATTGGGATCAACTGAAACAGTGAATACTTTCAGCAAAAATACAGTTGGAGAAACTCTTTGTAACAGAGCATTAGAATAATGATAATTTTTCTTTTTATTGTAGGTCTTTCTAAAATATCTTCTTTGCTTGTGTTTCTTGGCAGGCAGAAGTCCATGTCCCCACACCACTATTAGCCATGCTTGCAGTGTAAGGAGGAGCCACAGTTCTTTGTGAGCTCCTCACAACTAAAAATTCTCTCCCCCTTTTGCTGAAGCTGTGGAGAAATCCTAAACAGCCCAACACAGAACCATCATTGAGGGACTTTCCAGACCCACAGGCTGTGAAGATCACACTGGTTTGTGGACTGCATCCTGGACATGGGGGTAGAATGCCCCCATGGACCCACACCTTGAGGGTGATTTTCCTCTGTGGTTAGGGAGCCTTCACAAAGCTATACACTACCTACCCGCCACAGGGAGGTCTTCTTAATGTTCAGATCTTTGCATAATAAATAACTCCTGAATGTGAATCAAGACAATTAACTCTATGGCTACAGTGCAGGGGACTTTCTAATGTTGACTTAAGCTATGTTGGAGGCAGAATGAATATTCTGCAGCAACCCTACAAGGCAGGAGATATAAAACAATTGACTCACAGCATTTTCTAAATGTTCTGATACCTTCTAAATGAGCTCCATCAAGACTGAGACACAGAGTTCAGTTAATTGTGGTTGTCGAGACATTGCAAATGATCCTTCCTATGGCTGTTTTAATTAAAACACCTGCTTTCTAGTTTGTCATGTCAATATTGCACCTGTTTATTCTGTGAAAATACAAAGTAATGGTTATGAAAGAAAACTTTTTCCTTCTCTGAGCCATTCCAAGTCAGCAAGATTAAATTGGAAAACCATATCTTGACTTTCTGAGTCTGCAGATCTGTTCATTAGCATGGGCATGCCTAGAATATTCAAATTCTGTTTTAAGATGTGCATCTTTGCAGCTAGATAAGAAAAGATTTCCTGTTGTTAAACGGTTCTTTGATACCATCAGATTCTATCAAATCTATCTCTGATTTTAAAAGCAAACAAATGGGAGGGGGTTGTAGCTTCTTTCAATTTTCAAACATCAGCTTTTCTATTTAGTCTATAATAACACTGTTCTAATACATAACTTAATATTTACTTGCCTTCTAGACAGAATTTCTTTCACAGCATGCTTTGAATTATGTTTCTGTGATGTAGAGCAATTATTTTTCTTGGCTGAGCACCAGTTTCTTTATTTTTTCTCAATACTGCTTTCCAGAAGCACCTCTAAGGGGTTTTTCCTGACTGCCTTGCAAGCTCTGTGATCAACAGTACCAGAGGGATTTCCAATTTTGTTGATTAGGGGCAACTTTCAGGTTTTGTGCTAGTCTGCAGTTAGAGATACCCTTGCATCATGGAGCATCCCTCAGTGTCTCTTCCATGCACAACAGTTACCCGTTTCTGCCTTCCCACAGCCTGGCTTTTGGCAGTACAACCTGGCAGAAAGCACTCGCAGTACAACCTCCTTCGTCAGAATTTATCTGGGTATGGGCTAGGGAGTCTGTGTATCTGTATTTCTTTGGGTCCACTGCCTTCTGGGAGATGCATTTCTTTCATTCATCTTGCTTTGAGCACTAGGCCAGCTCAGTAGAACAGCAATGATGACACATGCTAGCTAGACTTTAGACTGGAAACAAAGGTCAGAAGTCAGAAAACAATGTAATTTAATTGTACTAAATACATCTCTTACCTAGGTTCCTGAGATTTTGGCCTGCTGCTCTGTAGTGTTGAGAGCCTGTAGTGTTGAGAGCCTTTAGTGTTGAGAGCGACATCTGCGTACCCTTAGGGTTACCCTCGGTTTGAAATGTAAGCCTCGCCCGGTATCCTGTCCACCAGGATGGGGCTGTGCTTTCCTAGGAAGCCCCACCACCTTCTGAATCCTGTTTTCTTTGCTGCCCTCATCTTGATACTTTTAGAAGTCAGGTTTTGGGATTCAGATGTAAATGCTCCTGATGATTTCAGGCAGAGACACGGTGGGAACTTATCAAACTCCTTCTCTCTTGCTTATCCCGGTGATAGGTGAGATTATTCTGTCCTCCTGAAGGCAGACACAAAACCTGCTTTGTAGCACTACTGCCTGGAAGCTCACAACCCTAAATACACTGCCCCTAAGTTATATAAATAATTGATTGTAAACACATTCTACAAAACTTCTGGTATGTAACAAGTTTAGACTGCATACAGAGAAATTAATGTAGACATCAAACTTGGGAAATAGTTACTTTTTTGGAGATGCCTGTGAGTGCAAATGTCTGTATACATTTTTAATTGAATTTCTGTGACTTGAGTTTCTTTGACTTTGGGCTGGGGAGATTTTGAACAATAAACACTTATTTTATTCTCACCTTCAAATATCTGTTGCTAACAGAGAGTGGACTGGTATTTAGTCAATCTGTGAGTACACTAAGCTTGGGTGGAGAGCCACTAGACTACAGATTTTTAACAAGTCATGAGAGCATGGATTTATTGGCCTAAGCTTGGTTGCACATCTTTAGTCTTTGAGTTGCAGGGTGAGTTGCAATTCTCTGTAACAGATGTCACAGCTCCTTATCCCAGTGAGAAATGGAGGTCTCAAATAGCCACGACTCCAACAGCCTTATCAGACTATCTTGAGGATCTGAGAAAAACCTCAGCAGAACTATCCATTACATCTCATTCAGAAAAGGAAGGAAGTATGAGCGTATTTAAATACTCATGAAAATCTGGACACATAATTGCAATAGGCTTGACTGTAAAGACACAATCTGTCAGTCAGAGGGGATCATTTTACCTCTGCAAAACTGTGCCACACGTATTTCAAACACTTGTCTTTCCACCTATCATTTTTGGACACTTTTTAGATTTTTTTTTAAAAAAACTTATTTTGTCGCTTGGTTCTGAAGCAGATTGAAATGGGTTCGCTATACTCACATTGTTGTTGTTGCCAACAGTTGTTGTTGTTGACCCCAGTTGTTACATTTGGACTGTCTCATGCTCATTCAAGTTTGTTTCTATAGCAGTGATAGAAGTCAAGGAGAGCTTTTCTGTAGTCCTAGAACAACTTAAGAACAACTTAAATTGCTGCTTGAATCTCAGGTCCTATGGACTATGATTTAAAAACACTGTCCTTGATGTCAGTTTCTGATAAATGTGTCTTTTCACATTTTATTGTGTATTAGCTGCTCACTGTGCATCAGTGTCAGTCTTGGAAATGAATGTCTCCAAATGTCTCTTGTGAGGAGAGATTTTGATATTGAAGAACCTTTTGAGAAGTACTTGTTTCTTTAATACGTACAGACTTTTCTGATCTACTTGTGTATTTTCCTTTTTTATTTTTGAAGTAAGTGTTGATTAAGACAGTCTTCATAGAAAAGAACTTGTCCTCTGTTGCACTCAATTTCTCTCCACATCCTCAAAACTATAACATTTTATTCCCAACTGAACTGAATTCGATAGAAGCAGTTTAGAAAAAGGAACAAGTTTTTGGTTTATGTGTTCAAATAGTCAAGTGAAAGAAGACAAACAGCAATTTTCAAAGCCATTTCTTTCTTGTAAAATAATAGATTGGTTCAGAAGGGATCTTTGAAGGTCCTCTAGTACAACTCTCTTGCAACGAACAAGGACATCTTCAACTAGATCAGGTTGCTCAGAGCTTTGTTCTTGAATGTTTCCAGGGATGGGGCATCCACAACCTCTCCAGGCAACCAATGCCAGTGTATAATCACCCTCATTATAAAAGAATTCTGCCTTATAGCTCGTCTGAATCCACCCTCTTATGGTCTGAAGCTGTTTCCCCTTGTTCTATTGCTACAAGCCCTATTAAAATAGTCTGTCCCTGTCTTTCACATAAGCCCCCTTTAAATATTGAAGGGCTGCAATAAGGTCTCCCTGGAGCCTTCTCTTCTCCAGGCTGAGCAACCACAACTCTCTCAGGCTTTCAATAATTTTTTTGGCCCTCCTCTGGACTGACTCCGACAGATCCATGTTCTTCCTGTGCTGGGGACCCCAGAGCTGGACTCACAACTCCAGGTGGGGTCTCACCAGAGTGGAGTCGAGGGGAAGAATAACCTCCCTCAACTTGCTGGTCACTCTTCTTCTGATGCAGCCCAAGGTACAGTCAGATTTCTGGACTAAGAGTACATGTATTTTTTTTCTCATGTATTTTTCTGCAAGAGTTAGATATTTTTTCAATTAACTCCACCAGTCCTTCTGTCTACTTTGTGATCATTTGCATACATGGAAAGTTCATGGAATGGATAATTTGCCAAGACACAGGAGATGGAAGGGATTAATGAATGGCCATCACTTGTGATAGAGTGATGTCATCAGTGGAGAGATCTCTACTGGAATCTGTGCTGTTCAACTTGTTCATACACGATTTGGAAAAAGGATTCAACAACAAAGTGACAAAGGTTGCTGATGATGCACAGTTATTCAAAATATTAAGGATGAGCACAGCCTGGTGAGCTGCAAAAAGATGACAACGCAAGGGACCTGGGCAATAAAGGGCCAGATGAAATTCAGCATGCATAAGTGTAATGTGATTTGTGTGGAGAAGAAAGCAATTCTAACTTCATACAAGGGCTTTAGGCTGATCATTGCTTTAAGGAGCAACTAGATTTTGGTATTATGATTGACAGTTCCATGTAAACATCTGTTCAGTGCTTTATGGAAGTTAAGAAAACATGAATCAAACTTTCATGTCAAAAGAAAGGACTTGAAAGGACTGCAGAGGGTAAGAAGAGGGCAACAAATATAATCAAAGGTACAGAAAACTCCCATAAAAGCAACAACCGGCTTTGTTGAAACTTCATGATGAAGAAATAACAGTTTTCAGGAAAAATATAAATAAGCTTTACCAAATCACCACAAGGAAAAAGTTTTAACTGTTCACTGTCTCTTTACGTGCTAGAAACAGGGCTAAAAAATGCAGTTAATGGGAGCCAGGTTCACAGTAAGCAATAGGACCTGACTGTTCCCACAAAAACAAGATGCAGATCTGTGGAACTCCTTGCTAGGGATGTTGTGGATGCAAGAAGTCTTTTTATGTGCAAGGGAAGACTTGAAAAATATTTGAAACATAGCGAGACCAGCTGTGTGTTTCTAAATATTGAAATAACAAGTTAGGAAGGTCCCCTGAGCTGAAAAGTGTTGTCAATGAGGAGAGTGTTAGTGGGAAGGTATCATGTATGTTTGGTCTGGTCTCACTCTTATCTAAGGATTTGTTTATGAATGATGTTTCTTCTGGCTTTTCCTTTTACAGATAAATATTACAATGTTGCTAACAAAATGCAAGCTTTTCTTCATAAGGGAGGGGTTAGAGAAAAAGAGAGCAGGGAAACCACCAAATTATTCTAAGAATGAATAATGACATTAAGAGATGAAAGGAGCAGAGGATCTAAGGGTCAAAAATATAGAATAGCTGGGACAGCAAGAAGAGTACTTTGAACAATGCCAGACATTCCCAGAAGGTGCCCAAGAAGCTCTGACAAGTGATGCAGCAGTATGAGGGCCTATTTGTAACTAATTCATCAGGATCTCCCATGAACCTTCTGAGAAAGAATAGTTTGGCCAGGGCCAAATGGAGGAAAATAAAGAGGCAATGCCACACAGTGAGGTCTTGGTGGGATGGGTATGAATAAAAAAGTGAGAGAAAAGCTGTACTCAGAACTAAGAGATATCGGAGGAACAATCAGGAGCTGTAGTTTGGTACACTTGCTATATCCCAGCATAACTGTTTCTCTGCTGCTGCAGAAGGAACATCAGTCAGATCAAGAAAAAGCCGCTCACTACTCCTCCATAGAAAATTTTCCAAACTAGGTGACCAGTGAGATGTAGCTCAGAGAACAGGATGACCCATCAGAGTTCCTTGACGTCTTTTGGTGTCAAGTGCCAGATGTGGAGAATATTTGTAAAGCCAGTACCAAACTCTTTGGAAGGTGTGCTGGATCACCGGACTTTCAACTTAACTCCTTCCCAGTGAAAGCAGTGTGGGACTGGAGGGAAGTCAACTTTGCAATACTTCCCTTTCTCCCAGGACAAATTGTTTGCAGCCACAGTGTTGCTAATTCAGGTACAGGGTCACAATCTAATTTGTCCTCTTACATAAGCTTAAGGACAGAATTGAGCTAAAGTCATTGTACTTGTATCAGGAAAAAGTGATTACTGTTTGTTGCATGAGCTGTTTGGGTGTTTCATCCGAGTATTCATCTCTGAGGCTTCTTTTGTTAATATGCTTCTGCTATGTATAGCCAGGTATATTAAAGCAGGATGAATTTGCCTGACAATCAGCAACCATTTCCTCAGTTAATACTGATTCATGAAATGACAATCCAGATAGTTCCATGTATTTTATAAATTGTCACTTAATTAAATACTCTGATATCCATGGCAAGAGAAAACATTCAAAACCTTTTTGCATCACCTTATGTCATGTATATCCTGCTAAGAATACTGTCCCAGTGATAATTCTGGCTTCCACACGCTCCAGTCTTGTTTTCTTGGTTAACTTCTAGTGTCAGTCCTCTTTTGCTTTTCCTCTTATTTCTAGTATACATGAAACTTCATCCAGTACAATCATAGAGGGATAGAATGTTTTGAGTTGGAAGAGACCTTTAAAGATCATCAAGTTTCAACCCCCTGCCATGGGCAGGGACACCTTTCACTAGACCAAGTTGCTTAAAGCCCCTTCCAGCCTGGCCTTGAACATTTCTCTGGGCAATGTGTTCCAGTGTTCCACCACCCTCATTGTTAAAGCTTTCTTCCTTGTGTCCAATCTAAATCTACCCTCCTTCAGTTGGAAACCCTTGCTCATTTAACATTAGAGATCTTGCTAGATATTTCCGCTAAAAATACTAGGATTTTTGAAACAGAACAAATATGTAGCCTATTACACCTAAACACCCAGTCAGTAGTTGTGTAATTACTCTTATCCACCACGACAATAACAATAATCCACTTTAGGATGTACAATTAATTCATAATATAATAGCTGTTTGCTTTCTGTGGTACCCTACTGAATAAATCAGTGCAGTACTGAGCTAATATCAGTGTGGCATTTTCAGTAGATATTCTGTTTTCAGGCTGAAAATATTCCCTGAGGAAAAATTGTGATTTGGGTGATCAATGAGTGTTAGAAGCTCTAACACACATTTCTTCTTTCATTCTGGCAGCAGGCAAGCTCCTGAAAGAGCCTGGTTTGTCTATGTAAATTGCCAGGTTCCAACCAAACTCCATACTAATAATTTTCATCTTTTCCCATAAGTCTGTAAAACACTGTTGTTCATAAATGTCAGTTGGAAACACCTTATGCGAGATTTTAATTCACCAAGCTGTAGCATCACTGTTCAGAATATGAGAAGATGCCAGCCTAGGGGGCCACAGCACAGCTGTGGCAAGAAATCTCTTCCTGACTTTTTACCATTCAGAATGCAAGGAAATTTCATGCCCAGAGGACATGTCTAGGAAATACCCCTCAGAATCCTTCTTTAACCAATTCACCAAATGTCTCCCAAGAGACTTTTCAATAACCATCAGTTACTTTTAATTTGTGCATCAATATGGGTGACACCAGCCAGTGGGAACACAAAAAGCTAATGCAATCTCAAGTCCCTGAATGTTGTTATAATGATAGTAGTTCCCAATATGAATCATAAATACAAATAAACTGGGGCATCACTGTTTCTGAAGTAACCTCAGGTGCTCACTACTGGCTGGTTGCTGCATTGCACATCTGGCCTCTCTGAGCTGATGTAGGGGGAGGAGTGTGTGCCTGGCACCCTCTGCCCCAGCAATGAGGCCACTAGCCCCCGAGGGCAAAGGTAAAGCTGCCAGCTATTAACAGGGCAGAAAGCATTAACAGGACAGACATGTAATCGAGTGTGCCTGCTTCTGTGCAAAAAGGGAGAACTCAGTATCTCTAGCTACCCTAGCAACCGTGTTCATTAAACTATTATTTTCCTCATTTTAAGGATAAAAGCCAAGAACTCCCATTGATTTCAATGGCAACTAAGTAACTTGGTGCTGTGGAAAGTCTTTAGGTGCCAGAAAAGCTTTAAATATCCGCCTCTAAAGCTCAGGTCTCTAAGTGTATTTAAACACCAAGCTCTTGGGTAACAGGTACCTACGCATTTTAAAATGTGTTCCTTAAAAACTTGCTTGTAGAAAGTCTAGGGAAGAAGAGACATGAGACCCATGGGTTGCAACATGTCCAGGAGACTTTCCCACCCAAAGCTGCTCCATGTGTTTTTTACTGCAGTGGCTGGCAGCTTGCAGTGTTTCCTGATGATCAGGCCAGTCATTACTGGTTATGACCAATCTTCTCCCCCAGTTTCTGTAAAGAAATATTTCCCACAGGATACTTTTTGCTATACAGTTGTTTTTGTCTTGGTATTTTTATTTCCCCTATTTTTATTTCTTCTCTCCTTTTCCCATTGTCTTGTGAGTGCCTTTTAGAAGCCCGGCAGCTCCTTCTGCTGTGCTCCCATTGAACCACGGCAGACATTTACCCCAGGATTCCCACTCTAGGTTCTTCTTTGGCACAGCAATTACTGAGAGAGCAGAAAAGCCACTTGTGCTCCCGAGAGGCCACATTGCAAAGTCCATAGGGTGCACTCTGTCTGGCTTTCCTGACAGGACGGACATGGATCAGACACAGAGCAGCCATGGGCCTTTCCCCTACAAGGCATTCCACTGTTAGTCCCATGATGATGGACTTGGCACCAAGAATGAGATGAAGGCGTTGTTACAGGAAGAATGTGCGCTGTCCCATAGGTCTCCATACCACAGAAATAAGCCACCAAATATCCGCAGTTAATATAACATCAGGCTTGGCTCCCTATGGGCTTTTCTGTGAGGTAACGGGAGTTTATTCTTTGCTTGGTGTTAAAGACAAAAACAGAAACGGTCATGAAGGACCCTTGTGGTCAGTGCTTATTTTAACATCTGCATCACTGTCATACTTGCACTGCCTTAAAAGTGATTATTTTGTTGTCCTGTGACCACTTTACATCTGACTCTTTGGCCTAAAGTCATAGAGCAAGTACTGAAAATTCGGTTCCTGTCCTTTGTTTCTGCCTATGCCAACTGTAGCTTCTGGCCGGTTTAAAGACTTAGCATGTACCCACTGCTTTGGGAGCTGAAAAAATGTCCAGAATAATGAGTAGATTGAGTAAAAATAGGTCAACAAATAAATAGAAAAGGAAACACTGTGGAATGAATAAAAATATGCTCATATGCTTGAGACTTTTTTTAAGTGCCAATGAATGCGGGAGTCAGTGATTGAACAAAAGGGCATGAGCTAGAGGGAGCCATGGGACAAAGTGACCCAGGGCTGAGCTGGCAGCTTAGAAGAAACAGGCAAAACCAACCCTCTTTACAAGATTTCAGATCACAGACAAGTTAATAGCATTAGTCCCCTGTTTAATTGTTCACAGAAATTAAGGCATCTTCTTAAGTTACAACTCTTATGTGAGACTGGAAGAATTTTCTTTCATGACACGTATAAATTTACCTTACAGCAAGGGGAGAAAATGAAGGTTTGCACTTGAAAGGATGAATTCAAGAAATGGAAACAGTTACTTCTTTCCTTTACATTTCTAGTTCAAGGCAGTCAGATCAGGCTAAATTTAAAGTAGTCAAAGGTTGTTGTATTTTTTAATGTAGACAAGGGAATGAAAAAGGCAATTTCAGATGAAATGAAGTATTTTATTCGCTATGGATGAGGATATTTTCTTTAAATGCTGTGAGTATATTATAAGTAAAAATGAAATGGTTTGACATTCCAAAACAGAAGTTAATTTCCAAATGAGCAGCTGAAATAACTACTCTGCCAGGACTTTTTCCATTCCTGACCTTCCCATGCACTGAAAAATTTGACAAAACCAGAATGCATTTGCAAAACATTTGAAGGCTACAAGTACCCTCTGTTTTTCCATAGAGAAATGTGGGCAACACTTCATGTAGCTTTAGTATTGAGAAGATTAGCCAGCAGTGAGCCCAGGTGGCCAGGAAGGAATCCAGGCCTGAATCAGAAATAGTGTGGCCACCAGGACCAGGGCAGTGATTGTTCTCCTGTACCGGGCACTGGTGAGGCCACACCTCGAGTGCTGTGTCCAGTTCTGGGCCCCTCAATTCAGGAAGGACATTGAGGTGCTGGAGTGAGTCCAGAGAAGGGCAATGGAGCTGGTGAAGGGTCTGGAGCACAAGTCCTGTGAGGAGCAGCTGAGGGAGCTCTCGTTGTTTAGCTTGGAGGAGGCCTGTGAGGGACTTTATCACTCTCTACAAATCCCTGAAAGGAGGCTGTAGCCAGGAGGGGGCCGGGTTGGTCTCTTCTCCCAGGTAACAAGTGACAGGACAAGAGGAAATGGTGTCAAGCAGTGCTGGGGGAGATACAGGTTGGACATGAGGAAGAATTTCTTCATTGAAAGGGTGGTGAAGCATCGGAACAGAGTGTCCAAGGAGGTGGTGGAGTCACCACTTCTGGAAATGTTCAAGAAATTACTGAAATTGGCACTTACTACTACGGTTTTGTTGGCATGGTGTTCAGTCAAAGTTTGGACTTGATGACCTTGGAGGTCTTTTCCAACCTTAGTGATTCTATGATTCTATAAGATCAAACTAGTACACAGATTTGTAGCAAGGCTGCACTTAACAAAGACATAAATCTTTTCTTTCGAGTCTCATCCTTCTGTAAACTAAACAGAAAATTCCTCAGTGCTTTTACTATCCCTGTGACTGACAACATGTCAGAGAGAAAATGTGACCTCTGCAATGTGTTCCTCTTGAATAAGGACAAGAAAATCTCATGTAATATTAGTGTCTGGAAAATGAAACCAAATGATTCAGCTACTAGAGAAACTGTGCCTTAGAACAGCATGAATTTTATCTTTGCCTTTCATGTCAATCTCCTTTTGCTAAAACATTGTCAATCAGTCAGATCACTCTCATACCTCATTATGTTTCCATGGTGATCCATGCCTTCAAAGTTAAAAATAATTGTTCTGATGCTGAAACTTGTAAAGAAAAAGACCATATATAATTGCCTACCTGCAGTTATGTGCCTTGTATATATGGAGGTAGGTACACCCAAAGGGTGTTCATTCACATTTTTTCTAGTTTTTATAGCTGGATAGTTCAGTAGCAACTGAGATAAGCCCTTTCTCCACTGATTGCAAGTAACTCAAGTCGGTGTGAGTTTTTAAACTACACTACAATTTGTTACATCTCACAAATTACCCTGATATACAGACTGATATACAGTCACAAAGCAACGTGCTAACGATTCATACCCAATATGTATGTACTCAATAGCAATTTCTGTGCTTAATAGTTTCTTCCTTTCGCTGAGCTGTTCAGAGAGAAAGATATTAGCTGATGGATTGACTTCATTGATGCAGGATGATATTTGTGACAAGCAAGTAGAGGAGCACTGTATTTTGTAATGGTGCCTTTTTGGGAAATCAAGGCAACAGGCATGATAAATCTGTAAAAATACTCACTTATCTGCGCTCCATAGCTTTCTTCTTAACTGGCAAATGCAGCCCCTAGGCCCAACGTGCATAGTTTCCACAACAGAGGCTAGTAAACATGCTTGTTTTTCAAGTGATGGAAGCTTTAGAAAAATGCAATTCAATGTTTGTTAGGATTCTAAAATGTATTTCTTTAAATGCAGAATAATTTATCTTGGGTTTTTTTCATTACACCTGCTGAAGTTTCATGCTGGGTATCCAAAAATGAGGATCATGCAATCTATAAGCCCGTAAGTAGAATGTTGCACCAGCCCAGTTCTCTAAGGCAGCATTCAGCTTTGTACACCCTACAGCAGTCACTTCTCCTGGAGCTCTCCTGAGCCATTCACTGCCTGGTGACTTCTGCGAAGAGAAGTGAGGATCCTACAGAGAAGAGCCTGTTTCTGTGCACAGCCCTGCTCATTCCTCTGTACCCTGTCCTCCCTGTGCACTACGAAAGAAATAGAAAATACAATAGAAAAAAAGAGCAATCTTCCATTTGCTGCAGTTTCCTTTCTTCCCGCTTTTCTTTCACCTCTCATTCTTCCCCTTGGGAAGCTGGTCTGGATGGCAATTGATACTCTTTGATACTACCTTGATTACCTCTAAGGTCCAAGGACATAGGAGAGAGTCTCCTCGATCTGCAGCACCTCAAACACAACTGACAAATACTGTGGTGAATACAGCTGTCAAAATTTAGCATGACTACCATGCTCATGCTAACAGACTTTGTTCCAGAAGTTCATAATTTGGCCTTTTTTAGCATTTTTTTTCCTATCAGAATAGCAAAATAGCATCTTAGCAGTAGGCCTGCTTTCAGTAAACCTCAGGTACCTGTGCTGGAGTGAAACTTTACACCAAGCGGATTGGTGATTTATTTATTTATTTATTTATTTATTTCTTGGGGAATAAAACAGGAAAAATACAATACAAAAAAGCAGGCTGGACGGTTTAAATTTGCTCATGTTAAAGCAACTATCATCAGGATCTTAAAACAGGATTCATCAAATGAGCTAAATTATATACAGCATTTTCAGCTTTTCCTGATGTGAAGTAGCATGCCTGACTAACAACGAAAGGATATGGCTCTTTGGAAGCCAGCGAGGCTATTCTTGCTCCCATCTTACTCAGAGAGAAAAGAAAATGCTCTCTCTCCAGCTGCAGCAGGATTAGCTCCTTATCTGGTGCCTGTATTTAATTTTCTGGTTTCATAGAAAGAAAGCACGACGACCATCCACTTATCCAGTATAATGTGTAGCAGTCTCTGACATTTACTTGTAAAAGATTAAAAGTATTTCTGAAAGCACAACTGTAATTCTAATAATTCATGTTATAAATGGAAGTAAAAGCTTGTAATTATTTTTAAACACCCAAACTCTCAGTAGAAATTGTAGCATTACTGTGAAAAAAATGTGAGAAGAGGAAAGGTTTTACTTTCCTGAAGGGTAACAAGACTTTAAGACAATCTGTGTATTTGTTGCTGTGTTACTCTTTTCTGATCTGAGACTAGCTCTGTGCTCACACAATTTTCAGGCAAGAAGACATATTATTAGGACCACTTGACAGAGACTCACACACACAAACGTGTCTGTAGCGGAAGCAGTTCAGCTGCTGTACCAAGTATCCAAAATGCTGATAGCTCTTGCCTCTTCAGGTTGACACCAGCTAATGGCATTTTATTTTCAAGTGATTTCATTACAGTGAAAGAACAACACTTTTCTTTTTCCTGACGGCATACAAGTGGAAGAAACAGAGCAAATGATTCTAAGCAAAACAAATGAAATGAGAAGCTTCAGCTGAACAAAAAAAAGGGGAGAAGCACTTACACCTTCACAGGGAAGAGCTATGCTGTAGTGGTTGATCTTGCTGTCTGTTTGCTCTGCGTCAAGGTCTGCTTTGTTCCAGGCTGAGGAAACACATAGAAAGTGGAAGCCACTTTCCTGAAGAATTTATAGTCTGAGAGGACAAGAAAAACAGAAAATTGACGATCTGGGTTGTCATCACCAGTCCCTGAAGGTGCAGCACTGTAACCTCGTCTGTTGTGTAATTAAGAGACTGCTGGGTCCTGCCATGGCTGTGATCTGGAGCAGGACTGGATTGGCACTGGGCACATCAGCTCACAGCACTACAGGATAACAGGCTCTGTAGTGCTGTCAGTGTAAAGAAGGGCATTATGGTCTTCTTTTCTGTACAGTGAGAAAAGGAATATAGGCACAAGTGAATTTCAGCTGTAGGCTGAGATGCTCACCTTCATTCTCTCCATTCAAAAGAATGGAGAAGGGGATATTAATAACTCCACAAAATCATTTTGGCTAGCTTTTCACTTTTCAACTTCCCAGCTGACTATCCCGGCAGAGCTCTTTGTAGGGCTCTTTATTTTTCTGAAACTGGCTTCATAGATGCTGCTTCTTTTTACTTCTTGTGACCTTCAGCCTTGGTGCAATAATACATCTTTATTGAAAGACAGTTTTACCATTCTCATTCCTCATTCTCTTCCAGCATCCAAAAGGTGAATGCATCCAAAACGAATTGAAATTTCTTTCCCAGTTGGATCTTACAACAGTAATAAATGAGTTACCATCTGCATTTCTAATTAAAAATCCAATTGGTGTAATGTAATGAGTTTTCTAGATGCAATTAGCAACTGCTGGGGGTCTCTTTATAGAACCAGGATTACAATTATGAGGCAAATAGATTCTATCATATGCAATGAGGGGGTTTTTATAAATTTTCTGTCCTTAGCTGAATGGATTCACAACAGGGAGTTAGACACTTTTAGATACTGGCATCTACTGAAATGCAAAATTCAGGTTAGTACTTGGGTTTTGTGCACAGCTCAGGGCAGAATAAAATGCCTAATAGGGTTCATTGAGCTTTCAAAATCATGCCTACCTTCTGGAGTTTTACATTTAATGCAGAATCTAAGTCCATATGTTTATGTTTTCATCACAAACACTGCCTTAAGAATAAATAGTGGAGACATTTACTTTACTCAGAAGTAGAGCTGATAAAAATGGTGAAACTTTCTGGGGAAAAAAAGTTTAACCTGTTTTTTAATGGTCAGTAAAAATTCAAAAGCCACAAATTAGTCTTGAAGCTATTCAGGGATAGCTTCTTCTAGATCTGAATCTCATAACTTTGTTATAGCAATGACTTATAGTTCAATGATCCTTTACAAATTAGACTTTATAGAGAGTGAGAATGATAGAGAATATATTTAAAAGCCTCTTTCTCTCCCTCCCATTTCTCCATGTGTATATACACACACAGCTATACTCAGACTTTTTCCATAAAAGTCTTCTACTGGAGTATTGCCACATGTCTGAAGCATGTCCATTTTTCAGACTCAAATGGTGATGTTTGTAAAAGAAAGGGACTCATCAGAAAATGCTACTCTAAGCCAGCACCACTGTCTCATTCACCACATTCAGTACAGTTAAAAGAGAAGAAAGATCCTCAGTGTGACCCAGAGTCTCAGGTTGCCTGGATTTCAGGTTTCTTGGGGGCAGGCCTGAGAGATGTTCTCAGGTTCTTTCAGCCTGTTTAGTCATCTGTCTCTCCAAGCATGTGGAGGCATCTCCTGCCCTCTTTCCAGGGCCACCTTGTCATCAGGATCTTGCAAAACAGGACAGTGCCTGTGTGGGACAGCTTCCACCTATACCTGTGAGCCTCTGAGAGCAGTGCTTCCTAATTTCTGATCCTTAGAGGAAAGTGAAGCTAAAGAACACAAACAGCTTGAAGAGCATGTAAGAATTCCATTGCATCCTCACAACAAAATCAAAATTACTTTAGCTCTAATGATACAGTAACAAAGGCAACAGAAACAACTCTACAAAATACATTTTTAATGCAAATTTCTGTGTATTCTTTGTCAGAAAACAGAGTATTTGATAAAACTTCTTCTAGCTCACTGAACATGAGAAAAAGACAGACATTTCCCCAAGTTTTTATTTTATTGCCAACATACCTATAGAAGCTTGACATCCCTGGCTAAATTTAATTCTATCAGGTATTTTGTTTTCCTAACCTGATCCCTGACTTCTCAGACAATTTCTTTATACTCCTTCCAAGTTACCTGTTCTTACTTCCACCCTCTGTAGGCTTTGTTTTTGTGTTTGAGTTTTGTCCAGGAACCCCTTCCTCATCCACATAGGCCTCCTGTTATTTTTGCCTTCCTCTGTGTTAGGAAGCTCACTCCTGGGCTTAGAGCAGGTGATCCTTGAATATTAACCGTCTTTCTCGGGTCCCCCTTCCTTCCAGGGCTTTATCCCATGGTACTCTAACAAGTAGACCTCTGAAGATGCCAAAGTCTTCTCTCCTGAAGTCCAGGGTAGTGAGATTGCTGTGCATCCTCTTCACAGCCCTAAGGACCTAAGGATCCCCCATTTCATGATCACTGCAGCCAAGGCTGTGCTTGAGCTTCACGTTCTCCACTAGCACCTCCTGGATGGTGAGAACAAGGCCCAGCATAGCACCTCTCCTCATTGGCTTCTCTACCATTTGGGGAAGGAAGTTATCATCAGTGCATTCTAAGAACACCTCGGCTTGCCTGTGCCTTGCTGTGTTCTTTCAACAGATGTTGGGGTGGTTGAAGTCCCCCATGAGGACCAGGGCTTGTGTACATCGTATCCATTACAGTCGATTAAACTTACACTAAGCTTGCACTTGTAGTTCAAGCAATTTGTCTGGAGCGCAGTAGTGAGATGAAAGAAGGAGTTCCTGAGAGTGTCATTTTAGGTCTCCTTTGTGCTGAAAGACAGCAATGCATGCTGTTGTTTAGCAAGGTAAGAGTTATGCTTCGTTTCGAGAGCATAACTGCCCACCCAGCCTGCATAATCATCCGATCCACGCCTGGATCAACATGCTCCTGGAGCCATGAGCTACATGGTGTGCCTTCACTGTGGCGGGAGTCACTTCTAACTTCTAAGAGCTTCCTCAGTCCAGCTCTTGAAGATGAGACACTGGGAGGGAAGAAGCAGGCAGTACAATCCTGAGGGAGTAGGTTTTTGCCTTACTTTTGCTACTCTGTTTCTAAACGTGTTTACCTTGACTTTGATTGACTACGTGAAGGTTTCTACCCATCTTCTATGTAACTCTGATAATCAGCAAGACCTCTGCAGTTGCTGACACATCTAAACCTCTCTGGTGCCACAAATCATACTGTTGGAATACCTCCCAGTCAGCACAATTTGAAGGAGTATCTTGAACTGTGGGCAAAATTCTACAAAGAGAAATTTGGAAAGTGGGGATAAGTTTCCCATAGCAGGAATACCCGCTGGGAGATGGGAGAGGCCGTCATGGTTACCCTCCATGAAAGAAGCCATCAGCTGGGATCTGGTCCTAAGTGTATAGGGTGAATAATAGTCCTACAAAACCAAATCACACATTGACAGGTAATTGCCAGGGTGGCAAGAGCAGTTGCAGCAATCATGTCTGAAGAGGCTCCTGCACTGACTGGTTTCCTTCAAGTCTCAGCAAAAAACAATAGGAAAGAGAGCAATCAGGAGATTATTATCCACTGATTCTTTACTGTCATGAGAAGCTGCTTCGCTTTACAGGGGTAGAAGTGTCCTAGTGTGATACAGGTAATTTTTTGGTTTAGTTTTGTTTTTTTAAAAAAATCTTGGATATATATGTCAAAGACTGCCAAAGGAAAAAGTGAGAGGGAAAGGAAAATCCAATTTTTCTGACCTTTAGGGCATACACAGCAGTATGGTTAAGTCAGTGAGTGGAGTTCACCATTAATATTTAAAAGATTGCAGGGTCTAAGTTACCATTATTGAAATTCAGATGACTTGGTGCTTTTCTGCCTAATCTTGCAATCCTGATTCTGCTTTGATTCAGTTCACTGGGGGGTAAATTCGGGCTCTTGGTCACTAACATGAAGTCAGATATAATATAGTGGTTCATATTTTTTTCATTTGCCCATTCTTCTTGAGTTAAGAACTCTGATAATATAGAGCTGACATTTGGGAAAAATCTAGAAAATGAATTCCTTTTTATCTCCAGGCTAAGCTGCACCAGTGAATAGAGTACTATAATAAAACTTATTTGTATGCCTGTCATACGAAGACAAACCTCTTCCAAAGGAAATGGATTTGAGTATTTGTGAGAAATGATAAACAGTCAGACAAAAAGGTACTGAATTTCCCTTTGAGATGCATAGGAGAAGTAGGCTTTAGCTTCCCTTTTCAGGGAGGAGGGATTTGTAAGAAAGCCGTGCCAGCCGAGAGTCTCAGAAATGAAATCTTATCTGGATCTTTGTGGAAAGAAGTAACTTGGAAATATCTTGAGGGGTGTGGTTTAGTTATGAACAAAATGTCAGTCTGCATTTATATCAGAAATAAATCAAAAGAGGTGTATCCACTTCTGATAAAAAGAATTTACTGAATGTTATTTGTGCAAAATCCTTGTGCAAAGCTGTGTTAAAATGTAGTCCTCTCTCTGATGTGTGTAGTTGAATTACCATGAATAGGTGCTTATACAAGACAAAATGTGGACATCATGCCTAATTTCAAAGTGCTGCCACTATCCCGATTCTCACATGAAAATGAAGGTCATTATAATTTTGTTTATTATATTATATACTATAATATTACTGACAAAACAGCTGCACAGACACAGCTGGGGGGCTCCTGGCCGCCTCAGCCTGAGTGACACAGCTTTGTGGCCCTGCTGCCTGGGTGACAGCTTTGTGGCCCTGCTGCCTAGATGGCACGAAAGCCCTGAGGCCCCACAGCCTGGGTGACACAGCCCCATGACCTGCTGCCATGCCCTCTGTAGCGAGCGTGGCAGGCTGCTGGCTGCCCTCTTGCTCCTGGGGTGAAACTCCATCACGAAAAAAGTGGCACGGGTGTGCTGTGGAGGCTGAGGCATCCCATCATGTTCGAAGGAATTTTTGGAGAGGTTACATGGGACAAAGTTGTCTCAGAGAAGCTTTTTCCACATGGAGTTGCTGAATGTGTTGGTGTCAGCAATTAATCAACATCTGAGCCTCTTGGAGAGGCATGTCCTGTGCTAAGGAAAGGTGGGTTGAAGGCAGATGTACGCAGTCAGATGAGGAATTTGTGTTATGGAGAAGAGATGGGTGGGTTTTGCAGCTGCATGTCTGTTTTGTGATATTCAGAGGTGTTTTGTGATATTCAGAGGTATTTTAGAGATTTCAAGCAATTGCTATAATTCCAGCTCTAATAAATATATTTTCCAAAACCATTTAATTATTGGCTAAATCTAGCTGAAGGGTACTGTCATATTCAAGTCTAGAACAGAGAAGTTAAGACACCTACTGCCTGAAAAATGTCATGGTGGGTTAATGCATAATGACGGTAATTTTACTAAATGAAGAATGTTTGAGTGCTTACCAAGCTTAATTAAACTTTGCAGCACTCCTAAGACAGAAATATTGTTATGGTAATTTTAGCAGGTAGGTAAATTGCTCATCCTGGCACATGAATGTTAGGTAATTTACTCAAGGTCACTCATCAAACCTGCAGTATAGCCAAAGTAGAGCTTATTACCTTGATTCCTAAGCTGACTTCCAGTCTTCAAATAATTCTCTCTTTTTTAACATTTCAGCTTTTTTTTTCTTTTTTTTTTTTTTTTTTGAATAGAAACTGGCTTTCATTCGTAGACCTGATTGTTGATAAATTCCACTATCCTCGAAGGACATACATCTCTAATCTTCCCCAGTAAATCACGCCAATGTGGCAATTTGCTAAAAAGTGAAGGATGTGAGGACAAAGAAGAGGACAACATGAAGAAAGAAACAGAGGAAAAAGCTAATAAAGGAGAGTGGAATGAAAGGAACTAGGAGCAGAAGAAAATCATGGCATACAATTGAAATACAAAGCAGTCAAGGGGGAATGAAGGGTCAAAAGAAAAGTGAGAGAAATAGGACAAAATAATGAGATGGAAAAGGACATAATCAGGAATTGGACAGAAAATTGTGAGTGAAATCAAAGCGGTGTAAGAATTGAGATGCATTTAGTGGAAATGTATTAAAAGTAATAATTTACTCTCTCTACTACATTATTCTGTTTACAAGCCAGGAAATTCCTTACATCCTCAATCTATTAAGTGGTACTGTACATAGAGACAGAAAAAACTGCTGCCTCTGAGTAAGGATGAAAAACACAGCAGAACTCCTGCAGAGTAACCCTAAAATGGTAATAAGGGCAGACTACAGAAGGAATCCCTACTGAGTTCTTTTGATTAACCTCAATATGATGTAAGTGGGGATCTTAGATTAAACCAGCCATTTCTTCCTTTTTTTCCTATCCTTTAATATTACAGTAATGTGAATAACTAGAAGAAATATATAAATGTAGGTGGTTATTTGTTTTGGCTTTTTTTTTTAACTTTCAGTCTTGCTTCCTTAAATTTGCAAGTAAGTTATTTTTCCCATTGAAATCAAGAGTAATTCAAGATACAGTTAAAAATGAGTAGATGGGAAATACAAAGACAAAGCCCCATGCCTTAGCTGACAGCCATGTCAGTCCTAAACCAATTAGGAAATCAAAGCATTTAATGTGTAGAAGGAGCAGAGCATTTAAAGTGTGGAGAGCAGATCAACAGCTCTTGATCCCAGACTGTTTCTCCTAACATATACGGTGTGCAGCTGACAGGCTGCAGGATGGGATGCTCTCCTCTTCCCAGTGCTATTGGTAATTCTCATGCATTATTTAACGAGTGTAGGAAAGGTATTGAGGTGCTTGGGACAATGGTTTAAATCTGTAAGAACAGTCTTATACTCATCTTTGTGGTTCCTTCCATGCAGACTTCTTCCCAGAGACACTGAAAAGCATCTTCCCCTCTCTGTAGCCAAATATTTTTCAAAGATTTGGTCCTACCAGGATTTCTATCTGAAATGGCTGTCTGACAGCAAAACAGGTAATTTCTGTTCTCTCATGAGAAACATCTTTTGTTGCTTCATTTGTTGCCTTGCTCAGACTTCCCAGCATGATTCTCCCATGGAGGCCGTGTGCACAGACACTGTGGTGATAAGTACAGATAGGATTGGTTTGCTGAGCACTGTTTCCAGACAGAAAAACTCTTTGTAACTTGTCATAATCAAAGTTTACTGGTTTCCATATTGTGACATACCATATAATGTGACTAGTTTTCACCAAATCTTTGGTCAGATAGAACAATACCTTTACAAAGGTGACTGCTTGTTGTCTGTAGAATGACACATTTTCAAGTTTAATATTCATTTTAGGTGACCCTGAAATGCAGTGGCTATAGCACATATGTGAGTGTGTGGAAATGGCAGAAATGCAGCCGCAGTGAATTTATTTATTATCTCAGTGAGTATTTACACAAGGGGTTTTGTTTACGGCTCACTGGAGCACAACCAGCCCTCATGATTCAGTTCATCAACCAAGTGTTAATGGCTTGAGGTTAAGAGCAGGGCTTTTTTCCTAACCTCCTGACTGACTGCATGTCCTGGCCACTAAAGAATACATAGATGCAGTCACATGCAACAGGATCTAATTAAAAAGTTCTCCAAAGGACCTTCATAATGTACTATTCATTGAGCCATTTTGTATTTGCTAGTTATCACTTGGGAATGTGAAATCTGTGGAGTGGTAACTGTGCTTTGTTAACTGCCTGTTCTGGCACAGTTAGGTAATCAGAAATATCATTGCCAGTGGCTATTTACCACATTTTGTAACTTTTGATTAAATATATCTAATTATTTTTACTCAGTATTAGTTGTTATTTCCATGACTTTGAAATGAGAATTGCAAGTACTTTGATAAAGGGATTGAAAGTCTCTAACTCAAGGAAAAGAATTATTGCAGAGTTCTGTTTTGTAGCTTTCTCTTGCTGTGGTGACTGGCTCTCTACATTTGTTGTCTTTTCAAAAGCAAGGTCAATGACCAGTGCAGGAAAGACAGGTAGATAAATTAGTTCCAATTCAATCCAGGTTGTTTTTCTAGTGGCCAGGTGGAAAACATAGTGCAGTGAATTAATCCAGTTCAGGATCAGAGAATCCATTTCTTCAGCATCTCCCTTGGTGATCAACACACCTGAAATGTAGAAGGTGAGCTCTGGATTTGGCATCTTCATGGACCAGAGGGCACATCTGAGCAGCAACAACCGATGCACATGCTGCAGCTCTCTAAAGATGACTGATTTGAGCAATTTTTCTCCTCCCAGTGTTCAAACAAGAAAATTCTTGCAGATTTCCCTCCACAGTTCCTGTTTCCTGCTTTTCCAGAAAAGGAGCCTGGGTTAAATGTTACACCTCAGCCTGTAGTCAAGTATCCTGGCCTGTAAAGTTAAGAAAATTTAACACTTGTGGAAATTCTGTACACTTTATGGCCAAGTGCTCTCAGTTCTCACGAAGGAAGCCAGAATCTGTAGTCTGTCACCTGAAGAAAACCTGCTCATTGCAGTCAGGCTCATAAGCTACTTTCCTCAAAGTGCTGTAAAGTCGCTTGAAGGTGTCTCATGCCAAAGTCTCTGAATCTGCCATGTAATCCTTTCTTCATATTGTGAAACCACTATCACAAAGAGACACAACAAAATTAGTAGTGGAGCAGAGGCATAAAGCTGACCATTTTGTCTGTGATCATAGACAAGAGTAAGGAAATTTGGGAAAAGGAAGAAAGGATGGGTGTTGTTTTTCAAAATTGCTTGTTAAAGGAATATTTTGATTCAAACTGAGATACCCACATTTAAGAAGAAATTCTGCCAGAATGAAAAGCTTTTTTCCAAATCGAGAAAATCCATCCTAAGAAATTTTTAAATTTCCTGTGGAACAAGTGTTTCAGATGCTCATTGTGCTGGAAATATTTGGCCCATATTTCATTAGGAAATGGAGACAACTTTCTCCTAAGGATTCCTGGTCCTTTTCAAAGAGTTCTTCTGCTGTTTGCAGGAGTTTGGGTCAGTTGAGGGAGCCTCATCTAACCCAGGTCAGTCACTGACAGCTTGAGTTTATTGTCCCAGAGCTTTTCGGACTGCTGTTTCCTTGCCACAAGTATGACTGGATACTACACCAGGAGTGCAATAGTTTCTGTGGCTCCCTGCTGTCTTGGGTAGGTTTTTTTCCACTGGAAGAGCTATGGCTTGCAGAGATTTTGACATCTTGGTTTCATACCTTAAAGGCTGGAAAGTATGTCTCCAGTGTCTGAGGAAGTCAGCAATGCTGAGTTGTCCTGCAGCTGCGGCTCCTGGATGATGTAAGGTTTCTAGACAGTTGACCCAGTCTGGAAGGGATCACATCAGGGTGAAAGTAGGGTGACCCAGAGGCCAGTGGCTTTAGGGTGACCCAAGGACCCATAGAAAAAGTGCAGGGACAAGTGCTGAAGCTGCAGATAATGCAAGTCCACACACGACATCAGTCTGTACTTGTCGTTCTGGCAAACTTCATTGAAAACGAGACATTTTCTGAGATAGAGTAGCAATTTTTTCCTGACTTCACAGAATAACATAGTTTTCTCTGATGTGATTTTAGGAAGTCTTATTACATTATCTTCAGTCCCACGATCATGCACAGATTAAATCATTCTTAACAGTTTTATAAAGCACAGAACAAACAAATACGACAGAACTTGATTCAAAGTGTTTTCTCTGAAAGCCATTTTAGATAAAAAAATAGAGGCTTGTAAAAATAAAAGCTCAGATCTGGTTTCAGCAGATATCTATAAATCCAGAATAAATACACCAAAGGCAATGGGGCTATTTAGATTTTTTTTTTACCTGTGATGATTAGTGTTATACAGTGTTTTTATTCCCTCAGTAGATCCCTTCTAAATCAAGAGAGACATTTTAAGGCAGCTACTTTAATATTCGGAAGGCAAAAGTTTTTGTATAAATCCACATTCATTTGAATGTTTACAACATTTTTTTCCTTTTTACAAGCATTCTGGTAAACACAAATGTTTGTGGAATGCAGCTGAGTGGCTTAACGAATACCAATAAAGCCACTTCAGTTTTTATTCAAAGGAATAGTCTTACATTCAAATTAAAATATTCTTGGACATTGGTTGCTGTGTTTAACAAGTTTTGGGGATGACTGGATTAGACATTGTTAGAACTTGTATGTGTTTCAACACTATAAAAATTTGCTTTCCAAACAGCAACATGAAATAGCAAAAATTTCAACATTTCAGATGCGTATTGCTCTGAGTGCCTCTGGTGAGAATCTGAAGCTGCAGATCAGTTTATATCCAACTGCTATAGTTACACCTCCTCCCATATAAGCACTAGAGAAAATCTTGCCCTACCCCATGTGGCTGGTTTAAAGTGCCAAGCTCCACATTGCAGTGCTGTCACAAGTACCCTGTAGGATAAGGGAGCAGGAGCATCACTGGATAACACGCTCCAGTGGATCAGGACCTGGCACTGCTTGCTGGGCCAGCTCAGGTCTGTGATGTTAAATGTGCTGTGTGTGTAAATGGGCCAGGTCAGCAAGGGCAACTACAGGAGCACTTGCACCTGCAGTGTCTACTAATTAGCAGGCTCTTCTTGTACTGTAATGCCTGTCTGATGTTTGTGGAGGAGGTTGAGCTGTATGGCAAAAGGGCATCTACACCACACATGATACATTTTAAAGGGATCATTTGTGGTCTTCCTGTTCAGCCATGGTCTGCCTGAAGGAGCCCCATTCAATATCTTCTGTGAGAGCAGAGTGTCCACAGGCATCTTGGGGCAGCTGAAGCTGTTGCTTTGTCTGCTTAGAAAGGTAAGGAAGAGAAAACAAACTCTACAGGAGAGAGCTGAGGATATACCCTTATTGATCTATTCTGTAAACACCTGGGACAGAAATACAGGAGAGGCTCTGCTGTGAGCCTGCATGGGTCAGGTCTTACTGAAAGCAGTGGCTGCTTTGCAAGATCCTTTCCAAATAGCACAGCAAAGGTTCGCAGTGGGCTGGGATAGTCTGTGAATGTGAAAGGTCTGGTTTAGCTGTCTTCATGGGAGTCATATCTTCCCTGCTCTCTTTCCACACACAGAGATGTGTGGCCTGTGTCCCAGCCTTCAGTTTGTTCTGGCCTGGTGTTGTTCACGCTTTGGACTGAGGCTCTGGAGAGCTACATGGAGCACTGAAGTGGCTCCAAAGAGGCCATGACGATCAACGTACAGATGTGGTGATAAACAGCCATTCCTGAATCTTCAAGGGAGTTTCATCTACTGTTTACTGGAGCTTGCACAGCTTTCAAACTGGGGTCACTGAGCTCCTTAAGACAGAATTATTTTATGGAAGAAATTATTGTAAATGAAAATTATTAAATAGTCACACACAAATGTGGCACTTCTAGGAATGAGTTTTCACACCAGAAACCAGGCTCTGTGGTACTTTTATCCATCCAGAAAATAGAAATAGCTTTTGTATAAAATTAAAATGATTGAAACCAGCTTGAGTCTTAAACACCAAGCAGTCACAATAAACTGCTTGTCCGTAGCCTGATGTATTTACTAAAAGTGCATTCAAGAGAAACATGAGCTACTTAGAAGCAATTTACAAACAGGAAAACAGAGGAAATAGGCTAGGTAATTTATTCTCCAGGAAGTATTTGTGTGGTTTTATAAGCAAGGCACCCAACAGAAAGACACTGTCATGTCCTACCTGTTCGTGTCTTAAATATCAGTGTCTTTCAGCGTATTTGTTGTGTTAGTGTCAGTGCTTGCTAATGCAAGTGTCAAGTGAAGGTTTAATTTTAGGATTTTTTTCCCATAAAAGAAGACAGAAAACCCCTTAAAACCTAAACTGAATGTGAATGAAACATCATACACAGGCACAAACACATATGGAGAGCTGAGCTGCTTATAATAGCATATAGGATGCTGAGACACTGAGATGAGATGCAAGGTTTATCATCTTTGTTTGAGTGTCCAAACCTTATCCCTCTTTATGTTCGTGATTCTCCCTGTCATTTGCTGCTCTCTCACCGAGAACCTGCTACACCCAGGACTGTTTTGTTCTTTGCTGTCTTCTTTTGCCAATTTCTTCTTCTGAACACTATTGCTGGGAAACAGGAATTAGTCAGAAGGAAACATCTCCCCCGTGCAGCGGCACCCCATGCTGAACTGTGCTGCAACAAATGAAAAAGTGAAGTAGGAGGTAAGGCAGAACTGAAATGTGTTGGGGCAAAGCTAGCTCATACTCTGGATCTCTCACCTTTCAGGTATACCCTTTTCCCACCCCTTTATCACTTGTAGCAAGAGCAGAGATTGACTGCAATTGAGATTGACCAGGGTGGTAGTGTCCCTGTTTAGAGTCAGGGGGTTTCTCGCTCTCCGGGACGAACATAGGCACAGAGGAGTTGAACTGCAGTAATATCTAGTGAGCAGAAACCCCAGCCAGATTTGATCCTTTGAATTTCTGCTTTTTGTATCAACATACTTATCAGTAACCAGTGACACTAGCCTGACAGCCTGAGAGGGGAGACTTGCTTCAGCTGAAGGAGGAGGGGAAAGGAAGTGAATGGAAATCAGCTCACCCAGTGAGATGCTTTCTGCTCCAGCTGCTCAACCACACATCTTGTTTCATGTTAGCCTTGAAACATGACTTAGAAGTAATTGTTCAGCACTGCAGAAGAATGGCTGTGTACCCCACCATTAATGATTAGCTTCATTTTGCATGAATTAGTTGACTTCCTGCAATTATGCCTGCTCTTCCCCACCAGGCAGCCACGGTGTTCTGCTTTCCAAAGACAGCGAATCTGCAGCTTGCTGACCCCGAATGCCTGTGAGCTACAAGGTGCTCATTGCATTTTCTGCACCAGTCACTAGGCTGAGGCATCTGAATTCCAGCAGACACAGGATGGTTTATGGTTTGCTGTCTGCACCAGATGCTTAGCAGGAGGGACAAAGTGAGTGCAGAGCATGTGAGAGAGGAATGTGTTTGCCTTGCCAAGCTGACATTCAGTGTAAAGGAGTAGTGCGGTTGTGATCAGAGAAGTGACCCTGTTTAAGAAAAATGATTTGATGCTTTTTTATTTATTCCACTTCCATGCTCTCCACCTGTGGAGTACTCCATTGGACCAGGCAAAGTGCTTTGCAAAATTCTAATTAATCCCTGCATCTGGAAAATTAAATAAAGTGCTTCTTGCTTTGCACTTCATTGATAAGGGTGAAGCATCTGCAGCTGGAGCTTGCCTGGTGCTTTTGTTGATCCATGAAGCTGTGCCGAGGACAGGTGCTGTGCTGCAGCCAGCCTGCCTCTGCTGGCTTGACTCCTGTTAGTGCTTTTTATTTGCATTTAGGCAGAGTGCTGTGACTCAGAGAGCAGGCAGGAGAGATGTGAAAGCAGCAAGGTACTGTGTGCACAGCCATGGCTGTGCTTTGCTTTTCTGCTCAGTGTGCTGATGCTTCGCAGTGTCATCTGCTACTGTTGGGACTGACTGTTGTAGAAAAAGCGCTTTGGGCTTGGACACAGCTAAAACTGCAGTCTGACATTGCAAAATAAGCTACAGGAGTGCTCTGGAATAAAGGCTTAGACTTAGCAAGGCCACTGGTCCCAGCTCCAGCACGGTTGACTGCCAGTTCACACCACAGAACCACTAGGCAAAGAACAGAGATACTCAAAGAGCACAGAAAATCCCATGTCAGGAGCATATACCCAAAACTGGTGCCTGGAAAGAGGGTACTGGAATGGAAAGATGCCTGCAGAAATACTGGAAACTTGGTGAAGGGAGGTGACATGTTCATGAAGAGCAATCAAGAAGGTGAATAGCCATGCAGGGAAGAGCTGTGATATTCTCTAGGGTGGAGAACTGGGATTTGACTCTGGGCCTGGTCCCAAGGAGAGGGGAAACGGGGTTCGTCCATGTGTCTCTTTCTTCAAGGGAGGAGTTTTCTGCTACATTTTCCTACAGCATACTAACTTCTGTTTGAAATTACACACTGAACATGGGATTCCAGATGCTTGATTACGCTCCTCATTAGACTCAGCAGGTCTTTGGTAATGTAGCCTTCTGCCTTCCGCTCCCACCATTTCCCGAGTGAGGTGAAGACACATCTCCACACGCCAAGGAATACAGCCATCACAGGCACACTGGGCAAGGAACTTTGGAAACAGAGCAGTGCTACTCTTTATGGTCTTTGTACTCCTAAGGAGCCCCAGAAGAGCCATGGCACTGCCTGCCAGAGCAGGAGCCTCCAAAGAGAATGTATATGTGCAGTGAAGTTGCTGTGCTGGCATGGCTTGCTTGTTCCTGCACACTGCTGATGATGCTATCAGTTCTGCATCCTTTTATGCACTGTCTGTACTGACATGAGCCTTCTGCCCTGGGGGAGTCCACAAGGGCTGCAAGTCCTGGAGAACAGAAACAAATGCCACCCTGAAACACATCCTGCCTCCTCTTGGCTCTTCAGGCTACCTCCAGAAAGGCACCAGTGGGTGTTTGCCTGCCTCAGACACCTGGAGGGGGCTGACCCACAGACAGCGGTTTTTCATTAAATACTGGCCTTCACTGATTGCTGCTGTGAATGCACTGACACCTTTGCAAGCTGAATACAATCAAATGAGATGGTAAAGCTGGATTCTTGATTGCCCTGTCTGACAGGCTGAAAGGAGAAATGTTGAAAAAGGTATGTGCAAAGGGAAGAATGCATACTTACTTCTTTAGGCTTATCTACAAGTGTAACCTCACAGAACCCCAACACTGCACTGACCAAACCTTGAACAGACATGAAGCCCACCAAAGCACAAGACTGTGAAGAAAATGTGATTTCAGCTCTCCAAAGCAGTATAGTTGTATATTAAGCAATAAACCTAAAATAATAGACTCTCTCTTTCAGCCAGAGCACCTTCAGTGCTGGGGTCCCAGCAATTTGTAACACTGTCCATCACCTAACAAAGCAAGCACTGAGATCCATAGGCCCAAATTAGAGAGCTTCACTTGATGACTTAACTGATTTCAGAGCTGAGCTCCCGGGGTTGCCTCTGCAGCTGCTGTGGACAGGTGGCTGCACAAGGACGTTCAGCCCTGAGGTGTGCAGGGGCTCCTGCTGCTCTGCTCTTGGCAGAGACAGCCCAAAGAGCTCGAGTCCTAACTCAGATCCACGGGCAAAATAGATAGTGGTGAAAGTGCAGGTGAATTTTAGGAGTGATAAGAGCTCATGAGTGAAAATTATTGCTATGAAGGGGGTTGCTCAAAAACTTTCTTAATGCAGGTCCTGTTGCTATATCTCTGATATAAGTCACCTTCTGCTGGCAGAGGGAAAAAAATCATTCTGCCAGTAAAATAAATGACTAGAGAAAAAAAGGACTGTTAATGAAAATTGCATCATAATAGTGAAGCCTCCAGATGGGGAAAACTCACTGAGTTAGAGAAAAATGCACTCTGCTGGAGTGTGTGCTGTTGCTGACCCTTGAGACCCACCAGTTGTTCTTGCCACCCACTGGTACCTCCTGTCCTGGCCCCTTTGGCACAGCCACAGGTCAGAGGCTGAGGGGAGCCTTTTCCCTGTCCCAGCCTTGGGCTGGCATTGCCTGGCCCTGACCCCAAATTTGCCAATGTCCAGCCAGTCAGTGACACCCCAAAGCACCCTAAAGAGAAAAACATGCTGCTTCTCTGCTTCCTGCCTGCTCTCCATCAGCAAATGCTCTCAAGATTGATGGGGTGACAATTGAAAAAGTTGCTTCAAATAACACTGAAGCTCAACATACCTTTGAGTGTGCAGTATTTCCTACATATATTGCTCACTTTTATATGTGTGTATAACTGTAATACCACATTTGTGTTTTGGTATGTGCATGAAGGAAATGGATTTCAAAGGCCCATCTAAGAGTATATACCAAACACAAAATCTCTCAAACAAATCTTCATGCAGAAATACTTACATACTTATACTAGCAGGAAAGAGGCTCAGTACAATATAATCTATTGGGCTTTGTTTGAAAATACAAAATATTGAGCATGCTGAGAGATTAGCAGTTCATTTATAGAATTAAAATATGTGAAAGACACACACTGAATACTTGAAGACCTTGAATGAATCTGAGAAAATGAAATCCTATTAACAGAAATATTATGTTCACTAGAGATAATAATTATGAAATTACTGATCTCTCATCAATAAAATTCTTTAAAAAATATATAATACACATAGAAGAGAGAAATCTAGCTTTATTTCACTTATACTGGATATTTGATTCAGAAAAGGTAGGAGATCGTTACTTATGTTACTGGGGCTTGTCTTAAGAATATATGTTAATTATAGAACTATAGGAACACAGAACTTAGGCCACCTTCAACACTGCAGAGCTTCACAGCCCTGTTTTTCATTTGAGGCCATTCATCTGATTGCAATGCAGTTCAAAATCTGAGTCTTTTTATTATGAGCCACTGCCTGTTTCTGACCATCCCACAAACATTGAATCCTACTGTAAGCAGCCACTCAGCTTATTGGCTGCCCTGTGTACCTTCACAGTGATACTTTTGAAAAATTGCCCAAAGATACACTCAAGGTAATGAATTGCAAATATCTACTTCCATCTTTCCTTCTTATTTTTAATTTACTGTGGTGTCAGAACAAGGGAATGTGATAAGTATAAAGGAGCTTCAGGTTAAAAACACAGTTACTGTCTGATTAAGAACACCACTAGTTTGTAGTAAAGTTGGTCTCATTAAAGATACTAAGATCCCTAAATTGAAAGAAATATGCAAATACCATGTGCACACATGCATATATAGAACAATATCCATGACTATCTTGGTTTCCTGGTTTCTGTGACCTCCTCCATGCTGGCAGCCATCTAGACTGCATAACACTGTTATAAAAGAAACAATGCAGGTCTCTGCACCCAGCTGCATCTCTGTGGGCAGAGCTGTCAAGACCCTCTTGCGGTGGGTGGTTGGCAGCAACTTCACGCTGGACCTTCCCCGCTGAGAGCCACAATTGCTCACAGACAGCAGGGCTGCCCAGCAGTGCTCTGCTGCTGGCACCTCCCCACGAGGCAGCTCTGTCCCTCACAGCACTGTCACAAAGTGCTTGCAGAGAAAGGGTCCCTCTCTATGAGGCTGCCAGTGCGGGTGGCAGCGGTGTGTGATGGAGTCCCCAAATGCAGCAACCAGACCACCTTCTCTGCGTGCGCTCCCTCTGTGCTGTATGAATTGCCTCAGCCCTGACTTCAGGGAAAGTAACAAGAGCATGGTCAAGTACTCTGCAGTCTGGAGGAAAGGAGAGATGCAGGACACAGATATTAAACAGCCACTTTCCTCTTTGCAGAACAGTAAGTAAGAGCTCAGCGTGTCAGTTCTTAGATAAGCAGGTCTCTTTGCTGAATTCTTTACCAGGAGGGCTGTCACATACCACAGTGCAAGAGACCCTCAGACAGGAAAAGCTGGCAGAGGCCAACATGAAGGACCAGCTGTTTGCATCAGGGCTGACTTGGTAACATTTAGTCCAAAATAAGAAGCATGAGGGGAGGTTGCTAATATTCTCTAGGTACATAGGAAGTTTATTTGAAGAGTAAGAGAATTAATTGGGAGGGAAAAGGAAGCAATGTGACTGAGTTACCACAGAGGTGACTTAGGAAAATCTGCTTTGCAGCAAGCCAGCTGTGACATGTCCTGACCTCTCCTACACAGGGTCTGGAGAAGCACTTACTCATAATAATATAGATAAAGATGGTTATACTTTAGGAAGGGATTAAGCGTATTACCTCCTAGAGTCCTCCTATGCTATTCTTCCCATTTAATGTTTTAATTACTTGAGAGTTTTGCTCTAACTTTTATTTGCTAGGAAAGGCTAGGAACATTGTGCAGCTGAACACTGGGAGAAGGACACTGTTGTAAACAGCTGGGATTGGCAAGGTCCTTGAAGTTTCATGGCTAGGGTGGTAATCTTAGTGGCTGTTCATTAAAAACATTTGTGACAAAACTTTCCTAGTAATCCTTTTATGACTAACAAACTGGCTTTTGCTTTAGCCTCCAGAGCCTGATGTTTCAGCTAAAAAAATATAATTGTGAAGAATGGAGTTATCACTGTTTCTTATCTTCTTTTTACCTGGGCACCATTGAGAAAGCAGATTGTTCTCCATTTGTACACTTCTGCAGCTGTCAACAAGCATCAGAAATAATTAAGATATTTTACCCAGCAGCAAAACATTAAATATTATTTGAAAAACATGCTTAATTGAAAGGACCATCTTCATTTTCCCCCTTATCTATTGTGCCAGATCCTCATTTTCTCTGCTTCATGCTGTAACATCCTTGCACTTCTGTAGGTATGTTTTGCCAGCTCTCTCAGCTTTGGAGGCTTGCATCTTCCAAGCAACATTGTAAGGAAAAAAAATGGGCTCAGTAGAAAATACGTATAAAATATGCTTTTAATTCTGGTACGGCTGGAAAACCAAGAGCATAACATATGTGGATTAGGTGACTCAAGCTGCTTGCAGAGATGTTCTACCCCAAGGGTTATAGATGAATTTCTTAAAAAATCTGCAATATATCAAGCTCTTGCTTGACAGCAGCGTGGCTGAGGATCAGGGAGAGCCTCTCATCTTCACTCTCTGACAGCTCATTCCTTCTCCTTTTTCTTTGTACATGCTCTGCTATTCTGCTTTTGCTAATAGTGGTCAGAAATGAAGTGAGCCTTATAAAATATATATTGCAGCTGCCACTCAAAATAGACATTGGGAAAATGAAGTAAACAGCATGATAATAACTGTTTTCCTCTAGTCAGGAGAGAAACTCAATATACCTTAATGGCAGTCACTAACGAGGGATGGTCACGGTGGTGGGTTTAGGCTTACAAGTCATTCTCTTTTCCTTGTTATTCATCAGGATGGAGTGAGCAACAGGCATGAATGACACAGAACGATGAGCACAAAGCCAGCCTTATGATCTAAGAGCCTCAAGCAAAAATAAAATCTTATCTCTGACTGCAGGAGGAAGAAATCCCACTGCAGCAATAAATCCAAAGGAACAGGACTGGGCTTGTAGTCCCTTTGATTCGGACATAGGACAGGAGCAGGCAGCCTGTGCAGTGGCACAATACCAGAAGATGAATGGGGTTTTTTGTTTTAGCCTAATATAGGCACAGCCTCTTCTACAATTATCCTCCTGCATAGATGATCCCAGTTCTGTCCTGAAGGGCCTCTGAAGCCTTGTCTACTCGCTGTGCATGACCTGAAACCATTGCTCCCTTGCATTCAGCAGTATCACTATGATTTGCTATTTGTGCTCCTCTATGGATCCTGCAATTACTGTCCTAAGTTTCCCCAAAACAGGGATGTTTTGTGGTGTTGTTTCTAAAATAATAGTTTCCAGAGGCCATTCCCCACCACACAATAAGCATTTGAAAGCAGCATTGTGTTTGGAGGCAACCTAATTCCCCTGTGGCTCTTCCCAAGCACCAGCACTGCTGTGTTATTGAGGATGCTTTGTCCCTCCTCCCAACCTTGAAATGCCAAATATATCCTGCCTACAGATGTTGCAGATGATATAATGACATTGGATTGTAATTCAGATCATGATTTTACTGCCAAGTAACATCTTAGTTGTGACTGCAAACCTAGCAATGTTCTCCAGTGAGAAAACAATATTTACAGTAGGATTTCAGCCACAGCAGCTCCACGGTGCATTCAAGCATCTGTTTACAAAAAGTTCGAAGAGGCTGAATTGGTTGCTCTAAGAGATGACCGACATACCGCCTTATTAGGACAGGCCTCCATTCATACTACTGCCAAATTGTACTTTCACTTTAATACTGGGATAAATTTTGCAGACATAAACACAGAAATAGCTGCTTATATAATTTTGAAGTTGGGGCACGAACCCTCATGGTAGCAAGAAACACTTGAGGGGAAATCCATTGTTAGGTGACTGACGTAGTGAGGGTTGTGCTCTGCATTGTGTTGAACAACCAGGACCTAGGCTGAGATGGAGGCTTTAGCACCATCCTAACTTTTAGCTTCCTGACACATGTTGATTTGTATCACAGCCTTCATATTTTTTAAACACAGCGATTCCTGTATGTTTAATACGGAAACCACTGTTTGCTGTGGAGTTTCCAAAATTTACATGCCTGCAGGATATTTAAAAATATTTCCAAATCAGCCTATCAAGGCAGGTTTTTCTCCTGTCCAAGTGTTTATGTAATAAAAACAAAGATCTCAACAGATGCCTCCTTTGTGACTTTGCCTGTACACAGAGTGTGAGGTTTGTATAAAGCAGGTGTCAGTTATGTGTGTTTCCCTGCACTGCTAAACATCTACTCTGCTTCCTAAATTACTAGCTCCATACTTAAATGTAGCAGGTTCACAAAAAAATACACCACAACTGACAACATCCAGATTTCATCTACAAAACTAAGGTTGCAAAGCTATAGGGTATTATACACCTTTAGTATCATCCACTATTACACATATTTTAACTACCTTCTTCAGCAGGAGACGTGGACCCTACAGGGAGGAAGGGATGCCTTATTGTAGGATGGGGTTTATGGTGATTTTATTTTGGTTTTTAGTGGAACACATGAGGAGCAGAAGCCACAAGGAAGGAAACATTTAGAGCTCCCCACAGTACAGTGCAACACTGCGTACAGCCATGGTTGGATGGACCAGAGGTTTGGCAGCAGAAGGGGATGGAGCAGCTGCTGAGTCCCAGCCCCAGCGTTGCTTCCAGGTAGGAGCAATCCTACAGCACCCAGCTCTACCACTGCCTGGCACAGACCAGGAGACAAAGGTCGAGCATTTCAGTGCAGGTGCACTCTCTGCTTTGAGATGACCCTGTAGCAATCCCTCAGTCAGGATCTGTGAGTGGAGGGCAAGCAGCAGCATCACATGAAAGGGCACCACCTGTAAGGGTGCTGGGTGCCATGACCAGCCCCAGCACTTGGCGTGACACAGCACAGAGCCAGCACTGCCTGTGGCATCCCCTCCCTTCATGGATGGTGAAGGCGGTGTTGGGTCTCTTTCCCAGTCGCAAAAGGAGGCATCAAGTGCTCTCATTTCCCCCTGCTGCTTCCAAACTCCAGGCCTTCTTCTCCCACACCTCAGGGGTCCTTCAGCCACTTTTAGGATATTTCTGATATTTGACACTTTGCTGCTCTTCTGTTCTCCCCTTAGTGCTTCTTCATGCAGTATTCAGGGATGTTACCAATTCCTTCCTGCTGGCATGTCAGCCTTTTTTGTCTTCTACAACTGCTTTCTCTATCAGGTGTTCTCCAACTGCAGTCTGAGATAAACCTCTGTTTGCCATGCAGTTTCATAAAGCCCAGGACTGCCTCTGCACTGCCTCTGCTCCAGAGGGCTCTTCTGCAGCCACTTGGGTACTGCCCTGCTTTCTTCTAGAGATGCAGCCAAGAGCCCACTGCCCCACCACAATGGCATAAAGGGTCTTGACACGAAAGAGAAGCAGATAATTTTTTCCTAACTACAACCAGCTTGCCTTCCTGCATGGAGGAATTAAACAAATGGCAGCAATATTAGTCAATAACTCAATGACTACTCAGGATGGACAAAAACCAAAAGGCAAGACAAGGAAAAGAAAAGATTACGAATATGGGCAGGTTTGTTAAAATACGCTCACGTGAAACTTTCTTTCTTACTGGGGGAAGTCAGAAAAAAATATGCTCTCGGAAGAAACTGTAGTAGTTCCCTTCAGGAAGTTCTATTTTGGGATAACATAAACTATGTGCTGGTTGGATTAATATTTAACATGTCTGTAAAAGTAGTATCATCCTATTAAAAGTTCCTCACAAAAATGGACAAAAGCCAAATTACATTCTAAAGTAAAACCTATAGAAATATAAGCACCTCATAGGAGGAGGATACTACCATAAGTCAAATAAATGTCTGAACACTATATTTATAATTAAGAAAATAAAATTAAGAAGTTAATGACAGAAGTAAAAAACCACAGATGTTTGCATCTTGATTGATAAATAATCTGTTGATTTAGAATTGTAAATAAATGGGGATTCTTTTCCAGCTCTGGAGTATTTTTTTTGAAAAGACATGCAATAATTCATGCCAAACTACACAGACACACACACGTAGATTGAAAGCACTTTATTGGGATTGAGTCATGCTCTTTTTTTACTAGTGTGTTGAATCTTTCTAGGAAGAACTGAGTATTTTTCAACTTCCTTTATTAAACATACTTGTTCTTGCTAGATATCACAAGTTCTCTCTTATTACCTGTGACAGTGAAATACCAGCCCTTTGGAGCCCAGTTCAAAAAGGTCCTACAACTTCCTTTTCTATTAGTTCTAAATGTTTTCTGTGGCTAAGATTCATGACTGTACAGATGGTCTATTCATCATGTTAGGCTCAATTACCTCTGAAAATATATGGGGGAAAGCATGTTTCCATTGAAGTCAATGTTAAAATTCCTATATCTGCAAAGGGGCTACATTTTCAGTCACAGGCACACTGACCTTCAGGAGTTCCTCTGGATGGGAGTGAAATTCTTACAGTGTGTGTATCACTATGCTTGGTAGCAATGTTTCTAGAATATACAGTTTCTGTAGCATATGTTCTTACAAAAAGTAATCATGCTATTTGTCAAAGCAATTTTTCAAAGCTGAATTTTTTCAATGAGTTTTATAATTAATGATATAGTGGAGACTCTAAATTTAATTATTCAAGAGAATATTCTCTCTTTTGATGGATGTCATTGGTCATTAATCACGTTGCTGCTTTTTCAATTAGCTTAGATAGATTTTTACCCTTACAGGTAACCCTTAACATGAACCCAGCAGAGAGGGTGCAGCCCTGATCTGGCTCATGGCATGAGGCAAGGATGTACATGTTGCACACTGTCAACAACACGTCAGTGCTAATGCTTACACACACAATTTACAATGACTGATTGACCTTGAAATTTCCTTGTCAGTTTTTAATTTTCCTTCTGTAAATATGGGTTTAAAATCAGATCTGAAACTCTTAATATTCTGTCTTTATATACTTCTTACAGAAGTTCAAAGCAGTGTGGTAGACACCAGTTGTGTTAGTGTGTATTCAGGATTTCAAAGCAAACCCTTCTTGAAGCAGAAATACTGAAAGATCATTCTATATGTTTTCTTAAAAAAAATTACAATTTTAAACACTCTGGCATTTGTCCTGTGTCGAGACTTGGGGACTAGGAGCCCGTATGGTGAGTATGTGCACAAAGGATGTTCTGGTTTTTAAATTACATGTATAAAACAAAACTCTTAATAACAGACTAAGGCCTTAAAAGGATAGTGCAATCTACTACTTATAAGAATACATGTGGCAAAAAGGTGTACAAAACTTTGCACAGTAAAATCTTTTGCAACTGGCAAAACTGCAAGTGAGTATACAATGAAAACTGTATCAGGAAAATTCAAAGGCAAAGTGCAGGAAAGAAGGATAAAAGACTATGTAAAAAGACTATTAAAAAATGATTTTTTCCCAGGAACAGCAAAAGTTCCCTGAGTATCATCTTACTTGACATATCTTTTCTCACACCTACAGACAAGAAAATACCTATGAGAGCGTAGGAATGAGACCTACAGCCATGAGACGTGCCATGAGACATGTGGTGAAGGGGTTAACCTGGGCATGATCTATCTTAGGGTGCATTATCACTGCAATTGGCCAGGCAGCAGGGAAAGTGACATGAAGGTGTCATGATTCTGTTCTGCCCTTAAACAAACCCAACAACCTCTATAATGTCTCTCTTTGTAACTCTTGATATCCCTCAATTCCATATAAAGTGGCTTCCCACCCCCGCCTCCATATGACAGCAGTGACAGAATATTTGACTACAGCCTCACCTCCACTTCTCCCAAAAGTATAAATTCAGCATTTGAAATCCTTCCTGGCAGAGGACGAGAATATGACCACCTTGCAGATGGGGTGATGGGCTTGCTCCTCTCTCCTTCCCAAAGCAGGCATGCCTCTTGGGTAAGATTTGCTTCTCCAAGAGCATAGGAATATGCCCAGGAACACTTGTATGTGCTTATATTTTGTAAGCCTTGTGAATTTATCACTGCTAATCTAACAAGAATCTATAATCTATTGATCTGATAAACTGAAGTCTGATATCTATGAATCTGTGACTGTGAATGAGACCAGACTTACAGTGTAACCCACACAATTTGTGCATCTGGGACTTTACTGAATGTCACCAGACCTACAGTGCCCAGTTGGCTCTAATAGGAATTTAATCCAGCTGTACCCAGTCCCTCTGATCTCTGAGGACCAGCTGGAACACAAGGAGATAAAAATCTTCATTTATTTTTTTCTGAATTTTGCTGCTCTTAATGCAACAGTGAGACACATAAGAAATCATATTAATGTACTTTTCACTGTCTCGCTCCCCTCTGAATCTGCAATCATGGTGTCTAGCACCCCAAAAATGTATCTCAGGGGGAGATCATGCAGACTCACGGTGAGGAAGAGGGAATATATGATACCCACTGTGATCAGGCCAACTAGGGTCTTTTTACAAAGACTTCATTTTCTTTCCCAGCGGTCCTGTTTTGCTGTCCCATCACCTTGTCCTGAAATCTAGAGGGAGCAATTGTCAATGATTTCCTAGGTACTTGATCAGGTCTAAAAACTGAAATTACTCATTAGGTCTTCACTTCCTTCAAGGAAAACCATTCCCTGGTTCATCTTCCCTTCGAGGAGTTCCTCCTTGTGGAGGAGAGCAGCCGAACACAGCTCTTTTGTCATTCCCCAGGAGATACACCATGCAGCACAGCTCAAGAAAAGATTGACACAACTCCTGAAAGCAAATTCAGCCTCCCTTTTTCAATCAGATAAGGCAACTATTTGTAGAGTCAGCTAGGCCAGACCTCAAACATCACATAACAGAGAAAATAACACTGTAATCTTGAAGGACAAATGCTAGGAATCTTACTGCCCTTTGTCTGTCCTTGTGCTGTTCTTCATCCTAGAAGAGGTGACATGAGACCTGCATGTTGAAGACAAAGCTGTGACAGAGTGATTTCCAGGTGGGGTATTAAAGCTTGGGAGCTTTGAACTGTGCCCTTCCAAATTCCCACACAGGAGAGAAGAAGCATGACCTGGATGTTCCGAAGCCTCAGAAAGCCATCACCTAGCCTGACCTCTGGGACCATGCAAAACTGACTGGCATTTAGAGAAACCCAGAGGTTTCTCTAAAATGTGCCAAATATATTAATATGATATTAAGATGATTTAAGGGAAATATGTTTTCTCCATCCCATCAGATATTCTGGGCTTGCAGCTGAGACTCTTGCCTTCAGAATTCCAAAGCAGGCCCTATTCAGTGATTTATATCACTATGGCAGCATACGTGAGATTAATAAAAACACCTTCTTTACCTTTCATTGGAGCTACTTGACCTGCTCTCTAGCACTCCTGTTACCAGACACAGAAACCATCCTAGAATTCTGATCTCTCTTCTCCAGTTTATAGGAAAATATGGATTGTGGGTGCCTTCTATTTTACACAGAAATAAATCCTGAAGAAAAACCTGTATGTTTGCTGTAAGTGTGGAGAGAAAAGAAACACATAGCTTTCTTCCAAACTTTAACTCGGCTCCTCTTTGGAGTCGTCACTTCTCGTCTTTAGGAAGTCTAAATGAACATATTTTGTAATGACTAAATCATAGAGCAGCAACACAAGACTATGAGAAATAAATAACTAAAAAGGCAGCTCACTTAAGAGAACCTGATGCTAGAGCACGAAACTGCATGTTTAACAGTTTTGCTATGTCTACTCCTTTTTTTATCTGTTTTAAAAGTAATTATCTTTTATTTTCCATAGTCACCGTCCTTTAACTTTCCCTTCCCCCCCATTTGCTTTTCTTCTGTTTACAAGCAGTTCCAGTAAGATTGAATGTATTTATGCAATCATATGACACATCAGAAAAAAAATAGGGTTCTTTTGGTTCTCTGTGGAAAATCTTTGCTGCTCTCCTACTAGACACTGGCCAGGTTGTAACAGAAACGCAGCAGCACCTTTATTTATTTTATGTGTTTGTTCTTGGTGAAGCTAAGTCAGTGTTATATCCCCATTGTCAGGAGTTATATCCCAATTGATGAAAAAGCTTGGAAGGGTTGAATGTCTAGTCTGGATAAAGACTCAAGTGTTCAGCATTTGTCCAATATTAAACTCATAGAAAACAAAAAAAAAAAGAGGAGAAATATCTGAAGGATCACCCCTTCTGTCCTTCCCCTGCTGGTCATGGGCTTCACCAGTAATGCTGCCACAGAGCCCACGCTCCTCTCCTGTGTCCTTTTTACCTCTGCCAAGGAGAGTGCTTTGCAAGGTGGGGGATCTGTTTAGGACTCAGGACTCAACTCAGGCTTGCTTGCCAGCAGCTCTGAAACCACACAGCCTTGAGTAGCCCCTGCTGCCTTGCCCTGCCAAGATTTGCAAGGAAGGAGCAGGGAGCTTGCAAGGTACAGGTCTAGGGACGTATAAATGCTCCTAATGGGTCGATGCAAAGGAGGAACTCCTAGAAGCTCCTATTTGTCCTGATTTCACATTTTTTTCTCTGAAGTCATTCTCTGTGTCTTACAGCTCTCCAGGTAAATGTCTATTTAATTATCTGGTACTGCACCATGGGACCCTGACACAAGTACTGAAGCTCAGCTTCACCAAAAAAGGCATGTGTGATGTCTTTTCTCCTGCCTCTGTGCAGGGAGTCAGCTGTGGGGATGGTTCCTACTAAGAGGATACCTGAGAGAGAAGATGTGCTTTAGGCTGGATCAGCTCTAGCCCTGCAGACCCTTGGGCAAGCAGAAGGGAGGAAGTGGAAACAACTGGCTTGCTGTAGAAGACCAGACAACATCACTCAGTTCTTTGGATAGTAGCTCACATTAAAATAATTGAGAAACTGCATCCACATTTCAACAAGACTCTGGTGTCGTGTGGGGGATAAGTCTACAAGCAAATCATGCATATCCCCCCTTCTGTTCTGCATTTTCAAAGAAAAAAATATCTGATCATTTACCTCTTTTCTTCCTCAATTGCTGATTTTATAGATGTTATTTCTTTCTGTGGCTGAACCATTCTTTTTCAAACTTGGCTCCTTTGCACACATGAAATGCTTTTGATCAGATTGTATTTACGGTGAAGGCAAATGCTAATTTAATATCTGTCACAAGATCTTGCAAGATTTCCTGTGAGATCTTATGATGGTGTATCAGCATGTAATTAAATAAGAGGGCCAAGTCAGTCTCAGGTGTAAGTCCTGGGAAGGCAGTGATATCACATCAAGAAAGTGTTTAATCCTACTGCATTCAACTGTAGCTTGCCTGACACCTTGTTATTTTAAATTTCTTTGGCTTTTTTTTCTTTCCTTTTCCAATCACCCATGTGAAAGTATGTCACTTGTCACAGATTTCTTTGATATGCAGGGTGGTTTCAATTTGTTTTATTCATGTACTGGTTATCTGCTTATTTATAATTTCATCCCCAAACAGATTGATGCCTACTGCTCTCGGATTTGCACAGCAAGAGGCTTGCAATAGTATAACACATGGTGTTACAATAATGCCTAGAGCTTTAGCTAGGATTCATTATTTTTCATATGTTTCCTTGAACTTTTCCACAGATGCCATACATTCATTCACAATGAGAGGTTTCTGTTTTCAACTGTTCTCTGTTATGACTGCCCACTCCATCAGGCTTCACCCCGGCCTTGCTGAGACCATCACAGGTGTTCTGGTGCTGCATGTCATCTCTGACATCTTCTCCATCAGTGTCCCCAGCTGTTGTGACTACCCCTGCTGGCAGCTGGACACAGACACTTACAGCAACTCAGTGCTGCCAGCCTCTGCAGCTTGAGCTCAGCCTTTTGTCTGCAGGGAGGGGACACCCAATGCAGCATTGTGCAGAGATACCTGCACTGCAAGCCAGCTGCAGGCAGTGCTAGTAAATTACAGATGAGCCTCTGCGCAGGATGATGGCTCTGCAGAGAGGTGGGATGCTGGAGCCAAGCAAAAGGTGCTGCTAAAATGGCAGCATTCCTGTAAGAGCCTCTGTGAGAGGGCCAAGGCTTGTTCAGGTTTCTGTGTATGCTGCTGCATCCTGCTGTGTGGACAAGCTAAAGTGCTGGAGGGATTTATTCTGCAAGAGTACACTGGTATGACACAGGTAGGTTTATCCCATGCTGGAGCTCTAAGGAGAGCTGCAGGCAGCAGGCATTCAGCTGGCATGTAGTGTGGCCAAAGATTTCTAGAGTGACTGTAGCTACAGTACAGCAGCTTGTGGAAGAAGGGTAAAGATGAGTTTTCTATGGGTTTTTATTCCATTGCAAATTTTCAGCCAAAAGTGATTTGGAGAGTGAGTGTGATCTTGAAAATCAAGATTCCAGATCTGCTGAAAAAAGGCAGTATCTGTGTGGTCAAACCACGGTTTTCTATGTAAAAATATGCCAGTGGATTCTGGATACTCACACCAAGTCTTTTAGCCTGTCCCACGCTTCAGTCCACTCTTGGGAAAATGGAGACATCTTTGCCCCACAGAAAGGAGCTGTAGTCATAGCCTCCAAATATGTTTCACACCCCCAAGCCCCTGGGAGCCCTCTTGCTGTCCCCTGAGCCCCTGCTGCCCCATCCTCCCTCCCTCTGCCCACAAACCCATCATGTTCTCCCCCAGTCGTCTACCTTTCTGACCCTTCTCCTTTCCCCATTCACTTCCCTGCCCCAATAAAGCCAAGATTTGCTTATCCCACTCTTAGTAATCTTAGTTGCTTCATATGATCCCACCTTTGTCCAGAGCGGGTGCTTTCCTTTTATACCAGATTTGCTCTAATACAAATTTCACTATGACATATCCAGTTTTTGACTGCCAAAATCAGTTCCTATAACACAGACCTTTCCAACCAGCAGTCTGGCTGTCCTCCAGGATGTCTGCAGAAAAGATATTCAAGGGAGAAGCTGAGGGAAGGACGGCCTGGCAGAGGACCTAGGTTTTTCTCCTTTAAATAAAGCTGCAGAGAGCAGCAGTAATAAGTCTGGTGTTCAAGATCCCCATAGACGTTGTTAATGGGAGAAATCTGGGAGCATCTATTGAAAAGTTTGAGAGGATTGTTAGAGAAATTAAGAGCAAGTCAATGATTTGCACGGTGTATTTATTTTCTAGAATGGAAATTAAGGTTCTAATTGAGCATTTTGTGTAATTAAAATCTTTTACATGGAAAAATGAAGTCTCTGCTACAGATGTAATAGGAAGTATAAAAATACTTTGGATGTTCTAAAGATAGTGCAGATAATTAAATGTTCTCCATGCTTTGGTTCTCTCTCCAACTAGATCAGGTATTACTGTTTGCTTGTGCCAGCTGCTGGATTACTCACAGATCCTGCTGTGCACAATACGATTCTCCCACAAGTTCCCATTTGGGATGAGGTAAGTTGAGATAACCTCACTCTGGTATGGATCTCTGTACTTTTCATTCCGTAAGTTGTAACCCTTGGAGAGGCTGAGAGTCCCACGGTGCTGGGAGCTGCCCAAGTGAAGAGCAGGTACCTGCTTGAGAGAATTCCTCACAGAGCACTTCACAACCTGCTGGATATCGGGGGAGTGGGGATGAGAACAGGGATGTATGGGGCCCAAACACTTATCCTAGTGCCAGTAATTGTGCCTAATGGGAAACAAACAAGTCTTCCAGACAATATGGGGAGCAGAAAAAGATGAACTTGCAGCAGTAATCCAGCAGGCAGGACCTGTCCTGGTGCTGGTCAGTGAGAAAATACCATGAGATGAGAAGGAACAGAAGAACCTCATGAGAAGTTTCCAGATATCGTTTCCATTCTGTCCAGCAATTCAGGTTTTCTTTAGACTCAAACATGAACATGCCTACTTGTCCTAATTGCAGCTTTACGTTTCCAGCATGACCCCAAAATAACTGTTTACTGGAAGCTCCTGATGGCCCACTTCTGAGTGGATTCTCTGGAGGCAGACGGGACTTGCACCTGTGTGAGAAACAAAATCCTTACATGTTCAAGAGAGCATTTTATTCTGGTATGTAAAATATTCTCAGTTTTCTTTCCCCTGTTTCTTGAACTAATAGCAAATCAGCTATTGTCAGACAAGCAAAAAAGTGAAAAAGTCTCGTTGAGAAGCAACGTTCAGTGTCCTCGCCTTCTTAATATACAGTTTCATTTATTTTTGTTCCTTGTATGCTTGAGTGTCCTTGTGCAATTTCCATTTCTTTACACTCTGCCTTCTTTATTTCATGTATTCAAATGTGCATGACTGTTGCAGAGGCGATTGGACAAACAAGGTGGTCCTTACTCAGTCAGAATCTCCATTGATTTCTATAAGCAATTTGATTAAGTGGAGAATACAGGATATGAGCCAGCCAATTTCACACAGATTAAGGGGAAAACATGCCTGAAATTGATTGATATGGAAGCAGCAAGCTCAAGTCCATTGGGCACTCAGAGCCTGTAGACACCATGCATGCTGTATCAACAATAATATAAATTCATTAAGAGTACATGGTCCAGAAGCAGATTTGTCTTTGATAGATCTTTAAAAGCTGCACGAGGAAGTTCTGCCTCTGAGAGCATTGCAATCTTTCTTGTCAGTGGGATGCAGGCTCAGGTAGGTAATCGATATCACGCTCTCGCCCAGCTCACTGCTGGATTAGGATACCCCTAAATAATTACCCCTTTCACGACAATTCTTCTCTTTTATCAGCACACAAACTTAATGCTGCTGCTGTCAATAGCACTATCACAAACTTGAATGATGTAGGGAAAGGCAGGACCTATGAAGGTGAGACTCCTCCTGAATTGGAGTTCAGTCCCGTTTTGTTGAAGAAATCATGCCACCTAAACCTGTTCATACATTTATACAAATCTGTTTTATAATAGCAGAGACCACCTCTGTGCAGCTGCCTTCTTCTTTGAAAGATGACTTGAAGAAGAAATCCTAATATGATGCTAACACATAATCTTCCTTTGAAGCCTATGGAGCCAGCCACCTCCTTACACTTAACGCTTCCATGCTCTTGCTTACTTTAATATCTGCTGCCAGCAGGGCTGTGTAGCTCTGCTGAGTGCTGATTGGCATTCCTCTTACCCTGGGTCTCTGTGGAATACACCTCACACAGCCTATATAACCTCCTGGCTGGGGCCGAGCCCACACTGTGGACCTACACTTTGTAGCTCAGGAGCACATTCCCTGTAAACCTTCTCCCTCACCCTTGCACTCGACCAGCAAGTGACCAATGCAACTGCTCCCTTTGAAACAAGAGAAACAGTCATCCCAGACTCATGTTGTAAAGGCTTCACGGAAATGAAGACTGCTATGAAAAATCCTCTCAGATGGAAAAGGCACTTCTTACCTTGACTCCAGCAATTTTCAGCAACATTTACGGTTTCTTTTATGTAGCAAATCCTCTGTAAATGATTATATATACAAACATTGAAAATTTCCAGGTCCCAGAACACATAATAATATTTGCCACTTATAAAGCCTTTTTCATCTTCAAAGCACTCCTCAAGGACCAGCTAATGAATCCCCAAGTTGTTCCTTTCAGGTTAAGTGATGTGCTCAAGGTCACAGCTTGTATCAGTCTCAGAGCCAGGATTAGATATGAGCAGATTTTCGCCTCTGCATACTTTATGTAAGCCATGATCTTCATATGAGCAATCACTCACCATTCTGTAACAGAAATTCAGACATAGAAGCACTGCAAATTCTTTAAAAGAAACAAAACGGAAGTTGGGTGTTTCAGAAGTAATTTCTCACCTTTCCTCCAAATCACAACTCCCTTCTGTGCTTTAAAAATAGCAGCCTGTTGTGTTTTGCAGTTTGGCAGGAATGCTTGCCCACCTGCTTTTCCAGATGAGTCTCTGTTTCACAACAGCCTCTGCCTTTTTCTTCAGTCAAGCCATCCCCAGACCTACCTCCAGATGATGACCCAGTCACCTTCCTAGCCAGGTGCCAGCCCTGTTCCAACACTACCTCTGCTCTGTTTTCCACAGCATTAACAGTGTTCACTTGACCCCTGAACTAGTCGTAAAGGAGAAAGTCTTATTAGAGAGATCCAAGCACAATGCAATTACTTCATTGAGCACGTTTTTTTTTGGGTCATGCAGAGTTAATTCAGAAAATCAGTGCAGAGTGCTTATCAGGACTAATTTAACAGGATACTTTCTTATCAGTACAAATCTTGCCAAGGTTTTTTTTTTTTTCAGCACTAAGGCAAGTGGTGTGTAAATCAGTTTAAACCTTAGAGAGGTTTAACTCCCTCAACTCCTGGGTCTCATTGGAAAACAGCTCCAGTTGCTCACTTCGCTTTCCACTTGTGGCCTTGCAGGGATTACATAGCGTCATTTGAGGCTCAGGAAGTCAGGAATGGGGTGCTGCCTCCCTGGGGTGCTCCCTCCCTGTCAGGAGGGTGTCCCTGGGATCCCCTGTCCTTCCTGGGCAGCCTTGCAGAGCTGCACACAGCCTCTCCTACCTTCTTCTGCCTGCCTCCCTTTGCCTCCAGCTCCGCTTCAGATGCACAGTGCGTGCAATCCCAGCACCCAGATAAAAATCTATCCCAACAGCTGAGTGGTGGGTGACTCAGTCTAAATGAAAGACAAGATGGTTTTTTGTCGTAGCCTGTTTGGAGTCACTCTGATAACATATGATTGCAATTTAAGTGGGTGGGGAGTAGGGGGAACAGAAGGGGGCATCTTGCAGACAGCTTGAAATGTCCTAAAAGTTTCTGAAATCAATTCCACAGTCCCTTTTTGGCTCTTGTAAATGTTAGTCAGAGCCCAACATGTATTTATGATCCGAGGCTTACATTGCCCAGTTCACTCGTATCTTCCAGATAGTGAGCCACAGCCACCTCACGGTCTCCCTGTGGTGTCCTCCACTGGCAGCTTGAAGCTGCTCAAGAGATAATGAAATGAGCTTTTTTGAAAACTCACAAGCATGATAAGAGTATTTTTATCAGTCAGGGTAGAAGTATCCCAGACTAATAAAAAGAATGTAACCAGATGGTATGATGCAAAAAATAGCAACAATCCTGAGAAAGAGCAACCACTGTATAAGAATATTCCCCATCTGCCCACCTAGTAGGATATACTCATGCTACTTCTTACTTTTTCTCTGACTGAGTGAGTCTGAAATGCTCTTTTGCAGGATTAACCCCTCCTTGGAGAAAAGGGATTCACCCTTTCCTCTTACATTCAGAAGGTTCAGATTTCAGTCCCATCCAGGAAAAAAAGCATCAGGGTTCTTCACATGCATCCCATGATGTTATTATCAAAGCACTATGTCAAAGACAGCACAGATTAGCACTACACCTCTCATAATTTTCAAGTCAAGTGGCAGCTGCTACTGTATTTTGTGTGGGACCTTGTTCCCTGCCTTGCATTTGGCATGCTGCAAAACCAGGCTTTGCATCAGGCCCCTGGGGAGCACTGGCTCAAATCTGGACTGGGGTGGAAGCCAGCACCATGCTCTGCGATGGACTGACACAGCCCTGTCCTAGGTCTCAACGTGACTGGCACTATGTAACCCAGGTGTTTCTAGCATTTGCAGTAGCCAGTCGGGACTTTTGGGATGTATTTCTGGATTTAAGCAGTTAAAGTCTTCCTAGGTCCTTTTTTTTAGACACTTAGTCCTGGATCTAACCCAAAGAATATAAGTAGGAAAAATGTGAAGTTTTTGCTCTCTCCATAAAGATGTCTAGCTGTCTTTTAAATTCATTCCTCTTATTTGCTTCAATAGCTTCACCTAGCAATAATTTATTCCACATGCTTATTACTTTTTGATTGAAATAGCTGTGCCTGAATTCCCCTTTCACTCTTAATTTCCTAGTTTTTAGTCTGTTTCTTGTTTTTCCAGACTTCTCATCAAACTGAAGAGCTTATCTCATTCCAGTTGATCAAACCCTTTTACAACTTTAATATTTCTTCAGGTCTTCTTTTCTCTGATTTTTCTGACAAGAATGAATAGTTTCCTTTTGAACAAATGTATATTAAGTCTGATTATGCTTCCATTTCCAGAAAGGCAGAAAGCTATGTGAGAAAGTAACCATGTCAAAATTCTGTATTTCAATCTTATGAGCACTCCATTTAGGAATACCAACAGTGTCTTAGGGGTGAGAAATCAAATGTCCAAATGCTAAGTCCCATTTTCCGTTACCTTGACAGCTCTAGACTTTTTGAGCTGGCAGAGCAAGGTGTTGCTTCTTTTGCTGCTGGAAGTGTCCAAACAACTTCATGAATGACAAGGAATGATTTGGGAATAGTTTTTTACTCATTACATAATATTTTTTTTCATGTTAATCTCACAACCACGCAAAAAGATGCTGCATACAGCAGAAAATAGCAGGTTGTACATGGATGTATCTGCAGGAGTGTGTTTCACTGATTTCAGAAAGACCTGCTATAGTAAGCACAGCTTTCAGAGACTTACCTATGAAGATGTGTGATCAGCTTGGAGGAAGAACTCATTGAATTTCTTTTGTTTTATTAGTTTTTGTCTCTCACTGGCTTTCCCTTTTTCATCAAGATAGGTATTGCAATCTGAATAAAAGTTTTGGGCTAATGTCCCATGACATTTACAGGGCAGTTCCTGAGTACTGAAGTTATTGTTTTAGCATCTTTTTGGAGTGTGGCACCTTGCCCAGCATTAGTACTTTTTCTGAAAGTTTTTCTTGCAGCCAGAATGGTCCGAGGTATGGTTTGGAACTGATAGCTTCAGTTCAGGGGAACACAAGTTCCCCTTGTGTTCAGGGGAACATGTGCCTCTAAAAGGAGATTTCACAGTGAACTGCAAAGCTGTGAATTGAGACGTGGCTCCTGCCTGGCATTCATTGAATGGCTGAGTTCTACCGAGTTCCTGAGCTGGAGAACAAGCAAACCAGTCAGGAAAAAAAAAAAAAGGCATTTTAAACTGGTTTTAAGTGTGATGTTCTTCTCTCTAATCTCTGCTTGTAATCCTGAACTGAACCTGCTCTTTAGACACTGAGATTTGCCCCCATTAATTTCATGCCAGGTAAGTATTGTGGGACTCCTCCTCCCAGTAGCCTGACCATGGTGCTCCACACACCCAGGAGGATCCCAGGAAGACACCTGGCCCTGCAATGGTGTCAAACATCACGACTGGTACCCAGGGGACAAACAAGAGGAGAGACAAAAAGAGGAGTTGTGGGTCTGTAAAGACCCTGTCTGCTGCAGGCCACAGGGCAGCAGCTTGGTAACTTTGTTCTGTTGGACCGTCTCGAGATGATGTTGCACAAACACTGCCCACTCCAGATGTTCACAGGTGACCTAGCAAACGTCATCATTTTTCATCTGCATGTGTCTACTTTTCCTTACCAAAAGGAACAGAGCTGTTGGAAGGTGAAGAAAGCTGCTGGATGAGAAGAGGTAGCCAAAATGGAGAATGAGGAAGGGAGGTTGGAAACACATGAAACTGTCCTTGCCCATAGGGCTAGTCTTTGGAAAAGGAGATAAATAAGGTAGCCAGAGGAGTTCACACTAGCAAGCCTGACCCTGTGGCTCTGGAAGTTTGGTCATATTTTAGAGGGGGAAGCTGGAACTGTTCTCAAGTGGTATTCAGTTGTATTCCTGCCTCTACTAGTGCCATATTACACTGTATTTTAATATGAGGTCCAGAGATAAAGATATTAATATTAACATTAACAACAGAAAAAAAAATGAGCCTTATTTTCAATAAATATTTTATTCATAGTTTCCCATTACTATCACTACACATGGTAAGGCAGAACAGCATTTCTTTAAACATCCAGCAACCCTTTAGTGGTACAGGGAGACCAGTGAAATTTCAGAGTACCAAACTATTTTAATTAAATTTTCAGGGCTTGAGGATATAGCTAAATTAAAAGGGGAGAAAGAATTTAAGTAGGGAGTGGTTTGGGATCCAAAACACTGTGGGTTTTGTCAGGGAATGACTCTTCAGAATATAATTCTCTTTATCTTGACTGTTTATCAGTGTATCAGGGAAAGGAAAATAAGGTATTGTCACTGCCAGATATGGAAATGAGAGCTTGGTGACTGAGTTTGCATCTCAACACATTGTTAGTTTGTCCTTCATAAGGGGAGAATTCAGTATGTCCTGAAAGGACACAGAATTTGAAAACTTTTTGTAAGATGCTCTTCCAAGAGCACAGAAATCCTTGAAAAATGTCACATATATATGTGTGTGTATGTATACAATACACACACACACACACACACATATATATTTAGGCTTAGCAAGAAAGAAAATATTTTCCCTCTTTCTTCTTGGATTTTATGGTTTCTTCTTTATTTTTATAAAGAAGAAAGAACTCTTCCCACGTTGAAAGGAATCCTATAGCCTCCAGAAATATTTACTTAACTGCTTTGCTGTCAGTAGATTGCAAAAAGAGTGAACCACGAATATTTAACCACATAGTGATGTCCATTCCAGTTCAGATATGAGTATCTGACTCAAAAAAACCCCAGATCAAAAAGAATGTGTTCTTTTTTGAAAGAAGAAAGTAAAGCAAGTATGGACCAATAAGCATTAAAAAGAAGAGAGTTAAGACTCAGTAAATAAAATAAAATGCCCAGAAACAAGTATTCCCTTTGAAAAAGAACATCAGAAGGAATAAAATTAGTGTTCAAAACATGCCTGACAATGCCCCAGTGACAGCAGTGAGGTGGTGACAGAGAGGTGCCTCGTGCACCAGAAGCCAGTTACCCCTTAAAATAGAACTTCATTCCTGTGCAGGACAGACAAGATGTAGGAGCAGATTTTTCTGTTCCTTAGTGCCAGTGGTTTTGTCTAGTATTTCCATTTGTTTTGATTAGCACGCTGGGAAATACACACAAAAAGCAGTGCTAATCACAAAAAGCAGTACACTGAATGTTTTGTGGGGAAGCATCATGGGCTCAGAGCAAGATTTCAGCAGTGAAAGAATGGTTACTAACACCTACTAAGGAATTAATAGTAGCAGATTAAAAAAAAAAATGCAAACCCAAGACCTTTCTGTACCAAGATTCTTGTTAGAGGGATGCTGTATCTGTATCAGAGGTGCTACATATATATCAGAGAGTATATATAAAAAATTAGTAGTGAACATATGAAAAAGGGAGTATCAGTGAGTCTGATTTTGGTTTGAGTTAGTTTGGTGAAAGTTTTTTGAGTCAAGAGGACTTGAGGAGGGAATAATGCAGTCCATGCAGAACTATTTTGATGTGATGCATTTATATCTGGAACTGCTATAATGTTTCCCACAGCTGTTTTCCTAATGAAACTTTTCAGCTTGTATTATGAAATATTAAAAGAAACCAACCTAAATTAAACAATTGAGTAAAATTAGAAAATTTGGTAACATAAGCAAATATTTCACCAGTCCCCCAAAACACTGTTTCAGTTCAAATTTAGTATAATGTTTGTCCTCTTTTCTTTTTCTTAGTTAGACCATGAAACTTAAAAAACCCTCAAAATCCGATACCTTTATCCGAATGTTTCTACAAGGTTTTTATAAATATAACTTAAAGAAAAACAGCCAGTCAACATAATCTCTAATAGCTCCATGCCTGTGAAATAGGAAGTTCACTGTGAAGTTGAACCACTATCCTCATAAAGCCATTCAGTAGTAGGGTCAGGTTGTCAACAGGGGGGAAAATTTACATCTCAAGCTACAAAAGACAAGATGAAAAGTAAATATAATAGATTCATAGATGGTGCAGGCGCAGATACAATACTGTGGATTAACATACAATGCTAGTAAGAGGCTTGTGTTGTTCCAAGACATTTTCAGACGTCTAATAAATGTGAATGTTAGAGCAACAGGAGAAAAGTTTAATCCTAAAACCAGAAATTAATTACAGAACTGATGAAACTCCTCAACTACTCTGACCTACACAACCTTGCAAGCCTTCACAAGAAGCTAACAGATCGTCTCTGGGAAATATACATTCCTGAAATCCAAAAAGGGTCCTGGTAGAAACCCAGACAAGAGCTGCAGACCACCATGCAGCTTGTGATGAACTCTCCTACCTCACAGGCATGGGATGAGAAAGCAATTAACACTGGCACTCAGCATATGCTAATGAATAGGGGACTGTGGATGGGAAAAATACAGACACATAATATATTCAAACTCTGGCAAGGATGACCATTTTATTTGGCCAGGAGAGCGTCTGGTCAGCCTCTGGGGAAAGACATAGTCCCAGTTGTTTGAGCATGCCAGAAATGGATTGATGTAGCCTGTCAAATGGTCGTGCGAAAATTGCCCCAAAGCCGTGGGTCTAAAATCAGAGAATCACAGGATATGCTGAGTTGTAAAGGGCACACAAGGATCATTGAGCCCAACTCCTGGCCTTGCACAGGACCATTCCCAAGTGTCACACCATGTGCCTGAGAGCATTGTCCAGACGCTTCTTGAGCTCTGTTGGGCTGGTGCTGTGAGCACTTCCCTGGGGAGCTGTTCCAGTGCCCAACCACCCTCTGGGTGAAAATCCCGTTTTCCTAATATCCAGCCTAAACTTCCTCTGACACAACTTACATTCACTCAGGTCCTGTCACTGGGCACCACAGAGAGGAGATCAGTGCCTGCCCCTCCTCTTCCCCTCATGAGGAAGTTGTAACTGCAATGAGGTCTCTTCTCCAGCCTGAACAGACCAAGCGAGCTCAGCTGCTCCTCATATGGTGTCCCTCAAGGCCCTTCACCATCTTTGCTGGACTTCATTGGACACTCTGCAATAGCTTTATGTCTCTCTTATATTGTTGTGCCCAAAACTTCACACAATACTCGAGGTGAGGCTGCCCCAGTGCAGAGCAGAGCGGGACAATCCCCTCTCTTGCCCAGCTGGCGATGCTGTGCCTGATGCCCCCCAGGACACTGATGGCCCTCTTGGCTGCCAGGGCACTGCTGACTCATATTCAGTTTGCCATCAACCAGGACCCCCAGGTCCCTTTTGTGGCACCACTCTCCAGCCTCTCGTTCCCCAGTCTGTCTGTACCTCCAGGACTTCCCCATCCCAGGTGCAGAATCCAGCACATGTCTTTGTCAAACTTCATACAGTTGGTGATTGACCATCTCTGTAATTTGTCAGAGTCACTTTGCAGGGTTTCTCTGCCCTTGAAGGACGCAACAGCTCCTCCCAATTCAGTATCATCTGCAAACTTAGTATCCCTTCAAGTCCTGCATCCAAGTTGGTAATGAAGATGTTAAGAGAACTGGGCTGAGAATGGGGCCCTGCAGAACCCCACTAGTGACAGGTCCCCAGCCTGGTGTCACCCCATTCATTGTAACCCTTTGTGCCTGGCCCCTGAGCCAGTTGCTCACCCATTGCATGATGTGTTTTACCAGCTGTGCTGGACATTTTGTCCAGAAGGATCCTGAGAGAGACAGTATCAAAAGCTTCACTGAAATCTAAAGGGATTACATCTACTGGCTTTTCTTGGTCAGCCGGGTGGGTTACCTTGTCATAAAAGGAAATTAAGTTTGACAAGCCGGACTTTCCCCTCATGAAGCCGTGCTAGCTGTGCCCAAAGGACACTGCATTGTCCTTCAGGTGTTTTTCATTACCTCCAAAAATAATCTCCTCCATAATTTTACCAGCTACTGAAGTAAGACTGACAGCCTTGTAATTTCCCTCCTTCTTGTCCTTCTTGTAAACTGGGACAAGATTAGCCATTTTCCAGTCAACTGGGAATGCTCAGTGCTTCTGATAGGCACTCTGATTTTGCATTTTTGTGAGATGCTCTTAAGCTGTGAAGTACCAGCTTTTTCCCACCTGGGCAGGGGTTGGTCTTGGCAACCTCCAGAGACAAGTGCAGTGGATGGTCCCATCTCTCTGCTGACCCCTCTTCCAAGACTTTCAGCCTCCTGCCTGAGGAGAAAATGTGCACCCTCTGAGGCCAAGTTCAGGGATGTAGAGAGTTTTGTGCTGATGTCTTGAGAGGATAGGAGGCAAACAAGTCTCAGGAAAACCTAAGGTTTGTTATCCAGAATTATTTTGTCCATGTTTCACACAAGTCTTACCCTATCCTATTAAAAAAATCAAGCACCATAAACAGTACATTAACAAAAGTGATACTTTAAAAGACTGTTCAGACAGCAATATCATGCTAGACTTTTTACATAAACAAAGTACAGTTCTAGAGAAACTTAGAAATGGGGACCTCTCTCTTTTTAATAAAAACAATCAGTATATCAGTAAATCATCTTTAACAGATTAAACTGAAGGCACAAGGAAATGCTTAACACAACATTTTCCATTATGTACTAATTCTAAAGTCACATTATCCTTAAGAGGCAACAAATGTGCTGCAACAAGAAGAAAAGCCCAACAAACAAACAAACAAGCTTGCAAAGCCAGATGGGCTGAAGGCATATTTTCAAACAAGCACAGGCAAGTTCAGAGTGACAGGCACTGACCCGTTGCTCTCATGGGGTCTGTGCCTTCAGCTTTTTGTTTTTCTTCAATGGTTTAACTAGCTGCAAACTGCTCCAAACCCCAAGCTTTCACTAGAGAGTTGTAGTTAATTTTGTGAATCACACACACATCAGTACAATGTAGACCACCTCTGTAAACAGTCAGCATCTGGAAGAAGCATCACTAACGTAAAACTAGCCCTGAAGTTTCTAGATAGCTCTAAGCTGAACTCTAGCTCTACCAAAGTCACAGATTTTTGTATTTGGGCTTTTATTCAATTGTTTACACTTAGCTGTACCAAGCAAAACTATTTTTATTGTCACTATGTGAGGATTCGCAGAGAAAAAAATCGTCTGTTATTGTGTAAGAGTTATTTACACAAAAATATTTAATATTTGACTGAAGAAGTTCTACTCCTTAAAATTAATTGTTTGGAAAATCAAATCCATTCTTGGCTTTTGTGATGACAGCACAGAATCCCACCAAGATCTTTGCCAAACTGCGCATGTACGTAATAGTCAAGGTTAGAGCTGTCTGGCATAGAGCAGGTACCCCAGTGCTTCAGAGAGCACGTCATCTGCAACATCTCCTCTGCAGCCTTTGCAACCACGGGCATTTCATGCACTTGTCTGCCCACGCTTTCTCCATACAGCTGTGAAGCACACCTGGCACTCACTGTGATAATGTGCTCCCTTCCACCGTGCCCTTGCCACTGCTGCTGCCTGTCCCCTGGCTCCCACAGTGCCCAGCACCTGGCTGCCCTCCTTCTCTGGGCTGTGGAGAGGACATCTGGTAGGCTGATCTTCCCAGTCTGAAGGAGACAATGCTGCAGGAGCTGCAGGAGAAGAAGTACCTCAGGTCTTTTGTACTGAAGCAGGACGCAGCCTGGACAAGCTCCTCTTCTCAGAGAGCAGAGCTTGGCCCCAGCAGCTGAACAACCGGCAAATAACTGAGGGTGTTCGTGTTCACTCACACTGGTCCAAGGTGTAGCCTGTCATCCAGTGTGCTGCCTTCTGGGCACCTCCGCCCACCAAGAAAGAGGTGTTCATGGTCCTTTGAACTCAGCAGCACCCATCTATTTTTGACAAATTATTTGCTATGGGGCAGTAGGCAGTGATGCCATCTTGCAGGTCCCTGGCATAGCTATAATACCTACCCCCTGAGAGGATCAGAGGCAATTCCTTTGCTAGGAAGTGGTGATACTGACAGGATTCACAAGCCCACATTGTGTTCACATGGCTTTTATGGCTATATCACCTTCAGCATCCTGATGACCCTTGTTGATCTCCATAAAACATTCATGGATAGGATGGCTAGCCTAAGAGCCACACACACTTCCCAGTTAGTTCTGTAACTCCTTGCCCTTATTCTAGAGTTTCCATAAAGTCCTAATCCCAGCATGGTGCTACACATGCCCTATTACTCTGGCTCACCACGTGTTGAGACTCCTAACACCTGCTTCAGCTTTTCCGTGTCTTCCTACAGCGACAAGGCAGACTGAGCATGCCAACAGCTGACTGTGTAAGGGGGTACTCTAGAAGACAGACTAAGAGCCAGTAGCTTCACCATGGCCCGTCACGTGTGAAGGGCAATGCTTGTCCTGCACTGCCAAGTATAACAGCAGCAGGACCATATATTCCATGCCATACGTCTCCAGCAACACCCTACTCCTACTAGCCATGGGAGGGAAGGACCCAGTAGAGGACTCCCTCCACCCTTACCTTGGTGTTTATGAGGTCTCTATTGTCTGCATCACTCTGCATCCTCTGCTCAGCAGGTTGGTCCATCTCCTCTTCACCTGGCAGGGTATTAGCCTCTCATTTCGTATTGCTCCTCATTTAGAGAACTCTCATTGGGGTGGCAAGCCTGTTGACTGACCCTCAAAGTCCCTGATTCTCAAAGAGTGTATAGGAAACAAGTCCATGTAGTCAGCATGAGCTCTGCAATCAGTTGTTGACCCACTGCATCTGTCTGCTCCTCAACACAGCCCCCAGCTCCTCTGTTAACCCCAGACTGAGCTACGGTGTGGCTGCAGACACGCAGGTGGGGCAGGAGTGTCCTCCTGGTGCCAGAGTCACAGCTGCTCTCTTTCAGTGAATATTGGGTAATATAAAGCTTACATAATTTGTGACATGGAACTCAGGTTTGGATTCCCTGAGAGAGGGCCTAGACCCTTTTAAGAGGATCCATAAAAACCATGCTGCCAAGTAAATAGCAACTATGATGCTGCAGTAAGAGCGAATGGACATTGCACTGCAAGGAGACATCTTCTCCACTCTGGACTTTCCTCCTACATCCTCTCCTGAGGGTGAGTACCACAGATCTTTCTCAGAGAAAATGAGTATGGTCACTTTGAAAACAGCTCTGAGGGAGAGGGAGCTGAGTGTTTGGGAAGCCAGGACTTGCCTCCAGCCTTCTGTAGGTTATTTTGTTTTGCTTGGATTAACACAGCTTCAGAAATTCCAGCAGATTTGTTTTATGGTATGTATTTCCTGTATTGCCTATGCCATACAATTTCTTTCAGTTAATTACACAACTGAACCCAATATCCTGGTGTATGACCCACTGTGTTTGTAGAGCAGCTAAAGCCTGCTCTTCATGGGGCTTTAAGAAAGGACCATGGTAAAAACTATAACTGCTGCTGGACTCGTTAGTAATACACAGACGAAGGACAGAACATCCTGTGGCAGGTCAAGCAAACAGCCCTGGCTTACTGACATGGGCACGCTCAACATGGTTTGCTTCATCTAACTCTGACTCTCTCAAAATACCATGCTCTCAGCCTCAGGCTTTAGGTTTCTTCTCCCTGCAATCCACCAAGCACTTGCCTTCAGCCTAACCTGGGTTAAGGTAATAAGGGCAAAGGGTTAAGGTAATAAGGGCAAAGGGTTAAACAAGGGATAAATGAGGGCATAGCAGAAACATGGGCAGGGCTGCCTGCAAGGGGAATGCTGCCTGTCCTTCCCATGCCCTGTGTAAGGGACAGGGGCACCAAACACATCTCTTCACTGCACACCCCTATGTCTGCAGCTCAGGAAGCTTTTAGAGACAGTCCTTAGGTTCTTCTGCCCAAAATCCTTTAAGGATTTTGCCAAAATATCCTATTTCTTAACCATAAAATGAAAACAGAGTGTTGTTAGGGTAAATAAAAGAAATGCTAGGAAATACTCTGGCATCACTATGAGGCATGCAGGAAATGAAATGGCATCTGTTCTGGCACAATAAAGGGCTTCTTAAACGTACAAGAAAATATACAGTAAAACATTACCTAACACCACTGCAGATTAGCCCTATTTTATACATAGGCAACAATAGATTCAAAATTGCCCAAGTTGGTATATTTTGGTCTAGAAATCTGGGTTTGCTCCATTTTCCATTTATGCAATGATAAATCCAAATTAATGTGCACCAGGGAAAGGAAGCCTGGCAAACAAGAAAGGAAAAAAAGTAAGTGAAAAAATGCTTTCTTCTCTCCGATATGTGACAAACCTACTGCAGGAACACAGGCTGCTGCATTGTCTTAGGATCGAGGATACCTGGTGTTTTGGCTTTGCTGGCTCTGAGCTGCAATCAATGCTTATCTCATCCAGGAAAAACGGGATCGTTCTGAGCTGTTAAAGAGTTACTGGAAGGAGAGGTGGTCTCTGAGCATGGGGACTGTGGCAGCCTCTAGCATTCCATCGATAGCTCTCAGGAGGACTGGTGCCCATATGAAAAGTAGGAGCTTTCCTGTATGATGCGTGCCTTCCTTGGAGCAGTGCTTAAAATAATTGATTACAGTAGTTTCACTGTCTGAAGGCTTTGTTGCTTAGGCTTGCCTTTTTTTTTCAAGCAAGGAGATCCTAGTCCAAAACAAAACAGTCCGAAGGTACAATTTCAATATATATTGGGTTCCTCCTTGCCTCGCCTGTCCTGGTTTTACCTCGTTGAAACTCTTCCTTCGGTGGACACAGCACATGATTTTGGCTCAGAGAGTGGGTGGGAGCAGCCCCCTCTGTGGCTGCTGCTGATTCACCCTCCTGAATCATCTACCAGCGGTGCTGGTGCTCTGCCTGCGGGAGCGATGCTGCGAGCACGGCCGCCTCCATGTCAGTCTCCTTGCAGTGTGCGCTTCTGGGGCCGGCACACCCTGAGTGACACAGGCTGCTCGGGGGCCTGGGAAACTGCTGCAGCTCTCAGCAGCGTGGCTCCAGAAGGGCAGTCACATCCCTCTACCACCAACATCCTCCCACCAGCTTGCCTGTGAAATAGCTGGGGTGTTACCAAACACATCCAAGAAAGCCAGACAGCGAGGAGTCAAGCTTCCCACCCTGTGCTGCCTTTATGTTGCTTGAGGTCAATTATTATAAACTATCAATTTTCCAGGAATGCTATTAATTTAACTGCTTTGTAAACTGAGTTTCTGTTTCTCAGCAATTATAAGGCACAAGATCTCAAGCAGTAGTAATGACTGAGTTTTCGTCTCCTTTTTGGTTTTTTCCCTCTTTCTAGAGTTAACAATTTCCAGCTGTGTATTCTTTGGATGTGTTTCCACACCAGGTTTTTCCATGATATAGAGCCGGCCCATTTCCAAATCCCAGATGTGCTATTTATTTACTCTGAAGCATCTGGGCCCTGACATGGTCTTGTCACTGCAACGTGGCAAACTTGTGAAAAATCAGAATGGCAGCCAGTTAACAAGCTGTATTACACTGGCAAGTGGTGAGAACAGTTCAAAGGAGAGCGGAAGAGGGGGGCTGGTAGAGTGGAAATGAAAAAGGAGCAAATTTCATGTTTGGCTACACTGTGCTTTCTAAGGTTACAAATGACTAGTGGCATTCAAATTGGAAACTGAGGATTTTGCTCTTTTGTAAACAGAGCCCTAAAGACACTGAAGCTCAACAGAAACCACCTGGGGTGGCTGTGAGATTTAAACACCCTCTCCCCAGCTCCTGTGAAGAGTTTCAAGCTCAGATGTGATGCTGCAGGTCTTATGCAAGCTCATGCACCCTCTTAAAGACCCTTGAAATGACCACAGACCCTAGAATAAACTGAGACAGGTATTTTAAATTTTCCTCTGAATTTCCCTTCTCAGGAAGGGGCCAGCAGAAGAATTTTCTACACCTGAGAGAAATATCCCCAATGCTATCCTTCTCTAACAACAAAACTCTGATTTTGTTTTTAAATTTGGACTGCTTTGAAATGAAAACTGCAAGACTGCAGTGCAATAGAAATACAGAGAGCTAAACAGCAGCACCTTGGTTAGGACTGAGGTCTTTGGCTTCCATTTAGCACTGCCTTTAAGCCAAGAATCTCAACTTGCTTTAGGGTTACTGAGCTTTCAGCCATTGTGGCCCAGGATATATTGTTGTTGAAGCAGGTGTCACCATTTTTTTTAAAGAAATAAAGTCAGAGTTGCATGTGAAAGGCTGAAGGGTCCAAAGGCTGTTGAGGGCAGCAAGGGAGAACCACAAAGAGATATGTTACCTAGTTTGAGTTTAATGCGAATGTTTGATCACCCAGACACAGAAAGATTTCTCTGCCTCTGTAGAGTGGCTGTCCTGTGTCCTGCCTATTGTTTACATTTTAGAGCTAGTAGGTTATACATAATCCCCCTTTAAAACTGAGGGAGGAGACCAGGTAGAAAAGATGGGAAAAAAATATTTAAGGAGTCTCTCAGGGAAACAGAAGGGATGGATGCAGCAAAAACATCTGACAGCATTGTTTTCTCTAAGCTAACAACGTTCATTCCTGAGTGTTAGAAGAAAGCAGTATGTGACCCCTGTCACATGGCAAGACACAACACCTCCCAGTTCTGTTCTTCTCTCCTTGGTCCATCACACTCTTTTAAGAGCATGTGAGTGAAGGAAGAGTATCTATATGTCCTTCTTGCAACATAGAAATCAATCTTCCTCAAGTCATTCCCTTTCCTGTGTCTGGTTTGCCATGCATTTAGACAATAGGATATGCAGTGAAAAAAAATTCCCAGGAAGTGAAGTAGTTCTGTCAAGAGCTGCTGGAAGGTAACTAAAAACTTCACAGGAAATGTTTTTAGAATTTTATTCAGTGAGATTCTTATCTTCAGATCTACCTTTTACAAAATTCGAGGGTAGCAATTTTGGTACTAATACATATGACAAAATTGCTGTCACTGAAAAGGTACATATAGAAGAGAAGGTATAAGGCAAAAAAAAAAGACAAAGGGTTGGGCTGCTACTGGTTGTACATGTCCAAATGCAACACTATGAAAATTTTGTCTGATCCCCCATGTCTAGGGGTTTGGGATTTTTTTACTTTAAAAAAAATTTATCTGAATCAAAAACGTTTTAAAAAGTGCCTAACTCAGAGAGGAGAAAATCCAGATACTTCTGCTAAGCAGAGCTGAAGGCTGGGCACAGCAGCTCCCATTTTCTGGGTGCTTGCTTGGTATCAGGCAAGTGCAGTCCCCTCCCTCTCTATTGAGCTGGGAGCCAGTGTGCTGGAATTGTCTATCAGCAAGGTGCAAAGAGTGGAAACAGTAGAGGTAGTAGAGGTAACCATCCCTTTTAAAATTTTTCAAGAAAAAAGGCATTTTCCTAGCCATGAGTAGCAGAGGGCATGGAGGAGTGTGTAGTCCCAGTCTCATGTTCAGTCCGATCTTTTCCAAGTGTTGCACTTTTCCATTATAAATACAAAGTAGAAAGCTTGCAACCAATGTAACTGGAGGACTCAAGCCTAAGTATCTGTCTTTTTGTCCCTTCCCGTCAGAAGGTGCCATATACAGGCAGCCAATGGCTCACACAGTGCTCCAGCACCAGCTAGAAGAGGTCCATGTGCCACCTCCTGTAGACCTCTGCTGTCCATCATGCAAATGTGGGGTCACTAATCCAAGTTGTGCACCGTGGTGCCACGCCAGCCAGTGGCAGTGACTACTGGTGCTCCCAACAACAGCTCTCAGAACTGTTTACACAGCAGTGAGATTAAAGCTCCCCGTCACCTCAGTTCACTATGACTATAACTTCCTGAGATCGTAACATTACTGCAAAAATTAGACATGATCTTTCCCTGAAAGCTTTAGGATGCTTTGCAGAAGATCTTATCAAACTGCCTGCTCCATTCCCATGGGAAATGCAAGTATCACTTGTGGGATTGCTATACATGGCCTTTAACTGTTCCAGGACAACAGCTGTTTGGATGTCCTTTCACTCCGACATATTGCTGCATACAGTCGTATAGCACATCCCATCATAAGGAGCAAAACACAATTATTGGTCTTTAAGTCTTGAGAACTGAGCAATACTCAGCAAAAATCATTTTGGTTTTGCCATTGGAAGGGCAATCCTGCAACAATGAGCAGACAATCACCAAGCAGATTTTATTTAAAAGAAAAAAGATTCTCAAGAGACAAGAGCTGAGCTGAAGGTTTTGTAACCTAAACAATTAAGCACAACCACTGCTGTTCACAACCAAGATGAGAGTTATTATTGATGGCAGATTGGGTAAATATTTTATGCTGTGAGTAGTATCTATTTTGGACTGTCCACTGTCTTTCTGATGTGTCTGATACACCAAAAATTCTGAAGTCTGCTTTCAAAACAAGGGATTTGATACAAAAGAGAACTCCAGCATTTCTGGGGCAGTGTGTTCTCTGCAGGTATCCTATACCACCTCTGGGTTTACAACTTTGCATGCTCTTTAGAAAATCACCCTGACCATTTCAGTTCCCTTTTGGAAAGTGAAATGATAGGCCATTACCAAACACCCAAATACACAGAAAATGTTAATCTGATTTAGAACTGCTCATAAACGCTCTGCAGATTAGTATTCCTGCCATCATTCAAGGTCATCACTCTACTGCAGCCAAAAGAGTAATGTCTCATTACATTAAACCACGAGCATTTTGGCCCTGGGCCAGGTGCAGCTCAGTGATGTAATGCTGCAGGCATAAGGGATCATGAGATCTCCAGCAGTGGAAAATCTGCGTGCAGATGGGTTGGGTTTGAGCTGTTACCGTGGTGGGTTAAAGGTGTCCATAATTCCTGCTCTTCCAGGAATATATTCCTGAATGCCCTTTGCTCACCAGGGACCCTGTGTAATTGCTGTCCTTGTAGGACAACCCTTTCCAATGCCAGCAGTGAAAGGGGATGGCTTTAAAAGTTCCATCAGAGATCCTGCCAACCCCAAGTTTCAAGGGAAAACCACTGCCCTTTCACAGACCCTCTAGGATGTCAAGACTGCCTGGTCTCTTAGGGAGAAATGTCCTCAGGGAGCTGCCAACTGAGATGTGTATTTCCAGCAAGGCAGGATGATCCAGTAGACCAGAAACTGCTCACAGCATCCCTTTCAGCTTGTTTGGTGTCTAAACAAAAACCTGTTTGAGGAAACCTGCCATTTCTTCTTGGGCAAGCAGAAGAGCAATGACTCTGTTGCACCAAAATCTTAATTTTCCTTTTATTTCCATCCTGCAAATGCCCCATACTTGGAAGCACCCTTTCCTGAAGAAATGGTTTTTTGTGCTGTTGAATTTTTTCTTTTTTAATTATGCCTGTTGGCCTTATATCTACATCCTCTCTCGTCCTTCCAGAAACTGTAGTCTTATAGGCCGTGTAAATTTTCCATAAATCAGTGGCCTTGTTATTCAAAAAAAAATGATTGGGCAATTTTCATTCTAGATTTTTAGAATACAGTAATATTAAATAAACTCATTAATTTTGATAAATTAGGATATTTTTCCTGAGCAAAAGTAGCTGCCACAATATACGTCATCTTCCTCTAAGTACTTTTCCTTTATTATTTTTTCCAGAGTCTATAGATATTAGAACCCAGCCAGCTTGTTTTTGACATATTATTGGGAGCCACATTTACCCTGGAGTAATTCAGCTTAAGCAGAGGGAATTACAGGAGACTGAAACTGGTCCCAACATGTCAGACAGTTAGAACATTTCTGGTTTGTAAGATTGGCATTTCTAGATCCCAGTGAATGTGCATGGAAATGGCATTCCCAGGAGTGTGGCTGGCCTCCGTGCCTTCGGGGTTTTTTCCTGCTGCTCTGAGCTCATTAGTGGAAAAGGGAATTGAGGAAAAGTTTGTCAATCCCTTGACAAGAAAAAGCAGAGCAATACGCTGGTCTAATTTACACTAATAAAAGTCTTGGTCTTCACAACCACTGATTACAGCTTCAGCTGGAGTGGAAAGAGAATAAGAGGGTTCTAAGAATCTCTGCTGTAAATGAAGGGAAGTCACAAGACCAGGATGTGTTCATGAAAGACACAGGGTGACCTAAGGCATACACAATTCATACTGAGGGTCTTTGGTTTTGCTACAACCACAACATTCAGGGAAAGAAGTCTTAGAGCTGAAACAAAGTCGCATATGTTTTGCATGAAAAGCACTAAAAATTTTGAATTCATGAGTTGTTAAAAACACTTTCAATATTTATTAGCTCTGGACATTGAGTGCTTAAAATTGGTCCCATTTGGTGGTCTCAAGTCTAAATAATGATGTTACTATGCCAGCCCTGCCTCTGTTACGTGAGCTGGGTATTTTTTCCTGAATAAGATATAAAGTAGTGGATTCACAAGCAAGATAAAAGTGTTTCTAATATATTTGTAACTCAGGCAAAACCAATTCCTCTTTCACAGTTAAAGGATCTTATATCATGTCTGTTGAAGATGAGAGTTTAATGTAAGTTGTAAGTTACATCTGACAATTTCTCAGAAGAAAAACCAAAGCTATTTGGAAAACAGACGTTCTCTCGGTGGAAATGTAAAGTGAAAAATGGCAAACGAAGCATCTCTTTTTTCTTCAGAAAATTAAGAATGAATTCAAATCAGGGAAAAAACATTTTGACTATAGGGATTCCTTTTATATTTCCTGAGCTGGAAGTGCTTAATTCCATAAATATTTAAAATTAAACCATTGTTTTCAAAAATTTCTGAAGAAAATCTCAACATTTTCACCCAAATTAGCATCTTCCAGAGGGAAAAAAATAATAGGTAATTTTAATTAGGAAACTTTCTTTGCAAGAAGTTTCAGCCAGCTATAGGTGGAAGCCATAGTAGCTGCAAAGAAGGGACATCTGGACTAATTTGTAAAAATGAAGAACTTGGGCTGGGCTTGCATGGAGCACTCTCCTCCAGCTGTCCATACTCTAACTCTCATGTTCTGCAGCTCCAGTTTTGGCCATGCCAAGCAACAGGCCCTCTCCTGGCCCTTGCCCAGTCGTGCCTCAGGGGACAGTGCGTGCCAAGCACCACTGACACAGCCCCCCTGCCATGGGCTGGAGTGGGGAGAGCTCACTCACACAACGAGCAGTGCCCTGGCCCTGGCCACAGGACTGCCAAGTGGATCCAGACAGCTCAACTCAGGACAGGCACGGCCTATGGAGCCTGAGAACTGCAGGGAGAGAAGAGGTTATCAGACAAAACTGGATGTTGTAATTATACAAAACCAATCTGCAGGTTTCCTAGATTGACACCATTTAAGTGGGCTGACTTTCATCAGCATGCTTGAGGGCAAACCACTAACACATTTTTTTCCTGTAACAAGAGTTTTTCCTGCTGATCCTCTGGAGCATGGACAAACAAATACGAGCCAGGATGTGCATTCACCTTGCAGGATGTGGGGTGTTGGGCTGGTTTATGGGGATGTGTGCTCTGCCTGGGCCCAGCACACAACTCTGGAGTGCTTTTTAGGACCTCTCTGTCCAGTGCAGATGAGGTTAGGAACACAGGAGATATGGTGGAGCCTGGGGACACGGATGGCTGACCTGTCCACGTGGCAATGACGGCAGAAGCGAAAGCTGAGCCATAAGCCTTGGATATTAGCAAATAAACTCCAAACAGAGCATAAATGTATTAGCAGCTGTGTCCCTTATTTAGGTGGGATTTTGCCTTATTGTAGTGCAGGAGTCATTAAAGCAGCTGTTGACCTGTGGAAAGAGCTGGGGCAAGGATGGGAGAGGGACGAGAGAGGCCGAAGGAATATGCAGCTGCTGGGGAGGCATGGGCTGGTGCATGGGGCTGAGCAGACACACACAGAGAAAGGCAGTCCTATGTGCTATTGCAAAGCCATTTTGCTCCTGCTGCTAAGGAAGGGGTTAGGGCAATGGGCACGGCATGAGGAGAGGGACCCTCCTAGGGCCTTCCCTCTCCCTCTTTCATTCCTCCCCTTTAGCTGACCCCTGAGCAGGTAAAACCCAGGTCCATCTGAGATCCTGACTCAAACTCCTGAGCAACCACCAACCATTTTAGGGTGGGTCAGTGGGCCATGGTGCAGGGATGTTTGCATATCATTGACAGCCCCGCACATTGCCGAGGCAGTTTGCCACAGCTGCCACATGAGGAGCAGCACACTGCTTTCCTGCTCTGATGGACAGTGCTCTGCCATATCAGCAGGTTGTTTCCTGTGATACCTTGTGAACCTTAGCCTGAAACACAAGGAGGCTATTTGTGGGAATGAACTCCAGAACAAAAAACCAGAAGCTGGTTCAGTAGTATAGCAATATCAAGGCACATTTGTACCTTCAAAGATAAAAAAGGATTTTTTAAGCCATATTCTGTCTAAGAAGTATCAGCATATTGCTGCTCTTTGTCATATTACATTTTCCGCATTGAACTATAAGTGTGCACAGGAAATAGGCCTTTTTGTAAAAAGAGATAATAATGTTTGGTAGTTTAGAAAGTCAAATATGGTTTTGGATTAAATCTCAAGCAGGTTTCAGGGAAGCTCTGCCAAAAGCATAGTTGCTAACTGTCATGGGAAGAGTGGAAGCTTCAGACAAGCCCTGCCTTAGCCTATTTTTGGCAACAATTTAAATTTGAGGTATCACTCTGACCTGCAGGTTCTAATAATGACAAATCAGATCTATTTATAAAAATGAATTGTTTAGTAGATAGCCAAGAGATAACGTTAAAGATCTTAAGCAGAATTACTTACTCTAAGTATAAAAATAAAGGACTATTAGTAGATTACAGCATAACAAAACAGTGCACTATATCAAAGTACCTATATTAAAGCTAGCAAAACAAAGAGTTCTGATTAAGAGTTGAATGCAACTTACCCCAAAATGATGATAATGTACACAGATTCCTTCACTTAACCCCTGGGGAGTAACCATGGAGCAGCATTCTTACTCATGGGAGAAATTCCACACATTTCCTGGGTAATGCATAGAAGATTTTGGCTTTGTGAAAGTTTGGTGTGGCTTTTACAGTTGTAAAGTGAGTGGATGTCAGTCATAAATCCAGCTTATCTTGCCAGACCTCACTTCAACATTAAGATATATATTGGCAGTTGGACCAGTGTTAACTCCATGGCACCAAAATAACTCACTATGAGACAGCTTGTCCTGTTTGAGTTATCTGACCAGTTAACAAACAACAAAAAAGCTCTTGTAGGGGAGAAAGGGGGCTGGGGCTTCCTGCTGCACTAACCTTGGTGACAAAACAGATGAGTTGCTGGACACAAGCATGTCAGGTGAATCCAGGAGATGTGTGGAGTTTTCTGCCAAAAGTATCTCTAACAGGCATTACCTCCCAAAGCACACCCTCGGGAAGAGACAGGTACAGTGCACTGTGTCCCACGACCACGTGGAGAAAGCTGAGCAAGATGATAAGGAATTGGAGCATATGCCTTGATTTTGCTTGTATGTTTTATTACAACAACACTAATCAGATCAATGTTGAACAGCTCCACAGTTAAGGCATTACTTAATAAATGAACAAATGAATAGATTCAGGATGCTGTAACAGTTAAATGGCCACTCAGTTAAAAAAAAAGGGATTTAACCCACTATTGGGTTAAAACAGCTCAAACAACTCAGGACTGATGTTCAGTTCTACCTGCTAATGAAGGAAGTAGAAGCACATACATGAAGTATAAATGTATGTACATTGTGCTGAAGATTGGTTGTGATGCCTGGCACAGTGGGAAGAATATTGTTTATTTTCACAGAATCACAGAATGTGCTGAGTTTGAGGGGATCCACAAGGATCATCAAGTCCAACTCCTGGCCTTGCGCAGGACCATTCCCAAGAGCCACACCATGTACCTGAGAGCATTGTCCAAACGCTTCTTGAACTCTGTCAGGCCTGATGCTGTGACCACTGCCCTGGCGAGCCTGTTCAGTGTTCAACCACCCCTTGGGTGAAGAACTTTTTCCAACCTAAACCTCCCCTGACTTCAGGCCATTTCCTCAGATCCTGTCACTGGGCACCACAGAGAAGGGATCAGTGTCTGCCTCTCCTCTTTCCGTCACAAGGAAGTTGCAGACTGCAATGAGGTCTCTCCTCAGGGTCCTCTTCTCCAGGCTGAGCAGACCAAGCGACCTCAGCAACTCCTCACTCAGCTTCCCCTCAGGGCCCTTCACCCTCCTTGTGGCCTTCCACAGAGCATTCTCTAACAGCTTTCTGTCTCTCCTATATTGTGGTGCCCAAAACTGCACGCAACATTCAAGGTGAGGCTGCCCCAGTGCAGAGCAGAGCGGGACAATCCCCTCCGTCTGGCAATGCTCTAGTCTCCATCACTCACCCAAATCTTCCTCTTCAGCCACTACGAGGTTCTTGCTTAGATTTCATTAACTGTAGAGAGTAACAAGAAAGAGCCAACTGGCTAAGAAAAATAATGAGTCTTTCATTCAGGACATGCAGAGGAAGAGAACAAGCTGTGTGTATGGGCATGTTTGTGATTCATTAGATGTAATCATATTTGCTAAAATGAAAGAAAAACACCGTCATCTTTTCAGAAGAGTGGTCTACTAAGTATATATCACCTAGCAACTGGGCACTGATTTCTCCCCACACCTTGAAACCCATCACTAGCCTCCCACTGGCTTTTCAGCTTTACCAAGTTTTGCCTGTTGCTAGGCAGAATTCATCCATTGCTACTGAACCATGAACTTATATCAAGAATTGATTTGCCCTCCAGTCTGAGTCCTGTAAATTATCTAATAACCCTCCTTTCCCCTTTCTCAAATTAAATACCAAGGAAAGTGTCTTTCTGTTTAAATTTTCATATTGTTGTGTATTGACTTAACACAGATAAGGCTCTCCGGTAAATTTGGGGAAATCAGCTGAGGGAAGATGTGCAAATTGTTTTTCTGGGAGAAGATAAGTGGTGAAAGATTGGAGCTGTAAAGTAGCTGTACTGCTGATTATTGCCTGTGTCACTGCAGAATAAAAATCTAACCAAGTAGCACAGGGCAGCATGTCAGACACCACCTAGAAGGCATCAGCCCTTTAAGTCCCAACGAGTAGGGTGAAGTTTGCCATGCAGCTATTAGTAATCCCACCAGCCCAAGTGACATTGAAGGAAAAAAACAGTGCTGTGAGCATGGTGCAAGGCTGTCACATCCCACGCAGGAGGCAAGTATCTACTTGTACCACTGCTAGATTACAGAGCCAGGCTGCAGACCTTCAGCTAGTCCTTGCAGGCAGCTCCGGAGAGGCGGCAGGAGTGGAGTGGGCTGCAGATAACAATCCATCCACGCTGCTATTTAGGGCTGACACGGCACTGTAGAGTGGTCAGGCACAACAAGGGAGTGCGCTCTCCTGTTTGGCAGCTCCAAGATGATATCTCAAAGGCATCACTTCCCTGGCACATTCCCAGTACAGGAGGAGAGGACCTCTCTGTGGGCTTCACCTCACCTCACAAGCTCCACTCTGCTCATGGGCAGGGAAAAGGAAGGAGAGTGCAGAGCAGACTTCACACCCAACTAAGGAAGTGCAACCTTGCTCCTGGGGTCTGACACTGTCTCCCTGAGTACTCTCTGACTTGTTATGGGTAGAGGTGGGCCCCACCATTTCAGACAGCAGCTGGAAGACACTAATGGGTATCACCAGGGTTTCAGCTTGGCTGACAGGCTCCAGAGTGAACAGCTGTCAAAGGACAACCAGGAGACTGCAAATTAGGGCCTATTAAGTCACCGTGAATACGTTTGTCCAAGCCCTGTCTGTATTGCAGTTCCTACTTCCATCTTAGCATTGTGTGGCAGTCAGAAAGCTACCTCTCCTGACCAGCTTAGAGATGGAGTTGAATTTACAGCCAAAGGAGTCCTGTCAGCTTTACTCATGACATTAGATAAAGTTGTTTCTCATAAGTAAAACAGACAAAAATCATGTCTATTCAGCTCCTTTCCAGTCTCAGAACCCTCAGATTCAGCTCTTAATCAAAAGAAACACTACTTTTCTGAAACCTTGTTAGAGCCTTCTGTACAGGTTGCCGTGGTGTTCATGTCTCTTTTGGGGAGCACATTATTCCTCCTCCTGCTCAGCCACTGCATCTAGCTGCTTTGTGAGCTTCTTTTCAACCTGGGCAGAACTCACCAATTCCTTTTAACGGATGCCAAAAACAACTTCTTGAGCTGAGAAGGATAACAGAAGATTTCCATTTCCCGGCACATGCAACTAGCCTTCAATCACTGATCTGGGACACGAACCGTGTTCCTGGAAACACCACGTAGGTTTTGCAGCAAAGGGATGGACCTGGGCAGAAGGATTATTCCAGCATGGACACCACTCCTTTGCAGGGGACCCCTTGAGTACCTGCTGTCACTGAACATCACTCAGCTCTCTAGCTGTGTCCTTTCAAACAGTTCCCTCTGTCTCAGATAAATGTCAGTAAACACAAATAATTTTTTAAAGTAAGATTAAAGTAAAATTAAATTAAAGTAAAATTAAAAAAAAGGCTTTTCTTTGCTGTGAATGATACACATTGGTTTTCATTATTTAGAGAAATACGTTACCATTTATCTATATTGCTGCCAGCATTCTGTGCTATCACACAAATAAAGCAGAAATAAATAGGTAGCTAACTCAAGAGAAAGATCAAGGTTTTATTTATGAAGCATTCTACATAGAAATAATGTAGATTATAATAACACAGAATACAAATAATAGAGAATTTGTTAATACACATCAGGAAAATTAACAAAAGATTAGGTCTTCGGTAAGTATCAACATTTGGTAAGCCTAGATGTATTAGGCTGTATTTCTGACACATAATCCTACTAAATTAAATTGATTTACATCACTAGATAAATCTGAACTCCATAAAATTGCTATTTTTAACTTCTGTAATAAATTTTATTCCCTTTTAGAATTTGATTAGTTCTCTACATTTTATTATGGATATTTGCTTTGCTGCAAATAGCATTTGGTGGCAAGGCTTATTACTAGGATTCTGTTTGCAAATGTATTCCAGTATTACTGAAGCCCTGGGGGAAGTAAAGTATTTGGAATATTTGAGAAATAGGATATTTGGATCATTGAGAGAGGAGGACTTCTATCAGCTCTTTCTTTCAGTTAAGTGTATGATCAGTTAGTGTGATGCTGAGGGACAGGGCTGCTCTTTGTGTAATCAAAAGACAGAGTGCTGAGTTTACTTTATACAAATAAAAACCACAGTATACTTGCTTGGTCATTCATCACCCATGTACCATTGGACTATTTATGGTGACCAGTTTGCTCACTTTAAATTAGAAAAGGGTCCATCCTGGGAATCCTTTTGCTAGAAATTCCAGTTTGAATTTTGGAATGAATAGAAGCCCTATAATTTCCAGAGCTCATGTTTATCAGTCAAGAAGTTATTGTAGCAAGTTGTCTAAGATGAATGGCAGCAGACTGAGAAATCACAAGAGTATCCCTTCATGTGCCTCACAAATCTGTTCTGAATACCTCTCTTTTCACCCATACCCAAAAGCCAAGCATCATTCAAGGGCCTCATAGTGAAGAGAAGTGCAAGTGATAAAGCACAAAGTTGTTTTCCTTGGCTGGTGGCATTTCAGCCTACAAAAGATGCACAGAACTAATACAGACACATGTTAGCTGTCCTAACCAGATGTTAGGAAGATTTGCAAGCAGATAAGCCTGAAGTAAAGATGTCAGAGATGCTTAGATCATGCTTGGTGTCAAGCCCTGCTTCATTTTAAAGGGTTCACATAACACATTTAATACAGACAGAAACTCAAAAGATTTTGCCACCTGCCCAGTAAGCTCAGCTGCAATGATGTATATTTAACATCACCAGAAAGTCTCTATATTTACTGCAAGGGAGACCCCAAAGGTAATCTGAACTTTTAAACTAAACTTTTTTGCAAAATATTTCTGGTTAGACAATCATTTACACATTGATTTGACAGAAATCTTCACCAAGGAGAGGTGATCAATTTTAGTGCAGAAACAAGGTGTGGAATTTTAAATCACACCAGGTTATCTTTCAGGACAGTTAGAGATACTGACTTCCAGGCAATAAGTTAAATGTGTTCTTTTGCTATTCCCAATTGAATAAAATAAAGCAGTAATATTTTAGAAACCAAAACTATGCTTTAACAATATTTTGTATTTCTGGCACTGTTGGATACCAGGACACTACAGGTTTTCCTTGGACAGCCACTTTCAGCCTTCACAAAATACTTTACAAAAGTATTTAGAGTCAACGAATATATTATCATATAGGATGCTTCCTGTAAAAAGTAAACCAATGCTTCATCTACAGACTTTGACTTCAATTTAATAGCTCCTTTTAAATGTATCTTTCACTTAAATCCCAGATTAGGACTTGGTACAAATCTTAAATGATTTCATAACACTGCTGATCTACCTCCTCATTAAGATATATTTTCTTTACTTTAGTTCATTTGAATCAAGTACTCGCTTCAAAACACAAGGAAAGACATTTTCAAATTTAGTGTCTACTTTTTAAAAAACTGTAACATCTATTACTGCGTCGACACAAGTCAAGATGTTTATAGTGGAGTGGCTCCTGTAAATTTCTCCTGGTTTTCCACCCTCAAGAGTCAAGTCTAGAGTGAATTTCTTCCTTCTTGTCTGTGAAATATGATGCTCTTCAGCCACTGTGCTCCTGGTACTATTTGAATTACTTCAGACTCTCCAATGCAATTAGCCCACAGGAGCCAAAGTGAAAAAGCCAAACAAAATGAGTTTTGCCTTCCCTGCCTTCTTGGAAGCAAACCCAGGATTAAATACACTACAAATTTAAATTAATTTTAAAATTAAATTTAATTCATTACCTATTCTTCTAAAATGATGTTTGCTCAGAGAAGACACTTAGACATTGGTCTTCTCCCTAAAAATAACAGAGGAAAAGTTGTTTCCCAGTCAGACAAGGCTCATGGAAAAGGGAGTTCTTATTCAAGCTTTTATTTCAGCATGATTTCTCATGCTGTAAAATTTAATTCTGTTCCAATATTCACTACCCTTAAATTCCTCATTCAAGATGGAGATCTTGATACTAAAGTGTGCTGAGTTGACTATTGCAAGTGTTTCTAAAATAAACTCTGAACAGTGAGCTGAAGCTTTCTAGGGATCAGGTGATTTTCTTCTCCCCCACCACTGACTTTAACAAGATGTAGAATCTGGCCAAGACCGTACACATGTACTGCAAGCTCTGCTGTTTCCATTAACCACAACCCAACATCTTTGCAGAAAGGGCTGTGCTCTGATCTGTTTGACTTTCTGACTCTGGGCCCACTGAAGAATCAGATGTCAGAGCTTAAAACCTCTTAAAATATGTCTTGGTTTCAGAGCTTAAAATCTGATAATCCATAACTCAGGATCTGAAAACACACTTATTAGCAGAAAAGAGGGGTCTGTAAAGATGACAGATGAATGACGACAGGAATTGTATCTATATGGGTCAGATCCTTTCATAATCTCTCACACTGCAATGTTCTCACCTCTGGGGCAGTGAGGGGTCTGCTTTCTCACCCCCTCAGAGTAAAACTCTCATACTTAAGAGTGGTACAGAGCATTGAAAAGATGGCTTTCCGCAGAAGCCTGTTACAGCAACACGCAGCTAAACAGGCACAATGAGAGCTGACACACGACTGTCCACTGCCCCACACGCCGTCCTGGATGAGCAAACTCTTTCCAGCCTGTCATATTGCAAATAACAGTAGCTGAAGTTCTGGCAGACAGAGGTACATTTTTCACTTTAGCAGTAATGTTTTGTACTCATGGAGACTACTTCAAGGGCAGGACCAGAACAGAAGAAAAAGAAATCACGAATACTGGACAGCATGGAGAGAACTTTCCCTCTGAGGGCTACAAAGCAGCCCTTGGTGTTATTCTTTGGTAGATCATTTGACAAACCCTTCCACTTCCATTTTAATGCTCAAGAGCCTGAACATAAAGTGGTTCTAGGCTTTCTTAGCGGTTATGCAGTTGTGCTAACTAGGAAATAATTTTGCACAATGACATGCAAAAATTGACCTTAATTTTATCATCACAAGTCCACACTGCAAAATGGATTTTGGCAGAGGATATGTCTTGGGGATCCCAAAATGTGCCCTTCAGAATGGGTTCACCACAGGAACCTACTCTGTGTTCAGTAGGGCCAGTTCCCAGGGTGGGTAATTCACCCACATTTGGGGTGCCAGGGCTATGGGACAGGGCGGGATTGCACAGGGCTGGGGCACCCACACCTCCCTGTGCAGGCAGGGGGTCCCACCTGCCCAGATGAGGGGCATGTGTGATCCCCACGGCGTGGGAGGGGGTTGTGTGTGTGTGTGTGCATGTTTGCATCAGTTACAGAAGGTAATTTAGAGATTTGTAGCTGCGTGTTACCACTTGCGGCTGGACTGTGGTTATCTGTTGTGGCTTTTATTGATCCTGAATGTATTGTTCAAGATTGCTAGTTCATTACACATCATTAAACAATCAATACACCACTCCAACCCTGATTTGGCTTAAACTGTGTGAATTGATTGGGATTTGCTACTGTGTTTAGCCAGTGGGAGCAATAACAAACTGAATTTTGTCAAATCCTCCTCAAGTTGTCGGGATAACCTGGCTGGTGAATACTGAGAAGTTTCTGATGCATCCATGGGACCATGAGGGAGAGCACCACCTGTTTCCTCCAGCCTCAGTCCTCCCTGCACACGCCGGAGCAGCAGCACAGCCCTGAAGGCAGCACTGCAGGGTCTCACTGCACAAACACGGCTGACAGTCTGCACAGCCAGAGCCTGGGCACTTCCGTCTGGGAGCGGCTGGCCAATCGCTGTGATGGCAATTAGCCCAAACACTGTTCTGCCAAAGTCACCTGTGATGACATCTTGTCCACCCTGCTTAGTCTGTCTTGATTTTTCCACTTTGTTCCCTTGTCCATTCTCTCCCGTCCAGTGGAGCAGGGCAGAGTGCCTGCCATGTGCCACAGCAGAGCTGGGGCTGTGCCAGCCAGGAGCACTCTGTGCCCCAGCAGCACTCCCTGTGCCCCAGCAGCACTCTGTGTGCCCCACCAGCAGCACTCCCTGTGCCCCAGCAGCACTCTGTGTGCCCCACCAGCAGCACTCCCTGTGCCCCAGCAGCACTCTGTGTGCCTCACCAGCAGCGCTCTGTGCCCCAGCAGCACTCTGTGTGCCCCACCAGCAGCACTCTGTGTGCCCCAGCAGCACTCCCTGTGCCCCACCAACAGCGCTCTGTGCCCCAGCAGCACTCCCTGTGCCCCACCAGCAGCACTCTGTGTGCCCCAGCAGCACTCCCTGTGCCCCAGCAGCAGCACTCCCTGTGCCCCAGCAGCAGCACTCTGTGCCCCAGCAGCACTCTGTGTGCCTCACCAGCAGCACTCTGTGTGCCCCAGCAGCACTCCGTGTGCCCCAGCAGCAGCTCCCTGTGCCCCAGCAGCACTCTGTGTGCCCCAGCAGCACTCCCTGTGCCCCAGCAGCACTTTGTGTGCCCCAGCAGCACTCTGTGCCCCAGCAGCACTCTGTGTGCCCCAGCAGCACTCTGTCCCCCAGCAGCACTCCCTGTGCCTCACCAGCAGCACTCTGTGCCCCAGCAGCACTCTCTGTGCCCCACCAGCAGTGCTGCTCACGGTTCGTTTGTGACAGGGGGTGTGGATATCGTCCCTACTGAGTAGTGCCTGCAGGGGGGATGCAGAGGGGTTCTCACTGCAGCATCAGCATCTGGCATTGATGGTAAGTTACCTGCAGTTGTTCTGCCCAGAAAAAGGAACCTTTTTATCCTATGCTCATTTATGCTGGGCACTAACCATCTTACAGAGAAAGGAGAAGCAGTTTAACTTTGATGGCTGATTTTAAGTTTTCCCACTCTACCCCATGAAAATACAGTTGGCAGCATATGTTCTCAGAGACCACATTAGCACTGAATTCATTCAAATCTCTCCACACGGGCAGGAAAAGGACTGGAGCTATTTTTACATTATTCATGACAAGCTTTGGCAACTCACTTGGTGTCAGCATTCGCAGCTTCTGCTCTGTAGTACCTCCATTGTCCCACACGTCCCCCATGTTCAGGCTCAGCCTTTCCAACAGTAATAAAAGCATTTCAGCCTTCCAGTGCCATTATGCAAAGGCAGGAAGAAAAGCACTAAGGCAGCCTAGACTCCAAAAGACAAAGAAGGCATCTCCTCCATCCTTCTCTTTTGCTGGTGATCCTGCACATCCTTTTCCAGGACACAGCTCATCCTTTTGGCAGGATAGGACAGACTCAAACTCTTTCTTCACTTTTATAACTTTCTTCTGTGCCATTAAGCAGTTGCCCTTGAACTTCTCTTGGGCAGGATCATGCAAGGAAAAAAACTTGGGGCAGGGGAAAGAACGGCAACTGAGACCTGGCAGCAGTAAGTGAAGGTGTGTGAATGCCTATTTCAAAACTTTTCCACAGTCCTCAGTTTGTCAACTCATTGTTATCCCAGATCATCCTCCATCCATCCCCACAACGTATAATTCATAGTTGTTACTCTTTCTGGTGACACATGTATGACAACTGAAAGTTCCTCAGCTATGGAGGCGTAATTCTACATCAATCCACCACCAGATGAATATGGAAGTTATTAAAAAATATATTTACTTAGGAATGTCTTCCCTCAGCTTTCTGATACCAGCTGGATTCCTTTGAGAATAAAGTGCAGGTTGACTTTTGCAGAAAGGGCATGTTTGTAGGCTGTCAGGAGGCTTTGGTTTCAGGTGAGACGTTCCTCTCTAGGAAAAAAGGCGTTTCTTTCTCTCCTTCCCACCTTCCCCCTGTTGGCTCTGCTGCTATATCCATCTTCAGAGGAGCTTTGTGAGGGCAATCTTCTCACTTCCCCTTTAATATTTCCTGGTCTTGAGTGATGGAGAAATATCCACACAAAACTGTCTGGTTAACATTTTCAAAAGCCACAAAGTAGCTGTAAAGGGCATGTTCCCAGCATGGTGTGGGGCTCCAACATAATTTTTTAGATGATTTTGAAAACGTTTCCTTTTGTATCACAGAGTTTTTCTGCAAAGCACGTGGTTGAACTGAACTTCAATGGCTTTGTCTAGATCCCTGTTCACAAGTTTTCCTTGTACCACACTTCAGATGAAATAAAACTGCTGAAGCTCCTTTAAAATTGCAAAATGCACTGTCTGAGATTGTTGCCCTGGGGTTAAGTGTGGAAGAATGAAAAATGGAAAATATAATTTTCCCTAAATCCCTGCAGTCCTTTGTTTGAACGTTTGACTCTAATCCTCCTTACTCATAAGAAGTTTCTTATTTGCTTAATGTTCCTCTTGTGCCCCTGAAAATAACAGAATTAAGAGAAGCAGGATGATTAGTAGCTGCTTATGGAAATAATAAAGTGCACTGACAGCTCGTTCCCATCAGCACAGTGCTCAGGGCAGCTGCACAGGGAGCCCTGGGTCAGGGATGCTGCAAAGCCACGATGCCGGGAGCCCGTGTCCAGCCCTGCACCAAAACTCGTGGTGCAGTGACAGGGACAACTGCTGGAGACCTTGGCTCCAAATCAGACCTAATGCACACTCGAGCTTCATTGTCACATCCAGGAGACTGCCAGGAGTTCACCATTGCTTATTTTTGAGGAGGACTGAGGGCACAAGGCCAGGGGTCCCAAAACAGAGAGCTCTAGGACCATTGTCTGTGAAGATCATTTTATTTCGCTCACTGCTGACTCTCCTCCAGTTTGTTCAGTGGGTGTCTTAGGTCTTCATTGCAATGAAGCCAGTGGTCTGTGAAGGCAGCTGAAAACACATATTACTTTCTTCTCTATGGCCACCAATACACCAGCAAATGGAATCCAATTTTATATTTAGTGAATGTACCAGGGGGAAAAGCGAGAGCTAATAGCCTTTCATTCCTAACTGCTGTAATGCTGTTCTCCTTCTCCATATCCACTTGGAGAGCAAATTCAATTAAAACATCCTTTCCAATTTAGAAAATGATTAACATGTTAATGATGTTGCTGTTTTACAGAAGGGCAACAAGGAGAGAGAAAACAGCTTGGCAAATCCATCCACACTATGGTGATGAAGAGTGGGCACTGGGTTGCTTTGAAAAATCCCAGCCCTACACCAGAGCTGCCTCCAGCAGAACAGTCTCTTCCACCACCAAAAGGAAACCCAAGCAGTGCTGGGATGGCAGGGAGGTCAGGATGAAGACGCAGATGAGGACAGAAAAAAATTCTTATCAGCAGAGGGATAAGAAGAACAAGCACAGTTACGTTAAGCCCACAGCTGTTCAGGGAACATCTTTCCTTCACACTGAGAAGGACGGAGATAAACCTGTGTCAGGCCTGGGCCGTGATTTCTGGAAGCATTTTTGTGACACTTTACAGGCACAGCAGGACTCCAGCCCATTGCTGTGGGTGATAGTCCAGCGCGGACAGCGTGGGAAGACTCTTGTTTCAGAGTACACCAACTGCATAAAAACAAGTAGGAAAAAAAGCACAATCCCAAAGTCAGGTTACTGCACAGCTCCACAAAGTGCTCTGGGAATGCCTGGTGGCTCCTTCAAGGTGGCACCCTGTGAACCTGTCCTGTAAACAGGTGACAGCTTTCATCTGCTCCTGCATGATGGCTTTGCTCCTGCCACCCATGGCAGCAAAGGGCCAGCAGTGACCTTGGGCACACCTCCATGAGCTGCTATCTTGGTGGTCCCTCCAAAACATCAGGGGTTTCTTATATGCTCAAAGTCCACAATGGCTAAGTAAATCATCAACTGTCTCCTGATTTGGAAAAGATGATTCCCTTCCCTTCCCTTCCCTTCCCTTCCCTTCCCTTCCCTTCCCTTCCCTTCCCTTCCCTTCCCTTCCCTTCCCTTCCCTTCCCTTCCCTTCCCTTCCCTTCCCTTCCCTTCCCTTCCCTTCCCTTCCCTTCCCTTCCCTTCCCTTCCCTTCCCTTCCCTTCCCTTCCCTTCCCTTCCCTTCCCTTCCCTTCCCTTCCTTCCCTTCCCTTCCCTTCCCTTCCCTTCCCTTCCCTTCCCTTCCCTTCCCTTCCCTTCCCTTCCCTTCCCTTCCCTTCCTGTCCCTTCCCTGCTTCTCCCTTCCCTTCCCTTCCCTTCCCTTCCCTTCCCTTCCCTTCCCTTCCCTTCCCTTCCCTTCCCTTCCCTTCCCTTCCCTTCCCTTCCCTTCCCTTGTCCTTGTCCTTGTTGAGTTTCCCCTTGAACACCAGTAGTGGCAGCTGTCTTTCAAAGGGTGAGCTGTCTTATCAGAACCCTCCCCCTCACTAACTGCCCTTAATTGCACAGAAAAACATCACAGATTTGGGAATGGTGGGAGCTGAGTGTTTCCTTTTTTTTTCCTGAAAGGAAATACAGTATTGCCAAACCTCAAATCTAACGTGCCATTTATGCCTTATACAAGGAAATTCAGGAGACTAAAGCTGGCAACAGCAGCTGCTGATGATCTTCCCATACTTCGGAAGTGGGAGAAAGTTGAGTGAAGATCTGCCTGTTATGTTTAGGTTGAAGTGCAAGAAAAAGAAAAGAAGGAAGGAAAGAAAAAAGAAAGGAAGAGAGAAAAGAAAAAAGAAAAGAAAGAAAATTAAAAGAAAAAAGAAAGGAAGAGAGAAAAAAGAAAAAAGAAAAGAAAGAAAATTAAAAGAGAAGTGCCTGTAAAAAAAGACAATATGAAAAGTAAAGGCATTAGGATTCCTGCAGTGGCTGAGGATTGAGGATGTGCCTGCATGATGTTGCTGATGGTCGTGGCAGCAGGACACATATTCTTGAGCATTGCGTTTGCAAGAGCTGTGGGCAGAAACTCTGATGGTCTTGGCTGAACTCACTGCCTGGGATTTCATTGTGTCTGGTCTCTCCCTGGATTTGTACAAGAGCATATTTGTACAAGCCTTAGCACTTCACAGGCTATTAGTGAAAACAGTGTTCAGTTTGGGGAGCATCAAATGTAAATTAAATGGATAATTTTCTCTTGCTTAGGACTTTCTATGAAAGTGATCCACATATTTCTGATTGCACGGTTTGCATAAATTTATGGCAGCTGACAGATTAGCCTAAAGGCCAGATTCAGCAAACTAAGCAAGATTGTAATGCCAAACCATAACTGCTCTGTTAGGAGATGCTATTATCCAGCAGCTTTAAAAAAAACCCCAAGCTCTCCCCCTTTTCCCCAACCCCCCTCCCAATTTGTAAGCTTTGTAAAATTGTCTAATTAGAGTATATTTTACAAGGACTTTTGGCAGCAGCATGGACTTGCTAGCTCGATTAATGTGACAGAGCACAACAATGGCTTCTCTCTGAAGTTTGCTGGACCCCACAGCTAGATCAGGACTGCACAGTTTATCTTAGGCAGATGCAGCTTCAGCACCAGCAAAACAGTTCAAAGAAGTGGGAGGTGACTCCGAAGCCACGGCTGTCTGAGAGTATTAATGGCAGTGCTTGGCTGCTCCAGCTTGCAAGCCTTCCTTCTGTGTCTCCAAAAGCTCTGCTTGGCGTGGTTAAGTTTTTCCTGAAAGGCCTGACATGTTTCAAATGAAGCTTTTTCTTTTGGTTGGACAAATTGCTCAGGAAACAAAGATGACTTTTTCAACCCACCCGCCTGCCAGGATGTTGCTGGGGCTGCCTCCCCTTGTGCTGGATGTACACACAGAGGTACAGCCCTTCCCCTGGTGGGTGCATCCAGTGCTGGTCCATAGATTTGTTTGTTTTAGAGAGAAAATGCATTTTGAGCATAAGAGGCTCAAAACTTAGAGATGCTTGGAGAATTTGGGGCAGGAGGCCAGTATTTGGACTACTCCCTTGTAGAGAGCAAAGCACTCGGCTGTTGGGAAGATGGACAGCCCTGGCATTCCAAGTCTTCCCTGGCTGTCCAAGACAACACCTCTGTCCTTCAGAAACCTCCTGTGGCTGGGAGAATCTCTCCTCAAAAAGGCGGACACAGGAAGGAACAGCTGAAGAGGTCAATTTAACACCATTTGAAGGTGGAAAACAGAGGTGGGCCTCTCCTCCACCAGCAGAACACCCTCTTTCCCCTTTCTGTACTGATGGTGCTTTTTAGTTGTGTAGTCCTTTGGCTGACAGTATTTTTGAACAAGAAATGACAATGCACGCCTGCACCTGGGATTAATTCTGAACCACACATCTGCAGAGTGTGGAGTAAAATAGGAAAATAACTTCTGAACATGTTGGGAATTCCCCTGTACCCTTCCTTCAGGCTGGAATAGCTACATCGTGGGATTTTGAAGATGCCCCAGTTACCCCAGAGAAGCAATGGCAGCCTGGCCACATTCTCCAGGTGTTTGCTGAAACACCCAGGAAGCACCTGCCCTTTCCTGGTGTGCTCTGAGGGGCTGCTCTGACTCAGGGACCAGGTCCCTCTGGTGCTGCTCAAACGAGCTGTGGTACCCAGATGGAAGAACTGCTGGGCCAAGGCTCAGGGGTGGCTTAGCCATGGAGCAGCCAAACAACAAGCAGAGCTGCATTCAAAGAGGGAGGTTGTTTCTTCTGTCTTAAATTGCAAATGAAAATGTAGATGTCGGGTTGCTTGGGAAGACACTCATTCTTCAAATGCCAGTGAACTGGCTGTACTTCTTGTAAGATTTTCTGAGCTTTCTGGATAGGTAATGAGAACAGAATGAAAGAGAAGAGGTGCAGTTTAAAAAGACGAATTTTCTGCCAGTAAAATGCATGTGACAAATGCCAGTAAAACACAACTGGAGGGGAAATCTTTCCCTATGAAAAATTTTATATCAAAAGCAAATATAGATCATTCCACTGGAAGAGGAGAACAAATGTATTAGTCATAGTAGTGCTTTGTGAAATAACAGGTTTTATTGTTTATAGTTTATTCCAGGTAAAACCTTGAATCCTGAGTGAGAATTGAGCTGGGCTCAGGCAGCTGTATTAACCATTGCCCCTTCAGCTTAAAAAAATAAATACTCACATCAGATTTCCTCTCCTGTCCCAACATAACCTGCTCTTTCCCTGGAAGCCCGTGCTGGTTGACAGACTTCAGGATCGCTGGCATAACTCACTCAGCCACATTTTCTTGCCGGTAGCTGGTTCAGGGGCACACGAGGGTCTGGCATTTGTGTCAAGAGAGATAAAAGCTAGTTTGAATGATATGAAATTGCAGGTGCTGCTCAGTCCTGCAATTCATAAGCTGAGCTGAATAATTTGACTGCCTTTTTCTGAGAACAAAAAGAAAAAGGGGACAAGAGGTAATTGTGGCATCATCTACCACAGAAAGGTTACACAGGACTTTACTCTAATTTAAATCAGAGTGATGTGAGGGACTGTGCTATCTTGAATTTACTGAAGTGGGTGAACGTGGGAAGCCTCTGAGAGCTTCCTGTAGCACTCTGCTTCACATGAATGCTCTCCTTAGAACAGGAGGAACCTTCCCCTTTCGCTGACATATCATTCAGCACAAAAACACTCCAAACAAAACCAGCAAAACTCCCCTCCCAAAACAAATGTCTCTCCTCTCACCAAATGGTATTTCAAAAGTGCAAGATCTTTAAATAACGAAGACAGACATCCTTCCCTTCCACCTCCTTCGGCACCCAGCATGGGCCAAGGCAAAGTGAGCAAAGGGAGCTGCTGGCCCCCTGCTGCCCCATGTGCTGCAGGAGCCAGGAAATGCAGGGTGTCAGTGCTGTGTGGTACAGCCAGCAAGGCCACATGCTGAACTCTGCAGATAAATACTGAACAGCTGCGGTTTCAGGAAGCATCATTCACCCTGCACAGTAAAGGAGGCAGGGACCCAGGAAGAGGCAGCCTGTAGTTGTGGCAGTAAGGCACAGAGGATACTGCAGATGTAGAAAGAGAGAAGCTGTGGGTCCCAGTACCATCTTCTACCTTTCCTCGATTCAGATGTTTGTCTCGTACTCTTAAAGTGCTCTGAATGTGATCTGATAATAAAAAAGTTCTCTCTGGCGTGTCTTTGTCACTGCTAAAATAGAGCACAGCACTGCTAAAAGCCCCAATTTCACCACTCTGCCATTTCACATCGGTGTGCCCCATTTTTCTTTCCGAGCTGTGGGACCGCTCTGTCTTTCCAGCTTGTGCTGATTTCCAGACCTTATCCTGTTGCATGGACCTCTGAACTAACCCCGTCCTTACCTGCTCAACATGGAAAGTCTGGCCAGAGCTTTTAAGTGCCTTACTCCTTCATGAGCAAATGTTGCACTGAATGGCTCAAGCCATTTCTACAAACTCCAGCCGTGGATGGGGTATGCCGGCACCACTAGGGGAAGCAAAGAGCAAAGCAAACTAGGGATGGGGAAACCTTCAATCTACCCCTTCCCTTTCCTGCTGGCAATTCTGCCAATATCAGAAAGGAAATGGGCCAAAGACTGATGCTTTTTAATGTGAATGAGGCACTTTGATATTGCTGCAGAGGGAGCTGATCAGACAAACTCTGCTATTCTTAATTCTGGCAAACAACAAAGCTGCATGTGATCGACCTCTGCCTCAGGCGAGGCCAGCTTAGATCAAGCAGGAAACTAAATGTTGATGTTTTGGAGATTTCTTAGCTCTGAGGCACTCTAACACACTGAAATATTTGTGCCATAGAATGAGATTCAATGCGCTCGCTATTTTCTCACACTGTGTGAACTCCCACGAGGAGTTCCCATGAATGCCTGCCTGAAAGCAGGCAGGGGGTTACTGATGCCATAACTGTCTCGAAATGGTTGCATTGCTTTTTTATTGGATTAGCATTAAAAGCCCAAATATGAGCTTTCTGTGGGATGCTTCAGTGAAATTAGATGTTAGAAGACATGTAAATGTACATATGCCAGGGCAGAAGCTAACTCAATCTGTCATTCATGAGTAGGCAATTACTTTGCATCTCTGAATTGTGTAGAGTCACTGTGTGAACCCTGAGCTGGAGTTTGGGGTTGCCAGTGAGCACAGGTCTATTTAAAGTCACTTAGGACAGCAGCTGAACAAAGGATTAATATGAGTCTGACAAAAATCATGTGTGAAAATGTATTTATTCTGTCAGATTTCATGAGTGGTAGCTATTGCTCCATTCAAGCTGAATGATAGCATTCAGCTTTCACACTTACTCATCCTGACAGCTAACAAGATAAACATGTCAGCATGTGATTTGCCAAATATTTTCTTGTGGAATTCAGGCAGGAGTTGCCAATGGAGCTGGCTTCCAGGTGGAGGGACCAAGACATTTGAGTGTACACACACACCCCCCATGCACAGCCAGTGAAACCCACACCCAGGCTGTGAGGGACATTTCTACCACAGCAGCCAATGCCCAGGTTTGGTGGTGCTCACTGGCTTTGCCCACCACGAAGCTCTCTCCTGACCCCGTAGTAAATCTCCAAAAGTCCTTGTTTTTGTGGCACAGGATAATGGCAGGTGGAAGATCAGATATTGATGCAAGTCCAATCGATGCTGGGAGCTGGGCAGTGTCCATCAGGCCCCGGTATCAGTGGATGCAAAGGGCAGCACCGGCAACCCCCAAATGGGCTTTACCTTTCACTGCAGGGTAATTCTTCCTGGAGAATGAACTTGTGACCTTTATCATAGTGAGTTTTATTTACAGATTGGAAAATGGCAGTGTGTCCTTTAAGATGAAAGGAATCAAAACACAAGGGAAAAAGACAGATTTTGCAGAAGCAAAAGATCTGACTGGAGATCTATTTAGAGAAGTCTGTATAAACAGACCCGTAAGGCTGATATCTCACATTTTAGCCATAGCTTTTTGATGCCTTAAATTGGATAATGAAGGGATTTTTTTTGGACTCCCAGGTGCATCTGTTGTTTAATAACAATACACCTATTTATTTCCTCATGCATTTCCAGCTAGCTCCAGTAGAAGTTTTCCCTACCTTCCCTGTTTTACTTTCTTTCTCTGTCTTCTTACTGCTTACCAGCAGATAACAGCAGCTGTTTTAATATTTTTTGTCTTGAAGAAGCTCAAAAGCATTTTGCAGCCTCCTGGCCTCATCCAGAGGTCTATTCCTGTCTATGAAAGAGGATTAACTGCTATGTTGCTAATAGTGGCCCCTGTGTGGTCAGTAGAGATCCTGTCACACCACAGAAATGAATCCAGGCTCAGCCAGAGGCAGGTGGCCATCTCAGAGATGTCCCTGCCAGCCAACAACTATGCATTGTACCAAAGAACTAGGAGGATAAATTATTATTTACTTAATCCCCAACTATTCTCAAAGGTGCAAATCCCTCGTAATCGCTTCTGGTTGTAAATGACCAACCCACATTTCAGGCAGCCCAGTACAGCCACCATTTGTATTGTTCACAGAACAGTGAAGGGCCCTGGCATCCTACAGACATGGAGAGGATGGAGCAGAAGTGAACACAGATCTGCCGGCCACCTGGCTGAGCTCCCCACCTGCACCTACCTCTATCTCCAGTGCTTCATCCACATGTCCCTATCAATATGTCAAGAAAATATATCTGGGTGCTAAAATAGGCAGTGAAATAAAAATTTGATCTGTCAATAACGATTTACTAGTTCCTAGTAGTTTTTGGTTTAGCTTGCTTCCAAAACCTTAATCAGCATTTCAGTGCAGGATGCCTTTCAAAGGAGCTCACCCTCTACAGAATTTGTAATAGTTCTAAGAAAATAGAAGGCTCTTGTTTCTCACTTGTACAGCTTCTCTCCAACCCATGATGTGCCCCACCCATCCTTTCAAGTGTTCACCACCCTACCCCAAAGGCACATCCCACACCCTGGCCCGGCTTCGCTGTGGCCGTGCTGTAAGAGTGTCTCTGCAGTGCCCCAGGGGCCAAACCAAACGTCTTCACCGTGCTCTTGAGGGTGTTATGACAGGCTCTGCTTTTTCGGCGTCCCCTTTGCCTACTGCCTGCAAGAAGAGTCCCCTCTACCACAACACAGGACGCCCAGGTGATGCTTGCTCCACACAAGCAATGTGTGAACTACCTCAGTAGAGTTATGCCTGCAAACCAGAAAAGGTAGGAGATGGCCAGTTCTGCAAGGTGGCCCACCACCCGCTAGTCCTGATTGTGATTAAACAGAAGACTGAATGCAGAAGTATTCCAACAGCAGCTAAGTTTGTAGATGGACAATCCTTCTGGCATCCCTGGCTCCTGGTGAGATAGACTGGCTTTCCCGTCCCATTCTTCTGATCAGCTCAAATGCTGATAAACTGCAGTGGTGTGTTAAGTATATGGTCACATACAACAAACAAAAAGAGCTGTCTGATCTCAAAACCGAGCACTGATTAACCTGGTCTTCAGTGCATGCTCAGAACAGTGACCTCATCCCGAAATTCCATATTTGCTCCTCTCTGGTGCACAGATTGGCCTCTATGGGTGGCAGTAGATTTTGGACAATTGCTCTACAGGTCTCCTTTTCCAGACCTCCAGTGATTCAGCACTGGTGAAGCCAACATGCTGAGGAGAGAGAGGCATCTCCCATCTCCTCTTAAGCTGCTGCTGGCTGGAGAGGGGAGAGAGCTGAAACCTCAGCAGTGTCTTTGGTCAGTCAATGGAAACTGAAGGTTTGAGGGATGGCATTATTTTGCACAGTGCAGACATTTGGGCAAACCTGCAGGAACATGAGTGCAAGTTCAGGCAGGGACGGGAGAGGGGTACGGATGGAGGCTGTCACCTGAGACAGCACTAAAACTGCCTTTAAGGTCCAGATATAGGAGGGTGCTGCTGAGGTCCTTCTTCCACTCCTTGTGCCAAGAGACATGAGGAAAGGAGAAAAAGGGTTTTTCAGGGATGTTGGGCACTTGGTGGTACCCAGAAGGGACATTGTGGACACCGCCTGCCCTCGACTGGATATGGTCTAGCTCAGCCCTCTAGGCACAATCCCTGCTCATAAATTTCTTCCTTAGTCCTCTAGTACATGGATACAAGGCATCCACTTCCCAGAGCATCTGTAGCTGAAAGCTTTGCCTCTGCTGGTGGCAGTGGTGGTAAGATCAGCCCTTCTGAGGCACAGAGGTTGTGCCCAGCACCTTTGCAGAGGATGGGAACGCAGCTTGTGTCCCTTTCCTGTTTCACCTTTAGGATAAATCAACACTCTGGCTTTTGATTTGATCCACTGGTATTTCTGAAGGAATTTAGACAGCCTTTCAAGTGGATTGTTTGCCTGAGCTAAACTGAAAAGGGTTATAAACCCTTGCTACACTCATACCAGAAATCCATCAGCAGCAATGGAGATCTATGGAAACACACCATGCTGTGCACAAAGGTCACAGACTCCTGTAAAAACCCAGGAATTAGCTTGTGCCAGCATGGTCCTAGTATGACCCGAGGGTGCAGGTGTTTAGTCCCAGGACATGTCCCTGCTCAGTTGGGTGCAGTCTCTGCCCCAGTGCCTGCCCAGAGAGGGAGTCCGAGGGAGAGAGGAGGAGAGGCTGGACAGAGAGTTTTGACAGCGGTTTGGGATATTTTTCACCCAGTTAAAATAGACAGTGGATTGGATACTGAGCAAAGTTAACAGGAATAGCTTGAAATTTGTTGCTGCTCAGGCACTGGAGAACCAGCCACGAGCTCCAGCTGCTCTGCGCTCAGATCCACCCGTCAGCTGAACACACCTGGTAATTACAGGCTGCAAACAAGCAGCACATGATGACAAACAGGGAAAAGTATAGCCTATCAGGAGTAACTCAAATCACAACTATAAATATGATTGAAATGTAGTTTAAAATTCACAGATTTGCTGTAATTCTAAATATACTGGTAATGTACTCTATTATATTTGTAATTCTACCGTAACATAATTTAATACTAGGCTATTTTTCAATGTTTCAAGACACTGCCAAAAGGGTGAGCTGAATAAAGGAAAAAAATGTAATGGAAAAATTCAAAGAAATGTAACAACTGAAAAGAAAATCCCACACACCAATATATTAAAAAAAAGGTCTGAAAATGTATTTATGAGTTGTCTCCTGAATGCATTAGCATAGATAATATTGAGGAGTTTTACCTTTTAACTTTCTCTTCTACTTCCTTATTGTTTGAAAAGTTAGTGAGGGGAATAAAAGAGAGCAGAATCTCACAGACCAAAGATTTACTCTGTCATATTCAGTGTCAGAAGAAAGATGGGGGGAAGAAAAAGAAAGAATAAACCCCATTTAAGTCTCAAATGTGGAAATACATAAATGTTTGGTTGGGGCATTCCCCTTCCCTTCCAAGCATTAGACGAAAATGAATTCTCTTCACAAATCCTTCTCTGGGGAAAATAAGAAAATGATTCATGCAGAAAACTTCCACTGGGTCCAGTTGTAACATCTTTGCTATTTGAACTGGTATGTAATCAAACTGTGCTCTTATAACCATTTATGGATGTTTATTTTATGCAGGGTATGCAGCCTTGAACTTGTCCATTTGCATATAAGAATGTGAGCTGATATCAGGTTAATTAATTTTACATCATCTTGTAGGGATATTTCACTAACAGACCATTTCAAAAAAAGGGAGTATCTTGACAAATAAAACTAGAACTGGATCCCGCTTAAATTACAAATTAAAAAGGATTCATATGGGTGGAAAGCAACACAGCCCAGGAAGAGGAGATGATGAACCTCTACAATGCATGAAAATAGAGCTATTTTGCAGAAAGTCATTCCACAGCAATTTCTCTTTATAGGCGTGTACTGTGCAAGTCAGGAAGTACACAGTGTGAAGCTTGCACTGCAATTTATTTTCACTCATTTCCAAAACAGTGTTTAAATTGATGGCATTTTAGATTTGTAGTCAGTATTTCTTGTGTGTTAGTTTAAAAAAAAATTAAAAATCCCAACAACAAACAGCTAGTGGATGTTTAACTATAGCTTCAGTTTCAGTTCTAAAGCACAAGGCCTAATGTTAAGGGTAGGGTAAGGTCCCACCAAAGTTCATGAAATGTTTGTCCAAGTCACAAAGCCAGGCTGGCTCTGGAGATCAGGTGCAAATTGGGAGTTAATCTCACATCAGATCTGCTCACTTACATGTTTGGACAATTGTACATGCAGCTCCTGTTTGGATCAGGGGTTGCATGGTAGAGCAAGCACACAAAAAGCAGGTCCAGGACGATAATTTGTGTTTTCTTGCTTTCACAACTTTAATACTGCTAGTTCTGAGTTTCCTGCATGGTTTTTACATGCACATATATCCACACACTTGCTGTACCAGGGAATAGAGTTACTGGTGACTCACAGGTTTCTACCTGAATTACAGCTTATTACAATAATTAGGACCTGCAGTTCTATGCTAATTTTGAGTGCAGCTGTGGGAAGCAGATGAAAGGACAAAAGTTTATTGTTTCAAATTACTTTAATTTTCAACATATTTTGGTAGGAGTGTTATGAGAAGACATGACTGGGTTAATTCTGCCAAGATTTTTAATACCTCCCGAATGGAATTAGTATGTTAGAGCTGTGGAAAACAAACAAGTAAACAAACAGACAGAAAATGTTGTCAGAAGTTGGACAGGGTGAGTGGGGACAAAAAACTTTTCCCAGGTCAGTTGCTTGGCATTCCTGACTGTGGAATAAGCCACAGCCAGTCAACCAAAAATACTCACTCTGTACACCAGATTCCAGCTAATTTTCAACATTTGGCATTATTAACGCACACCAGGTCTATTTACTTAATTATAATTAATACTGCTTGTTCCTCCTTCCAAGAATATGGCATTCATTTGGTGGTTACTGCCTAGATTTGGGTGCATGTATTTTTATATATCTCCAGTAGGATCTGCCCATATTTCCAACTGCTACTCAGCCAAACAAATTTCTGCAGTACGTTCAGTTACTTCTTGAATGAATCAAACCCTCCAAATTGTTTTCAAATGCGTAGGCCATACAAAAACTGAGACACATTTTGAAAAGACCTGAATTCTAGGAGATTGTGTTAAGGAAAGCTTCTTTGCTTGAGAATTGTATTAGTAGCTGTCAATGCAATAATTCTTAGATGATGCAGGGAGATAAAGGCCTCTCTTGGCAAAGGGAAACAAAGCTGCCTGGAGGGGTGTGCTCTGTTCCTTCTCTGAAGTGCTATAAAAGAAACTGAAAGAAGTCAAAATTCTGCAATTTTTGCAGCATCTATTACCCAGTACAATAAGAATAAAAAAATCAAGGAAATTTTTTATTAAACACTATGATCAGCTGTCATTTGCAACCTGGTTTTCTTTTCGCTGGCAGTGACTGATTATCCTTCGAGCTGATGCTTTTATGTCCCTTAATAACTTTGGTATGAGAAAAAGCCAAACAGAAGGTAGAAAGGAAATTCTCTCCTTCTCATTCGTATGTGAAAAACCATCTAAACAGGGTGCTGGTCCAGCTGAACAGGACTGCTGCTGAAGGCTCTGCCATGCTCTGTAGCTCTTTCCTGCTCACACGGGGAGCAAGAAAGACAGAAACGATCTTAAAGCACAGCTCTATTTACCTGAAAACAGGAATCTGTAGCTGGGAGGACTAAATGAACCAGATGAATAAACTCAGTTCCATCTCCCTGTGTAGACTCCTTTTCACAGCACTTGTCCCCACCAGTTTGCTTCTTCCAAGAAGCTACTCTGTCTGCTTGGTACACTGCCTTTTACCCATGGAAAAAAGTCTGCTAGCTCAATCAAAACATCTGCTACATACTTTCAACTACTTTCTTCCTATACATTAAAAGAAGCATAACCTTGTTTTTTATTTGCTAACAAAATACTGGGGCTTGACTTTAATTTAAAAGCAATTAGTAATTTCTCAGATTGTGTGATCTGATTTTTTCAGACTTCACAACCCCTCTTAAGTAACTGTAAGTCAGGAATGTGCCTCCAGACATATCCTTTATATGTCTAATGACTTTTATCATAGGATCAAAATCATTATATTCTTTCTAATATTCATTTGCAAACAAAATCTGTGTTTTCCATTTAATATGTTTGATATAAAAACTCCACATCTTACAACATTATCTTACAGAGTACTTTAATATACACTTTTTTAACATTGGCTTAACAGAGCTAAATAGGTTTCCCTCTACGTGGCTCTCAGTAACTGCCCCTTCTCCCAGCCTGGTGTGACCTGTGAAATACTTTCACATCCAGATGTTTTTATTCCTCTGGCAAATAAGCTTTATTTGTTTTAATATCATAAGAGTTGTCCCTGAAGATCACGTGTAACTGCTTTCCTATTAAAAAACCAAAATAGTAAACAAAGATTAACCTGAAGTATGTGTTTCTACTCACTTCCATTTCTCTGTGTACAAAATTGCACAGAGCAGAGTCTGCTACCAGTGCTGGAGAAGAAACTATGCCAAGGAATAGTTTCCAGATTATGAAAGAGTAGATTGGGGTGGCCTCTCACATGAGTGCACTTTACACTAAGGCTTTACCAGCTGATCTGTCACAGTGTTGACACAGGTTATCTCAGGAGTAGAGGAAGGACCGACTGCTGTCACTACACCCTCGTGCGGAGCCAAAGCAGCAGCAGCAGCAGCAGCAGCAGCACCAGCAGCAGCAGCTTTCCTGCTGGAAGACAAGTTCCCTGGCCAGAAGCACAAAAAATCCTATTCGGCAGCCCTTGTGCTTACAGCAGTCTGCCCTCAGTGCAAACAACATCTGCACGCTTTCTGTGGGCTCTCAGAGAGTTTCCACTTCCAGCAATGCAAGTAGGAGAGTGCAAAGGCCAAGCCCCTGCTTTGCCACAGCGGTACCATCCAACAGGTCACTTGGATGCTGTTGAAGTCCTGGATGCCTAGACAACACACTTGGAAATGATCCCCTCAGAGAAATAATGTTGGAATCAACTTTCATTTTTTAGAAACAACCCAGGCCATGGGCATGTGCCACCAGTGGTCTCTCCTCAGTGCTACCAGGGACAGTTTTGCAACACTTTTTGCCATAGTACAGTTGTTTCATCCTTACCAAACAGCGTTTGCTGATCAAACACAAGCACACCTACCCCTGAATGGGCAGCCACTGCTACAGACCACAAGCACAGCAGCAGCAGGGAACCTTAGGGGGCTTATCAGGAATAGCAAGTTTCACACTAACTTAAAATTTGCTGTGCAAATAAGTGCAAAATCTTGGGTAAACACTGATTTCAGTAATGAGCGGCTGTTTTCAGTGATGTAAGCTAATCTAATTCACTTAGGTTTCAATTTCAGAGAAATTAGTATAATTTTATCCCACTTTCTATAGGTCAGTGGAGCTTTGAGTGTTGCATCCCATTGGTGCAAAATCCTGTGTTTAAAAGTTCTAATAGGGAGTGTGTTAGAATTTGGTCATGAGTGGAGCCAGCCTACCTGTGTGCATTCAAGATCTATGTCTGAATTTATTACACTGCCAGGTTTATGCAGTCCATAAAATACATTATGGGTGAAATAGGGTCTTTTCTATAAAACATGAAACCATATTGAATGTAACTGACTTTGTGCCTTAACATCTGTTTCATTACCAGGTTTCCTAACCCTCCTGTGCCTTTACATGAAACCAGGCATACGTGTAGCAACAACCTGCAGTCACTGAGGGACTTCCTGGTTTTTCCACCATATCTTCTTCATGAAGCCAAGAGAATCAGCACACTTGTTTATAGGGAAATCTAAAGGGCCAGACTCTTCTCTGTTTTTTTTTTTTTCTAATTTTTCATATTTAATTTCTTCTCCCAAGACACAGTCGGGATTAAAGGGATGTTTGTGGGCTGTCACCATCCAAATCCAAAGGAATCAACAGGGTGGAGAAAAACATACAAAACCCTCTGGAAAAGGAAACTTCAAGAGCCTTGCCAGGTGCTAGTGAAACCAGCACCAGAACAAAACACCACAAAGCTGCATAAATATGTTATGGTTAATATCAAACATTCAGAAGGCTTTACTGTAAGATGGGGATGGAGACGAGTCTCTTGATATAAACAGGTTCAACCTTAGAGGCTGCCTGTGTTTGAAGGTAAGTAAATAGCTGTTTGAAAGAGGAAAGAAAAGTGTTTTGAAGTCTTGAAATACAGCTGTGGGTTTTTTGTTGTTGTGTTAAATCCTTGTTTGGTTTGAGGTTGAGCTTTGGTAGTCAGGTCTAGGAAATGGGGACAGGTTGGAAATAAAGATTTTTAACAATATAATGAAAAACGATCTGCAGTGCATTCACAGGAGTGCTTGTCTTTGTGCCAGGCACAGTCCTTTCACTTCACATATTACAAAGGAAAGATAGTAGTGGGCTTTTCTCAAGACCAAATGAAACAATCTTTCCCTCTGCAGTCAGTTAGGGAGAAAATGCAGCTTTTTGTGAAGGGGTGCCAATAATATAGTTACTTTGAGGGAATGATTTTCAATTTCTTGTGGAAACTCTGGTTTTGAAGAAATTAGTGCTTTGTAACACACTGCCTTTCTTCACAGAAGTTTTGATCATCTTTTTCCCCAGCCACAATGTGGTCATGATGTGAGTGCCTGAATACTTACAGGCGTGCAAGCTTGCATTAGAGTACTTCTGATTTAATGACTTTCCATTGACTTCCAGGAAATTCATGTGTTGATTTAGAAGTTCTTTTTATTAACTGCCATTAAGAGACTTTCAGAGAACTTGATACATCAGAGCTCTCTGAGATTTTTTCTATTTATTAACTAAACCATTATTTAAAATGCAGATTGGCTGGCTATTTAAATTGACCTGCATTTATGGATCCTCACAACATTAAGGGGAAATTTGTTATAAGACGTACCTTCAGGCAAATTCAATAGTGAGAAAACACACACCTTCCCTTTATCTCATGGAACGACACCTTCCTTTGCCAGGAAATGTCTCACTTTATCCATGCAGAACCTTTGCTTCAATCATGTACAAAAACGTGCAATCATTTTCTTCTAAAGATTGAAGTGTAAAACCGATTTTTGGGGGGATTCTATTCCTGCTGTTTACATTAATGTATTAGATAGCAACCTATAGTATTAGCAACGTTACACACATAAAGCCCTTTGAGGGGAAGGAAGGCAAGTTTGGACATTTCAGAACATCCTTTATAAAGGAAGGTGAAACATGAATGCCCTTGGGCTTTTGTAAGGCTTCTCTGAATGTGATGTTGGGATACTGAATTTGTAGTGACATACCAAAGGCAAACAGCACAGCACAGCAATTGACTGACAAGCCTTGCCTACACTCTCCACACAGCAGTTTTCCTTTCACCTGTTATTCCCATGCCACTGCTGAGGTTCCACAGAGGCATCGACCTCAAAAGGCTGGAGAAGCAGCAAAACAGTTGGGTTTGCTTTCTTTATTTCTTCAATTAAGAATCCTTGTATGTAATATAAATAATCAATATCTGTGGTCGCATGAACATCGTTTTCTCCTAGAAGACAAATTCAAGGGCAAGTTTTTTTGGCATGATATTTGTGCAAGCACATCGAATGCCAGTGCTATCACACTGCTAAGCTACAAGCTCTAAAGAAGTTTGCAGAGAAGATTCATTGTAAAGAAAACTTGCTCAGGGGAAATCATGGGATGACCATCGATTTCAAACTTTAAAGTAAACCTTGATGAAAGACACAACATTGACTGCAAGAAACAATGCTCAGCAAAAGGAAAAAGAAAGGTGAAAAGCCCTGCTACAGCAGTGATGCACACTGCAGTTTCCAACTACAGCTCCACCCAACAATTCTCTTGTATCATGGACTGTTGTTCCACATTTCCCTTGAACCGAAATTCTAATATAAGTGCACTGAGATGAGCCAGTTTTCACCTTCTTGGGTGATGAAAGATAATGAACCCATAAGTTATACATTTCTTCCATCCAGCTGGCTCAGGTTTACTTAAAGCTGCTTTAAATTTCCAAGTCTGCCATCAGCATGGCCCACCTCTTGGTCCTGTAACAACATCTGAGGCAACTGCAGGGTTTCCTGGACTATGAATTTAATATTTTTATATAGTACTGAATACAGGTATTTTTATCTTCAGCTTCTCATTTCATTTTTTCCAGCTACCAGAATATTTAAGTGATTCAGGTATCTTGGCACTACATTACCTTCCTTGGGCATAGTAAGAATTTCTCATCTTCCCATTTGCATTTCTTGCTATTTTGTCCTATGCATCCCATTTCCCTAGAGATGTTTAGTTTTCTTCCATTCTAAATACAAGACAAGAATTTCTTTTTCGTTCATGGCACAGCAGCATCTCAGACTTATTGTGTACAATTGCTATTTCTACTTTTTTTTATCACTACTTTTTGATAACATTAGTGCCTGCAAAGAATGAGTCCTCCCTGCTCTGCTTTCTTCCAGCTGTGTGGATTGTGAATATGTATGTACTAGGGACAGAAACTGAAACTGACTTTTAAAAAAAGGTATTTGAAAAAAATATTTGGCGACAATGGGTATTTTAAAGACAGTTTTGAAGTGCTTTCACTTAAAGTACAAAGAAGAACTGTTTTATACAACTAAGTTCTGTTGCAATTTCCTTTAACAAAGAGATGCTGTTTAAACCATGTATCAAATCTAGAGCCAGAGTTGACAGATGAGAAAGTGAATAATTGATATATTGTGCAGTTTGAAGACTGAGTTATCAGTAAACTGTCTTCTTTAAGCCACTGGCATTACTTCAAATTTAAATTCTAATTTATACCCTGAGAAGTCTTCAGTATCATTAGTTGTATCCACTAAGCAAAATTGAGAGGATAGCACATGAATTTGTAATAAAACTGAATATGGAGGGAAATCCTCTGACATTTCACTAGCTTCCAACTGTTTTATGAGGGATGACTTCTAATTACTTGTACTAAAGGCTCAGTAAGCACCAGCTACAGAAGCAGAATATGTGAGATTTGTGTAGATTTCTGTCCAGGATAATGAAGAAGGGTGGGACATTTACTGCTGAATTTTGTCTGAGTTGACTCCAGTAGGGCATATTTCCTGTAGCTGTAAGAAAATGACTTCGAATTAAGAATAAATTAGACACTTTATTAAAATTACTTTGCAGTTATATTAACTCTTGCTCTTGGATAAAAAACCCTAACAAACTCAACACTTCCACAAGTTTGGAATATATTCCCTGTTTTCAGGCTCATGGTATTACCATATAGGACAGTTTTTGTACTAACTTCTTCTAGATTTTCCCCTCAATGTTATTTTCTAGAAGTCTCTTTGCAGAACATTGAAGGGAAAGAGCTGCAATTTCACGCGCGAAGAGTTAATTTTTTAATGAACAGAAAATACCCCACAACTCTAAGGTTTCATTGGTCTTAAGGTCAAAAATCCACCAAATTTTGATGTCTTTTCCACTCCAAATCGTGAATCAACCACAGTGAAGATGGACCAGAACTGTATTCATGTTTCAGCCAAGCTGGAGTGTTATTCATCAGAAACGTTAATTCATCTATGGAGAATAAATTAGAAAATGCTAAAATCTCATCTGTTTTCAGCTGTGAGTGAATTTAAAAGACATCTCATTAGAACAAAACAGTGCCCCACACTTCTGGCTGCATCCAGGCTTGGAAATGGACAGGTTTTTTGGGTTTTTAGTGTTTAATAAATTAAGTCCACATAGAAGACATACCTTTAGGGTGTGCCAAGACCACCCAGCAAGGTGGTTACCACTGCAGAATTAGAACTTGGGAGTTTCTGGTTTATTGTCTTAAGTTAAAACCACTAAACTGAGCTTATTCAAAGGGGAAAAAAAAGTGGCCAGAAAGTAAACTTTTACAGCATGGTAGTAAAGTTAGAGCTTGTTAGAATGTTTGAGATTAATGGCAACAGGAGGATTTTTGTCAAAATCAGGATAACTTTGGGAAAAAGAAAATGTCTAATGTAACTGCTTGCTCTGTTAAACTGCAGAAAACCCTAACACCATCTGCCCACATTTGCAAACATTTTTGAAGAAATTCCTACTGAGTTGACCAATGCTTATCTGGAGCTTCAATCTTTGTTACTTCATATTTTAAGCCAGTGTAAATTGTAGGACGGCTGGGAACTCTTTCTATACTTATTTTAAGCTGAGCTGATGGGTTTTTTTCCATAGAGGAATCTAAAAGTGGTAAGTAAAAAAACCCCAGGTATTAATTTCACTTTTGTTAGTTTATTACAATAAGGTAACAGCAGTCTTCCAAAGCTTTAGGTTGTCAGCAGAATGTTTCTGCAAATACTGCAAGCCACTAACACTTCTGTTTTAGAGGATCACTCACTACTGTGTGAATAAACACTATGCAATAAACAGTGTTGCTACATTTGTGATTTCCCTCAAGTTTGCCAAATGCTGATGTCTCATATAATCTTATGCCTCAAGCTGAGTTAGTAGTATTGTAGCAGCCACTCTAACACTAACTGTTGCAGAATCACAGAGCAGTAATATTTTCCCCCTCCATCACTTCACAGACGAGGGAGGGAGGAATAAAATTTTTGTTGACACCTAATAGAGCACACACAGCAAATGTTTACTCAGCTCTTCTGCTTTGAAGATATTGTCAAGCACTCTGCTGACAGCTATTACTGTTCCTGCTTGTTTAGACACAGCTCTGAAATGCAGAGATATGGAACATGAAAAGTATTAGACTTCAGTGATTTCACAGTGTGATGACAATGCAATATATTACAAATCCATTGCAAATCCAAGTCTAAAAGATATACAAGTACTGCAGTTTGGGAGGCAAAAAAGAACTTGAGACCCCAAGCTCTTCCTGAACTTGGAGCATTTGGAGGAAAAAAAGAAGTACGCACCTCCAGATGGTCACCAAGCATGAAAACTCTCCTCTCATTCTGGTTCTATGGGAGCATGGACGCAAAGGACCTCTGCATCCAGGGGACCAACAGAAAGATTCTCTATGGCAATCTCACACTCTTGGTATAGAAAGAGGTCAATCAAACACCTGGACTCTGGTCAGTGATCATCAGTTCTCGTTCCTCTAAGTGAAGCCTGGAGTGATCAGACATCCCACAGAACCACACGGGCTCAGCGGGTGGCTGAGCTACCAACAGCTGGTTCACTGTTTGTTTGTCATATGAAGATGTGACATCAGAAACAGCTGTGTCACACACTTCTTGCAGAACATTCCTAATAAATGCTTCTGGTCCTCACCCCATAAATTCGAGCTTACATAGTTCTGGGAATATAGCACACCCAGTGTTATCAAACACACGGGGGATGGACAGCCCCCTAACCAGAGGGTCTCCGGTGGGGCAGCCTCTACTGATGCCAGCAAGCACTGCTGGGATTTTGCTCAACAGGGAAGGCTGTGCACATCCTCTCTAATTCCTCCTACGAGCTCTAGCAAACACACTATGTGGAACACTTGAAATGAGATTTTGCTGTATTGAAAGTAAAAGTCTATACTTCCTTCTATCACATCTGTTTCCTTCTAACAACTTGGAAATGAATCCTCTCTTCATATTTAAAAGTTATTTCCTGCTGATAAATGTTGATCTAAGGTACATTTTTTGTAACTTAGATAGGCTGTGGTTTAATACATGTGGTACTTATACAGAGCCTACTGACTTATTTTATTTATTATCTTCTCATACCTATGAAGACACTATTGTTTATGAGAGGAAAGAAAAGAGTTCCAAAAACTGCACATGCTGAAACCTAAGTTCAGCTGTTTAACAAACTAAAGGTATTTGTGCATTAACACCCACACACTTTTTGTTTTAGAAAGATCCAAAAAGACCAAATTTTTAAGTAATTTCTTCTACTGCTCATACTTATCCTTCCAATAGGCTTGCAACATAGCCAGGGGGCAGTCCTGCTTGGAGGGACAGCAGTACCAAAGCTAAGCTGAATTCCCAATAAAGCTGCATCCTGTTTACTTTGAGAAAAAGGAATATAGGAATTCACAACTAATGTGTGTTTGTGTCTCAGCATTTCACGTTAAGGGTTCAGGCTGCATTATAAAGGCTTAAAATATCTTCTACGCAGGACTTGGCACTGGGAATCACTGCTGAAGACAATCAGGCATTTCCTTGTGGGTATTTATAGCTTTCTCAGCTTCTACAATGAACAATTTGGAGGGATAAAGGATCAACATTTAACTTTACATGGTTAAGTGTCCCACGACTCACTTTCTAGCAATTCCTCTTATTAAACTCATCTTCCTGATGAGCTAAAGCTCAATAATAGCCATGGAAAGATCAGCATGACACTCTATTAAAAACAATTAATATTTTATTATCTGCTTTTGAACAATCATTAGCCTCTGCATTGTGTCTCATATTAAAATTTGTGATACCTTTCTGTCCTAGTGACAGAAATGTAAAGCCAAATAAAAAATGATGAAGTGTAAAAGAACTGGGAAACTTGCTTTTAAGTACTGGCAATGATATGAATTCTCTGCAGCTGTATCACTGACATATCATCTCTAGAAAAAGCAAAATATATAGACAATTTAGAATAAGCAACATACTGCATAATCACACTCACAAAGCTGAAGCTGAAGTATTCCAGAGATTATAACTTGAGCCAAAAAGAATCTCAGTGAAATCAGTTTTGAAGACTTTCCTGAAGGTTCAGTCCACATACATTACCTATGATGAGTTGAAAGTGCCATTTTTGCACAAAATTTTGCACTTCAGCTTCACAGTTTTCTCAGTGGTATAAAAAGAAAGCAGTAACTCATTTATGGGCAGCACAGTTTGGCTGAGGCAGGAACTAAACTATTCTTAGCTTTAGGACTGACTGGCTGCATGACTGTTGGGAAACCACTTAACCCATTCCCTTTTCCCAAACTGCCCCAGTGTGTGGCCCCGATTCTGTGAAATACTTGGTATGTGTGTGACAGTTCAATGTAGTGCAGTGATGCATATAGATGGCACTGTGTGTGACTATTCTGCACACATAATCGTCCCACATCATTCCTGGATGCAAAGTACCATTCGTTTAAAATTTATATGCCTGATGTCCAAAGTCTATTTTGAAATGGCAGTATCTGAAGGAGCAATATTTCTTTTTGCTTTTCATGTCAAACAGTAAAGGCAAATAATGTGAATAATGCAAGTATTGCAAATGCAAACAGTAATTACTAAAAGGCATGTTCTACAGGTGAATTCTCATGTAGCTGGAAGGCAATAATTTCTCATTCCTCTCCTCCAACTGGACCTCACCTCTGCTAGGAACTTATATTTTACTTGCATCATGTCTTTTAACACAATGTTGTTAAATCAGGCTACACTAAACATGAGCACCAAACACCACTACCAACATTTAACAGTGGAACTGATGGAGGTTTAGACAGTGTTCCCCAACTCACACAGCAAAGCAGAGTAAAACGCTGGTTCTTGAAGCCATAGTCCCTGAGTCAATATAACCTTGCTCTTTTTGTGGCTTTTGTGGTCCCTCCTCCAGAGCTTCCCTCTTTAGTTTTCATAAGCCTGATTTTCACATAGTTATGTAGAAAACCATGACTGGTGATGAAAATTCACTGCATTGATCAGAAAGCTCTGTCTGCCAGTAACAGAGGTCAGTGATAATGGCAAGTGCTTGCCCTGATGGAGCTCTCTACCATGTGCTCATGTGCTGTTCTTCAGAGTCATCTCAATTGCATCTCACAGTTCCTGAGCCCTAATACACAAAATACCCAGGTTTTTTTCAGTCAGTTAGTCGTTCCTAATATCCATGCCACAGTACAAGGGCTGAGAAAGAAAGATAAAAAACCCTCTGGAAGACATAAACTTAAGAAACTACAGGAGGCTGATCTGTCCTGAAGTGAAATCAAACTGCAAGCTGGACACAGAGTTGGATATAAGGCTGTCATCAAGGCCCCTCCTCCAAGCGTAAATACGATTATTAAGAAGAGAGGCATCCAAAACCTTAATCAGGTGCTAGCACAATGTACTTATTAAACACTTGTAACTACAAATCACAGGCCCATAGCTGGCCATACCTTTGTGCAAAAAGGCTGGAGTTTCCAGAATTAATGACCATGAAAGACTACAGTGTGTGTGTGTGGACAGTGCTCCCATGCATTTGCAGTAGACAGAAGATTACAAAAGGTGCGAGTTCCTTTCTATTATATTATATCTATTCTTTTTCATTATATATGATCAGTGTCTCCATCATCTAGCAGGAAAGAAGGGAAAAAAGCTTCTCTCCCAGAAGGTCTTGAGTTTTCCCATTCAAGAGCTGCAATGCATCATTAACTTCTATGCAGAAAACATTGTTCACTCCAACCAGCAATTAGTGCCAACATTTCTATCCTGTGCTGTGATGAGATTTTTATGCTAATCACTGCACAGCAGTAAATTAATCATTTGGGCACATTTAGATGGTATGTATATTTCATGAGACAGATATAGATATCAAGATCAGTTTGATATTTACTTATGGTAAATGGAAGTGTCTCAAATCGCTATGGGGGAAGCATACTAACTAAACACACAGCCAAGGACTGGTAATGGAGCAGCAGAATCAGCACTGCTTCAACTCTCTCTTTGTTTTTAATTATTTTAAGAAAGCTAAAAATCCTGTGAGAACACATAGAACAGAATCATTCAAAGAGACAGTGAAATGTCAGTATTGTCTTGGCACAATGAAGGACAAAAGCAAACCTACCCTGCGATTCTTCTTTTATTACTGGCAAAATTACTTACATTACATTATGCAGTACTGAAAACAGACTTTTCATCAGCATTTGTACTACAGTCTAGTCAGGTAGATGAATTATGCATTGGCCTCGTCCCTCTGTAACTATGTCTGAAACCTTCGAGTTGTAGCTGAAAGGAAGACTACCCAGGGGCCTCCCCTCTCAGCAGATGCAAGAGATTTGTAATACCTTGAGGAAGATGATTATTTGAAATTTAAAATTTTGACATATATTTAAATACCAGCGCTGTTTTTTTCAGCTCTAAGCTGACAGATCTTTGCAGGAAAAAACCCATATGTTTATTGGAGGGAAATTGACCCATGGTCCCTTCGACCTAGAACATCATCAAATTACTTAGGATAAGCACAGATTTATGGCAGGTGACCCTCACAATAATAGTAATATAAATAATGTCCTAAGCTACTACTTTCTCAATTAAAAGTTGAGAAAGACTGTCAAAGATAATGGCGTGTCAGTAGAAGGCAAAGTTACGTTGGCTTACCCAGATCACCTCAGAAGTGCTCTTCAATTGAAAATTGACCAACTGATACATGTTTAATGGCCACTAATTGGAAGAGCATAATTGCTACACTGAGCAGCTGTAAAGATAAGCTATTGCACAGATGGTACAAAATCCCACTGGGAAAGAAAAGAAATTTATTAGCATCTCCTCGTTTATGGAAATTTTTGAGAGAGGTACATCTGAACAGGCAGATTATCAGCAGAGTACTATGGACAGATGAACTTTTAGGTCTGAGAACTAATAGAGATTAGAAAAAAAAAAAGGCGAATTGGAGACAATGTCTTATTTTAATGAAATCTAGTTTTACAAGAAAAAAAAATCTTTGCTTTTCAATGTCAGAAATAAAATATTTTTATTTTCATTATTTCTATAAAAATAAGATGGCAGTTCTGATTTTTGAACTCTTTTTTTCCAAAACCAATGCTACTCTCTAGAACTGTGTATCTGAAGTTGACATGAAGGTTAAATTTTCTTCAGGGGCATCATGGTCTTAATTTTTATGGTCTATCTTACATAGTTGTGCTGCTTTTGGCCTGGGAATAGTTAATTTTCTTACTTAGGAGCTGACAAGCACATCTTGGCATGTGCTGTGGTGCCATGTGCACACCTGTAGTGTTATTCTCCTCTGCAGAGGAGTGCTCTTGACTCCAGAGATTTTCCATTTGACTTGAGGCAATGGTGAAAAACACAAATAAACACCATTTCCAAGAGAGCATAGGTTAAGATTTGCAACAGTATAACTTCACAGAACATCCTTCTGAATCTCTGATGTACAAAGCCTCATACCTTGAGGGAAAACAATATGGAACACAATTCAGGAAGCAGTCAGTAACATTGTGTAAAGGACAAAAGGCTGGATTTGGAGACAGCTGAGGATCTGTCAGTGGTGAGCACCACCAACTATGCTCTTGTCAAGCAAAAAAGAAACATAGGCATCATGCCTTGAAAGCAGAGGAAATCTTTGCTAACTTTATTTCAATATTGTTTCTTTTAAAAGATAGAGCAGAGTATCTCCAGGCAGCTTTTACGCTCTTGAAATGATTTGGAGGGAATATCGAAATAGTTAATAAATTTGATGGAAAACAGCTATTATCACAGTAAACAGATACCATGATTATGAATTCTATAAAAATGAATTGCTCATTATTCAGCTATTGCTCAACAGCAGAGCTGATTAACAGCACTAGGGACTGCCTGCTATTTGGTTTAATGCTCCATGTTCGTAACATTAGTTGTTTGGTGCTGATTATATTGCAGCAGTTAATCACATCACTAAGTTTGCTTGTTGTAAAACTTAAAATCACAAACAAAGATCATGTCACAAGGAAGTGAGCAGAAATCATACGCCTTAAAATATTCTCCAAGACCAGTTATATTTTCTATATAGATATGCCTGAAACTCATCTGAATATTCATAATCTCAGTAAGTAAGAAAAAAACCAAACCCCCAAACCAACAAAGTATATAAGAATCAAATTCCAGGGTAATCCTTCCATCAAAGTTAATATATACCAGCATCCTCTAGCCCAGCTTCAGCAGGGGAGACCATCCCTGCAAGCAAGGGGCAGCTAGGAATGACTTCAGGATTCTGAATCAAAATCTGCTCTTACACTTTGTTTGGATATCAGCTGGCAAGTATTGAAGGTCACAAATCACAGCTGTGCGTCGTTTCCAAAACATGGCATTTCATAGAAAAACTGCCACAGGAAATTCTCTGCCTGTCACTGTGGCGAGTCTTCCACGAGAAAGAAAAAGACAGGCATGGCTTTCCATGAGGAGGTGCCCAAAAAAACACAGGAGAGCTGGGAGTCCTCTGGTTGGCTTTCTATCCTCTGTGTCCTGGTTTATCTGAGTCTTAGGTGAACCTTTCATAAGATTTAAAAGTGGACCTGAATGAAACTATTATGCTATTTTAGCATTTTGACTATTATTTGACCATTCTACCATATATTACCATTAAAACAGACAAGATTAATTTGTCCTATAACCTGAAAACTTCTAAAAGCTACAGTATTACCTTAAAACAGTGAAAAGAAAGGGCTGTTTGGTCAATAGCACATAATTCCAATGTGTAGAATGAAAGACAGAAACAAAACCAGTAAATGTGTACACAAAATCAATACACTAATTATTCTGATGCAAAAAATTTATTTGATATATTTTTCCTGCTGCACAGGATTACTGTGCATACAAACGGTTATCATAATATAGTCAAAGATATCTTCATCTGAAATCTAAGGAGTACCTAAAGGAAGACATTTTAAGTGAAAATCACAAATGGAAGAGATCAAAAAAGCAAAAATAAGCAGGAATGTGTAAAAGAGTGTGTTTTGAGGAAAACAGATGTAATAATAAAGCACAAAATCAAACTTAACAGAATTTACTACAGCTGTAGTCCACATGCATTAGTGGACTTACAATCTTTACTGAAGAACAGAAATCTTCTTTCTTGCTGTTTTATTACCTTGGCAACATCTCCTCCATGTCAGCAATTACATAGGAGACAACAGTCCAAACAGCAGCACAGAGATTCATCTGGTTTGGATCCTGAACTGTCATCGTGTCCCCTTGAGAATGATGAAACCAGAAGTATTTATTGATGTCATTATGCAAGCTGGCACCTACAGAGAAAAATGGGCAAAGTTCCATTATAGGAATACAAATATTTAAAGAGGAATATAAACTTGAATCTGTTCCTGGGCTGTTTATTATTAAAACCACATGCAACTGTACAAAATTCATAATGTATTTGAAATATAATAACTGTACAGAGCCATGCCATGTGCAGTTTGTAAGTTTTAGGTTAATTGACTCGAGTGAGCATGAGGCAGCAAAAATTCACACTGGGGAAAAGCCAACCTTCCCCTGGGAGACTTGTTTCCTCAGCAACAGTATGCATCCATTTTCTTCTGAAATTACCAGAGTTCAAGCAGGAAAATCCCTACAGTAACCCCACAGCAGCACTTCCCCTGTTCTCCAATGATCAATTACAACAGAGTTAGGAATCCTTTCCTTGCTGTTATTTGTGCTGGGGAACACTTTGGAATTTGCTTCTGCTTTTGAGCCCCTGTACATCACAAGGATGTGCTATTTCAGAACAAGTTCCCAGATAATCTGGGGTAACCCAGGTAGCCCAGGACTACATTCCTCTCGCAGTCAGGAGACTTCATCAGCTGGGGCAGAAGCAAGTTCAGTGAAATCACGCTTTTTCCCCTTCAGGCAAAACTGATTCCCTCTGGGACCACACAAGCAGGGAAAGGACTACTTTTCCCAAAGCCAGGTGGGCTCAGGGAGCACAAATAATGCTTGCAAGGCATCACTCAAGGCAGACCAAAGCCAAGATGAGCTGGAGAAGCTGCCACCCGACTAGGAGCCACAGTAGAGATGCTGGCAGAGGATTGTAACCCTGGCTATTCTCTGCTCCAGTGCCCACTGACCCTCTCTAACCCCCTGTTCCCTTGAATTTCCTTCTTTCCCAGTTCATTACCTCTGCCTCTCCTCCAGTTTTATCAGCCTCCATCAGCTTTGTTGTAATGTCACCAACCATTCCACCATGAACAGAATTCCATGTCAAATTTTGAAAATAAGTAAATTTGATATTTTCCCCCACCACACTCATTCACTGCTTACAATTCCTTTGCCTTGATTCTTTCGTCCTGTTCCCAGACCAGGGCTAGGAGGTGCACAACTCCCAGGGAAGGACTCAGCACAACAAGAGCCACTCCTTTCTTGGACAACAAACCCAGAGAACTGATGTGAATTCACAAGTAAGAGCTATGGGCTGCAGGCATAAACAGACTGAGGAGACGCGTACCATGCCAAGTAAGAAGGAAAAAACCCCAGGATTGTTTGATTATAAAGATGAAATACATAAATTATTCAAATATTTATTTACATGCAGTGGAAATCAGTATCAGATGATGAGGGCTTTGATAAACTCATGTGTGCTCGTAAGACTTACTGTTATGATTTTTCTTGGTTTTCCTGAGATGCCTGAAGCCTTTGAAAAGAATGAAAGCAAGATTTCCCACAGCATAACTGTGCATTCCCATAATACATATCTTTTGATCACTCGTACAGTCATTCAGAACAGAGCCCAGCTCTCCCTGTGGGTAACAGGCATGCTTCTGTTGCTGTAACAGGGACTGACTTGGATGGCTCACTTTACTGCTATTTTAGAGAGAAGGAATGGAAAGTTAATGCATTTTAATTCCATCCAAGGTGAAGATCCCTTCATAAAAGAGATGATAAGCAGAAAGACCAAATGCTATAGCATAAGGTTATACACTATTGTGATTTATTTAATTTTAAGAGGCTCTTCTTGTTCTTAAATGACCTGTTTGCTCCTGACTTGAAGCATTGCAATCCCACAGAAGTCACTGGGTAGGTTACAGGTGCTGAATTACGTTCCAATAATTTTAAGATTAAATTTATGTCAAGTCATATTCACTTCTAGAATTTTCTTCTGAATCCTTATGAATATATGCAATCATAAAAGGATTGAACAATGATAAATTCTTTAACCACTGGACTTCTGCACTACAGGCCCATAACAAGTTAAGCTGTTGAGGCAAACCCATTACTGTTTTTGAACACTCCTGTAAGACTCAAGACAAAAATTGCCCAGATTTTATCATAGAAATTTCACTAATCAGAGTAACTATGGATTTACAGAATAGCACTTTATTCCTGTGAATGGAGCAAGAACAAACATCCCTTGCTTTGGCATGTTTAACTCTCTGAAACACTGGAAAAGATTTTTTTTCTCTAAATTGATTTTATAAATCAGAAAATTATCAGATTTGACATCAATCAATTACTGTGCAAGAAAATCAGAATGTGTGAGTAGAGAAAATACCAGAAGGTTCCCAAACAGGCCATGCTGTCTCTTTAATGTTGTGGGCTAGCATTGAAGCCAGTGACCTGCTTCTTGAAAGACTAAGGAAAAGACCCTAGGAAAGCAGTTTTATCCTATGTAACTAGAAAGAAAAGTGAAAATCCACGTTCTTGGCTTTGAGCACGAGAACAGTTTACAGCTCAGGGCCTCACGCAACCCTCTGGACATGAAGCACTGTGGGGCACAGATATGACTGCAAGCAATTTTCACTGCAAGGAAATCTGCTCCAAATGTGAGGCTCGTCCATGTTGATGTCAGCTGCCTGCAGACATTGCTGCTGCCAGAGGTCACCAGGCTGCAGGGAGACACTGAATGGTGCCCTTTCACCAGTAAATGCATCCAGGGCTGAGACCAGCCCTTGCAGATGACCATGAAGAGGGAAGTTCTGCAGGGCCCTGCAGACTGCAGTCATGTTGGGTTACCTCAATAAAGTCCATGGGAACCTAAAGCCCCTTTTCTAAAAATCTAACAGAAGAAGCAATGCTGTGAGCACAATTTGTTGTTGTTGTTGTTATGTAACATTTGTCTCAGGAATGACAGTCAGTAACAAATGGGGGCTATTTTTGCCAGATATATAAACTGGGAGTCAAGTAAAACAGATGAGGAGCCATGGATCACAGACCTATAAATTAGTCACCCATGTCCATGATAGTCACCTAGGAAGGCGACAGCATATAGACTTAAGAGTCTCTAAGCTTTAATTAAACACTTAAAACCCCTCAGTTGGGCAGTGTTACGTAGGTGTGTACCATGTATCTAATTCTGATTTCCAGCTGGAACCAATACTTGAACAAAAAACCAAGAGATGGGCTAGGTGCTACAGTGTCACATTTTACGCACTTTGCTTTTTGTCTTGCATTTGCAGAGCAGTCATAAAGAAAAAAAAAGGGGATGTTTGCCAAACAACCCTCTTTAATTGTCCTTTTTCTTTCTGTTCACTTTTACAGTGATGCAAGTCATATGAGGAACACTGCTGGCCAAAAAGGAAATCAGTGAGAAAGTGCTTCTAGCTGGATATAATAGGTGCTGTGGCATGAAAACAGGGAATGTTAAAAACTGCTGCCAAAAATGCTGTATGTATTACCTGAATGCATCAAAAATACTGGAAATTAAAAACTGGAGAAAATTAATCATTTACAGCTTCAATAAAATAATACAAAGATATTTCATAGTACCATTACAAGGTGACAGAAAACCCTCTTTAGCACAGTTTAGTTACCTAATTTAATGCAGTTGTTACTTCATCAGCAGCTATCTAGTGCCACTGGTGATCTCCCAGGGTCAAACCCTAGGACAAGTTGCCCAGAGAAGCTGCAGAGCTTCCATCCTTCAAGATATTCAACACCTGACAGAACATGGTCCTCAGCAACCTGCTGCAGCTGACTCTGCTTCAGCAGGAGGGTTGGACGAGGCGAGCTCAAGGGGTGCCTGCCAAGCTCAGCCATTCTGTGGCACTCTAACCCATGGTGCCTTGGCTCTTACAGACATCTCTTAGAATTAACACAACATAAAAAAATTCTTCAATTCAAGTTCATTCATGTCTTGAACTCATTTCATGATTCTCTGCATAACCAACTATTTCATACTTGGTTTGATGCACTGCATAAGGCAGGTAAAAGCAGCTGCTTTGGTAATTCATACTGACAAGGTATTTTTAGTAATCAGCTGTGTAAAAGTATCTTGGTGAAAACACACACACACACACACACACACACAGACACACAGACACACACACACACACACACACAGAGGAATTCTGAAAAACAGCCCATCCTTTCTAGCTTCTGATCTCAGCATGAAATGCCCAGTGCAAATACTCATTAGCTGACGATAAGGATATTGACTTGCCTTATGATGTGTTCATATCAAACACCAATTCTTCACACATTAATAAACTGACACAAGGTTTTATTGCCAGCTTAAGAAGATGAGATGCTGCTATTGAGGTAAAAGGATGCATGAACCACAAAATGAACGATGAGCATGTCAGTGATGACCACTGCTTCTTGTTACTCTGTCTACTGCCTTCATAAGCACTGCTGTCATAACTCATAATTAGAATCAAACTCTATTGCCAGATATTTAAGCACTCAAATTATTGTCATTTGTGCAAACAATGACTGGAAAAGCAGATAATGATTACAAAGGCAGTTTCCATAAAACACAAATATCTTCTAGGGGGAAAACATGCAGTAACTTCAGAGTAATTTTATATCTTAAAAAATTTTGCATTACACTCCTCCCTACATTTTTGTTCTTTTCTTTTTATACCCCAAACAGCATTCAATTGCCAAAGGAAGTCAAATGTGAGTCATGGAGTCAGTACATGCTTGCTATGGAGCCCTATCAATAGCTTCCCAGTTGTCTTTGCTTTCAAGTAAACTTCACAGCTATGCCATGAATCTTTCAGACACAATGGGAAAATCCCCACTGTTTCTATAACCTCACTTTGGTGTCCTGGGTCTTCAATATTACAGCTAGATCTCTGGGATACTGACCCCTGCATGTACATTGCCTTATACAGTGAAGTGATACGCTAATGATTTATAAAAAAGCGTGTAACTTTTCCAGGTCTCGTTTTATAGTAGTCCCTAGAGGTCCTGACAGAATTGCCACTCCATTATTTTAGCCAGTATATATACACCTCTCCAAAGAGAAAAGACTCCAGCTCAAAAGAACATACACTCTAAACAGACAAGAGGGACTGAAGAATGAAAGGGGCATGCAGAGATGAAATGACACATTCATTTTCTCACAGCAGCTGAGAAAGGAATAGATGCCAGACATCTGAGCTGAGGCCAGTGTCCTGTTGAGCAAGCTGTACTGCTCCTACCAACAAAGTTGGAAATGCCTTACTTAACAAGACATAGTTTGCTCTGATGCCTTAGGTTTTAACTTTTATATTTTTGAAATCCTGTACTGCCTAGTGTGTAACTCTGAAGTTTCTTGTATCCTGTTAATTTCTGCTCTCCCCTGCTAGGTAGACATAACAAAGCCTCTCCAGGCCTGCTCTTCAATGACACCTAGACCATCCTAGGCCCAAAAAGTATAAACCAAAGAGCCTCAGAGGGGGGCAAGCTGAGGGGAAATTACATCATTAAACTGAAGCTTTAATTGGAGAATGAACCCCGATATGCAAATGAACCAAACCTATAAAAGTGTGAAGAACACATGACCTGTCGTCCATCTTGGGGTCCATCTTGGCAGTAGCCTCTGGCTCCCCAGGGAGTATCTTTGAAGGCCTTCCAAATAAATACCTACCTTTATTCCCTTATTCTCTCTAGTCTCTGTGTCTAGGAGGCCTCTTCAGGCATCAGCTCAATGTTTCCAAAAGTTTATAAATATAAAGGGGTTATAACAGGAGCTTCACTTGCATCTTCCAAGTACCTGTTTGAGTTTCACCTTCCTGTCAAGACAAACCTACATGCTATCAAAGGTATTGCTTGTAGTAAGATGTCAACACATCAGGTGCCTGATCTGAAACCTTATTTTTATTTCTGTAGTGCTTTCCCTGGCTATAAAAGACAGATTCCTTTTTTTCTATCTATTAAATGTTGCTTTTGTTTCCTGTTTTTTCTTTAAGAAACAAGAAAAACTCTTTTACTTAATTTTCAAGTTTATTCTAATCTCAGACCTATTAAATGCCAGTGACACTATTCAGGAATGTACTAAAAATCTATAATGCCTTAAAAATAAAGCAAGTCCTGGTGAAATATACATGTCTTTTTCTTTTACATCAAGTACTTAAAAATAATGAAAAAGAGGCAAAGAAACACATCACAATCTTCTATGCAGTTAAAAACTGGTATGTACCAGGAAAGCATAAACACAGAAGTTAAGAGCATTCTGTTCCTCACATACAGTAATAGAATCAATAGCCTCTCCCTTCTCATAGCTGGAGCATTTCTGCCCCACACATTTGGAAAGGTCAAAACTTCAGGGCAGAGGAAGGAAGACACATGGCTTTTCCTTCAAAGGGTATGTGCCAAAGACCTACAAAAGGAAAAACGCATAAAAGATAGGAACAGGAACACAATTTATTATTTTATTTTTATTTTCATTTTGTGCCTTTCTAAAACCCAGCAAAGTCACAAATCTCAAGTAGTCACAGAGTAAATCTGCTGCAACTGTAGCTGTGTTTAGGATGGGCTGGCTGGAATGCTCTATCGGTGCCTCAGCATCTCTTGCTGCAAGCCCTGTAGAGTGCTTGTTTTAGGTGTTGTACAGATGTTTTGTGTGCTGCCCCGCCTAACCGCAGTCTGCAGAACTATTACTGTAATGAAAACCCACTTATTGCAGGCATCTCTTCATGTATTTTGGTGCTCATATTAACCTCTTCCTTTGTGGGATAAACTGTAGCTGACAGCTGGCTTTAATGCCAATTATTTCATTGTCCATTTTTCAAGTAAGCAGAGGCAATGGAGAATGCTAATGCTGTTTAGTGGGGCACTGACAACATTAGTTTTCCTGTCACTCAGTCTCAAATGATGAAATTACAGGCTAAGTTGCTTCAGTTTCATGGCTACAGACACTGAAATAGTTTCCAGTACAGAGCTTATAAATAACATCAGAAGCCCTGCTGTTTCACCTCCTGAGTCACTCTCTCAAAAGTCTTTAAAATTCATGATTCAAACAACAAGACAGAGGGAAAGCTTTCAGTTGGTTGTTTCAGTGACTAATTAAATGAGACTACAGTGTAAGGGAGACAATATGAAGTCCGTATTCTTGTTTTGTTTAATGGATTTCAGAATTAATCCTGTGGATGCACTAAATGGACTAAATTACAGCTCAGGATTATCACAGTTACTTTTGCAATGCATTAACCTTTCACTTATTGCATTAGAGGACCAGCGACAGCAGGGGATCCAATCTAAACTTACATGAAATCCTGTGAAATGAGGTGCCAGGGAAGGAAGCAGTTCTACTTCATAGAGCACAGGTTGACCATACTCTAAAATAATATCCTAAACAGCCCTTGACTGGGAAAAAATCCACAAATCCCCCGATAAATCTTCAGCAGTAAAAAGCACTGGAAGTTCTTCTTCCACTCATCCAATCTCTGTCTTAAATCATCAAGGTTCCTTTTTTTTAATAAAAAAGAGAAAAGAAAAGGGTAAGTCTCCCTAGCTGGTGCTGCCTAAACATGACCCACTTGCAGGCTCACTATCTGGGATGGAGAGATCCTCCATAGGTCCACTAATCACTAATTTTTGAACCTATTTACACTTCTGCCCACAGCTCCCTGTGGCAATGCATGGTGTGCCTGAGCATTTCGTGTGGGCACGGTATGGTCCTCACTTCATGAGCTGTAGTAGTAGCACCCTTCATTTTCTCATTCACCTTCGTACGACTGGTGGCTTAATACAGTTTTATCACACCTAACTCAGCAGCTTTTTCCCAAGCTGAATAGTCTTCCTCATGTAGAAACTCTTCAATATCTCTGAGGATGCAGGTTTTTGGTGACTCTTCTTCTCCCCTTTCTAATTATGTTTCACCATTCCTGAGATGAGAAGCCCAATACTCCCTGCAAACACCAGCATGTGAATGGAGTCGTGATGTGACTGCAGCATACCACAACACATCTCCTGTGGATGCTTTCTGCTTTTTCTCTCTTCCTTCCTTCCTCAGCTGCATGAAACACTGTATTTTTTACCTTCCCGGGGTACTGACTTGACCATTTCAGACAATTATCCACAGTGATTCCCAGATCGTTCTTCTTGAAGATAACATGGATCCTGTTGCTCTGTATACATAGCTCCTATACTGCATCACTCCACATTTATTGACACAAAAATGTCACTGGCTGTTGAATTCTTTAGGCATTTTCTACTATAAGATTACTGTCACATTTTCACAGTCAGCTTCAGTTTCAATATGAAATCTTTGAAGCAAACTTTGCCAACTTGCTATTCTTGCTGTTCACTCCCTTTGCAGCTAACGTGGAGTTTTGTAAACATCCAAAGTGACAAAAAACCAGGTGGCTCGGCAGCCCAATAAAGACTTTCTCCATTTAGAAGACCGACAATTGATTTCTACCTTTTTAAAACCAGGTATTTACCATGAAGGAGGAAAATACCTCTCACCTCACAGTACCTTCTTCCTCTATAGTCTTTGATCCAGGAGCTTTTGAAGAATCAACTGTACTTTACTGACCAGATCCAGCTACAAAAATGGTTACAAACTCTTCTGAAAATGCCTTGCTAGACTGGTGAGACATGACTTCCTTCTTCCAAAGCAACGTGGACTCTTGAACTACTTTCGTATTTTCTGTTTTGGCTCTGTGACCACCTTGGCTAACTAAATCACAGACCCCTATTTTGGGCATATAAATTTAGAAGGATTATGTACCTGTATTAGATACCTGATTATGCTTGTATATATTGTGTATATTTTAATATAATTTACTTAATTTTTGCTTTCTTTAAAATTATGTACATGCCTACATATGTTATGCAGGGAGTACTTTAAAAGTTGATAGTTGTAAAATTGATTGCTGGATTTATAAATCACTTACATTTTGCATTTTCTTTTAAACACTGTAAGTGGAATGAAAGTCACTGCAAAATCAGCAGTTTCTCTAATTTAGAATTCTTTTTCATGTATTTGTTTATGTCTCAGCTCAGCAAAGCAGTTAAATACTGAGCATGCAATTTATTTTAATGCCATTAAGCTTTAAATGTCACACACAAGGGCTAAGTGAATACTGGGACCCATTTAAACCATCTTTCCTGACCAAATGCATTTCTGTGTCTCTATACTCTCTGTAGAACTGCACCATGTAGCTGACATTACAAGGTTGCTTAGAACTCCAAACTATTGAAGTGCTTTCTTCAATGTTCTTTGCTAGCCAAAGAGCCTCCTGCTAACACCCAGGGCTAGACCCTTCCTCCACCCTGTTCCAACAACTTCCAAAATCACCCCAGAAAAATTGTGGAAACAGACACCCCCTAGACTGTTTGAAAGTCACACATGGGGAGAGAGAACCATGAAAACGACCCACGTGTCAAGATTTTGAGTAGTATTTGTTTGCAGTAATTGCATTCATTTACATTTTCAATCCATGCAAGAAGCTTCCTTGTATTTTACAAGAAATGGAGCTATTTCCTAAGCCAAACTCACAAACCAGTTTAAAGCAAGCCTATAGGTATGCTTTTCCAGAGGATGCTGGAGACAGAGAGGAAACACGCAGGTTCCCATTTGCTCTGGCCTTCCCTCCTCGATACAATTGCAGCTGGATGTTTAACCACAAAGTTCCTGTAGGAGCCTTCCCACCAAGTAGTCCACTACTAGAAATGCCAATATTCATAGGACCCAACTAAGCAGAGCTCCCTTCTGCCCAGATGGTAGTGAAAAGAGCCAGTTAAGGAGCATTCTGGTGCTTAACTAGTTAAGGAAAAAAAATCCCAAAACACCAAACCAGTCACCTAATTTAAGTAAAACACATCCTAAGCACACTACAAGTCTGTTGTATTTTATATCAGAGAAACCAAAACTGCATTTATTCAACCACACCCACAGGATGAGCAATGGTTTTACTGTCTCTATTTTTGCACCCCACTGAGACTATCAAACTCTTCATGGTGGATTTTAAATGTAGGACCATTAGACAAAGTTGGAAGAATATACTATGCCTACAAGAATAAAATATCCTTCAAAATATCTGTGGTTACTTTGAGTAATGCATACTTGAGTTTTAAACCAGTAAGTTATTTCATAACACGTTAGATGCTCCAGATATTGGTGATGAAACATCTCTTTCATTTGATCTCCAAACCAGTGTATATTTACCTAGTTCATTAGTAACAGAAATACTGAGAAGTTCCTGAAACAAAGTTCAAAGCTTATTGCAAGGTTCAGGACTATCCAAATATGGGAGTTTTCAGTCTTTAGGGTTGGGGTTCAGAGAGCCACAAAGCCTACAGTCCAGGGACACTTTCTGGGGTTGCAAAAGGCATGTGACAGGGATCACAGCACTGCACCAACACTGCTCCCCTCACACCTTTCTCAGCTGGCCCACCCATACTGCAGGGTGCCTCAGCTGCAAGCCACCATTAGGATTAGGGTTTAGAGAACCACAAAACCTTTCTGCTCTAGTCTAAAATAATTTTATCCAATGGGTGATGAATGCAAAGTAGCAGGAATGAATATTATTCAATATTTTAAGCAACAGATTGCGTATTTCTGTCAGCAGAACTACAAAGGAACAACACACTTTAATGAAAAAAAAAAGGATAAAAATAATTAAGGTACAGTGAAGACACCTGCTGCAACACTGCTCTTCACAATCTCAAAACCTCTCTGTTTTAATGTTCCATGAAATTACATGGGGCTTCATTAGGAAAAGAAAGGGGGAAATTAAAGAATTCCTGTCCTTTAAAGTAAGGAAGTAGAGAAATTCCTCACACCTGGTCTGACTCTCCAGTGTATCACTACTTGTGTGTGGGCTCTGGCTAATCCACAGAGCAGAACTAATCCTAGAAGAAGGCAAAGCTAATAAAGCAATGTCCCTAACTAGCACAACTCTTCCAACCTGTAAATTTGAGTTGCTGTGATAGCTATTACACCACAGTGCAAATGCACTTGTCAAAATGCTAATATATTAAGAGCAAAAAAACCCCCATATAAGCTTAGGAAGAACATGAAGAGAAGCACACAATTAATTTCAAGTTGAAAGCTTAACCTGTTTACTTTCAGTGAAAGATCTTCAGTCACATCAGTAAGTGCAAATAGCATTTGCCTTAAACACAGGCTTAGTGCATTCTCTGTTTTACTACACTGTTTTCTTACAAAGTTGAGCTTTACTTTGGTTTTGTCCAAATTAAATCTATATGGTTGAAGGCCTCATTTAAAATATGGAAAGCAAAGACTGGTTGGGTGAAAGTTTACAGAAGCAGAACAAGGCACTAGCGAGTCCAGCTGCCATGAGTACCAAGCTGTTGAGCACAGCTTTGAAAAGCCTCCTCCAGAAACAATCTGATTATCTCCATCATCATTTTGCAGAAATCAAGGATCAATATATTTTTTCACCATTTGTGAATAAAAATGTGCAAGGGCCCATTTAAAATTGTATACTTTTACAGACATTTCTAAGCAACTCCAAAAGGCACAACGTTTTACATATGATGCAACAAATGCAGATAATTTGATAACAGTGACCAAACTCTACGCAATAAGAAGCAAATAAACCTCTATTAGTTTAAATAATCCCCCCCATCCTTCTGGTATATTGTGTCCATGCTAAAACTTAAAGCAATGTTTACAGCCGGATAAATTGAAGTAATTTCAATTTGGATTTAGTCAAAGAAATCAAGCACAAGCACACTCTGGTAAAGCTGTTTATGGTGCCACATACAAATACCACCTACAGACTAATGCAAAGGGAGAAAAAACCCAGTGGTGATGATTGTTAGTGGCCCAGAGCAAGATTATTATCAAACGGTTAGAATTATTTTAATAGAGAGAAGCTAGAATTTAGTATGTTCCTTAAAAAACTCTTCATCTCTGCATTGCTATGCTTGCCTTTCACAGGAGAAAGACATGCTCCCCAAATCTAAGTTTTCATAACCAGAATACCATTAGACTATTGGTTCCTTTCAAATACATAAATTGAAGACTCTTTTTACACAGCAGATACATAAAAATAAATATAAACATATATATATTTATATACAACAACCCACACATAATTAAAAACCTTTCAGGAGCCAACAGAATGGCATGCTATAAATTCAAAGGACTGCAACAAGTACTCAGTCAAACTGGAATTAGAAGTCTTGCCAAAATATAACCTGAATGAAAAGTTCTTACACTCTGCCCAATATTTATTTTACTTTGACATCCTCACTTTACTTTTACATCCTCACTTTAAAACTAACAGGCATCTGATAGCAAAAAAGAAAGGGTGATTTTTCTTGCTTTGAGGCCCACCATTGCAAAATAATTGTGCATGATTATTGGTTGAAAAGTTTCCATTTCCCCCTCCTACAAGGACTGACACAAAAGAAGAAAAAAAAAGTAGGTCTCATTAGTCCTAGGTAGCCTAACCTTAGCCTTAGCTATTATCGATTCTTCAGAAAAGGTGAAGAAAAAGCACCAGCTTTTCAGAAATGCAGCCACTGAAATTTGAATGCATTCAATGAAGAAGGGAATATTTCTCCTGTCACATATTCCTTTCAGGGTCAAAAAACACACAAGTGAGATTTTAAATAAGTAACTCGTTCCAGGTAAGTACAGTCAAGCTGTTTCCAGGCTGACAGACTGCCATTACATCCCACCACTGCCAGCAGTGTCCACTACTGTGACTCCAAAGGTGGCTCTGGGTTTGGAAAAATAGGTTGTAGCAGAGAAGTCAACAATATTTACTTCAATAATTAGATTCTTGTGCTGTGTATCGAGAGCCCAAGGCTTCTGGAATTAGATGAGGCACCCAGAGTGTCTTTACCACTAGCTATTTTAGCAAATGGAGTGGCCAAACATTTGCTCCTTGAAACAGTAGAAGAGCAACCACACTTTTCCCTATCTCAACGAATTTAAAACAGTACAAATCACAAAGAAAAAGAGAATGATCCAAAAAAAAGCAGCAAAAGGCAAGGAATAATGCTATCCATGATAGGGACTTGTATTCAACACCTACTTTTTTTTTTTGCTGCAAAAATGATGCTCTACACCTAAAACTGGGGGACAGATGTTTTGTAATGAGGGCTGGGGCCAAGGGCCAAGCCACAACTCGCAGAGCTCAGGGAGGTGAAACCAAAAGAGGTCTGGCTGGGGAGGACTAACGCAAGCCATGGGCAAAGCAGTGACCCTGCCCATTTCCACAGACGCAGGAGAGCTGGCTCAGCAGGCAGGAGCTCTCACACCTGTTAAATTATTACAGTGTTTCTCAGCACTCTCTCAGCTCAGGCCCCAGGAACCACATGCAGTCCCTTCCCTCTTGCTCTCTAATTGGAAACTTGAAGTCATTACTTGGGTTAAGAGATAGTGAAATTGTCACTGGGTTGAGTATACTGAGTAAAAAAGTTTTTAATCCAAGATAATGTTCTCAAAAACAGAGCACCATGTCTCAAAACTGTTTTACCCTTAACAAATTTCCTGGCAGCTATTTGTCTGACTGAAAGAGAGAAGCTGCATGGAAAAGATAGAGAAAGCAAATCACATTTTTAACTGTGTGATGATCCCTTCTTCCCCCCAGGCATCCTGAAATAAAAGACATAAATGCAGAGCACTTGGAGGCTTCAACAGCATCCAATGCATGTGCTTTTAATGATGACTGCACAAGAACGTCTGCCCTAAAATCTAGCCAGCAGGTGTTGGTGGACAAGAAAAGCACCCAGAATAATTAGGAAGTATAGGAAGAGGCAGGCAGACTAATTAAGTTTTCTCAATGCTTCCCATTTAGCATTATCTTAGGGATTTAAAATTAAAGATGTGTATAATTTGGGCTGTTTTCAAGATTAAGATGTTTCAAACTTGTCAATTAGTTTTAGCTGCACAATGAAATCTGTTCCTTAGTTGAAGTCAGGAAGGCTAAAATTGTTCAGGCCAAGAAAACAAGCTGCAGCAGCAGGATGTTGAAGCCCTGACATGATCAGCCTGTGATTCTCACACTGCAGCACAGCAAGAGAGTGAGAGCTGCCCTGTCAGACCCGATCTCTTTCATGTTGTTGCGTTCCAAGCTCAAGAGTAATGGTAGCTGGAACATCAATACCAATTTCAAGGCTGGCAGTTCTGTGCAAATAGCTTAGGAACTTCCCGAGTCCTTCTGCATGGGGGAAAACACCCACCCCAAGAACTAATCAAGGCTTTGCCAAAACGAGGGATTTTGGCTATTAGTGACCATCTATTTCTGCAACCTTTGAACAGAGACAACAAAATGAGCATGCAGTATGACTTGCTTGAAACCAGCGTAGACTGTGTGAGTGCACAGAGCGGCCCACAAGACTGTGCCTCTTTCTCCAGCGCCTGCTGTGAATGCAAGGGCCTGGGTCAGGCTGCAAGATGCACCAGTCGATGCCTGAGTGCAATAAAAACCACAACTGCCCAGCCTTCACCAGTATTTATCTACAGACTTCTTTCAGTGACACCTGTAGCACATACAGCAGCCCTTAATTCTGCTCTGCAACGTGAATGAAAAGACAATTGGTCAACAACTGTCTTGTGTTATTTTTTAAAGCATGTTTCAAACCCATACAGCTTATCTCAGAGTCTCTGTAATTTGGAACCGAAGGGCTGCTGCTGCAATGTCTTATCTGCCCACAGATTCAGTTAACACTTTTAAAGCGCAGAACAAAAATAATACACAAGGAGTCAATAACACTAATTGGTATCATTAATACTTCCTGCTTATCTCTGGCTTAAATTTGAAAATCAACTAAAAGATGCTTTTGTTTAAGAGTAGTTATCCTAGAAAGCTGTTAAGTCCAAGACCTCCCACAGCTCTACGCCTGCCACTTCACTTTCCCTCTTCCCCTTTTCCCTTCCCATCTGCCATACACTGCCTTTCAGCTTGAGCCAAGCAGGACCTTGCTGCAGGATGAGGGCATTTGATTTACATTATACAAAAGCTCAAAGGAAAGACTTCATCCTAATTTACATGCAACACTTTAACTAATTTATCTAGCACTTTAACTAACTCACAGAGCATTCCTGCATCTGGAAGGGTCCTGACTGTAATGTCTATTGTCAGCCTGGTTACCCAGATTATTTAGCAGTGCTTAGACTATACACACTACACAGAACAGAAAACCAGATGAACTGGGGAAAACCTCAAAGATTCAGCCAGCCTGTTTCCCTCTCTCTGGTAGAAGCCAATGTTTTGAGAAAAAATGGGAGAAAAGGGTCTCATCCTTCAGTACACCTGTCCAGTCACCAACAGATTAAGGACTATCTGAGTAGGAACTTGCTTTCATATCACTGTTTCGGACAGCCTTTCTCCCATGCAGTATTCCACCCTTATTAAATTTATGTTTGATCTTGGTTTCCAAAACATCTTGTGAGGCTGATTTCCTCCATTCAATTGTATGTTGCCCAGAGAAATGTATCTTAAAACTGGTGCTGATGCTCTGATCCTCTGGTTATATTACAAAAGGTGAATAGTTATTCACTATCATATAATAGTGTTGTTAATATATCTCTCTCATATACTTTTCATTTTTTTTTCCCCAGAGGTTATAATAGTTTAGTTGGTGGCTTCTACCGTAAATCATGAAGGGGCCAATCTGATAAAACCTGGAACTAGCCTGGTTCCTGTCTGCATCAAAGTCCAGAGAGCAGCTTGTACAGGATAAAGATTGGCTTCCTTTGATTAAACTAATAATTTGTAAGCCATATTATCTTGCTGCAGTGATACATGATGAAAAAACTGCAGCGTCCTGGAATCCATACGAGAGGCAGACCATGAAAGGCAGAGCTAGGAAAAAATGGGCTTTCTGTTTTGTAGCAAATGACACAATTCTGCTTTTCTCTTTTCCCAACTCAAACAAAAATAAAAGGCACCCAAAACTTTTCTCATCAAATGAAATAAACCAGCAAAAACAAATACTCCAATCATTTGTATTTTCTTGACTCAATACATACACAAAATAAAATCTGAAAAACTTTGTTTCGATCATCACTCTGTTATAAAAATGTTTATTCTTAGTGAAATATTCACAATTCTATTATTTTCTATTCTAATTTCATCAAAATAGATCTTGTTTATATAAATGAACACATCTCAGTATCTTTTTTCCTTAACAAAAAAGATAATCTACTTACAGAAACTACATCTGCAATGCATTCTATCTATGAAGAAGCCCCAAAACACACTCCTAGGACCAATGCCTTTAACGTCAGGCTCCAAAGCACTGTGATCTCCAAATACTACCAGAATACAGCATGGTCCAGCACCTCAGTGTACATAACGGCTCCCTTTGAACTAACCTTCTGATCCTATAAGACATGTATAGAAGTTCAAAGTTATGTCAATCACTAAGGACACCAGAAGAGAAAAGGGAAACTATGTGTATTGCAAGGTTGATCCAAACTGCATGAAAAATATACTCAGAGAGTAAAAAATGGAAGGATCTTTAGACTGGGGCACCATAGGTGTCTGAGACTATTTTGAATTTTCATTGTAGACCAAAACGATGGAGCAGAGTCTTCCTACACTGTGAGATGACTCTAACCAGGGACATATAGCATGGGCACTGAGAGCATGATGAGAATTTGTTAAGTGATGTTCACCAATGAGATACTTAAAAAGACAACTCAGGATAATGATCAACAGGGGCAAGTGTAAACTACTACACCAAGGAAGGAAAAAATCAACTTCACATAAAAACCTGCTGCAAGAAGAAAGAAGTAACCATGTCTTTGGGTTCACAATGAAAAGAAATGGGAGCTAAAGCTCTTAAATTGCAGCAGGAATAGGTTAGATAGGAGAAAAACTTCCCTAAGCCCTAAGAATAGCACTGGGACAGGCCAGCTGGTCTGTCATGTTTCCATTACAGTAAGTCTTGAAAACCAGCTTAAACAAATGTGAAAGAAATGACAGAGACATTGGCAAGACCATGCCGGAATGAAGGATATTTAGAGGTTCTCTAGAAACCTTCTTGCCAGCTCTGTGGTTCTTTGAAATCTCGTCTATTTGTGTGGCTTTCTGAAATAGCTACTGAACAGACTACAGATCTTCTTTTTCTGGCACTCGGCTTGACCCATGGCTCTAGGCAAGTTTGGCCTGTGAGGCAGAGTGAAATTCAGGATCATTATTCCAAGTGAACCCTGCAAAGAGCAAGTAAACACCAAATTTCTGGAGTAACCTTGTTCCATTTTATGAAGAACAGCTTTGCGTCAGAAAAATAACCCACTCCTAAATATTTCACATGAACTGCAATGCATATGTGTGCGGAAAACAGTGCTAAAAGTCATTCCTCTAGCAGTTACCCATTTAAGGAATGTAAGGCAAAAAAATTATTGAAAATCACTTCTGTGACTTCAGTGGTGACAGCTTTGGTTTTTGTTTCTTCACATCCCTCTGACCAGAGATGGACAACTGAGCACTGTTTTTTCTCAGCTGGATCCCATCAACTCCCACTGTGCTTTGGTTGTTGTTTCTGTGGTTTTAGATTTGGGGGGTAAACAGGCAGCCAATCCAGACAATACTTGTTTAGGTAAAACCACCCTACTTTAGAATTCTTCATAATAACCTTTGTCCTCGAGAATTTAAGTTTTTCTGTCTCCTATCTCTAATTAGCAACTCTAAGTTGTTTTCAGTATCTTTCAGGAAGTGAGGTACTTGTTCACATCCCCAGAGGAATTCGGGATAGCTATAAAATGCCAATGCTCTAAACTCCCACGTCTTTGCTTGTAGGATAGAGTATCTACCCATTGAAAAATCAAGCTGCTCAACTTCTTTCTCCTCCACAATGCCACATTAATGGTTTTCAACTGCTTCCAATTTTAAATCTATAAACATTTTCTAACACATGGACTATCCCAACTGACAGAGCAGAGTCTGAAAATCCCTAGCTTTCTTTACTTCAGGTTTCTTTACAAACAACAGCAACAACTACCAAAATTCTTCTGTCCCAGAAGGTCATTGTTCATGTTTAATATAATTGATAGAACTGAACTGCAAAAGGAAAAGTGCCTATTTTCTTTGGTGGATTTCCAAGGGCCCACATGGCAATTGAGACAGAGCTCTGTCATGGGCACTGAAAACAGTTAAGAGCTGTGGACAGATTGGCCCTGATGTGCAGTAAATCATAACTAGGTTTTCTGGCTCTTTGCATGGGGAATTCCAATAAACTGCTTCTTTTGTTGAGATTCATGCTTTGTCCTTGCAGACAGATTTGTTTATGTGCCCCTAAAATACATATATAGGAAGCTACTGCTTCCACTTAGGCTGCTCTTTTCTTTACACTCATCTACAATATTTGCTTAGGTGAGGCTCTTGTGCTAAATAGCTGCACGGTCTGATGATTCCAGCAGAAGATGGACCAGCTTAATTAGGAAGGTAATGATGACTCCTTCCTCTTTATTGCACCGTATAGACAAAAGGTAACTCACAAGCAACCCTTGGGTAACTGCGATCATTAGGGAAACTGAGGAACTATAAATTGTTCAGTGATTATGGCAGATGATGTCAGAGACAGAACAGTAACCCTGTACCTTCTCTCTTGCATTCCTATGCAGCCCACGATCCTTTCTTGAGGATTTGCCAATATAAAATACAAATGTATACTCAGTTTCTTTCATACTTAAGTATTTTTCTGTGGTCTACTCCATGTCTGAATTGACTGAAATTGTTGCATGAAAACACATATAATATAACTGGAAAGGGATTTCTGGGAAAAATAAATTGGTATTCAATAAATTCTGCTCTTCAGAAATTCAGCAGCACTATAGACTCAATCTGTAGAACGACTTTTGAAGACAAACATTTAGAAGGGTTCCAATTCTGTGGTTTATAAATGTTAACAACATCCTGGAGAGGCTGCCACTGAAATAATTTTGAACTTGCTCCTTTGAGGAAGATGTCTTTATAAATTATTTCTGAGTTTTGTATTTGTTCAGTTTGGACTACTATCAAAAGCATTCTACAAAGCCCTCAGACATTTACACCTAAAATGTCACCTGCAAATGAAAGTGTGTTTTGTTTGCTGCTTCAGGAAGGAACAAGTTTTCTGATTAATACCTAAAACTCTGTCACTAAAAAGTATTCAGATCCTGAATCAAAATCATACTTGGTTCAAATCTCCGGTGTGCCCTGCACAGTCAGCTGAGATGTTTCTACAGCCTCCTTTCCATGTAAAACTTCTAGAACTTTGGGGGGAAAATTGCTGTTGAAGTGCTGTATTATATTAGCTATAATAAGCAATGAAAGAATATGAAGAAAGTAATTGCTGTAGCTTAAAATTAAAAACTCTCAGGTCTCTGCATGGCAGCAAAGTTGAGAAGACAGGGGAACAGGTACTGCTCATGGTATAGGAAAATGAAGTTAGGGATTGTTTAGCCAAACAGGGCAAATAAAAATCAATGTTGCTGGATGGATTGCTTGGGGGATCTGGCCAATGCCATTGGGAAGTTGTGTTCTATCATCTAGGAAAAGTTGTGGCATTAGGGGAAGATCCCAATGATTGAAAAAAGGCAAATGTTATGCCTGTTGTAAAATCTAAGGCAGCAGGATCCAGAAGCATGTCCAGAGGAGGCCCCTAAGTTGATTGGAGGGATGGAGCACCTCTCCTATAAGGAAAGACTGAAAGAATTGGGATTGTTCAGCCTGGAAAAGAGAAACCTTTGGGGTGACATAATTGTGGCCTTCCAGTACCTTAAGGCAGCCTACAAGAAAGATGGAGCGGGACTTTTTACTAGAGCATGTAGTGACAGGACAAGGGGGAAGAGATTCAAACTGAAATAGAGTATGTTCAGATTAGATGTTACGAAGAAATTCTATACAGTGAGGGTGGTGATGCACTGGAGCAGGCTGCCCAGAGAAGTTGCGGATGCCCCCTCCCTGGAAGCGTTCAAGACCAGGCTGCATGGTGCTCTGAGCAACCTGACCTAGTGAAAAGTCTCCCTGACCACAGCATAAGGGTTGAAACTAGATGATCTTTAGGGTCCCTTTCAATCCAAACCATTCTATAATCTTATGATGATTCTATGAACTATGAACTAGAAAAACTCAGTCCCCAGGAAAATTATGGACTGGAGGAGTGGGATAAAAGTGGGTGGAAAATGGCCTGGGTGCCTGGGCTCAAAGGGTGACCATCAACAGTTTGAGGTGGCTGGTTATGAATGGTGTGACGCCCAGGAGTCCATGCCAGGTCAGCACCCTTTGCATCCTTAGCAATGATCCAGATGACAGGGGTGGCCTGTGTCTTCAGAAAATTTGTGGAAGGAGCAGTCGTATGCTGGAAGGCAGAGCTGCTGTTCAGAGAGCTCAAAATCCAGAAGTGGCCTGACGTGGACTTCAGAAAAGCGAGCAAAGACAAAACCAAAGTCCTGTATTGGAAGAGGACAACCCACGGCCACAGTACTGGTAGGACGTGCACCAGCTGTTCTGCAGAACAGGAACTGCTGTGCAAGAGGCACCAGCAAAACCTTGTGGCAATGAGGTAATGTAGGGGCCTCTCTGGAAATAGGGCAGCCAACAGGTCCAAGGAAGTGATGTTTTCTAAATATTACATCTTTTGTGACTCCAGAACAAGAGAGGTGTGAACAAACTGGCCAGAGGAGATATAATTACCCTGGCTGGATGATCAGCTTGTTCTCATTATTCTTTATCATTCTAATACAGCAATTACATCAGCTGTGTTCTGCTGTAATTTGAAACTTGACTCCAAACCAATGGAAACTCTAAATAGTTGAGGATGCAGCAAGGGCTGAAGAATCCTATTAGAAACACTCATCATATGACTTCATATAGGAAAGTACTTGGAGAGCTGCAAGCCAGACCTTAATACGTTTAACCTCTGTCCCTCCCATCAAGAGCAGTTTACACGTGGTTTTCCTGCAATGCTACTGAATGCTTTATTTTTATTTGGTTTTTAATACTGACGCCATTACAATTTGTTTTCCAGGAATGCAATCCATGAATTCACAGATATTTCTGCTGTTGTTCCTAACAACCATTCTAGATTATTACACATTTGGTGAGAAATCTCACAACATTTCCACACTATCAATGTGTCTCATTTTTCATACAGTCAAATTTCTAAAGGTAAAAAAATAAATAAATTGCGGAGAGACTCTTATTTTACTTCCTCACTTTTTCCATTGGCAAACATCTCCAAATTCCTTACAGAACTCTGATTAAACTCGTTTTTATTATTATTTTTTCTTTCTGTTTACTTCATTATTTGCATAAGCTTCACTGAAGCCAGGGGCAGTTCTAGGAATAAGGCTTGACTAACTTGTACTTCCGAAATGCCTATTTAACATGTTAACGCTGAGCTCTGTGTGTTAGTGTAGAACACTTGTTTTTTAGGATCAACAAATGACAAGTACTTCCATCTGAAAAAGAATATTCCCACCCACAGGAACAGAATTCAGCTTTCCTAAGCAGCAAACAATAGAGAATTAAGATGTCTCTTAGAGGCACAGCCAGAATAAAAACAACCACACCCCAAATCTGAATGAGATCCTCAGATATTTTCAGTGTTTCTTTTCTGAGACAGAGTATGTTCTGCTACTAAAAAGGTGAATTGCAGAAGCAAATTTATTGATTTTTTTGAGACGTTTAGGAATTGCATATGCTTCCAGGAAGAACCTATTTAATAACAGGGTCACTTATGCCAATCCATCCCATGTAAATTTTTGAAGAGTAAGCATCTAAAAGGAAAGAAGAAATACAACCTTACTGATATTCAAAGAAAGAAGAGTGACAAAACAAGAGAAAGAAGTCCACTAGCCAAGAAGTGCAAGAACCACTAGAATTTATGATTTTATTTTAAACACCTGAATTTAAATTTTCATTACTAGATTAATGAGCTTATATAATATTAGTACAAGGTTGAAAGCACTGGAACAGTTTTACTTCTAGGATTCTAAAAGCCTATCAGAATGTCAGTGTTTCAAACTAATTTTTGTAATATTAGTATAAGATTATTTTAAAGCTGTCTTGCCTAAGTTTATTGAAAAACAAATTTTAAGAGCTACGGAATACCAGCTACTTAACCCATGTGCTGTAATTCTTCACTTCTGACCACCAAGAAAACTTTGCCAAATAAACTGCATCACAGATACTGAATAAAAAAAATTCCTAGAAACAAAATAAGATATTCAGCAATGTATGATAGAGTTTTGCAAATATTTTTGGTTTCACAGTTCAAATTTCCTCTGGGATCAGCAAGTTAATGATAGTTCTATTTTTGTAACTGTAATTAGGATTATCTAAATATTGTACAAATCAAAGACAAGAGCTTATGATATTCAAAAATCTAGTCTGAAATGGGTGAGGCTTAAATGAGAAAGAAGAATTTCATTACGAAAGTGCTCGTAATATTTACTGGCAGATTCACAGATATTTTAATGCCAGCAAAACCCATTACCATCGTACCATCTGAATAACACATGGCAAAGAATTTCACCTTGTGTCTACTGTATCAAGCCCATCCCTCCTGCTTGAATTACTCTTTACTTTTTGAAGGACACCTAAATCTTGTTTTACACATTCAAAATCACAGAGAATTCACCAAGTTTGCAAGGTGCTTCTATAGCTCACTGACCCTCTTGGAAGAAGGAGTTTGCTTTCATCCACTTTGAGTTTGTTTAGACTCAAATAGACTGAATTGCTAATGAGAAATATAGTACAAAAGCCCTCTTAAAACTACCAGGAAAATTTGCATTCAGGCACTGTGCCTAATTGCCCAACTCCATCCCTCCCTCCAACAGTACTATCCCAGATGCATTTTTGCATGGTCTGTGTCTAGTCTATATGAAACAAAAAAACCCTTGCAAATCTGATGCTTCCTGTTAATTACTAGAAGTAGACAATACTCCATTGTGCCAAAACAAGACTAGCCCAAGCAGAGCAAAGGTGGAAGGAATTATAGGTAAAGTATTGTCAAATTTGTCTGGTAGTCTAATAGCACAACTTATAAGAAAACACCATAAGTTACAGACTATTCCTTTCATTAAATGATTAGTCTCAAAGACTTTATTAACTATATTAAAAACAGAGAAGGTCATATGAAAGGCTAATATAACTGAGATGCTATGTTAAACTATGAGCCTTTTAAAGTATCCACCTTCATAAAAAGTTGCAGCATATTAAATTTATTTAATTACTCTAGAGTCATTTCTAATTTCAAAAGCCCATTTTATTGGAACAATGATAAATTAGAGAATAGATGAATTATTTTAGAGATTAATACACACAGTTCTTTCTGCAATCAAGATTTTAAATGGGTCTAATAGCCTGAGCACTTACAGTAGGTTCTTAAAGTGCCAAGTAATTATAATTGTTCTCTTAGCATACTGGTTTAATTTAATACCACCCAAGTTGCAAAAGATTTGGCTTTTGCAGTGAAACACACTCATTCACCATATTTTCTTTATGAATGATAAAATAAAATATTTAAAAGGAAAGGAATGCCCTGGAAAAGGCAATACAATATTGCTAATAATCAGACAACAGTTCTGGGATATCTCAGACTTATTGAGATCAAGACTGAGGCAAGACATGTGTACACCATAAGCCCTTTACCCCTCATTTTCACAAAAAAATAGTAGCTGGTGTTGGCACTCTGCTCAACACATGTCCAGAGAAGTGGGAACTCAGCAAATATAAAAATGTAGCACCTATGGAAAACCTAAAATTACCCAAGTACTTATAATACTATCCATAAAACTTAGTTTTGTGAGTAGTGTTCAGTTTTGTCCAACTTTTTGCTTCATGAGGAGACATTTGCCTTCAGTTTGTCACTTTGTCAAATACCTCGAACCCTACATGAGATTCCCTGTGCTAAACATCTCAAATCACAAGTGACACAAATGCTACATAGTAAAGTGAAGAAGTTTAATGTCTACTTTTCCGGAAAATTTTTTCCCCTTCCCTCATCTTGTAGGAAGGTTTTTGTCAAATGCAACATCCCTTACCTCTGCAGAATCAAGTCCAAGGCTTTTCAGCATTGGCTTATGAAGCCCTAGACTGTACATCTGATATTTCTTCCGCTTTTATTCTTTTGGAAATAAAAAGAAGCTTAGAAACTGGATCCAAAGAGCCTGGCCGAGACTGTGGGCAGTACAAAACAGGTAGTCTGAGGGGCAGCATTTCAAGCATCACAGTGGAGTATCACTTCCAAACAGTGACACAGCCAAGAATGAACAGAGTTTACTCACTTATCATCTGGGGAAGAGAGTTTACTCACTTCTTCATGTCCAGCTGGCAACCTCAAGTCAAGGAGTTTTCCTGTTACACTGTGTCCCTGGCTGACACCAAGCAGGGAGTAGGCTTGACACCAGCGTGCTGGCAGGCTTGCACTTGAGTCTGGTGCCACAGAGATGATGGGGACAGGGGTAAGAGAGGGCAGCATGCTCCAGAAAAGGGGTAGATTTAACCTCTTACATAATAACAAAGAAAATAATCCATGTCAAAATCCGGTGTCTTACGCCAAACTAAAGCATATTTTAGATTAAGGTAATAAAAAAGCACTATAAAAATATAAAAATGAAAGAAATTATCTATTATAGTATTTGTTTGCCACATCTGAATGACTAATAGATTGGGTCAGCAATGAATTTTTGATTTCTGAAGAAACATTAAAATTAGATGAACTTCTGGTTTATTAATTTCTGGAAGAACAATTCTTCCTTTTATGCAATGTAACAAAAAATCAAGTCACTGTGGAGACAGAGAAACACAACCAACCATCAAGGTTCAAAGTGACATTGTAAAAGGAGTTTCACCTTTAGGCCACTGGTTGATTTTTAAAAGAGGAATTGAAACGTGCCTTTGGGGAACTGTTTGATGTCCTGGGTCAGCTTGATCTCAAATACAGCTTAGTTCCTAACAGACAAGTGATAACCACCCTGACAAGTAGAAAGGAGCATCCTTGAACCAGTGTTCCTGGAAATAACGTGTCACAACAGCCATTCCTTTGCAAAAATAGGAGAGCACCTGTTTTCATCTCCCCAAACACCTAAAGCTGAACTAACATTCACTGGATTCCGTAATACAAATAGAAACACTTCATTCCCCCTTCTTAGATTCTGAAGGCTTCCAGGGAAGGCTGATCCAGACCCAGGGCTGTCACCTTAGGAACAGCTCTAAAAGACATTCGAAGCATCTTGGTCATCATCAAGTACCTGCGATCATCAGATACTTCACTTTTTCAACAAGAATACCCTCACACTGGTTTAGCAGGGCTTGCTTAATGGTTTTTTAACCTTTTCAGACACTGAAGAAACCTGTTGTGAAAAAGTATGCTAACAAACCAAATAAATAAAAATGCCAGCGAACCTATCTTCCCACCTGTATTTGCAAATTCTAGCCAAACTTAATTTGGGATTTAGTGTTGAAAAAGGAACAGCTTAATGTGCCACAGTCTGGATATGTCCCTAATGAAAAAAAAATATGGAATTGAACAATTTAAAAGAAAGATGAGGAAGATAATTGCATAATTATAAAAGAAGCAGTCTTAGAATCAGTGGTCACCTTAAACTGTAAAATCACATCATAAAATGCAACACCACGACCTCTCCTTTCATTTGATTTATGCTTCATGAAAAAGCAAAACAAATGTTATACAAATATTTTCAGTAGCTGAAAACTGGCTATCAGTATAAAAACACAACTACAGACATTCCTCACTGATGGGCTGAACTGTTCTCAAAACAAACCAATGTAAAGGCCACTGACAAAAATTTCTAATATTCTGCAGTCACAAAGCACCAGATTGCTGTGTTTGGTGCAGGTCACCTTGCTTGGGCTTTAGAGGTATTATTAAAGCTTCAGTCTATGGTTTGCAAAGGACTCTGAACTCGTGGCCTCTCTCATCCTAAAATCTCAGAATAATCACTGCCATTTAGTTGCACATATATTTAAGTAACATTACAAATAACATTTCATTGCATGTCCATTAAAAATAAACATGCTCAAAATAGCAGAGATTAAGAAGCCACCATCTCTTTGCCTGTCTGAGCTCTGAAACACACATGTAGTGTTGCCCTCTGTGGATCTTTCAGACCAAAAGAAGCAGGAGGAGAAAAATATTAATAGCATCTAAAGAGGTGAATCCTGGGATCTATTTCACACTGAAAAGGAGAAAAATTCAAGAAAAATTATATCTGAAACCATTCTTATTGTTCAAGAAGTACACCATATTTTCTCTCACTGCTGCAGAAAAAAAGCCACCAAGTATATTTTCAAGAAAATATTTAAATAAAATTGATGAAGTGTCAACACTTGACTGCTTGTTTAAATTGAACAAAATTATAAAAGCTGTTACAGAGTGTTCAATTTGTTTCAATGTTATTATATACCATAAAGGCTCATTCAAGCAGGGAGAATACTGCAGACAAGGCATGAAGATTAGAAGATGTCTTAGACTTCTCCCTGGAACAGCATGAAATACAATCTAAAGCAGCCGAAATTCTTTTAGTGGAGCTAATTTCTTCTCACTGGGGCTTGATGAAGAAAAGAAGAATCAGTGTTTCTTTATGCTGCAAGAACACTGCCATTTGCTTAACAGGAAGTTAAATGAACCAAAGCTACAGACAGAAAAAAAACCTCCACCATCAATTAATGTGACAAATTCTTAATAGGAAAACAAATCAGTTTTATTTAAAAACTGAAGTCTTGGTTCTGGTGTATTCATATTTTCCCAAGGTTGAACTTACAGTTTATATTTTTCATAGCTCATGCTTTCTGAGGAGTACAGATGTCCATGGGAGAGGGCTTTTTCCTGCACTGCTCCTGCTGAGTAGCCCAAAGACTAATCAAGAGGACCATGGCAAGCTGTAGCTGCTTATGCTCCAGGTGCACCACAGCTGATGCGAAGTGGTGTGCAAGAGCTCAATACCCACTGCCATCACAAGCACCACTCACATTATCAACGGAAAACAAGGCATTTGAATGTTAAATTTTTCTCTCTTCTTCCATAATCTGTCACATGCAGATGGGAAGCACAATGCAAGTCCCCAAGGACTCCCTGGAATTCTCCCAGCACCTTACCTAGGAAATAATTCTGATACCCTTGCATTTTTTCCAGCCATAGGCTGAGTGGTGAGCTCTTACACTCCACCTACAAAAGAGACATGTTGGTCTGAAATTCTGGACCAGACACCTTTTCACAGGCACTTCCAGGCTGTGGAGGATGATGCATGGCCACAGCCTCTCAGTAGTGCTTACAGTCTCTCAAATCAACTCAGCACACCATTGTCACAGCTGCATGACATTGTACTGAACAGATTCCACTTCACCCAGAGAGCTGGACAGCAGCTGAAGATGAATCCCTAACTGCTTAATAATATCCATTCAACCATACTTCTTTCCCAGCACAGATGTTTTGGTTTCAAAGTTAGACATCGATACATTTATCAAAGTAGTCAACTTTATGATATCTCTGTACACCCTAAGTGAGTGAGAAGCAAAGGGTTCTGACCATAAATAAGAATAATATATTCCATCATTCACTCTCTTCCACAAGGTAAAAAACAAGGCAGTTAATAAAATATTAAAAGATTCTAAGCATATAGTAGCAAGTAGTAAAAACTAGCATGAGAAATGTGCCAGCCTAGTTCAGTCATAAAACACAGGAGAAAAAGAACCTTAAAATTTAAAACAGATCATAATTTTTTTAATATCACTGTTATGAAATTTTTCTTTCTACTATTATTCAAAAGGAAATTCACTAGGGCTTCACCCAGGCTGGCCTCCAGTTGGGATTCTTGTGCTCTGAAAGCCTCTGTGCTAGTGTGGGGTCTCCTGCGTGGGGGGGCCGCCAGTGGTGGATCTCTCTCACAGCTTACAAGTTTCTTTGCCAACAGGCTGCTCCTCATTTGGAGCCAGATACAATCCTTGAAACAAACCCCTAAACTACTTCAAACTTTTCAGAATTTTACTCCTTTATCACACCTTAATGACTCATAACTTTTTAAATGTCACATCCCAAAAACATTGTTTCTCTAGCATGTAAAACAGAGAGAAAAAGCCCTGAATTTCAAAGCAAAAATAGTAATAATTAAAAAAATATTTATTCTGTGTTGGAGAATTCCCCTCTGCCTTGGTTTACTATTTATAAACCACCAGTCTGGGATTAATTATTATAAATCCTTAAAGCCGAAAAGAAGATTTTAGGCATTTTATTCTACGTATAATCTATACCACTATTAAACTGCAGCTCAAATGCACTTTATGTCCTATTTCTGTTGGTCACCTTTTAACATTTATGCGTGTTACCTATAGTAAATTTTACTCCCTGGGAAGAAAGCATTTCTTACTACTTTCAAAACATCAGCCCACCCATCTGACGTGGCAGCGCTCAGTGGGAGCAGTGTCCCCTGCCAAGCACCAGGGACACTCACCAGGCACCCCGTCTCTCATCCAGTAGGAGATGTCTGTTCCATCTGCACTGTCGTAAACATCCGTGACATTGATGGGCTGCAGCAGAGTCATGATCTCTTTCATGATGTCGCGGGCTTCAGCACTGCCAGCAAAACCCAGTCCAGATGGCTGGAAGGTGCCCTCATCAGACTCCATAACGATATCAAAGTTGGAGATATTTTCCTAAACATGTAAGAAAAGAAGATATTGTGCTGTGATTGTTATTTTAGCTGGCATCATATACTAGATTCTAGGTGTCAATGTGAGCATACCACAACAAATTTGTTTAAGAAGCAGAGAAATGCTTTCCATGAAAACATGTACATGAGCATACATGAGGGCACCAATCTTTCTGTATGGAAATGCTGAAACAGTTCAAGTTATGTTCTGCAGCACCAGTATTCTGTAGGAGCCACAACGTGACTGGTCTGCTGTCCCCAAATACTTGATTTCAGACTTCTGAAGTGCCACCTAGAAAGGTAAGCCACCACCACCATACTGCAGTTTTCATTTGCAGCTCTCCCTTTCTTGCCAGACCTGAGACTCTGAAATTCTGTTGCAGTGGAGAGGGTACACAGTCCTGCGGCTTTAAAATTAGAGGCATCCAAAGCCTTCATAGACTGTGAAGAACAGTCTATTTAAAAGCCAGCTGCTGCCTGTTCAGAAACACATTATTTTCAATATACCATATAGTCAACTCTGATATCGATTGGAGGATTGAAATGCCAAGGTTTTCCCTGAGATCTGAAGGAACAATACCTATTTTAAGGAAAATTTGTGTTTCCAAGGTAAATTCTTACAGGAAACATGAAAGGTAAGATTTTGTGTGCAAGCAGCATAATAACATTTGCTTTTAGTGTGTACTTGGAAAAATCTTTTTAGCTACAAGAACAAAAATAAGCAATTTATTTACTTACCATATCTGCTCAGATTGCTCAGTTACAAAGGTCTAATTGGAATTAAATACATAGGGATTTTACATGAAGGAAGATCTCATTTTTTTGGAGAGGCACATAACTTTCTAAAAACAGTTTATGGTGATGTCAGGCAGAAGAAAGCTATATGTCAGACCATCTTGAATGTGACTAAGAGAACTTACTGCAGGTTTTACTCCTATGTCCAGATCTCATTCCTGACTTTTATGGCTGCCATGGGTTACTTATTACAAGAAAATCATTACAAGAGATATGTGATAGCAGCAACTAACAGATCCATGTCATTATCAGCATACATAAGCCAACAACTCAGCAAAGAATTCTTTTACATTTTTCTTTATATAAACCCAAATATGTACTACAGGTGGCTGTGAATAATTCACATAAGTTTTCAAAAGTCCTTTATACAATTTGCCAAGAACTGTTTAACACTTTCCCAAAACTTTTGTCTTTTGAGTGAAACAATTCTAACATAGCAGAGCTATTTACTTTTAACTTAGAAATATATCCAGTAGTTAAAAAATTTAATATAAAATCTTTGCATGATAGAGTAACTGTAAATATTATAATACCTAAAGATATCCAATCTATCCACCCATTTGACTACTGGAAGTCAAAGTGCAAATAACCAATCTTGTCACCTCACTGGCAATCACCACTTTTAGACAGTGAAAGACATCTTCATTTTGCAAAAGATTAAATGTAAATAATTAGGCTACATGTGGAGTCTAGGCCTATCATCAAATGCTGTCCTGAGGTCATGAGCCTCAACGTGAATCATGATTCACAGACCCTCTGAACATAGTGGGAGAGAAGCGGGCCAAGAAAAGCACACTGCAGGCTAAAAGGGACCAGTGATGCTTAATGTCACAGATACAACACAAAGAATGTCTCAAAATGTAAATCATCTTTATCATATGCCCAAGGAGCAAGACTTAGTAAAGACAACACACATTTCAGTGTGCTGCTGAAATGCCAATGAAAGCTAACTTAAGAAAAGTGAGCCCTGCATTAATGCGATGCTATGGTACTCAGCCTCTTTGGTTGACTCTCCAAAGCAGGACTTCTGCCCATTTTTAGAACAGCTGAAATGAGGAGAAGCAATAAGGCCAGGGGAAGGGACTATTCAGGGCAGTGAAGTGAGAAGAGTGAGCATGGGAACAATGTGGATACCTAAAAGAAATCTAATTTATCATGCAAAACAACAGAATCCCTAAGTTCAAGAACTTCACAAACTGCTAGTATTGCAGCATTGCTGCACTCTTCAGTTGTGTTTTCTCACATAAATGTTTGCATGTGTTTTTAATATGAAACTGAGTAAACAAACCACCCACAATACATTACACCATATTGTTGTTCTGTAAGAAAGCTATTCAGTTCTGAGAACGTGCTAGAGAGGCACGAAAACAGGACACCCGAGGGAGAGAAACTGGCTTCACTGGGCAACAAAAAAGAAACGGGTCACAGCTACTTGAAGTACCATGTGTCCTTGAGAAAGCTTTTTCCCTGTTTGGTCCACTAGAAGATAGGATTACTTATAAAACTCACCATCGAATTTGAAAGTTGCAGTCTTAAAAAAATTTAGATCAGTTTCCACATTCCCATTTCTGTACATCTACATTAGCATTTCTACTTACACAGAAAGAAACACATGCTGGAAAGCACGCTTAAAATATATTGCTTCAAAATAGTGAAGATGCTTTGTCATCATTTGCCATCTATGATGAAGGAATAACTGCCATTAACAAAGTGGGGCGAGACCATGCATTGCCCCTTGACTAATTCAAGGGAACAGCAAACAAACCAGAAAGATCTAAAAAAAAACCTGCAGGCTCAGCTGTTTCCTTCAGTCATTCTCCTAGTGAATGTACCATTTAAATAAGCATTTTAAACTCAGTCATTTTTTTCAGAAAGTAATCTCATTTGCTGCATCTTGATATTGTGTCACTTCTCTTAGTACGTACCAGAAAATTAAAACTTCTTTGTGCAACCTGCTGCCTAATTCTCTGAACATCAAAACAGAGTTTTATCCATTGCCTTCTTATGACTTTGTCACCAAGGAGGTCACCTCTCTTTATCATGTCATCTTTAGCTCTTCAACTGAATTTTTAAATTAAACATTACAATAAATACGGCATGGGAAATATAGCTTGCTATTTTCATTGAATACACAATTAGGCACAATCCTTGCCAATATTCTCCTATTTTTAATTTTTTAATTTTAATTCCTTTATTTTCTGTTTTCTCTATAAACAATCTATTTTTATCTCTGCTAAGCAAAACTAAAAATATAAGTACTTGCCATCTCTAAGGCATAAACCTGATAACAAGAAATCATAGAACCACAGAATGCATAAGGTTGGAAGGGACCACAGTGGATCATCTGGTCTAACCTCCCTGCTCCAGCAGGGCCATCCCAGAGCACATGGCACGGGATTGCGTCCAGATGGTTCTTGAATATCTCCAGTGACGGAGACCCCAAAACCTCTCTGGGCAGCCTGTTCCAGTGCACCTGCACAAGTAAAGAAGTTCTTCCTCATGTTCAGGTGGAATTTCCTGTGCATCAGTTTCTGCCCAGTGCCTCTTGTCCGATTGCTTGGCACCACTGAGAAGAGCCTGGCTCCATCCTCTTGATACCCTCCCTTCAGAGACTGATAGACATTGATGAGGTTCTCTCTCAGTCATGTCTTCTCACCTTATCATCTTTTTCACTCTCTGTTGGACCTGCTCCAGATCTCCACACCTCTCTTGCACTGAGGAGCCCAGAACTGGATGCTGTGCTCCAGATGTGGCCTCACCAGGTCTGAGCAGAGGGACAGGATCACCTCCTTCGACCTGCTGCCAACGCTCATCCTAGTGCACTCCGGGATACCTTTGGCCTTCTTGGCCCCAAGGGCACACTGCTAGCTCATGAACAGCTTGTTGTCCATCAGGTCCCCCAGGTCCTTCTCCATGAAGCTGTTTTCCAGCAGGTTGGTTCCCATCCTGTACTGGTGCCTGGTGTGTCCCAGGAGCAGGACCCTGCGTTTCCCTTTGTTGTATTCCAGGCAGTTCTTCTCTGCCCATCTCTCCAGCCTGTCGAGGTCCTTCTGAAGGGCTGCACAGCACTCTGAGGTATCGGCCACTCCTCCCAGCTTTGTGCTGTTGGGGAACTTGCTGAGGAGGCCTCTGCCCCTTCATCCAAGTCATTGATGAAAGGTTAAACAATCCTGGGCCCAGTATTGAACCCTGGGGGACACCACCAGTGGCAGGCCTCCAACTAGACCCTGTGCCACTGATTACTGTCCCACCCTCTGGGATCTGTCGTTTAGCCTGTAATTACAGTAAACTCCTTCCATTAAGAAAACAAACCCTTGTAATAGGTATGCGTGGTACTTCTGTTGGTAGGAAATGTTCCTTCTGGGATAGACACTGGCAATCCCAAGCAGGTATACCCTACAGTAGCTACTTATTCAGTCAAAATCCCAACTGTTAATTCTTACCAGATGTTAAACTAGACTCCAACATCTCATGACTAATTCATTGAGTCACTGATGGCAATCCCTCTCACCCAGCTAAAGCAGGGACATACCTGAAAGTATAATGCAGGGAACAACTATCCTAAAAGCCTTCAGTACTTTGGGGCTGCTTAGTATTGTCCAGCAGCTCATTTACTGGTTTTCTTTTTTGTTCCAAGGAGAAAAATCACCACTTTACAGGAAAAATACTAGAGTCTGTAATGACAAACCATTGTCCTTGATTAATGGTTCATTTGTTCCAGTGATAAAGGACATCAGTTAATCCGACACTGTGTTTTCAGCTTTCTGTTATTGATCTACACTTAACTTTAAGAAACAACAACACTTGTATTCCAGTATTTGTCTCAGAGCAGTCAGGAAACAAGTATAGCATGGCAACAACCATGTTGTAGATACACAGGGATACTGATATTGTTGTAGATATCACAGGGAAGTGATGGTCATCCCACCTGTAGTACTAAAAAAAGGTTTAGATCAGCACCCAGCTTTGTTAGGCTGGCAACTAAGACTACAGGAAAGACAAGAAAAAACAGTGGAAACACCTAAGTGCATGTGACAGCTAGAAAAGAAAAAAAAGTAAAATAAATAACATCCTCTAAGTATTTAATAATATATAAACATGATGTAGTGCAATTTTGAGTTGCCGTTTAGTATGAAGGTAATTTAATGAAGCAAAACAGCATAAATTGAAACTAGAGAAAAAACCACCACAACAGCTGTTAGGAAGAGAGATGTGCCAGCATCAAGGCATAATAACCACCAGCCACAAGCGTGATCATACCATTTACACTCATTTTGAATGAAGACAGGGAAAATCGGGAACACTGTGAGTTATTCATTTTTGTAAATTATCCCATCATTATATGGGAGAAAGCTGCTGTAAAGCTGAAGATTAGCACAATTTTTGCTAGATGACAAGGTATGAATAAGGCTCATCCTTTTGTTACAAGATAAAATATTCTTCTGCTACATTTTATAGGAAAGCAGTATATAAAAAAGTGTAAAGGTTGCGCGGTTTGTTCTGTATGACAGTTACAAGTTCTGACCTCTGAGAAGCCAAATGACCAAAGTCCCAGTAACTTCAACAGCCCTGGAGCAATTTGGTCATGTACTTATTAGCATTTCACTCAGCAAAACCATACTACTGGCATGTCTAGCCTTGTACAATATCGCAACTGTTTCCTAAGATGACTTGCCAGCACTCACAGAGATGACCATTCAGTATTGTAAGTTCCCTGGGATGACAGACAAGAAAAAGCAGACAGCTCTGAACACGGCAGCAGGCTAAGTAAGGTATGCCTGAAGTCTTGTCTTAGGAGGTTTTTTCTTTGACAAAGGGGCATATCAAAGAGAAGTGCTTTTCCTGGAAAACATTCCATAACTTTAGACCTTTTACTGCTCAAATACAAAGGTATCAAAACAATGCCTATGACTCTGAATGACCCCACCACTCTCCCTTTTTGAAAGGATTTAGATTTTTACTAGAAAATGGGCAACAATGCCAAAATTAAAAATTGTGGTTTACATCTTTCAACCAAAGATGATGTTTACTCTTTCAGGAAGCTAATCAGTATTTCTGCAACTTTCAACCAAAGGTAAGTGAAAAAAAATTTGCAACACCTTAGCAACTATCACAGCACATACATAATTTTCTACACCTTGCACAGGTGCAGAGAGTGTGCACTTTCCTATGATCAGACATCCCAATGGACCAAGGACCTATGGTTGGGTGAATCTGCCTGAAGCATGCACTGGAAGCAGCTATCCTCAGAAGATGTCTCTACCAGATTCAACTGACAGCTCTGCTATTCGCATGAGAAAAAGAGAGGAAAGACGCACAGAGAAAAGTTTTCCTAACACTAGACATGTATGAATTTTGTCTACATGGAATGAAGACTAGGCATCCAGGACATACTCTGTCATGACTAATTTGGGGTCTTCCATGCTTCAGGCAATATAAGGAATAAACCTGAGTTTGTGTTTTAGCAAAATCTGTCTTTCTCTGCAGCTTTTACAAGGAAGCTGATTCCTAAATACTAAGAATTAGGAATTCCCATGGACCTAGAACTGGTGTAAAATATAATTCTATAACTATTCTGTGCTATTACTGTGCTTAATACAATCAGTGGAGCTACTGCCTGTTGTGATACCAGAGAATACAGTGCAGTTACTTTCTTTAGTTTTGCAAATGGACATTTCGCTCTTTCTGCATTTCTTTCCCTTTGCAATGAAAGGGATCAATAGGACATCAGTGACCTAAAAAGGCAGCAGTAATTTTACATAATCTTTGATTACAGAGAATATTACCTGAAGACAGCCAAAAGGCTAATGGTCAACACATTTTGCTGGGGTAAAAGAATCCCCGTTAAAGTCCTTGATATGTTTGGTTCAAATCAGACACAAATTCATGTCTTACATTTCACAAGAGTACTTGGTACCTCAGGATATAAAGTATTCTGAAAACTATGGTTTTGAGGAGCCAATATTTTCTGTGGAAGAATCATTTCACCTGAAAGTGACAAGATATTTTTTGAATATTTGCTTCTTAGAGAAAGCAACTCATTAGCAAATCACGGTAGAAATCTCACGTGTGCATCAACAAAGAGTACTTAAACTAGTACGAAAGAAATGCCAGCATTTCAGGAAGTCCTGTTTTCATGCAGACACAGTTCAAGCAAAATACCAGATCTTGGTAATAAATACAAAAAAGAAAGTATAGTAAACACTGGTGATTGATATTTATCATGTAGGTAAACCTTTACTAAAAAGTTAAAACACTGTATGGCATGTGCACCAGAAATTCAGGTAAGTACTGTAAATATCATTAAGATAGGAATACCAACATGCAGAAATATTTTAAGAATGCCTTCTGTAATGGGGTTTGAATTGAATTCATAACATAATAATGTCTCCAGTGATCACAACAAAGTTACTAAAGTAAATTTGAATGTGGCCTAGGATCTCTTGGTCTTCTAATTATAAAATGAATTTGCTTTCCCGAGAGATTGTACACAATACTTCTATTCCAAAATAAATACTATCAGTCATTCATTGTCCCTTAATTCAGCTGGGTAAATAACTATAACCTTGTTTCATGGTACACAGACCTTTCACAGAATCTAGTCCAAAGCAATGAAAACAATGAGAACAATGAGAACAGACACTTCATTATATGTATTTCTTTCTCCCTTCATGAAGACAGTGTAAGAGTAAACACAGAAAAAACCCTGGTTGAGGGCACTCAGGTATCATTGTTAAAGGTTGTAGGAGAATCTGTACTGAAGAGTTGCATCATGAGGCCTTCTAGAATTTTGTTCCTTCAGTTCTTCCATTCAACTTGTATAAGAAAGTAGTGTTGCAATGTTTCATGATTCTGAGGTTATTTACTGTATTGTCTGTATGTAAGAGCAGCAACTGGGTCACACAACAACACTAAGCACTGGAAGATGACTTCAGATGTAGCGTCAAACTCCAAGCTCTGGAGTCAGATTTGCTCTTAAATCCTTTAATTTCACTGCTATCAAGATAAAGATCTTTAATGTTAAGGAAAATCAACCTTTTTTCTAGTCTGGGATTAAATCTAATTATTGGCTAACAGCCAAAATCAGTGAGCGCTTCAACAGGTCTCTCCTTTGGAAGCAAAGGTGCTGGTAATTCCCCTGAGAGGCTTCTACCCCATGGTCAAAGAAAGAGCACCAGCAGGTGCTCTGTGCTGTGCTGGTGGCAGGCAGGTACCCTTGCACTAATGGAGGCACTGAAACTGCTAGAAGACACAGGGCTTTCAACTCTTGGAAATGGCTTAGAGAAATGATGCAAAGAAAACAGTGGACGAGGACCATGTGATGCTCTCCAGAAAAATATTTGATAAACTGAAAGAATTGCTGTGCGAATAATGTATGTGTCTGAGCTTCACCTGACTGCAGTTGGGCAAATATGCTTTTCCTAAGCACATATTTACTGGATGCTATCAGTAACAGGAGACAGCAGTAGTCTAGACTGCCTAGAGCACTAGAGCTTTTGATCAACACAATATGGCAGCTCTTACACTCTCATAAAGCTCTGAACAGCTAATATACCCTATCACTAGCTTTAATAATCAGAAATGATAATAGTGGGATCTAGAGAAAGACTTGAGCATTATAAATAATGCTATTACACAGGGACGTGTGTTAATTATTGGCACCATAGTAAACCCACTATGCCGCTATCTCAGTTATTTCTGCAGTAACTTATCCACTTTCTAGCAGTGACAACCTACAATGATGGATGGGGAAGAAGGACCTGAACTTAAATTGAAAGAAATAATAAATAAGTGACAAAAATAAGAGCATCTGTACTTGTCCAGTACTATATTGTCTTTATTTCTTCTCCCTTGCCACAGTTCCACTGACATGAGGAGGTAATTTACAATGTCAAGGAAACCCATGTCTGCCTGTGCTGAATTACTGCATTCATATTTCTACTTGTTTGTAACGAACTAAACTCATAAGTCCAGCCGTGTAGATGAGTCATACAGGCTGTCTTTCATTTAACAAGGCATCTTTAAATACCAGTCTTATTTAACTTGTACTCATTACCATCAGCAAGCAATGTGTGTGCCATACTATCCTAATTGCCAGAAATTTGAGCAAGTAAATCATTAAAAGGTTAAGTTATTTTTCATGCTAAATTTAATGTACAGTATTAATCAACTTTATTTCATTGTTATGAGTAATGCAACGCCTTATAGTCAAACCGATTTATAATTATGCCAGATCACATGGCAGGGGGGAAACAAGAACAACAAACAACAGACGGATGTCATTTCTGCTTAAATTCTCCATGTAAATTACAAACTGTTCAGTCAGACAGGGCTTTCTTTGCAGAGCACAACATCCGGATGGAATCTCACCAGCAGAGCAAGAACTGAGACACATCTTTGTCTCAATTTTTTTAAAAGCAAAGTAACCAAATATCTGGTAAACAACACCCAGCCTGCTTTATATTTCTCTATCTGATCCTTAGGTCTGCTTTTTGGTATTATTTCTGACTAGAAATCTTTGAGACTACAGTGAAATGAAGCCACTTTGGCAAAAGATGAGACATGCATGAGACAATTTCACGTGTTGCTGACATCACTACTATAGATAGGATGGATCTTATCGTCTAACATGGAAATCTACAGAGGTAAATCTTCAGATACATTTCTGATGAGTGGTGTGCATTAAGCACAGAGTATCCTTCCAGCTCCTCCAAAATGCACTTCTGTACATAAGAAGCATCTCTTTCATGTGCTACTTATTCCAGAATATTTTATTCTAGTTTAATCCTGCTGAATATCAGAGTACCAGTGGTAAATCCAGAGTCCTTAACATATACTAAACTGCAAACTGCCACCTCCCTGAAGCTGAGAAAGCAAGCTCTTGGGTACCTCTTCCAAATAAATGACAGAGCTGAGTTATCCCTATAATTTGGAGATACAAGGAGGTACAACATTATATATGGGTAGTTAAATATACTTCTTAGAAATATTAAACTAGTTGGCAGGAAATATTTGATTGTTCACCAATTACACGGAAAACTCTAAGTTCTCTGAACCTATCTCTGACAACTCTATTGCAGATGCAAGTTGATCTGATTTGGTTCATCACAATGAATTTGATTCAAGTGAGGTTTCCATTTATTTGTTCGGATAGGTTGCTTAGCATTAAAAATATGCTCTTAAGAATTGCTTGTAAGTCTGCTTTCCTACTGTTGTAGAGCAGGCAACTTCCTAGGCACATTTGCATTCACCTTGTCTCTGCCTTGGATGTATTAACCATTGTTGAGAGTTATACTATTTAATTAGGGAAAAGAATAAAAGATAACTAATTTAGAATAGTTATACAGGTACAGCATAATTTTTCTGTGGAAAAAAACCCCAAACACACACATATTCCAAAGACTTATCTCCAAAATAGTTATGGCAACTGCCCTTTATCTCATGATGTACTTTGAAATGGCACTTGTTGGCAGGAGAGACAGATGTGATATTTTTATCCGCATAGCCATAAGTCATAGAGTTTGTGTGTTCTTTGCATCACCAGAAATCACCCTTTTAGGACGTTCCAGATCCCACAAAACTAACAATCCGCAAAGTACATTATAGATTACACACTATCAAGACAAGATAGCAAATATTTTTCTTTGTATTATTTTATGTTTTACATTGCAAAATATTATGGGAAAATGCAATGAAGCAGAAATATATGAGGCAAACAAAATTTATTTATATTGCAAACATATGTGGACCATTCATCATTCATTCTCAGAAGGTTAGCTATGTTTGAAAGCTATGGCAGATATCATCATGAAATAACTGTTTCAGAACACTTTTGTGACAGAGTATCTTAGGTCAAGCGGAACATGCACATGTGTGGTTGCATCGCTTACTGTTAAATGTAAAATTAGGTTTACATTTATGATTAAACCCAGAAAATATACTTCCAGGCAGAACTGGAATCACTGGTTTTGGTTAGATATTAAGCTGAACATTTCGAAAAAAGTAGTATTCAAGTCACAAGATTGGGGAGAAAAGTGCTGTCAAGAAAATAATGAAAATACATATTTACCTTGTGCAACTGATAGTATTGCTTGGCACCTATTCCTCCTTGCTCTTCTCCTGTCCATAGCACCAAGCGCAGTGTCCTTTTTGGACGGAGTCCTAAAACACAGTTTTTAATATTGTTTTCAATATTCAATACAGATATATTTGAGTATTTTTTGCATTCATCTCCAGCCACCAATGGATGAAAGCCTGTGTTTCCACAAACCAAACACAACCTATATCAAGTGTGGGGTTTTCTGTCTAGAGTACCCTTTTCTTGTTTAGGGAGAAAGATTGGGGCGCGGGAGAGAGCCCACATGAGGAAGAAATGGGCAGTTGTGGTGCTGCTACCAGTTGCAGTAGCACAAGAGAAGTACAATTAAGGGACATACTGAAAGTGCCTGAACACCAGAGCAGAAAGCAACTACCTTGATAGATTTCTGAAACACATGGTTCTGTCATTGTGGTGGTCTGCCATAAGTAATGCACATCTGCTTGTAGCAGATCCAAATCAAATTTTCATGAAAACTACCATTGCTTTGTCATGGTTAATTTATTACAATTAATTGAAAATGAGCTGCTGGATTTTTATGAGAAATGTTTATCCATTTCAAGAACTGAGGGGCTATGTAATATTACTTTGCTTTTTATCAGAGAAATTAAAAGCAGCAATCTGTACTTTGGAATCTGAAATAGAGTCAGCTGTTAAATGTATGCACGACTTTCTGGAACAAGGCGAACATGAAGCCATTTTCTATTTTGCTATGGTAGCTCAATCAGAAAGATAAGTTCTCAGATAAATTTTGAAACCATTTTTGCCATGGCAGAACTGATCAGATAGAAGTTGCTGTGCTCTATTTATTTGACTGTTTCTATTCATAAATAAATACAATGAGAGAAACTTGAGAGCATGGAAGAGCAAACAGATAAAGAAAAAACTGTTCTCTGTGCAGCAGAATGCTAATTATGTTAGAGAAAAAAATAAAGAAAAAACATGAGGAGATTATCACAAGTGATAAAGCATAAAGTACCACACACACTTTTGTGCTGAGAATAAATTATATCAGTATCACTGTCAAAACTTATTTCATTTCCTAACTGAAATGGATGAAGACTGCCAATAGACTTGACCTTCATTAATTTTTTTCTTTCGACACAGTGACTATGATCTGAAGATTTCATTCTCGAAACTGCATGCTAGCAATCCTCAGAACTGAAGGCAGAATATAGAAGGAATACCCCCCTTTTGAATAAAAGAGCTTGGATTTTCCAGTATTTTATAATGAAGTGCAAACAAGTGGTTTAAAGGTGTATTTTCTGAATGTTGATCTGCTGACTGTAAACAGAAAGGTTGTCAAACCTCATTACTTTAAAGACAACCTTCTGCACACCTCCCAGTGGATTCCCTGCTCTCCTAAATCACAACAGCAATGGATTAGCCTCCTTTGCTTTTCAAATTAGTCAGATGGCCTATGAGGTAAAATTGAGATAATAAAATAGCTATTGGTTTGAAGTCAGAAAGATTTAAGCCCAAAATAACCCCAAATGTGTCAGCAGCTTAGTTAGAAGAGGTGGCTGTAAAAAAGAAAAAGAGCTGGTATAAAACATAGAGGCCAGTGCTGTAGTACGGTTCCAGCGGCACTGCAGTTTCAGTGGAAAAAGGAGGTTCATTTGTCATATCAGAAAATGCAAAGTGAAGCCCAATCTCCAGCCCACCACACCAAGCCTGTAAGAATAGCTTTGACAGGAAATGCTTAAGACAGGAGTAGCATCATCTGGCTCCTCCCAGGCAAAAATCAAGCTGCTTTAGTCTGCCACTGCTGCCCTAAGAAGGACTTGGGCCAGTGATCAGGGGGTCCTCGTGGCTGGCTCAGATGGGCTGTAACGCCAGCTCCTACACTCCAGGAGCTTGAGATGATCTCAGCTCAGTTGTGGAGAAAACGTTTGAGATTCTTATGGACCCCTCCTTGCCCATCATTGCATCTGTCCACTGAAGCTGGGAAACAAAAAAGCCCTGCTGAGCTTTGGTCCTTCCAGTCCGGGAGGTGGTGTATCAGCTCTTCCTATCTCACAGATTCCTGTTGGCAAATTCATTTGTGTGTTCTACTGAAATTAAATGGGCAACTTAAAAAAAAAAGTAAGCTATGGAGGCAGTTATTTTAAATACAAACAAAGTCTACAGAGGAAAATTTAATTTCCTCATTATCTTAATCTGAAAGCGATAGTATTTATCTACCTGTTATTAAAAACAGAGCTAAGCTGACCAAAGAACAGCAAACAAATCCAGTATTCAGAAGAAAAATTGCTAAGAATATTCTCAATGAATGTTTTTATTAGAAAAAAATGAAGTACTGTATTCAAGTTAAAAAGTTTTTAAAAATAAGTTTAACTACTTTGGTTTGCTTCTCAAAAACTACTGGCTCCTAAGCAAGGTATCATCTTCACAAAATCAGAAGTCTTTCAGATCACAGCCCAAATATATATTGGAAAGACACGATAAAATAGCAATTGGGCTAGAAAACTATGTTTTATGATGAATGTAATGTATAGAGAGGTAGGTAGACAATTTTAAAACGAAAGAAAACTGTTACACAAATAAAATTGTGCCTCTTGTTATCTGAATAAATGACTTAGTATATAGTATTAAAAATAAAGAGGATATCAGAAGAAAAAACCTACAGATGAATTTCCAAATCTCCAATGTTTTAGAAAAATGTATTAGCTTTTTTTCCCCCCTTCTACCTTACCCTTAACTGTGAAATAAAATCATCGTTTACCACAAAGGTGCATTTTGCTGATCAGCCTCTATATTCTTACGGTTTATCTCAAGCATAAAAAAGATACTATGGGCATGTGGACTCCTAAGTTAAGGAATGAAATAAAAACATCAATATGGTCGATCTGTGACTAAGGATACACCTGTAGCAAGCACAGCAGGACACTTGCTCTATTACATTCCCTCTGTGCTGGAGTGGCTGCTATCCTTTCCTTCTCCTTGGGTACCACAAACACTTCAGTCATACCAACAAGCAGGTCTTATTGAGTATATTTTCTCTTTCTTTTAAATCATCATAGATTGCTAACATTTGTAGATATCAGCAGCAAGAACTGAATTTTATGGCCTACATGTCTTGCTCATGCTTCATAGAATTGAGACATTCCCACACAGCGAAACTGAAATGTATTTGTTTGGTACATGTAGAGACAAATCATAATGGCCTGTCACATGTAAAGCAAAAAAATAAACCCACTTCACTCTCAAGACAGCACACAAGTCAGGAAGGAGAACTTGAATCATCCTTTTTTTAATCAGAATAGAGATTGGTACTATAAACACAAAATTTCCTTCATTAACTATCTTCTCACTTTATAAACATAAATCCTTACTGATGGAGAGGATGACAAAGTATTTTCTAAGAAGATGGTGTGTAGGTGGCTAACAGGCTTCTTCAATGTCGTTGTAAGACAGACCAGCTTACAAAAATATAAAAAGTATTCCACCTGTGTGAAAACAGACATTTTCCCTGCAAGTCAAGGCACTGGGATCACACACAAGCAAATCAAATAACTGTCCAGCTTATATGAGGCATATAAGCAAACTGCAACTGGATGTGAGTAGATTAACAGGTGTCAAGGTTTAGCCTCAGCTGGCAGCCAAGCCCCTCACAGCCCTTGCTCACTCCCCCACCAGTGGGACAAGGGAGAAAATTGGAAGGATGAAAGCTAAAAAAACTCATGTGTTGAGATAAAGACAGTTTGATAGGGAAAGCAAAAGGTGTACACATAAGCAAAGCAAAACAAGGAAGTAATGCATTCCCAAGACCCTGCATAAATGGACTAGAAAAGCCTTGATCTGAGCATAAGATACAGTAAGTTGCACTTAATAGTTCTGCCCTCTGCTTCCCCTGGTGAGACTCCACCTGGAGTATGGCATCCAGCTCTGAAGTCCTCAGCGCAGGGAAGACATGGACACATTTAAGCAGGTCCAGGGGAGGGTCGCAAAGATGATCAGATGGATGGAACTTCTCTCCTATGGGGAAAGGCTGAGACAAGAGAAGGCTCCAGGGAGGCCTTAGAGGACCCTTTCAGTAACTGAAAGGAGTAAATAAGAAAGATGGGGACAAACTTTTTTAGCAGGGTCTGTGGCAATAAGGACAAGGAGCAATGGTTTTAAACTAAAAGAGGGTAGATTCAGACTAGATCTAAGGAAGATGTTTTTTTACAATGAGGGTGGTGAAACACTGTCACAGGTTGCCCAGAGAGGTTGTAAATACCCCATCCCTGGAGGAATTCAAGGTCAGATGGGACAGGGCTCTGAGCAACCTGATCGAGTTGAAGCAGCTCCTGCTCATTGCAGGGGGGTTGGACTAAGTGACCTTTAAAGATGCTTTTCAACCCAAGCTATTCTCTATGTTCTCTTACTTCTAATACTGCCTAAGTCACTAATGTATTTGGTTCACGAGCTTCTAGGGAGAGGTATATACAGATACATCATCCTCAAGTATGGTCTTCTGCTGCATTGAACATACATGAACTATGGCCTTTTCTGCATTGTTACCCTGTGGCTTGGAATCTCTTTAAAAGGTATTTATACAAAAATATTTATAAGTATTTATACAAAAAAGTATCAGGATACATAATGATGCTGCTGACATTCTTTAAATTCCTCTTGCACTCCCTACCTTTTTCAAGTTTGCAGCTGATTAGACATAGGGGATTTACTGGGTGCCATTAGTTGGGATATTTCTATCATGCATGCACTTCTCATAAAATACCTGGAATTTCCAAAATTTGTGCCACAGCATAAAATAAAAATAAAACCAGTACTCCACATTTTGCTAAAGAAGATCAGAACTCATCATCAAAAACAGTGGTGCAATCTGCTATTACCTGATTTACATATCCTGTGGTATGGGCAAGCAAAAGAAGGGCTCTTACCCCTAGCAACCTATTTCCCTGCCTAATTGCAAAGAATATACATACAGAAATAAACTGTAATCCATAGGATGACAGTAATAACACAGTTAATTGAAGATGTCCTGATTTTTCCTCTGAAGATCAAGAAGTCTCCAATCTAAACCACGAGTACTTTGGCTTTCATTCTGTTGTTAGAAATACAGCCCTCTATGGTTCAGACAATTGATCTCACTACTTGTGCAGAAAAGTGCCTGTGTACTCATTTATTTAAGAAGAAACTGGGTTTTTTTATTGAGTGACAAAGGATTTCACAGAGAAAATCATAGAATGGCTTGAGTTGGAAGGGACCTTAGAGATCATCTAGTTCCAGCACTTCACTAGGTCAGGTTGCTCAGAGCTCCATCCAACCTGGCCTTAAACACTTGCAGAGATGAGGCATCTGCAATTTCTCCGTGCAACCTGTGCCAGTGTCTCATCACCCTCACAGTAAGGAATTCCTTCCAAATATCTAATCTAAACCTACTCTCTTTAAGTTTGAAGCCATTGCCCCTTGTCCTGTCACTACATGCTCTTCTAAACAGACTCTCCTCATCTTTCGTGTAGGCCTCCTTCAGGTACTGGAAGGCTACAATCAGATCATCCCTAAGCCTTCTCTTCTCCAGGCTGAACAATTGCAATTCCCACAGCCTCTCCTCATAGGAGAGGTTCTCTATCCTTGTAATCATCTTTGTGGCTCTCGTCTGCACTCACCCCAAGTCCACATCCTTCTTATGCTGGGGACCCCAGAGCTGGATGCATTGCTACAGGTGGGGTCTCACCAGAGCGGAGCAGAGGGGCAGAATCCCCTCCCTCACCCCGCTGCCCACACTGTTTTGGATGCAGCCCAGGACATGTTTGGCTTTCTGGGCTACAAGTGCACATTGCCAGGTCATGTCCACCCTCTCACCAATCAGCACCCTCAAGTCCTTCTTCGTAGAGCATCGAAGTTAAAAGCTTCAAAAAACAAGGCAAAAAATCATTTTAGTACTACTTAAACCTTGATTATAACATATTTCTAATTCTCTAGTGAAGTTCAAATTAGACATGGGAAACAGCTTTTGGCTTGGGAAACTGCCTTTCTTTTCTTCTTAAATCAGCCTAATGCAGTGCAATCTCCTTGATTTTTGTCTGTTGATAGCTTCTTTTTGCAGCACTGAGGACAAAGCACTGCAAAAAAATAGCACTGGGAAGCAAGTAAACCTAAGAGCCTCAAAGGTCTGGAAAAGAGGAGATGCAGCATTGCAGAAAGAAGACAGAAAATGGTCAGGTCTGGGGCTGGAGAGAGGGAAATGAAAGCGAGTGATGAGCCAAGCCGGATACTGCAGCTCAGTCTCGCCTGGGGCTGTCAGCTTGCTCAGAAACATGTTTTGGGGGTTGAGAGGACATGACTCTGCCACTGGCACAGACTGCGAGCAGCTGTTTGGACAGGCCCTTCAAAGAGGGCACAGGGGGACAGCAGTGCCCAAGGTGAGCCAGTCTAGGGAAGGACTGGGTTTGCAGAGCACCAGCAGCCTTGACAGCAGTGCAGCAAGACACTGAGATTACACAAGCAATTTTCTTTTCCTGTTTTTAGGGAGGCTGATAATCTTATGACAGAAGGGTAGATTAACAGAAGAGTGGAGAAGGGAAATGTGAGAGGTTTTAGAGAGATTTATTTTTAAAAAGCAATGCAATATCCAAGAGGAAATGTCAAGGAAGGAGCTGGGTATACAAGACCGGAGGGGAAATCTGTGAATGATTTGCAAGTCTAGTTACTAAAAATAACATGGATTAAGCCTTTTGACTGGGGAGGTGAGGGGGAGAAGAGGGAAGCCAAGCCTAGTGCTGTGGGCTGCAAGTCAGGCGGCAGCAGTGCCAGAGGGAGGGTTTCTCTGTGGACACCTTCCTGCCACCTGGCAGCACAGCTCAGGGGCACTTCAGATGAGAAGTACTGCCAAATGTGCTCGCCTGCACATGGGGTTTTAAACAAAGAACCAGTTTGTGTTGTGTCATGAAGCCATTACAAGTCATGTGTACCAAAATAAAATGGAAAAAAAAAAGAAGAAAAGGAAACACAATACTTGCCCATGTAAAATAGCAAAGCACTGAGTCAGCAGAGAGCTCCTCCACCCCATGCCCTGCTCTGGTCCTGTCAATGTGTCCTCCGAGTCCCACAAAAGGAATAAGACACTGTCCACCTTTAAAAGACATCTTATTCTTCTTTAGGAACACATTCTTCCTTAAGGGTATTTGTGATCTCATCAAACTGTGGAGCAGAAAAAGGCAATGTGGGGCCCACTCCCACACTCTCTGGGATTACAAATATCAGACACGGTTAGATCATAATGAGTGGAGGGTCTGTATTCTGCTGCCCTGCTCTTTGGATTAGAAAAAACAAATCTGTTAGGCTATTCTGAGAGCTGATGAGTCAGAAAATGCAGCAGGCACACTTCTGTCTCCCTATTGAAAATTTATACCTTAAAAAAATGACAGTAAGGACAAGATGCCCCTTACTTCATTTGGGAAGGATTTCAGCACTTCACCATGTCAAACATGTTAGATATTTGACGAAAACCCAATAACACACAACAGCTACTATTGCCAGGTTTTAAAGATTTTAATAGATAATCAAAGCTCATATTTTTTCTCGAATTTTCTGGGTAAATTAAAGCTTGCAGAGAAGCAGCAGTCCGCAAGACAGGGGGCAAAATTGCTGTGGAGGGCTGTATATCTAAATTTACCACCAGATTAGCAACTATTTATGTTTGCAGTCACCCCTCTGCTATGTCAACACAGTATGAAAATTGAAGATTTAAGTACTTGCCAAATATGCATTCAACCAAATGTTAAAATGAAGGAATAAATGCATTTGTAGTGTAACAGCATATGCAGATATTTCATACCAAGTAGATTTAATAGAATTGCAAACATGAAGGTCAGAATAAAATACTCAGCTTTGGGAAAGTGAAAAGAATGTAAGAACAAGAAGTTAATATCAGGCATATTTGATTAAATAAAAAAACCAGCAACCGTAAAATTAGTCATTTAATTATGTTTCACAATGTATCTCCTAGACAGCAAACAACTATGCCACCACAAGAAATTCAGAAAAATGTTTAACAAAATATTTTGCAAGCATGTAAAAATTGCATTATATGACTTCAATTAAACTAGCAGAAAAGGAATTTCTCCAGTGATCATATTTTTAATAAAACATATCTTTAGTCCTCATATATTAGCCAGTGAATTTGGACTGGAGAAATGTAACTCCATACAAAGACTACAGTGAACTGTATAAAAATCTGTCTAATGGTTTTCCAGTCGCATTAGTCATGGGTATAATGCAGATGAGAGTTACAATTTCAATTTTAAGTAAGTTTTAAGGGGGAAAACTGTCTAATCAACTCCTTATGAGTTACATAAATAGTAACTCAGTACCTTAAAATTCTTACAGGCATTGTTTTAAAAACATATCTGTAGTTTTCTGTGTCTTTTTCCTACGAAAAAGAAATTTGGTTGAGCCAGATCCATGTCTACATCTATAGGAAAGGTGACTTATGAAACCCCAGTTCAGCTTAATTCTGGCAAAGAGACAAAGAGGGGAAATAGCACCTATCATCTATCACCATACATTTCTCCCTTTTTCATGTTTCATCATCATCTAGGAATGCAGGAAAGCTGTGTAAAATGTGTGCTGACTGGGATTAGATTTTGTCAACAATCATTCTTCCTTCATCAAGCTACTCTAGCAGCAATGGCATCACCATCCTACCCTGGGTGTGAAAGAGGAAAATGTCCCCTGTTCACCTACTTGACTGCTGGTATTCACTGGCTCTGGCAGCTCCCCATAGCAAGCATTTTCTAACATGAAAGAATAGGACTCTTAGAAGCACTTTGAGGCACAGTCCAAGCAGGAGACTTCCTGGTCCAAGGCAGCATGCAGACATGACCAGTATGGGCTCAGTGCACAACACAACAGCACAAGCAGGGAACTGTTTACTCTGTATCACAACCCACCACTACAGTGGTCCTTGGAGTGTAGCCTTTCCTGGAGTCTGTACTGACTGCTTCAGTAGAAGCAGGGGTTCAGATAGCATTAACTGGCTACACCTTACACTGGCTGCAGTTCAAGCAATTGAAGGGAAAAATGACAAGTTTGTCATTTGACAAATTCACAGCTTAGCCATTGACTTCTGAAGATGTCCCCAGATTGAGCAGTAGCTTGTGGATAGGTATGCACCTCTGGGCTTGGAAGGGCAGCAAGAGGTGACTAGCAATGAAGCAAGAGAGACCCAAACACACCCAGGAAAAGGTAGAAAACACATTTCTGAACAAGGAAAGAGAGCTTGTGGGTAAATGTTGCTGAAAGAAACTTGGGATGTGAACAAAGAACCTGTTGACCATTTGACTCCTCCTGTGCTAGCAGAGATGAGACTCTGAAAACAAACTAGACTGTAGAGTCAAGTAATAGACCCCATCAGTTTCTATTCTCAACAGGAAAAAAATTTTATTCCAGATGTTTTAATTAAAAAGAGTGATAACAGTTATCACTTCTAAATTTTTTCAGAAGAAAGCAGTGAAATTCATCCATCAAAATCAACTGGATTTCTAACTTCAATAGGCTCCCTAGTACTTTTAAGAGACTTAAAATACTATGTTTGGAAACCTGACACTGCCATACACCTGCCTCCTAAACACCTTTCTCTATTATTGTCATTATTCAGTTCCTTCAAGCTCCCTTTAGGGATGAAAATCCCACATTTTCAGCACTAGAGTGTTATCGGTTTTGTGCCGATACAAATTTCTTTTGTTTTGAGAGTCTGTTTTACTCAGAGTTTGAATTAGGAAGCAGGAGACGATGGTATTTCTTTGGTCTCAGATTGTTTTTATTTTCTTATCATTAACACAGCTGCATGGGACGTGCTTCTTAGTTAGCAAAGTGAAAAAATGGCTAAAATGGCTCCGGAGTGCTACTTCCAAGGTCTTTTATACCCTAATCTACCCAATTATAAATTGCTAAGTAGTATGTTTTTACTTAAAATCCAATGAATATCTATCCATGGTCCGCACTGCAGATTTCTTGAACCAATACCACAAAACACAGGTTGCTGAAGAAGAAAGAAGTACAAACCCACACCCCAAATCCTCCATCGTGTTACATATCCCTAAACCTAAGTTCAATATCTCTACATATTTCACCCAGTGATATAACTTTTAATTACACAGCAACAATCTCAGCAGTATCACACAGTCTAGGAAGTTTTTCCCAAGGCCTAAGATCAAATGGAATGTGCTTTTGAGGATCATTGCTTATCAGAGTAGAAAGAGTGAAATTCTCAGAATTCAGGGTTTCAACAGAGTGTGAGGTGGCTTTGGCAGGGCAGGAGGAGGGCAGAACACCTCAGCTGGGAAATGCCCCTCAGCCAAGCAACGTAGGAGCACAGCTGGATTAGGAGCAAAGAGGCGGGACTGGCTAAAGCTCTGAAACCATTGGATACACACTAGCTGCTTCTTGCTCAAATACACTGTACACAAGTGTGGCTCCAGAGCAAGAAGAGCTACAGGCTTGAAATGTTGGGAAAGAGGCACAGATTCACAGAAACTGACAACCAACATCCAAAGCTGGATCAAGTCCAGCAAACTGTCCAACCAAAGACAAAATATGGCAGCAAAATAAATTTTGTGGGATTTTATGGTGATGTTCTATGTGTAGCTGCTTAGTTAGTTTTTCATCTCACCTGGAAAAGCAGCTTCTTTTGTAAACCTTGTGTGAGAGAAGAACGTGAGAAGCTGTGTTTCAAATGACACCAGAGTACTAAACGGACCAACATGAAAATGCTGAGGCAAATGGCACTGGCCAGCCCCAGAGATGTTCTTTTTTGCACGTAAACTAGCAAACACAAAATTTTAGAATTATAAATGCAACCTGAAAACAAGTTGGGTTTGAGATTTCTAGACTGTAATTAGCAACACAGCTGTTCTGTAAAACTAGAAAACTGCAATTTGCTTGAGTGCTGTCTCTCCTACAGCTTCCAAAGGCCCTCATCACACCACATTACAGCTCATGCAACACCCCATGGATTCCCTCAGCTTAAAGATGGGAACCCATTAGCCTTTCCTCTCTAAATCACCTCCAGTGTCTTCCCATCATCTCTTAATTACCCCAAATAACACTCTCAATACTGCCATAGAGACATTTGCTATCACGCAGAGTTTGCATACAGATTAAAAGGAAAGAGACTGGTGATTACCACAAAGCTACACATGTTCTGGTAACCAGGTGTTTCCCACCCTAAGAAAAAGATAAAAGTGCCTTCTTCCTGCCTCTCCTCAGGTGGGACACAAATGCACTTGCCCATCTCTCCCCAGTCACCCATTTGACAAGAGTATATCAGAACTTCCTATTCTAAATATTTTTATGCCCCTATCAAATTTAGTTAAAACAGATCAAAAGACTAAAACCTGCAGAGGGCTGGGCAGGGCAGCAGCTGCCAGACATTGCGGAAGGCGAACTGCACATTGCACAAGCTTACTGACGTGGACACGCTACCTGCAGTTATGAAGGGTAATTTTTTAGGCAACAGAAATCCTCAGCTAATCGCAACAGCCTTGGCTTCCCTGAAGGAAGGAGAGTTTACCAGTTCAGACCAGTTCACAAACTGCCTCAGCAACTCCAAAAACATTTTTATTCCCAGTAAAAGGAATAAGGAGTAATAAACAACTGAAATGTTCATGTTTCTTCACATAAACAACTTCTGTGGAAACATTTCCAGTTCTTCCTTTTTTAAGCACATCTGCCATGAAGCAGCTTGCCACAGATCTTGCCTATCAGTGGTATTTATAAGCTTCAAGAATTTAATAAATGTTTTTCTTTCCTTTGTGCTTCATTAAACTTAATTATTATCTGTGACAAAAGACCCCTTTGAACGCCAATAGTCAGTATGGCCATTAGTGAATTTTTCTGAGATTAGCTACCCGCAAAGCAAGCAGCCCTGAGGTTGATACAGAGAACTTGATATGGATGCACTAAGGAAAATGCTTCTTTTTGCTCCAGTCAGGAGATGCCCACAACCAGTGTGGGTACCAACAGGTGCACAAGCCGGTGCTGACATTTAACTATAGGTTGCTGAAGGGGATGTTTTGAGAGTGAAATTGCACCTGCACAGAAAACAAAGCAAGATTCATCTTGTTGAAATGTAATCTAGAAGTCGACATTTGCTCTGAATTTGCTGCCTGTGCTTCCTCCCTGAAGAAGGAGAAGAGGGAATGGCACCACCAGCAGGTATCCCCTTTCCATCATCCCCACTGTGGAAGATGAGCAGAGAGATATTACATCTATCAGACTGAAACTTTCCACTGAATGGTTATAGAGCTAACTGAATGGTTATAGCTTTAAACAGTGCTCAAAAACTACAGCAGCTCACAATCAGCCCTATGTTTTTAAGGTACTACTCTTTTGAAACGCATACCTGGGATTTTACATCAATTAAATACTTTTATTCCACTCTCTGGTAATATAAAGCAAAATGGTTTCTGTTCAGTCTGACCTTCATGTAGCTGCCTTTCTCTCAAAAGGAAACAACATTCATGTGAAGTCAAAATGTAAATGGAAAAAAAAATGCTACCAAATGTTTGATGTTTTGAAGACTATGTAAAAGTACTTCAGATTGTGCTACTGGTACATGTCCTTATAGGGAACGTGTAACTATTATGGTGTCTAAAAAGCTAAAAAACCCAAAAGCAAAACAAAAAGAAAAAAAAATGATACAGAAATTGCCACCTCAATTAAAAAAATAAAAGCTGACACTGAAGATTCAGGAAATATGAGAAGGTATAAAGGCTAACACATTAAGTAACTGATCTACTTAGAAATAAAAGCAAAAACTATTAAAAATTTTACTTGAGGCAAGAAAACAAACTGTATTGCTTAAAATAAAATCTTACCCTCTTAAGCCATTATTTTAATGATTTTTAAATTAATTTCATGTATTTGGTCCTAAGCCAATAGTTATTAAATGGTTTTGGGAGGAGGTTATGTTGAAAGTATGGAATTGCATTCAAACTATAATAATTTTTCAAGTATTACATGAAATTGTCAGAATCCAAATTAAGAGATATAATTTGTGTCTCGTCCATAAGCCATGTCCAAGGGTCACAGTGATACCATGATGAAATGCTATTAGACCATCACTGAAAAAACCTCCTTCAATAGTGTAGTAGTATTTTGCTTTCATTAACCCAAAGGACCATGACAGAAGTACTGCCATTATTTCTTACTACACAATATAAATTTCATATTCTAGAAATCATATTTCAGAATGCTCATTTCAGCTTGAGGATCAGATCACCACAGCTCTCAGATCAGTTATACTCTGGTAAATGTAGATAGAGTTTTTATGGCTACACAATGCACCACAGCTTTAAGACTCCCTGGACAAAGTAAAAAATTTCTACACATGCATGGAGCCAATTGAGTTGGCTTATCTTCATTTCAAATGTATTTGGTGGACTAGTCTGAGACTAAATTTATCAGGGTCCAAAATGATATTGAACAAAGTCTCCATATTTCAAAACACAATGCTCATTCAAAACACAATCTATGGAATTGATTTATTGATTTTAAATAAAAGTCATTAATTTGTTTCTCACACAATCTCCACATCTTTTTATTTTGCTGTCCTTTTTTTTTTTTTTTTGGTCAGATTTTATATGCATAAGATACAAAATCTGCATTAACCAATCTGCTATGGAGGCCAGTTTGTGAAAGGCCCTATGCCCCTTGGTTACCTACAGATATGAAGACCCAGAAGTCCTCTCCCAGCCTTATGTTCCTGCAGAACACTGGTACAACAAGAAGACCAGAACACAACAGCTGCCCAGAACAGAGGGCATCAGCAGAGGCTCCAGCACTTCCCAGCTGAGAGAACAGCATTTCACCACAGGTCGCACAGCAAACACACAGGCTACTACCAGAGGAAATCAAATATTTGAACAAGAAGAAAGTGATGCATTTCAGTCATGCGTGAAGGAAAACCCAGTGAATAAGAATTATACAATGCCACCATGAACTTGCCCTTAAGAAACACAGAACAGTTTATTCTGAATGGAATAGAGTACAAAACACAGCAGAATAACTTTTTTTTCCTTGAAGGTGGAGGAAACACAGAGAATTTTCCAAGCATCATAAAAAAAAGATTAAAAAACACTAAAAGAAGGAGTAGACCTGGATTCTCTGTAGAAAAATCCTATTTAATTTGCTTTTAAAAGACCAAAAATTTAAACAGACACACTTTGTTTTAGTTACAGACTGATAATCCAATCATTCCAAGGCTGGGAAAAGGAGAGATTAGAGGTTCAAACAATGCAAAACAAAGGAATAGGAACTTACAGGGATGTCTGATGTTCATGACTGCAGTATGCAAGCAGCTAATCACATAACAGAGCTTGTCTACAAAGAGCTCTTCAAGAAAGACTGAGATTGTTGAAGTGCACAAATCCTTCCATTGGGAAGCAGCGAAAGATGTTTTATTATTTAAAGGCTGCCAGGGCTAAGAGCAGGAGCAGCAGCTGATTTTAGTTTCTAACGAATACATTGGGCATTCCTCTTGACCACAGGTTACATTTGTGGAAAAAGGGAATAAGGAGGAAAAATAGATTCCATTTGATGAAGGGGGAAAAGCATCCTTGGATATCAACTCAGCAATCTAAAAAGTCTGTTTTGGACTAGTTTTGAGGTGTATTGTAACAAAATGAATATTTGTGCTCAGAGACATGGATAAAATATAAAATCCAGTTTAGACATCATACAAAATGTACTAGAAATGTAATGCATTAAAAATATTTTTAAATTAAAGATTTACCCAGATCCTTAATGAGTGATAATGCTTCCCACGATATAAAAGCTCCACCACCATCATCCATAGCTCCCTGCCCAACGTCCCAGCTGTCCAGATGTCCACTGACCAATACAACCTAGAAAAGCAGTTATGAGAAAACATATCTACATGAAAACACTGAATCAGAAAATTCTGTTTAGCATTTAAGCATTTTAATGATTCTGTCATAAAGCTGGCATTTTAGTTTAGAACGGGAGGAAAGAAATTCAAATAAAACTAAAACATTGTTCTCTAGTTGCTGAATATTACTCTGGGATTCTACTACTTAAAACCACTGCCTAAGTGAAACTAGATAAGCTGTGAGAAATGTTGAAATGAAAGGTCTTATCTTGTACATTATGAAAGTGCATACTTTCCGGAGATGCAGGACTACTACACTGCTGACTGGTGAAATTTTCTTTCATATTCCATCTGTTTAAGCCCTTAGGCATGAAATTTGATTCATCCTATTTTTGGGTACATAAGGAAAAAATATGAACTTAGACTGAAGCATTCCCAGAGGTTTCTGTTTTATTATATATCTATGGTACTTGTCACAGAGGACCTCTAATTTATTACTAGATCCCCTGTGTGCTACAACAATGACAAGATACTTTATAGTTCCATTAGTCATAAGGATATTTTAAAACATGGTAGCAAGTCCCAGATGGGTTTTCCACAACGAAAGTTTTGTGACTGCAGTAGAAAATAGTAGTATGGGCATCTCCAGAAACATCCACTTTCAGATCTGAACCCTTCAAATGTTGACAAGCAGCATCAGACCAATACCACAAGTGTGACAGTTCCCCAACTGGGCCTTACGCTGAAGGGCTGATAGATCTATGATTACAGTGGAAAGGTCAAGGAGGGACAAAAACTCTGAGCCAAGCAGGCAGTGTGGTAAAATGGTGCAACAGCACAAAACCAAGAGCAGGACGCGTTCAACCTATGGTAACTCAGCACTAAGGAAATACTGAAGGAGACCCTGGAGCATCCACCTGTGCTCTGCTCAGAACTGGCCGTACACAAAGGGATGCTTCCCACTCTCTGGTTAGCTGACGTCAAACAAGTCTCAGAGTTGTGGGATCCAGAAAAATGTAAAATATATTCATTCTTTCTGCCACTGTCTTCTCCCTAAGAGATAAAGATCTCCTGGCATATTATCTCATCTTCCATTCACCACAGGACAACTAGTCTAGCACTGAAAATAAGAACATAATCCGTTTTTCCTGTTGTAACTCCTGGAAGGCAAGAGTCTATGCTGTAAAGCATGCAGTGAACATTGCAAGGAAGTAACTTGGAACCCAAACATGAAGATCTCTCTTTTCTTCTTCATGTGAGATAAATCTGTTTTCACTGGATATTAAAATTAATGGACTAACTATCACAGCAAGATAGAAAGTATCAAGTACTCATCACACAACAGTGTTTTTTCATCTAACCGAACACAAACTCAGGTAACGTAACTGAAACATCCATAGTATTAAACAAGGGCCATGAGAAAGTACTAATCATACCCATTGAACTACCATGGGTCCAACCAGAATGCACCAAACCCCTTTAAATTTAAAAAATAGACTGTGAGATGTTTATAAATGTGTGTGTTATAAAAAACAGAACAGTCATGCCTCAGAAGGCGAAAAAGCTTGTGATCAAAATCTGAAGAGCAGCTTACTCTTTCCTTCTCACATGTCTCAACTCTCTTTTCTGGTTATCCAGCCTTAACATGTGTTTGCTTTCCATCACAGACTCATTTTCTTGGCAGATAACAGACATGCTTCAATCTTTATTCCAAAACCTCCCCTCCTTCAACAGCACTTAAATTTGGATGGCCGGCCCCTCTGTAAAAGCCTCAGAATTTCTCAGGGGTATTCCTGTGATTTCATGTCATGATCCTCTAAAGGCCAACACAGAAGATTGCAAACAGCACATTTTTTAGGGACACTGCCCTGCAGTAGAAGTACATAATTTGCAGCAGCCCTCTGCTACAACAGCAACACAGCTTGAAACCAGATCACCTGAGAAAAGCAATGCCCGCTTTGGAGGTAGAAATGTTTCTGAAACGAGAGCAGAGAACAGAAATGCTCACTGGGGTACTTGCTGCTCTTTTTGCTTTCTTCTAAGGGAAGATTATGCACACACGCACACACACGTGCACACCTGCAGGTGGTGAGGGCAATGCATGAATGAATTCTGCTTTGTGTTCATTCCTGAACGTGCGGCCCCACTGCAACCTGCCTATGCAGCAGAGAGCTCAAACACCACCACACTTTGCAGCCAACTGATGCAGACTCAATACAGTTCCACTCAATAAGGAATTCACAAATAATAGTATTTTTTTTAAAAGAACAGAAAAGGCTCTGAGTGAAAACCCAATTGTCTGTGGTATAAAGGATGTCTATTCCACAGCTTCAAAATCGCCATGTGGTTTCTTTGTTCTTAAAGCAAAAATTGATTTAAAGAAAATAACTATTTTGTCTCCTGGGAAACAGAGCTTCAAGATGAAGTGAATTCTTTAGAATATGTTTGTAAATTCATTGAGAGAGAATCAAGTTTACAATGGAAGTGATGCCTTGTCTTTAGCAGTGAAAGAATACATCAGTAACACTGTTCCCTGCCAGCAATCTCAACAGTGTCAGAGAGGGAATTACTCCTCATTTCTGTGGAACAACACATATTGCAACAGCAGGAAATTCTGAATCAGAAGAAGGTAGTGTAATCTTGTTTGGGGTTACAGACTCCAATTGTAAAGCATCTCCACCAACTCCAGAACATTACACCAAAACAGATCAAGGTTCAAGTGGATTGAGAAAATCAGTTAATTTTATGGATGAACTTCGACTTAAATTTACTGAAGCTGTTGCCATGAGCAATTACATAAATACAACCATTGTACTTCCATGTGAAAGTTTCTTCAGAACAGTTGTGTTTTCAAACTATCATGTTTTTGTAGCAGCTGCTAAAATGAAAGTTTCACTGATCACGCTGATAGCCACAGACATTCTTAAAATAAGACACAGCTATAAAATAACAAAACTCACTGTGTTTATCTTGGTCTTTAAGTAGACAGAATGTGTCTGAGCAATGAATGGAAATATTTCTGAAATTCAGTCTAAACCACTATATTATTTAAAGAAATATTATAAAATAATAGTATTATAATACTCTGTATAGGTGGGCCAATAACAAAGGCAGTTAAAGCTATCAAGGATGTATGATTATTGCATTTTCCACATTGCTTTCAAATCTATTATGTGATTCTCAGCTCCAAATCTACACAGAAACTAATAACTTATATTTGCACAAAACAACTCTATAGAAGTGCCAGAAGAACATAAGCACTACAAAGCAATACTTGTAAGTATCTGTAAGTATAAGTATTTGTTTTACATATGCAGAGAAACCACAAACAACTGTACAGGACAGTACAAATATAGCAATACATATTTGCCAAATTGATCAAAAACAAATTTAGGATAAGAGAGCTTGCGTGCAACATGACAAGATATATCTTTCTTATTCTATTTCCTTCTGCATCAGCATGATGATCTCTATTGGATGCCTTTAGGTCATGTGCAGCATTTCAATCAAGCATATTGAAATATTCTGAAAACAAAATTATGTTTAATATTCTAACCCCAAGAAAATTAGGAAGAGGAACCACATTTTCGCATACATGTGCCTGTGTCATGGAGTTAACCTTTTCCAAGCAGGCTGTCTTATGACACTAAAAAATAATCTCCCATCCCATATGTAGTCACACAGGTCAATTGCTTTTGTCATGCAACAACTTCATAAAATGCAGGTGAACTACTTTCTGCTTGATTAAAAGGAATTTTAAGAAATGTGTATCCCACTTTTAGTTAAACTCAAGGCAAAGGTTTCTTTCTATCTAACCTTAGAGATCATAAATATTAAACATTAGGAAAGAACTGTAAGCAACATTTTCAATCACTTCACTTAATCTAGAATAACATTTGTATTAAGTTGTGAAAACTGCCATGCAGAGTTATTTCATGTCCCTGAGACAGATGTATATCAGGTAATGCAAGAGTGATGGAAGACTAATGAAGCCATCATCCATCTTTGCCTTCATGGATGAAGAAGGCTTCATGGATGGAAGTTTGGGTAGGATCTTTATTGATGGGAATCTGCCTATCAACACACTTCTCTTAGAAAAGCATACTAATAACTTTCATTATTCGAAACACTGAAAAGCATGTTTCTTTACATCTTCCCCCAGCAGACAGTGAAGATAAGGAGCACCTTAACTTGCAAGAGGACGAAAAACTTAAACAAGCATCACATACACAAAGAATCACAGAATCACAGAATCATGGAATCACAGAATCAATTAGTTTGGAAAAGACCTTTGAGATCAAGTCCAAACTATGACCAAACTTCACCTTGTCAACTAGACCATGGCACTATATGCCACATCCAGTCTTTTCTTAAGCACCTCCAGGGCCAGTGCCTCCACCACCTCCCTGGACAGCCCATTCCAGTGCCCAGTCAGCCCTTCTGTGAAGAGCTTCCTAACATCCAACCTAAACATCCCCTGGTGCAGCTTAAGACTGTGTCCTCTTGTCCTGTCACTGGTTGCCTGGGAGAAGAGACAGATCCTCACCTGGCTACAATCTCCTTTCAGGCAGTTGTAGAGAGTGATAAGGCCTCCCTTGAGCCTCCCTTTCTCCAGGATAAACAACCCCAGGTCCCTCAGCTGCTCCTCATGGAACTTGTGCTCCAGACCCTTCACCAGCCTTGTTGCTCTTCTCTGGACACGCTCCAGCATCTTGACATCCCTCCTAAATTGAGGGGCCCAGAACTGGACACAGCACTCAAGGTGTGGCCTCACCAGTGCCGAGTACAGTGGAAGAATTGCTGCCCTGGTCCTGCTGGCCACACTATTGCTGATACAGGCCAGGATGTCACTGGCCTTCTTGGCCACCTGAGCACACACTGGCTCATGTTCAGCCTGTTGTCAATCAGTACCCCCAGGTTCCTTCCTGTCTGGCCACTGTCCAGCCACTCTGTCCCCAGCCTGTAGTGCTGCATGGGGTAAGATCAAGAACTAAACAGGATATTAGAACCAGATTAAGCATCTTTAGTCACGACACATTCAAACTCCAAGCATCTGTATGCCAAAACATCAAGCTTAAACAGTGACGTCCTTTAGACTGTAACTCAAGTTCTTTTCAACTCTTCATGCACATTTTCAGTCCAATAATGCTAGAAGTTAGTTGTTTCCTCAGGCAACACAGGTTAACAGTGTTCCCATCCAGTTCACTACTACCTGGAAACTCATGAAAAGCATTTCTATTCAAATTTCTGTGGTTCACTTTCTCCAGTTTGCTTCTAAGTAAGTTCATCTGAAACTCTAAGTACCACAACAAGGTCTTATATTATTTAACTGGATATTTTCCTTGCATGAACCCCTTGCCAGTGCAGTGTTATTTGTGCAATATTTACCTTACATGTGTAAACAGCATAAAAAGTTGATTTGTGTTTGGACCAAAATCAGAGGAAAACAGAAGTCAGATAAGAATTAGGATCCCCTATTCAATCCAATTAAAAAATTCCCTATAATTTCTCTCCTTCCTTGGATACTCATTACTCTTTTTATTCTCACAAACACTCACTTCACAATATTCTATTCTCTCCAGTCCTAACAAAATTTATAGCACTAAATGAACCATGACTAAAAAACTTAATCCCAGCTTCTCAGACAGAGGAACGCAGCACCAACTTCAGGCCTGTTCTCCTAAGCATAAGGGAGTACATTTTTAGTAATTTACAATTTGGATAGCATTACAGCTATGAACAGCCAGATGGCTTCAGTTTATAAGGACTTAAAGATTTTCTTCATTTCACTGTGTTAACAGCATGAGAATAAAGGAAAAAAAGAAAGGCAGCATATCATATACCTAACTAGTGGGCAAATAAAACAGCTGGCAGGACTAAATTTAAGCCCATCATGCCTAACTTGCTTTCAAAACGATGATTAAATAAAGTCTTTATATACACAGATTTGCAAATATAGAGTAGTAAATATGGCATGGCAGTTTTATGATGTATTAGCATTGTCCACAGTAGCAGCTTGCAAATATATTTGGGAAAATGGCAACACCAAGCAACATGCATTTCTACTCCTCACCTGCATAGCAAAGGTGGCACAGGTATTCAAAGCATCCTTCCTTAAAGCACTTCTTAATCTGCAGACTATATTTCCTTTCCCTCTTCTTAGGAAAAAACTTCTGTCATCTGAATAAAGTGTTGGTGTGCAATTGGCTTTTTTTGCCTTGACTCATTCTCTTCCTACTCCACCTCAAACCTTTCTCTCTTCAAGTCACACAGCAAAACAAATGCAAATTGTGAGTTATCAGCTCTTCCTAGTTGATACTTCATGTCCAGGCAGAATGTCATTCCTGTATGCAAACCAACATTCCTCAAGTTTTAAAATATTTATAATAGTTATTTAATTTGTATTCTGCAGCCAGATTCTGTAAAACAGTCCCTTGGCTTCTCCATCAAAGGCCTTACGAAACCTAAACAATCTGAACTTGTAATCCTGCGTGCTGTAGCACCACACTGACTGCAGCAAACACATCACATATCATCCTCCTTCATGGAATCCAACCCAGCTCTTCCAACAGCAGGATAAATACTTGAAGAAAACTACTCAAGCACTGCATTATAAAGATAACTATTTAAACAGTTCTTGCTGGGACACTGTGTTTTGTATACACTACCATTATTCAAGCTCAGCACTTCAACATTTGAGGAAGACAAGATGACAAAGCTGAGTGCTCATCAGCAACACAGAGTACTGAGCACTGTCATGTAGTACTGTATGGCATGGGATTAGAGTTAGACTAACATGCAAGGTAAGATATATACATATAATGTATATATTCGAATGTAAACTCTCCTGTATTTTAAGGTGTGTGGGGCATTGCTACCAGAAGAAAAATACTTTGTCCAGTAATGTTTAAACACAAGCCTACTCTATTGTGTGTAATTTTATCAACTTCAACAGCTAAATTCAAGCACAGAACTGTATCAGAGATACTCAGTTGTAAAAACAACTTACTTGGTTAAAACTCTTTTTGACAGTCTACTCTGGCCATTCCCCAAATATTTGTTTTGGGCTACAAATATGTTAAAAAAGATTTGTGTGGTTTTTTACTTGTCTTAGAAAACACTAACTGCCCCCAGTTAAACTGCAATTGGATTAAATCATGCCCTACATGTAAATCAGGAACATTACCACATTTAGTGGATTTTATTTTGTATATATAAGGATATTTCTTCAAATTAGTTTTCAGCTTTGGTGTCCAAATAATATGACTTCACTGTACAGCTCCTTTTATTAGATTTTACGCACATTAGGAATGGTTCTTAAATAATCAGTCTAGCTGTCTCAACTAATTTACAGTCCTAAAGATATAGTGAAGTTCAGAAAGAAAAAAAATTATTAAAACAACAACTGTCTTTTCTACTTAATATGCAGCGTAGTAAGCCTTAACTTCCAGGCTTCTGATTAAATGATAGATCTGCACATGAAACAGAAGTGACTCACTTAGTCACACAAGAATCCAACCCTATTATTGCTAAAAAGCTGATTAACCTTCAAAGAGCCCCTGTGTCACAACATACAGTCAACTCTTTAAAGCTGAATCTCTACTTTGTAGAAGTGATTGAAACTAAAGTGTTCTTGGAAAGAACTACTGCAATCAAACCTCCCTGTTTGAAGTGAATCTCAAAATCACTGAGTAGTTAATAGCATGAGCTGATATAATTTATAGCATGTATGACAGTGAAGGAGAAAATTAGTCTGAAAATAAATTATTACTGATAAGGGAATTGTAGTAAAGGTAACAAGACAGAAACTGTATGAGCATTCAAAAGATAACCAAGTGTAGTGGTTTCAATTTGAAATATGGATTCTTTTGTGTGAGGTAAAAATTAGGAGAAAACAAAGCAGGCACAAAACTTACAGACTATAAGAAGTTTACTAACAGACTTAAGAAGAAAAACAAGGACAAAAAACTGCTGTGGTGTGACACATCTCTTCCATGAAAACTCACAGTTTTGTTAAGCTGCAAGACATGGACCATTACATGGGGTTATTAATTTTTTAAGGATGAGTTATTTTGGCTTGAACGCAAAAGTTTTTTTCGCCCCTAGTCTTTAAAAAAACCCCTCTTTCTCTCGGCTTTTAAAGAAACTAGCATAGGCACTTTTCTCTACGTTCGCAAGCCACACGTGAACTGTCCGTGCCCCCATGTACTTTAAATGGATTAAAGAGACAGTTATGATATTACAGTCTTTACCACGGCATTGCAAGAAGCATTTTAAGCTGCGCGCGGGAAGCGCGGCACCGCCCTCTGCTCTCTTCTGAAGCCATCTTTAGAGGCTCTGGAGCTTCGTCCCACGTGATCAGCTTTTTACTTCTCTCTCTGCCTCTGAAGTTGCTGTTACCGTTCAGAGTCCACAGTGAGGAGAGCCCCCTGCTCTCCCTGCGCCGCTCACTGCACGGTATTCGCTTCAGTTCGGCGTGAAGTGTGCTGGCTGTAGGCTTAAAGCTCCCGCCGGCTTCTTCAGAAAACTGCGCCGGACGGCTCCATAGTTCCCCCTCCCAGCGACCCAGGGTCCGTGCTGCGGCATTGGGAGTGGGGGGGCAGGAGGGAGCAGGGGCGCCCGGCCCGGCCCAGCAGGGCCCTGGGCTCTGAGGGCCGCCCTCTGTCCTGTCCCGGCTGGAATGGAAAAACCCCACCAAAATCTTGCCTTTCCACGCGGTTTAAATATGTGAAATTGAGAGAAGCGTAATTGGTTTAACAGGCTGTCTGTCAATTCAGGTCATATTGAAATGACTACCATTTTCATATTAAATGCTGGATTTTAAGACTTAGCATCTCCATATTTAAGTTCTCCAGCATCTTTTATTTCCTATTTCCTGAGCTATAACATTTCACAAATAATACCACTCTTCATAATATTTTATTTTGAAAATAAGGAATTTAGTTTACATATTTCAACCCACTTCTAGAGGTTTTAAGAGGAAAAATCGTAACAGTAACTGCCTTTAAACAAAACTAGGTGTCACTGAAATATCACTTACCCTTGCATAAAGAAGATGATGTAGCTGCTTTTTTTCTAGTTCAAAGATCAGCAAAGAATCTCTGCAATACCCCTGTAGGAAAGCTGAAATGGCATCTGAGCTGATGTGAAGAGAGAAGCTTTCTTTTTTCTACACTTACCAAAGGAAAACTTCCTTTACACATACAGTAGATAATTTTTATAATCTAGAGTATATGTATTTATATATTTTTCATTTTAGGGTTATATAGGATCCCACATTATTACAGATCTAGCAACATCCCCAAATGTTTTATCTTTGAAATTTCTTTTTTCAGATATCAAAATTAATCTCAGCTAAAATAAATAATGTCCAGTGCTACTTCTTTCGCTGAAGTGTTTACAAAGCCTACTTGTACACTGTGATACTAGGCATTACTAGCAAGCTCCCTTTTCTAAAACTGTAAAAATAGTAGACTTTTCTCCAAAAAAATTACAAATATTGTTATCTTTAAAGAACACTAGAGGACCCCTTATTAAGTCAGAACCATGCCTCGCTAGCACTGCTTTAGAGCATTCTGATGACCTAAAATGTCCTGAAAGCCATCCTGAGTAGCTATCTCTCAAATGTCCTCAAGAAAACAGACTTTACAAATCCCTCAAGAAGACTGCTGATGGAAGCAAGTCAAAACATCCTTACATGGCTGTAATAAAAGCAGAACACTATAAGAAAGGAGGCTTAAAAACTAACACTTATGTCCCTGTACCAGACACCAGGCATTGGAGAATACTTGAGGTTGGAAGGGACCTCTGTGCATCAACTTGTATCTGATTAGTTAGAATTTTGTCCAGTCAAGTTCTGAAATTTCTTATAATAGAAAAGCCACAACCTCTCTGGACAAACTGTTTCAATGTTTACTCTTAGGAAAGCATTTTTTCTAATACCCATTGTAACACAAGCTTTAAAAATGTGCCCTGCTGGGCCATCACTACAACATTCAAAAGTTAAACTGGATTTTAAATACTGTGAGCCTGCCTTGTGAGCCACACCTCCAGATGCTTTTATTACTCATCACCACCAAATGAACACAATGGAAATGAAATTTTTGCATCCTATCACACCATTGTCCCTCACCACTATACATACTAAAAGGAGTGCTGATCACGTAGTTCTCCCAAAACTGTCCCACTTGTACAGTCACAATGACCTATCAGAACTAGTGATGCGTCTTGTCTTTGTTACTCTATAGTGCATGGCGGCTCCAGGCCTTTCTGCTGTGATGGCAAAAACTTCCTCCTCTCACAATTCACAGGCCCGTGTTCACAGCCTGTGACAGAGCCTTTTCCGATGCTTCCCTCTTACTCCACAAATCCTCACAAAGGTCAGGTTCTTGCCGTTTCTGCCACTGCTGCCCAAAGGATTTTGTTGTCTAGTATGCTAAAACACTCAATTAGTCTTTCATTTGATTACTGTAACCCTTTTTTTTTTTTTTACGGCTTATCCTACATTCCTGGCACCTGCACAAGTTTTCTCAGAATTTTGCTGGGATTATCCTCTTATTTGTTACAGAGTTTTTTATGAGATTCTTACTATTCATTACTATTTTTTTTAATCTGCATGTAACATTTTCTCTTTCCCATACACGTGGCTTCCCTCTTAAACTGTACAATAAATGTCTCAATGCAGCACTAACTTCAGGCATTCCCAGAACTGCAGGAACCCACAGTGGAATGAATCCATGAGGGAGATACTCTGTTGGACGTCATACATACAAAACAGGAAGAACTGATTGGGAATGTGAAGGTCTGCTGTAAACATAAGATGGTGGAGCTCAGGATCCTGAGAAGGAGTAAGGCAAATGGCAGGATGTGAGCTCTGGTCTTGGGGAAAGTAGTGTTTAGCCTGTTCAAGGACCTGTTTGTAAGAATCCTATGGGAGACAGAGCTGGAGAGAAAAAAGAGTCCAGGAGTGCTGGCTGGTTTTCAAGGATCATGCTGGGGACAGCTGCAAAGCAGTTTGGCAGAGAAGGAGCTCAGGGTCCTGGTGGACGGCTAGTTGACCATGAACCAGCAGTGTGCCTGTGCCGTAAACAAGGCCAATGGCACCCAAGCTGCATCAGGCAGAGTGCTGCCTGCAGGTCAAGGAGGGTGATCCTTCCTCACCACTCAGCACTGGAGAGACACATCTTACACATTTTTGAGACACATTTGGGTGCTGTGTCCAGCTTGGAGCTCCCCAGAACAAGAAAGACATGACTATACTGGACCACAGACATGATGAAGGTGTCACCGAAACGGAGGGAAAAATAAAAACTTTACAACAACATCTTTTCAATGTTAGAGACTTAAGGCATTACTTCTTTCTGGCCAGGATGTTGTTCTGGCCAGGATGTGCAATAGAAATCATTTCATCCACACACTGCCCGGGTTGTGCAGTGAAAATCATTCCATCACACATGGTTCTTTACTAGATTTTTCACATATTTATACTATGAACCCAAAGCAATTCCTTGGTTCAATGTTCATTGGTCCCGAAATTCACAGTTCTTAGTATTTGGTTTCCTATTGGTTATAGATCCCTTCGCCTTCGATGCTAATTTGGTCCTCATTCTTTGGTTCTCTTATCGATCTTTTCCCAGACCAGGAGTCTCCAACACACCAGGGGATGATGTTCGAGGGTAATGTTTGTTAATGGTCGTTTATTTCTTGTGCATCCTCTGGCAACTCCCAGTCCATTGACATGTTAAGCTCATCAGGCCTCACCCAAGGAACAGAGCCTTTTGAAAAGAAACTTCAATACCCTTCCCCCTGGGCAAAGAGGAACAAATCCCTGACTAAAGTTAGTTTTAAAAAAAATTTAAAATTGTATCATTTCCAACAAAGGGGCCAGAGAGCTGGGACTGGAGAAGAGAAGGCTTCAGGATCTCATCAAGGTGTATAAATACTTGATGGCAGATGTAAAGAAGAGGGAGTCAGACTCTTGTCAGCCGTGCCCACTGACAGAACAAGAGGCACCAGGCAGAAACTGAAATAGAAGAAATTCCACTTAAAAATAAGAAAAACCTCTACAAGAGTTGTAGAACTTTGAAACAGCTGTCCAGAGAGTCTGTGGGGTCTCCATCTTTGAAGATATTCAAGACCCAAACCCTACACAACCTGCTCTAGGTTTACATGGTTTTGAGCACAGGGTCAGGCTACATGACCTCCAGAGGTCTCTTTTCTGTAATTATGACACTGACTCCAGAAAGAATAATTCACATTTTCTTCTGGATCTACATGTAATCCACATTTTTTTGGCTCAGAAAATTTCATTAGAGATACAAAAAGCAGAATACAACTTGGAAATTCTACTGAAGTCCAGTATGTCCTTCAAGATCCAGACAGATAAAATACAACTGTAATCTTCAATATACTATTGCTTCAATATACTATTACTAGCATAAGACAAAAGACCTATTTTCTTCTTAGGGTAGTCAAAATCATAGTAAAGATTAAAGTTGGTATGAAATCCATTTTATTAAATAATTTGCAGTTCTTTTCTAATAGTTTTATGAACTGATGCAAGAATCCACAGAAACGGGACATTACTTGGCTTGCAACATGAAAAAAAAAGATTTTATCTTACATTGACCATAAAATAATTGCTTTATATATTGTATGAAATATGTCTTCAAAATATCAACATAATTTTCAAATTACAAATCTTCTTTCACCAATGCTAGTCCCTTCAGTTTCTTTTTGTTTCTGATCATTAAAACAGCACTTCTATTGAGGCTTAAATGGGGACTTAGAAAACAATTATTTCTCATTTCCACATTCAAATTAGTTCACTTTATTGTATTGGTCTCTTTGTCAGTAAAATGGGACTAAGCAACTGTTTGTTATGTGGGGATACAGTGAAGATTAAGCTTTATTCTTATATTTATGACAGCTTTCATGGAAAATACTAATAAATAGAGACTTGAAACCCCTGTCTTATGTAGAAATTATTGGAACTGTATGTCTTTACACAAACAAGAAGTCAGTCCACAATTTCTAGTGCCTACCAAAGTCATATTCACAAAGACACAGCTAAGTACTTGCAAGTAACAAGGGCAGATTTCCCTACTCAATTCTCATTAGTGTATCTCAAAAAACCAGAGTTTTGATACAAAGCAATAGCACACCCTACATGTTTAGCTGTCCTTAATTTCTTTGTTTATATACTCTTGTGAAACTTAAAGTATGTTTGACACAAGTTTTCACCAAGATAGAGAAGAGGCTGATTTTCAAACTCAAACAATGTCTGCAAAAGACCAGATGAGACAACTGTTGTCAGGATGATTTCCAGGGTGGAATTTCTGCTCTAAGTTAAAAGAAATTTGCTTTATTGGAAGCAGTAACACAAAAGCTCTGGAATGCATTTGGAGTGCAGGGGACTTCAGTAAACCTGGTGCAAAGTACAGATGTGGCAAAGCAGGAAAAAAGAGTGGCAATACGCACCCCAAGATGTTTGGCCTACTCCAAGGCTGAAAGACACTTCAAGTGCATGAGTTGCCTGGGCTTTGTATGTCTGCTACCTGTTACTGTCTTTTAATGCATGCACAGACGTGTCCAGAGAAGAGCAACAGAGCTGGTGAAGGGTCTGGAGCACAAGTCTTATGAGGGAACTAGGGTAGTTTAGCCTGGAGAAAAGTAGGCTGGGGGGCGGGGGGAACATCATCACTCTCTACAACTGCCTGAAAGGAGGCTGTAGCCAGGTGGGGGTTGGCCTCTTCTCCCAAGTAGTAAGTAATAGGACAAGAGGAAACAGCCTCGCCTTGTGCCAGGGGAGATTTAGATTGGACAGTAGGAAAATTTTATCCACCAAAAGGGTTGTCAGGCACTGAAACAGGCTGTCCAGGGAACTGGTGGAATCAGCATCCATAGAGGTATTTAAAAGGCATGTAGATGAGGTGCCTAGGGACATGGTTCAGTGGTGGACTTGGCAGTCCCAGGTTAACAGTTGGACTCAATGATGTTAAAAGTTTTTCCAGCCTAAATGATTCTATGATTTGATCATTCCATGCCAGACACAAACCAATGCTTTCCCTGCACAGAACAGAAAGCAGATGGATAACTCAGAGCTCTGGACAAACCCTGTAGAAATGTGAAAAGCAAGTCAACTGCACTAAGAGAATGTGAGGAGTTACACAGGTTCCTTGTCCTGCCTTTTTCCAAAATCACAGTGTGATTACCACAGATAGGGGACCAGAAAGTGGAAGTTATCTCATTTGTAATTGGTTCAGCTTATATGAAACATTTGAGTATTCATTAGAAGGAATATGTAGAGTGATTACAGCATTCCTCCAAAAAGTAGGAGAGCTGTCCTCATGGTCACACCCTGGAATCAGACTGAGCTGTGCTTTGTATATGGTCTCCCCTTCTCTCTATCAGGTGCCTAAAAAATGGCTGCAGGTTGGTATCATCTCTGACATTTTCAGAGGCACAAATTTATTCATCTCCTCCATAGCATGAGAAGCCTTTTGAGCTTGTAAATTTTTTTCCCCCATGTCCAGCTACAGAGAGGAAATCAGAAACAAAAACACCCAAAACACCAGCTAGATCCAGGTTATACAGATGGGTTTGTGTGATGTAGGTTTCTGTCTACTTGGACTCAACATCAAATTTATGTCCCTAGGCCATTCAAAATCTGTCAGTACTAACTAATACTCCCTGTCACTTCACCTTAGACTTAAATCTCTGACCTTTATCTGAAAGGTTGTGAGTCTCATTGCCAATGTCACCTCCCTCTAGTTTCACTTCCTACAGCTGCAAGCTGAAATAACTTATTTACTTAACTATCCCTGCACTCCCCAATTTCACACACGACAGAGGAATGTGTTCACAAAAACTCCGACATCTACATAGCACTGGCTAACCAGATGGCAAGCACCACTGACTGCTATTAGACATGTCTGTCCTCTAAGATAAGTATCAAAAAGACCCTACATTCAGTCTCCACAACCCTGACACTGAATGCAATAATGGTTGTTGGATTTTTAATGAAACCTTGTGTCATACTAGAATTATTACTGCTGTTCTATTTGTACTTCATTTCATATCTCCTTGTGTTGGAATGAATTTAATTTCTCCTTCAGGCACTGTTCTCAGAGGCTTCTATTCTAATTTTATTAAGTTTTGTGTCTCTAACTTTCAAAATTAAACACAATGGTTATCACAGTAGTACACAAAACTGATTATATGTCCTGAATTAATAAGCTTGAAAGGCATGTTTAGTTAAGATTTTATCAGGGCTGTACCTGCTTACATATTTTAATAGTTGAATGTTAAAAGAAACTTATTTTATCCTTTAAATAAACTTCTGACAAGATTGCACAGAGAGAAATACAGACATGAAGAACAAGATTCTCCTAATGCATCCACTCCAGTCCTTGTTATCAGACATAACTGCATAAAAATCTGGTTTGTACTTTTTACTATTTGAGTGCATTCAGCAATTTTTATTCCCACATATTAGTGTTAATAACACAACAATTTCAGAATAACTGATAGGAATCTGTAGTTATCCCTGAACTTTTCTCCTCCCACTGATGTCTTACACAGTTCACTACTCACTTTCCAAGCCATTCTTGGATGCTTCATACCTGTTGAAAGAAAAAAACATGCTTGAATGCTGGCCAGCATTTCTTATGTCCATCATGTTCTTTGCAAGAGACTGAAGTCTTCAGGCAGACAGTTCAGTTTTTAACCACATAAGACAGGGACAGACCAAAGGCAGTGTGAGTCACCAATTTGTTCAAAGGTGAGGACATTTTAATTACGGCTTTTAAAAAATGTCGATCGCAAGGTAAGGTCAGAACAAGCATGAAACTTGCACATTTATTTGATTGATCTTCAAGAGTAAGCAACAGTGTTCACCTCGATTTTGCATTCTACAAATGAAATAAAATGCAAATTAACTTGTTCTGTTACTAAGAATAAAAAAAGACAAAATGACTCTGCTAGCAGGCTGCTACTCCTGCCATACTGAAATATGTATCAAACATCCTCTTGGAAAAAGCTACTCCAAAAAATGGGTCCTCTGCAATGCCTATATCCCCAAAACATGTAAGTTGCATGCTCATTTTCTGAAACTACCTACATTTACAAAACTCAGACTGTAGTTGCAGATCTTTCTCTAGTAATTAACTAGTGCTCTTCCCAGCCGCAGGATATTCAATACTAATCTATCCTAATTACACCATTATAATTGCAGCAGAGTCACACATAAGGAAAATAGACACAGAACTGAAATATTTCTAGGACTTTGCCTACAAACTTTGCAATTTGACAACCAACCTTACACTTCCTATTCCACAACTGATTCAGTTATTCTTCATGTTCCAATAAACATGTTTTTCAAAAATAGCCAACTAATATTTAATTTCTTTATAAGTACACAAGGAAAGAAGTTAGTAGAAACAGTAAAGAAGTCAAATGAGGTAAAGAGAAAGCTGCAGATAAAAAGTTTCCACGATTCTGTAGAAAGGCTTGACTCCAATTCAAGTGTAATAGAACATGACTTGTTGCCAGTATCATCAAAACAGCATAGGTTTGAGGTGAAGAAATTGATATAAACTGCTCCCTGGGAACAGATATTAGCTGGTGTTGTTGTAACACGTTCTTTGCTCTGTGCATGTCACCAGTGAAAGTACAAATGAGTACACATGTGAACATCTAAAAAAGTGTGCTAGATCGCCACAACAGTGATCTCTCCTGAGCTACAGCAGATTCTTGTACTAAGGACACAGTATCTTCAAATTATCCCAAGGAGACACTGAGAAGCGAAACCAGGACAGAAAACCAGGTTATACAAGCTGTTGCAGAACAGCAACAGCTGTTTAAAGTGGCTATGAGAGACCTGAGTTCCTCTGGAAAGAACGACAAAGCACAATAAAAGCTCAAGGTACATTGAACAGGAACTGGACTGGCAAAGGGTGGGTGTTAAACAGACTTTTCATGTAAAAACAAAAGTTGCACTAGAAAATGCCTATGAGTTTCCATCATCAGGTTATCTTGACATCCCAACACACCACCCTTACCATAGCTGCCATTACAGCATCTGGAGACCTTCCTTTGCTAGCTCTCCAGATCATCTTGGTCATCAGTTGCACTGGTATGTACATAATGGTTTCCAAAAGCCTAAGGACCTGGCTGTAACTAAAATTTCCCTCCCATCTTCCCCATTCCCATTTTTTAAACTTCAGGGTGGAATCTGGACCCTGGCACAGCTGACAGGTGTGAGGGGTCAGTCTTCTTTGGTGGATCACTTTGGATACCAAGCAAATCAAAAGACAGAGCATTTCTCTCCTCAAGATGTTCCTTTCCTCTCTCACTGCCCATCTCAGGCTGAATCAGAGTAACTTTGTCTGGAAGACAGGAAAATGAATAATCATGGTAAGGACAGAGGGGAGAGGGCAACCTAAACTGGCAACCTGAGATAGTAAAAATGCAGGAATTTTATCACATTCCTGGAAGAATACTCCATCATTCAATTTCAGTCTTTTCTACTGCCTCTCTAATATTCAGCTCCAATTTCCTCTCAGTTTATTCAACCAAAGAGCCCATTTATTGACAACTTGACCACCATGGAGGAACAGAGAAGAAAACCAGGAAACACTTCATAAAGCACTGTTCATATTTAGAACTTCATAATATGCTATACATCTTCAGATATGATGTGTATGCATTCTAACCAGAAAATGTAACATTTCAATTGCCCTTAAATGACCCACAAGTTATTAAACTTTTAGTTTTCAGAATATTACCTCAGATCATGAAAGACTTAAATCAACAACAACCTATATATAAAATGAGATGCACGTTTTTCGATATGAGAAAGTACATGCACATACAAAATACAATAGAGTGTTACAAGATGAAAGTTCATTTCACATGACATTTATAGTAAATTTCTTTTCTGAAGTAACATTGTGGAACCTGGAATCATACTGAAACCAGAGAAGTTTTCCTATACTTGAGGGGAAATATTGATGGTGGTATTATCTAGGCTAGTAATAGCAAATGTGATAATGAATGAATGAATAATTCACCCTCAATGGTTCTGCATTTTGTTTTTGCAGTGTTTCCCTTCCCCCTAAATCCAAGACATTATATACAACTTTTCATAAACACACAATTTACTAGATATTAAAACATATTTCTTGACTCTGGACTACTATTATATATTTTAAAGGTGTTTTCTTCATGCCGATTAGCCATAGCAAGAAAACTGCTTTTCCAAAGGTCTCAAAAGAAGGGAAATTAGTAAGTGTATTACTATCACATCAGGAGTGTTGAACAGTGACCATATGACCAGTGGTTGAAATTCTAGTGAACACGTACCTCTATGTTGTTTAGAGATAGGAGCAAAAGACCTTTTGAACACGCATGTTTTTAATGCAGACAACACATGACAGAAGAGACTTCTAAAGAAATTAATATGTGAGCCAATTCTCCCTTCCACGTAATCTGCAAGGTCTGGACTATATTCTGAGTGAGGGGGGAGTGGTTGGTTATGTGTGGTTTTGTTGGGGGTTTTTTGTTTGTTTGTTTTGTTTGCTTTGGTTTGGTTTTAGGTTGTTTTTTTCTTAAACCTTGTCCTGGGTTGCAGTGTATTCTATTACCATCCTCATGAGCTGTTGAAACCAGGTGGGGCGGTGTTTCCTGGCCTCCTCCCTCCGGACTATCTTTCTGTTAATGGCCCATCAATGCCCTGCCACATGACTCAGAGATAACTCCCTCCGGACTATCTTCTGTTAATGAGCCCATCAACACCTGGCCTCATGACTCATCATTCTATTGTGAGATGCTCCGCCCAGAGGGAGGAACCAAGCGTTCCATCTTGGATATAATCTGGGACTCTGAACACCACGGGCATCCTTCCCACTGGATTCCCAGAGGACAGGAGCTGCATAGTCACCACTGGACTTTCTGAGGAGGAGCAGACCTTTCTACTGGACCACTGCTTCGACAGAGCCACATCCATCACTTCAGGAGGACTACAGCCACCATCTCATCGGACTGCTCACGCCACCCTGATTAACAGGGTGCCAGGTTGTATTCTGACTCTGTTAGTTTAGCCCACTGGGGTTTTTCTTGCCTTTATTTTTAATTTCCCTAATAAATTGTTATTCTGACTTGGTGCCTCCCACTGGTCTGTTTTCAAACCAGTACAAACCTACAACCAAGGACTATTTAATTTCACTTAGTTTCTCAGAATTCATCCCAACACCTCAATAGCTTCCATGGTGTTTAGTGACACGTCCAGCACCCCTGTATTTTCCCTTCTTCATCCTATGACAGCACAAAATCAGTTGCTGATTAAATAGTACTGTTTGCATGTTACACTAGTTTGGTGCAGTATGGAGTTTGACTGATTCCCAAAATGCTCTTCCCTCTCAAAATGCAGACACTTACCACAATAGACTGCAAATTTTGCCAGAGAAACATGAGTCTCTACAGAGAATAACTTCAAGCAATATTCTGTGGGTAGAAAGTCAATAAACAAAGAACATGGTCTGATGTTTGGGGTTTTTTTCTGCAAGGGTCACATTTTATTAACTGGGTTGAATTTTTTTTTATTATTATTTGTATATATTTACTTAGAAAAAAATTCCATTTTCTGTGTCAGAGGCTTTGGCAGTGTATCCTTTATAAATGAAAGTACTAGTTAGCTTTATTAGTTGGAACATGTTAAACACAGGCACAAAGAAACCATTGTGGATGCCTGGTGGTCTGGTTGGAAATTCCTCCTCTCCCAGTGCTTGCTGGAAGTGTACATCTCACACAGTATGTGTAGCAACTGCGCACGAGCCACACACCTAAACTGTGTGATATGTGGCATGTTAAATAACATCTCCTACAGCAAAAAAAGAAAATGCAAATTTTGACAGCCTTTTAAAAATAAACAAATAAAAGCACAAAGGAAGCAGGGGACAGTGCTAACAGATTACAAAAATAAAATTTGAGCAAAAGATGTACAGTAATCTCAAGCATTTTTCTTTGGACTAGCATGGCTGAAGGTGGGAGCCCCTTAAATTTTATGAAAGGAAATGTATAACACAACTAGTGTACAATGCATTCACATCAGTGCAAGTGACAGCATTCATATCAACAGAGCAGGAAAGCAGAGAAGGAGACAGCTTTTTTACTGATGGCTTGTACAGAAGGGAGACACAAGGAAACTGACCCTGTGTGAAAGCCTTTGAAGCTGCACATAAGCCTTCTCCACAGCAGCCAAGAAACAATTTGTTGGATCTTGTCTAAACACTTACAGCTAATGCACTTTAAATATAGTTTTGATTAGTCTGGCTGCATCCTTCTGAAACAAGCAATATTTACAGTATATAGTATTTCTTTTGGTTTATACAATGTGTTCCATGCATTAGCTTCCCACGTAAATAGCCAGCAATTAGGACCAATGTCTAGCAAATGCCCTCAAATTTCCAGTATCCTCATGATATAACACTTCTCAGACAGCAGATAGTCAATTAATCTCTCTTTTCCACGAGAGGTTTAGATGTGAGTATAACCAGATCCCCCTTTATCCCCAAGTTGGACGAAGTGTTTTTAAAAGAATTTTGTTGTAGTTTTCACATAATTCAGCAAAATGTATCCATTTTGGATAAGTCACTGTTAACCTCGTCCTAAAAGGCAGAATACCTTGTCTTGGGAGTTAGATTTTCCTACACCATGAAGCATCTGAAGGAGCTCTAAAAGCAGGTTCCTAAAACATATATTGGGAAAAGATGGATTATTTCAGAACGTGGAAGTCATCATCTCCAGAGAACTGCTGTAAAGGATCCAGGCTAGTTTCAATTACCATCAAAACAGAAGTGATCAAAGGATTGGATGAGCAAGAGAAAAACACACTAAACTACACATTTTGAATACCAAAGCAGCATCAAAGATGTACAAGGCTGCAAATGCAAGGCCAGCAGAAGTTCAGCCTGTTCCAGAAGTGTCTTATAAAGACAACTGCAATGAGTCTTCTCCCAACAACTGTGTAACTTCTGCCACTGCTACCTCTGTCTCATTCATTATCTGCTACATAAATGGGCAATTATCAAATGAAAATCATCACTCTTTTGCAGCCTGCATATGCAGATATTTTATACTAATTTGTTTCTCTTTTGTGCTTTTCTCCCAAACTTTCCAGGCCATGGAAACAATCACACACTAAATAAATGAAAACATCCCTCACAAGTTCTGACATGCTTCTGCCATGTTCACTAACTGGAGATAAACCAAAACCACTGGCTGTAAGGAAAAAAGAAAATTCAGCTTTGAGAAGAAGCAACAGTTCCCAACAGCAAGCCTGAAGATTTAATAATGAGAGCCCACAGTTCTGTTTGGACTGGGCATGTCTCAAGGCCTCTCCAGTAACAAGACAGCTGAGCAAACGTAATTTTTTCATACATTGGAATTTGTTCTGCCTTTTAAAGTGGAATTTCATTTAATAAGCTAATGAAACTAACAAAAACAGACTAAAAACTACAGGCAGAAGAGATGCAATATGACAGCATACTTTTCTCTTTGTCAGTATTTTGCAGTAGTTGAAACATTTAAACATAAACCAAGGAAACTCAGGGAGCTAAGTGATCAGCTATTCTGTGCACAGCTAAATGTCATGGTCAGGAATCTTTTCATGATATTCCATCTAATATTCCCTGCTTAGATTATCCCTAGCAATTATTAATGTTATGTGCAGTCATTTGTCCTCCTCTCCCACAAACCCACTTACAGAAACACATTGTTATTCTACAGTCACTCTTTCCTGTCATTCCCCATCCTGTGCCTACATTTCGTGTTCTTTCCACTGAATTCCTTTAAAGTGATCAATACTATTCCTTTGCAGGACTGAAAATTGAAAGCAAAAGATGGACTTCCAGATGAAGTCCCATCTAAGATACATAAACAGCAACAAATCCTTGCAATTTCATTATGTGGTGGTGTGGCAGCTCAAGGAAATTCTATTTCAGAAAACCTCTGTATTAGCCTGGGAAAAGAAGTGATAGACAGGAACTACCTGTTCTCAAAAATATTAGTCACAGAAGTGGCTGCAAAAATACTACATTTGGAGAATTTAAATCTAGATGCAACCATCAAGAACAAAATATCTGAAGAGGAGAATTTGTGAGCACATGAGAAGGCCAGCTGGCAGACACCTCTAGGACCCAGAGCAGCCTGCAAGGAATGTCGGCTTTGAGAACAGAGTTCCATTTTACAAGAGCTGAACAGTTAGAGATTGTCAAATTTATTATCTGACATTTCTCATTTCTCTCTCTCTGTCAGGATTTTAAAAACTTGGGTCTTCTGTCCCTTGCTATCCTGTGAAGTCATTCTTGTTTTAATTCCCTGTGCACATACCGTGATTCACACCTCCTTCCATCCTTTTCATTACCTCCCCTTTGTAACCTCCTTTTTTCTGACAATCCTAATTCCACAGTTAAACACGACAGAGTAAAGGATTTCTCTTTCTACTGCCCAACCATGTCACTCCCCATGCCTCAAAATCCTCTTAGTGAGTTTAATCCCTCAGCTTCCCCCACTTTGTCAAACAGCTTTCTGTACTTGCTCTGAACTTCTGGAACTTTTATTGTAAAATCTGTACTCCTAAACTTTTTACAAAGCAGTATTTTAATTGTTCCCTATGTGTCATCCACGTCTCGCATCCCTAGTTTCAGCTGTAAAATCTTTGGTAGAATAACTACCCTGTTATTATGTTTAAGTATCCTGAAAACCTGGAATACTATGGACCCAACGACAGCTATCTGAATACAGCAAAATTAGGAGGGCAATCATATTCTTTGTTCTAGATGAGAACACAGCTCAGTCTCCTTTTCTTATTATTGAACTGTAAGGTTGGCAAGTACCAAATATTCCCACAGGGGGTAACTTCATAACTGCATCTGAATTTCAAGACTCAGAAAACACACCCTAGACTTTTCAGTGCCTGTGAAATTCCGCCCTACCAGCACAAATGGTACCTTTTCAGCAACATGGACTAAAGTCAAAGCAATAAACCCATTTTATACATTTCTCTAGAACATCCAATCAGCTTCAGACTACCAGGCCTTATTGCGAGGTGCTCAGTGACCTGAACCTAAAAACTGACAAGGATGACAAAATGCTGCAGGCAGTGCCGTGTCACAGCTGCAGCTAGCGTGGCAGAGGAAAGAACAGAACAGTCAAGGTCACAGGTGGTGTCACCATCAACATTCAGTGTGATGAAACACACTGTACTGGTTAAAATGCAACTAACTTCTGACTCCTTTAATAAGATTGAAAGTTGCCCAACAGGACCACCTTCAGAAAAAATACTTCCTCCAAAAAAATGAGTCCAAGTGCCTGATCCAGTGAATGCAAAGAAGTTTTGGTCCCCACACTTGATTTTGAAGTAGCAATGAATACAAAGCTCTTTTGTTATTTGCTGCTGCAACTAACACACTATAAACGTTTATCATAATGAACAGGCAAATAAAGTGGCAGTAAGTGTCACCTATGAGCCCTGTTCAAAGCAATTTCTGTTCTGATGAAAATTTGCATAAGCTAAAAAATATTCATTGCCAAGTGAATTTCCAAAAGATGTGATTTTGAATGAGAGAACATGGTAATTTCACATAGATACATTTATATCTTATGTCTAGAGCCAGAGCTGGCATCCATCACATCTTTAACTTGCAGATTCTTCCCATCCTTTCCTTCAGGCCTGCTGTTGGATAAATATCAAATTTTCAAATGTTCTCTCAAGAACATTTTACCCCATCTAATAAAGCTATGGTGTTGAAACCCACTTTGAATCCTGCAGGAATCACAGTATTAATATTTTCCAGCTATAAACACTATAATTTAGCTGAATGCTACTCCTTAATATTGATTAGGTATGTTTCCAGTTCATCATATGTACAAGTAATCTGATATTAATGATAAAATTATAAAGGCATCTACCTGCTTTATCTCCTGAAATCTCTTTAGCAAAGATTATACAGTGGCAGTTCCTCATAAATTTCATTTGTCATTACATAGCCTATTTAACTAGTTCAACTGAATGTTTCTGAAGTTCATAATCAAAGAATTAATGACTTGTAGCTCAACAGTGAGAATTCTGAGCTCATAACATCTACTATATCAGCCCAATTTTTAACAACTTTAACAATGTTGAAATACAGTTCATTCCTATTCTCTTTCCTTAAGTCTCCTTAAGTAGCTTTACAAGCACAACCTGCTAAAAAAAGGTTTGAGATGAGGTGAAGTTTCCTCAGTCGTTATTTGTAAGGATATTTGCTAATAATTCTAAAGTAAAGTTATATTCCATCACGGTTCCTTTCAAATGCTGAGAAAACTGAAAAACAAGAGAAGGGGTTTTTTCTTCCCTAAAATCATTCTGAGTTGCCCACTTTATATCATGGCATCTACATTTCTGTCACTTTGTTTTTAGTTCTTTATAAACAATTTATAGAAGCAGAGCAGTTCCCATGATCAGTTTTTTAGATATAGGTATGACCTTTTGCCCCCTGCTTAAGCCCTTTATTATACAAACTGTAATCTTCTCACCCAATTTTTAAAGCATGATTATTGTTCATTATAAGACTTAAGAGAAATAAGCCAGTATGGTTCAGATGATAAAGTTTCTGCATGGAGGGCACAGTGAAAGCTAAACCAGATTCTTCTGCCTGTTTTTTGCTTATAAAAATATCACACTTAATTAAGGGGCTTTTAAAAATTTTCTGACTGAGCATAATATTGGCAAAAACAAATCAGGCACCAGTCAAAACAAATAATCCCTTTGATTTACTCCTCTGACAACTCACTGGTTGAGTGTAAGTCATTCTTGAAAGAATTTCGCTCCCCAGATCCCACACTGTGAGTGGCTTTCAGCCCTGTTAACAAAGTGAAGTGGTCTCTGGTTTTCACAGGGAGGCTCAGTGATGTGGAGAACTTTGGCAGGGCTACAAAGGCTCAGCAGAATGGAGGCAGTCTAAACAGATACGGCTGTTTGGTTTCTGTGCCGGAACTGCTGAACACAGAAGTAAACTGTGTGAACTATGAACCCTGTTTGCTCGCTCCAAGTATCACCAAAAGCACAGTTCATGATAAAGTCTGCTTTCTACTGACAAAAACATGCTCCAAAACCCTCTTAAACAACAAGCCTGTATAAATGTTAAAGGATTCTGTACATACAAAAGAGCTTAGCTGAGATGGCTAAAAGCCTAGAGGAAACCTGATGAGTGCAAAGGACACAAACCAAGTTAGGAAAATAAAGCCCAGAGTGCCTCGTGTTCTCCCTGGAAAATACGGCAGAAGTGCTATTCTAGGCAGGCACACCTGGTAAGAATCTTGTAACACTTGACCTATATCCTTGTCAGAGAAACTTTACACTTTGATTCAGGGAGGAAAAATAAATAAGGATCAAAATATGCTTTAAAACCGGTGTGATGTTCCAGGTGCAAGACTACCATGTTGCTTCCTGAGCATCTACCTCAGTTCTCCCAGCTTCATGGAAATATTGTCAATACCATGGACTTTTAGGAAATAAAACTGGGGCAGACTGGGTATAACTACAGTGGTGCGACTGGGTCTTGAGCATCTCCACTTGGCTTCATTCTCCCCAGTGCTCAGCTTCACAGGGTGCGGTTCCTCTTCACTGAGCTGATCCTACAGACTTGCTGTCACAGCACAACAGGGTAGGCAGGAACATACTACAACCATTCCAGTACTAAAACCTCATTGAAAAAGAAAGAAAGGGATGCATTTCTCCAGCACAATCACTTGTGGCATCTTAATAAATCTAGTGCTCCACAATGCTTGAATTCTATATGATATCCCAAGTGTCCCCCTTCTAAGCCACAGTAAAATGATTTATTCCATTAAAAAAAGGGTACATTAGCTAGTCAAGTACAGAAAGCACTGTTCAAAATATTTAATTTCTCTTTAAAACCTTTTTTTGCTTTTGCACGATTTTTTACTAATTCAGGTATAGCTAAAGTGATTCATTCCAAGTTACTAATCCAGTAATTTATTAATCATTCCATCTAGCCTAGGAACTGCTGCACAAAATGCACTAAATAAAAGTCACACACTCTTTTACCCTTGAGCAATTTTCCTTGAATACACAGCAATCCATTTACAGCATGTAGAAATTAGCTAGTGAAAGGATTATATCAATTTCTTTTATCTTTAGAAGAGTTATGCTTTCTGAGTGTAGCATCATTGGGAAGCTCTTTCACATACACTTTCAAACAAGACAATAAATCAAATGTACCAAATCTACTTTCAGTTACAGGATTTTCATTCTTGTAAGACACAGCAAAAAGCTGAAAACAGTGTCACAGGTTTCAAAAGACATGTCTATACAGTTATATATTGAGAATATATTCAATTAATGCAGAATAATGCTGAAAAGTGCACTGCATGGGTTACCACTGAGACAGCAAATGGAAAAAAATATGCTCTAAGAAAGAGCAAGTGAGCCTTCTGGATTTAGTCATTGCATTTTATCCTTCACACAGCTTCTTGAATAAATAGCTGTATAAGCCTTAATAAAAATGGAGTTCCTAGATATAATTTCAGACATTATATATAGTTTTAAAAAAAAATCTCTACTAAGAAACTCAGATGGATTATAATTTCAAGGAAAAGTGAGTTGCTCTTACGTTATTGTTTTATAAGTATGTGCTCTGGTCCATTTCCAGCGCTGACAACATTCACTAAATATCTTCCTGATTAGATTGCCAAGAACAATGCAACTCCATACCCAAGTATGTCAGATATATATTATTTGTGCACCGTCACACCCAGAAACAAAGCATCTTAGACAGCATAAATTTCTCCCAAAGTTTTCCAAGCCTTCTTGGAATAAGCAGGTTTTAGTGAACAAAAATATTCATATTGCAGTGCAGAACATGTATTTCCAGCCAAAGATGTTTCTCAAAGTATGCAAGTCAAGCTGTATGACAAAATTTTCAGCAACAAAAAGGAGGATTCAGCATATGCTCCTTTTTCTTCAACACAAATAAATTTAGAAGATATTTTCCTTAGTATCTAAGATCCCCCTCATGATTGTACCAACACATTCCCATGAGTGTAAAAATAGAAATCTATGAGTCCTCCTTTCCCTTTTCCTGAGACTAAGTAAAGACATAACCTCATTCACTCATATGACTAATTGGTTGGGACAAGGATGATGCCAGCAGAAGGGGAAGTTAAAATTCTAATAAATGGATATGAAGTCTGATTTTTTTTCCTTGGGAGAATCCACTTCATCAACTATATTCATTTCTTCTGGCAGTTGTCTCCTACGTGTCCACTGGCAGACAATCTAACTGTAGAGATTTTGAACAGTAAATTTAAAAATGGACAGTGGAGCATTAAAGATGTAGAGCATTAAAGTTAAGGTAGAAACATCAGATCTTGAATCTGTGTTCAGCAGAAAACTGCTGCAGTCAGCAGTACTGACTGGAACTCAGTACTGAGATGGGAGCTTAGCACACAGGCTGCTGCTATTTGGTATTTGCTGAATCTTTGAAAAGCTGCTTAATTTCCAGCAAAAGAAAGAGAGAAAGAAAAAAAATATACAGATCAGCATGAGTCATGGATCTGGCTTACTGTATCTTCCAGCAAACTAAGCTTAAGCCAGTGTTTACAAGCATCATGAATATTCGGGCATCTGCAAGGACTATGAAAGCCAAGAGAATCCCCAGGCAAAAGAATGACTTCATCCAAGAGCAGAAGTTGCATTCTTGGACTGGCAACTTGGGTTTCTCTTTCTTGACAGGTTCCGTGTGTGAACCCCTGCAGGGAGGGCTGCTCTGGGCTGTTTACCACCATGGACATACACTTCTCTACATGAGGAAGTGCAAATGCCAGGCCACTCCCCAGTGCAGTCATATACTGATTGCCCTAAAATCTATTTCAAGTGGACAACACCATATATTGGAATGTCTTCTAAAAAGTTTTGTTTGTTTTTTTTCTGGAGAAACAGTGTTTACAGATGGACATGGTGCTGTATCTCTATGGCAGAGAAAGTATGGTCAAAGAAAGTTGTCTTTCTCTGGAACAAAAGGTCAGTGAATGCCTTATTTCCTGAGCAATTTATTTCTACAGGCTTGGACCAACTTTTAGAAGTAACACCTCCTACAACAGCCTTGTCAGAAGGTGGCCCATCATACAAGGAAAGAATACCTACTGACTGTAAAGTTTTCATTCTGTGTTTTTAGATAGCGTAGGCCCATAAAATACAATAGCAGTAAAGAAGGCTCAATACCTTAAATACAACTAAATAAAATTTACCAGTATAGGGTACATATCTTCAGTAGAAGACAGAAGTACCAGGTTTGTGGGTTTCTCAGCATGTCCTTTTGTCCCACTGGAACTGTCCTCTGTCAAGTTCACCTTCATCTATCTGTTCTTCATTTGTGAACTGATCTCATCTAAGCACCAGACCAATACAATCTTGGTCCTATTACTGTTGACATACATGGTGAGGAAGAAAGACTATGTAGACCTGTCTCATTGACATGTTATTGGTGCCTGAATCTATGTTGTCTTAACAGTTCACCCCTGAGGTTGCTGAAAAGTGGGAAGAGAGGACTTAACAACAGGCATTTCACTGCCGCTCATGGGGACGGCTTGAGGAAGGACTAGAAGCATTTTGACAGAGAACTTAGGAAGCCATGAATGTTATCTCTTTTTTAACCATTAACTTTGATACACAGGCATCTTGTCATCTGACCTGGACACTGACCAATTCTAGGCTAAATTCTGTCAGACAAGCTTATAGCAGCCTTTCAGTAGTCCCTCCATGGTTTTGCTTGTGAATGAGATGTCCAAAAAGAATAGCAGTTGATTCAGTTTCTTTGGAGTTACTTTACTGCATAAATACCCAAAAGTAGAAACTTTTTTCTTAATACTTCTTTCCCCCAATTTTCTTCAATGCATAAATTGGAAGTGGGTAGGAGAAGCAATCCTTTGTAGGACACTTTGAACTCAGAAAGCAGTTACTTAAAATTTGTAATCAAAATAAATGTGCCTCACTCATAATGCTAGCACTACACGGATTACATCAAGTGGTCAACTGAAGACGAAAAATCTCTTTAGAAACACACAGTGAAAGCTCCCAACCTCAAACTCCCTTTCCCCAGGACCTGGCCTTGCAGAGTCAGCACTCCCCAGCCCAAATCAGCTGGGGGAGTTGGGGAAGACAAGTTCACCACATGTGCAGGCACTCAGCAGCAGAACAGCAGAGCAGGCACGCAGCTAAAGCATCACAAAAATAAATAAAGGTGACACCCATAAACACATAATGGGTACTTCTGTACAGCTCTTCATTCAAAAATGTGCTCCTGACCCACAAAAAGACCCCGTTAATGGCTAAGCCAAAGAGCCACAAGGGTCACAGTCTTGTGACCTGCACAGCACTTCCTTCCTCTTCCCAAAACTGCAGCCTGCCCACCAGCTGACTCATTTTGTCGACCACCAAAAAGGTTTCCATCATTTGGTACTCTGAAGGCCACAGTGTGAGAAACTGGCTGTAGCACACAGCTAAACAATTCTTCCTGCATTTAATTTCAAACAAATGGGAGAAGGAGGACAGACAATCCACACCACTTCAAAAAGGGACTGCAGTAAGCCAGATGGCATGGATTACATCTTGTGGAACACTGCTGGTTTATGAAGATAGGATGTGAGAGGAAGAGAGGTAGAAATCTGGCACCCCACCAATGCAATGCAGCACAATATCTGCTGTGTGGGTAGTGTTTCAGTGGTAAAGGTTGTAACTCCAGGTCCAAGACTGAAGCAGGAGATCGCATAATGATATCGTGAATTCACATTTGCTTTGGATTTGTAAATTTGTGATAGTTAAATTACCCACAGAGTGGTTTTATTAAGCACAGTTAAATATTCTGTGTAATTTACTATGCATATGAAAAAAGTGATGTAGAATTATTTCATTCCTTTGCTCACAGTTTGAGTCAATTTTGCTATTTATGTTACCATTTTTCCTTTTTATTCTTTTCAAAAAGCATTAAAACAAAGAGTGAAAAGATCTCTTTTCCAAGGTTCAAAGAAGATTGTGATAAACATTTTATATTTATCACTTTTTAAAATATTGATCTTAGGTATGGATACACACATTCAATCAATTTCAATTTCAACTGCAAAACAAAATCATTAAAGATGCATGTTTGTTAAACCTGTATCAGAAATAATTTAATTTTCTTCTAGAGGCAAAGGTTTAATTAAACCTGAGACACTAGAGAGAAAATGACGAGAGATCTGAAAAAATGGCAGTTCTTCACTGGACTGTCTAGAGAACCTTGGATAAATGGAGATTTCTTAATTACTAATTCAGTAGGTCAGTTTTAGAGCAATTGCACAACATTATGCTGATTGTTTCAGATAAATAACTTCTGTGAATTATCATATCTTATATCTGCAGTTAGTTCATTAACGAAAAAGGAAACAAAGATGCCTTTTATTCTACACCACAAGAGATGGATGGTTTAAGTTACATGATAGAAAAGACACAACATTATCTGAGTCACTACAGTCGTATCCTAAGTCAGTGTTGCATCCATAAAGCAACATACTGTACTTATTGAACACAGTGCAGACAGTCCTTTGATCTCTGGTTCTGCTTGTTTCAACAGCCCAGTTTTAAGTTCGTATTAGCAATTATGATTCACATTACAATCAAATATGTGGTTTCAGATAAGGGAAAAGAAAAAAAAAATAGCAGTTCTCTGCTTTTAAGATTCAACAACAGATTATAAAGTGCTCAAAGAAGCAAAATGAAGTTACTGAAAGTATGCTAGTGTCTTTTTGTACCACCCTGAGACAAGTAACCCTTATCTATTCCTAAAAGATATACATTTAAATGAAAATGCAATTATAGACAAAGAAGATCTGTTCAAACCACTAAAACTGTATTTATAGCAATTTATACTGTTTCAATGCCACTAGATTTTAACAGCTAAAATTACTGCAAGCTAGCTGCTTGTTCTTCAATATTTTAGTGGCTTTCAGAGATCATATTAATTAAATGCCTTTAGTGTTCCTGAGTTGAGCAGGGGAAGGTTTGGTTGGAATTTTTTTTTTTTGTTTTACCCTTAAACATATACAGCCTTTCCTAGTTAGGGGAAGATTTCTTATTAGAAACCAAAGATGAGAGGTCTCTGTGCTTTCAACACAAACTTGGATTCCTTTGCCCTTTACCAACACTGAATTTAACAGCAAATGATTTAATTTGACAAACATGCAAATTCTGTATTTTCCCAACTATGTATTATTGTCTGGATCTTAAATAACTACGACTTGTGCTTTGTGATGTTGCAGAATCCTATGCTGAAAGGTCACTAAAAGATTTTTAAATGGGCTACATAGATAATTAGAAAACAAAGCCATCTCTTTCATGCAGAGGCTTTTGAAACAACCAGCAGCAACTACAACATGCCCGACCAGACACTCTCTCAGGAACTTAGGCACTCATGAAAGATTGTCTAGATGCCTCCACTTGTCTCTGTACAAACATGGTTTTCAAGTGAGACTCTTCAATTCCCCAAGTTGTGAAGGTGTCTAAAATCTGCTTTCTTACAGGGCAGGGCAGCTCTTTCAAGAAAAAGCTGGATATAATCTCATCGTACATTTTGTACCATGCCTGCTAAGTTTTAAGTACTTTAGAACTGCTTTCAGTAAATAGGGGCAAGGATCTTGTATGAGACACCTTGCCAGGGGCACATCGTACATTAAACTTCTGCTTCCTAAAGAAAAACAGATCCTATTTCATCCTGATGAGTGTGATTGATTCCTATGAATTTGCCAGGACTATTCTGAATTGCTGTTTTCTTCTTCAGAGTACTTAGTACTTTAATATTTCTGACCCTGGCAACACCTGTAATCACATTCCCTCACCATGATCCAGTCACCACCAGATTCAGAAGGTCACAATTAAGTGTGACTGTGAACTTAGCCCAAGTTGTTCTTAATTCACTGAAAACCCTGTTAGAGATTAAAGAAAATTGAAGTAATTTGAGTCCTAACCATTGCTGACTTGGACCATTCTAAAAGCATTCTCAAGCATTCTGAAAGGCTTGCTGGGTATTTTGAAGGAGCAATGAGGGCTGTTATGTTGATCCCTAGCAAGACACTGTGTGCCTAACAAAGTCCACAGACAAAAGAACGTAAAGTTTATGTATTTTCATATAATCTAGAATATTATCCTTACCAATTTTGTTGAAATTTAACCTATCTATCAGACAGCTTATTTATATTTCTTTATACTTAGTTGTATCTCTTTCCTGAAACTAAGCATTTAATCTTGTCTAGGCAATTTTAAATTAAACTGCCAAATTAATCAGTGAAAAAGTAAATGTACTGTACTCAGTGGATAAGGGTGCAATCCAATTATTTTGTCGAACTTATTTGAAGGCTGGAAACTCTAATGAACGAGAAAAGAACATCCGACTTGGGCTTGCTGTAACTGGGGTTATTAACTACAGCCTATTTACATGCACAGCTGCAGACTTCCAGAAGGACCTGCAGAACAACTTGCAGAACGTGCTAAGAGACGGTCAAATAAAGTATCATCTGAACATTAATTCCAGCTAAGTGAACAGATCCCTGGAGCACTTTAACACATACACTAAGGTCAGTGGACTTCAGGCAGAAGTGGAGAATATAAATCCAAGACTTCAGTTCCAATGACAAGAAACAAAGTTATACAAGCAGAACAGACCATGAGCTGTGTTACCTGCTTGTAAGATAAGACAGAGAGGAACATACTTGTCAACAGTTAAAGATACGGTTTTTCCTTTCCTTCATGAAGAATAACGTGACCTCAGGTCCTCTTCCTGATTATTTGAAAGGCGAAAGAAGAAGATGGAGGACATCACATTTGAGACCTGAGTAATTTTCTCTTGGCAAGAAGCTGGATGACAGAGATTTCTCATTTGGAATGGCAGAAAATGCTCTACTCTGCTGAGCAGCATGCCACAGAAGGCAGTGTCCTAAAACTATCTTATGTATATATTTGCACACATCTTATGGCAACAAATTCCTTTACAGTGAAAGATTATTATTTCATGAAGTACCTTCTCACACAAGTAGCAGATTAAACTTGGCACACAAAGAGGATGAGAAAAATCTTTGTCCAGCTGACATCACTGAAAGTAAAAACTAAGCACAACGATCATAAGTCCAGGTACATGATTTAAAAAATAAAGCCCAGAATTAAAGAAGTAGTGAGACAGCATTAATATCATTTCCCACATGAAAATATTTTAAATGCACAGAAAATTCTACTTCTATTTCCTTATCTGGACTCTAGGGAAAAAACCTCACTAATGTGGTGCAATTTCTAATGCAGTATAGTTTTCAGACTATTTCATCTTACATCATGTTATTATTCCATTCACCCTCTACATGATAATGTCTGATTAAATGAATTGGAACACAGAGGTTTTTTCTGAATAATTTATACCAGGACATTGTAAACTGTTTTTAGACTAATATTTCACAATGATGGTTGTAAATTCAAACACTGGGAAAGAAATCAGATGTAAAGGAATTATGTAACTACCAGAAGAGTAAACATTTTAGTATATTTTTGTTCAAATCTGTAAACTAGTCTATGGGATAAATGACACAATAAAAACTAACGTGAAAAGCAAATGCAGACCATGAGGAACATGCTTTTCAGCATGTATAAAGAAGCAAATCTACAGAACCTGTAGTACAAAATACATTTTCTGACCCTGTAACGTCCTTTTTCTCCTTTGCGACTTCAGTAAAGAAAAAATGGGATCTCAGTTCTAAACGCATAAATCATTTTACATTTGTAACAAATACTATTGAAAAGAGCCAACCATGATTTTGTCCAAAATTCCATTTACCTGTTACAATGAATTAGAATTATATTTGTGCACAATGAAATTCTAGATAACTTACATATTACATCATGACATATTGTTGGTATAAGTACTGACAATAATTGAGAAACTCTATGAACAAAACTCATTCTTTGATTTAATTAAGATCTTTGCCTGCCAGACTCACAAGATCTTCAACATTTTATTAACAAGCATTTCGGACAGATTTTACTGATATTTTGTGTTTTACAGGGTATTTTGCTTTGCCAAACCATAGTAAATACTTTTGTATCGTTGAAATTACATTTACAATAAAGCTAGAGTGGCAAAGTTCAAGATCTTTAAGGTCTCAGAAGCCTGGGCAGCTTCTTCTAGACTGAAGTATAAACTACATAACAATGGTATTTTAAAAAGAACAAATGATATTAACATTTTTAAGCATGTACTTTGTTAGTAGACCAAGGTCTTGAGAATAATTCTAGTAAAGACCACACCAACTGTGTCAGCTTACTGTTTACACCATCTATTCCCACTCCCAGATCTCACAAAGTAGCAATGTGATGCATAGAACCCTACAAGTCTACCCACAATTCAGGAGCTGGTTCCATGTTTCATCAGCTCTCTCTGCCCACCAAAACTATGACTTCTGCTACATACTCTGCTACATCCTTGAGTAACCATCTCTCTCAGCTGCTGCAATCACACAGTTCTTATTAACAACTCTGCTGTCAGAGTATCTCGGTGTGATTAGCAGACCAAGTTCTTTCCCCCTTTCACTTCAGTCCCAATCTGACCATTTTACATTTCACTTCTCTTAGCAGTTCCCTTTCACTCCATCAGCAATGTCAGCTCCGTCCACTAGGTAAAAATCTCACAGCCAGATCTTCCACCTTGGTCTTACGTGTGGGAATCTCTGAATCTGTGTTGAACAACCCTCTACATTCAACCCATATACTCTTAGACAAGCAGTTTTCCATTAGACTTGCATGGAAAATTTTAGCATGGCGTTCATGAAAAGACAAGGTCTTGGTAGTCCTCCGGTTTGCAAGGTTAAGCATATAGTCTGCAGCTAACAAATACAAACATGCAAGTACAGCTATTTGACAGCCCTTGCAGAGAATAGTTGTTTTGAGACTAATCCTTGACACTTGGCCCTAGTCTTTCTGGCACCTACCTATTCATAATGAAAAGAAAAATATTGTTTCTTTCCTCCTTCCTCCTCAATATTGCAGTGTTTCTTACTTCATGCCTCAGGCAAGTTTTACATCTGCCAAACCCAGGAGTACCCTTTAGACACTCTTGCATATCAGAATGCAAGAAAGATGTAGTGTAATTTTAGAAGATAACTTTTACAATGTGGAGGAAAAAAGCTTTCACAACCATTTGTAAATCCTATGTGTATTTGTAAATTATTACTGAAATAAAATCCCACAGTAATTCTTTAAACTGCTGTGTGGGAGTAGAGACAAAGGAATGGATGGAAAGAAAAAATATTATAGCGTATCTGTTTATACTCACACCATCAGAAGGACTACAAAACTGCATGCTCTGATGAATTTGCTGGCCAACAGAACAAGCAGTCTAAATGTTACTTTTTAATTTCTAGTCTCAGAATTTAGCTGGTTGCAGTTCAGGATGTAAAGGATTTAAAACACAACCAAACACTCTGAAGAGCAGTGCACAGAGCAAAGGTCCAGCAAGTAGCTTTGGGCAGAAACCAGCCTAGATTCAAATAAAGAAAGGGGCTGGGGTGTGCAGCCAGTTGTCATATACATGGTGATATCTGTGACAAAGCTCAGGTGGAAAGCAGGAAGCTCACTGCCTAGACTTACATCAGGAGAATAAAAATGGAACATATATAGCAGGGTGACAGCCTCATTCCATTCTTCCAAGCTCCACTTGACTCTAGTGAGGAAGGCCACCTAGACGTCCTCATCCCTTGTCACTGTCACCCTGGTGCAGTAACCTAGGACATTGCCAGGTGCATGCCAGTGACTTGAGACTACACACTCTAAGAAGGTGCTGCTCCCTGGGGAGCAGGCGTTGGTGGTCACTAAAGCTGATACATTTTTCCTTCATATTACAACGGTTTATATGCAGTGACAGCAACTGCACCTCAGCTGGCAAGAGGAGAACCCTTTCAAAGAGTTGCTGGTTTGCCTGCACCTAGTGGAGCACATCCCTTGGTCCTCCTCGGGTATCACCAAGCTGGGACACAGAGCAGCTTCAGGTGTCTTCAACATCAGCAGAGACTGCTACCACCCTGACCATCTGCCCCACTCTCACCTGCCCACTTAAGAGACATGATCTGGTCATTTGGAAAATACCTGACCTTCATAAAGGTCACACTACACTGGTGAACCTGAACTGATTCCTTTAAGAAAAATTATATCAGGAAAATAATTTTTTTAAAATACCTAAGCTGTTTTGAATCTTACTTCCATGTATAAGCATTCAGTTGTTCCACCAACATTTCAGACACCTACCTCTAAGTGTACAATGTTTTTCAACTGCTGCGCCTAAACAACATCAACCCCATGTGTACGAATGAAATTTAAGTTGTAGCTATTGCATACCCAGATCATGAAGTTTCTAAAAAACACAATTACATTAGGGTGCAATGGTCATTTAATCAGAAGGCAAACTACTGCCAAGTTCTCCCTAGCAGAACTAAATCCTAAATGCTTTCAGTCAGCTCTTGGGTTTTAAATAGGCCATTCAAGTTTTAGAATATTTGCCAAGCTATACACCACAAAATCCAGCATGGACTTTAGTCTTAAAATTTGATAGGCCTTCTGGTAGTTAAAAATAAATAAATAAATAAATTTTAAAAATGATCACGTTACAAAGAAAAAATTTTCTCCGTATCAGTTTCATATTAATTGGACTGTTTTCATCATGACAAGACCTCTGCTTAAGAACAAATGACAACAATGTTGCCACTCCCACAAGGCACAGGATAAAAGACAGCCCCCCAATTAATAGTAAAAAAGCCAGTTATTAATAAAACAAACACACCCAGAGGGTACTACTTATTTCAGCAAATATCAACAAAAATACTTCAAACAAAACATTTCTTAAGAATGCCAGCGTTCTTCCTTTACCCTTTCTCTTGTCTCTTTTTTACCATTTCTTTTTCTACTTCTCTTGCCCATCAGTTCACTGTCATGAAGTAAAGGGCTGGCACTCTCAAAACTTTCAAAACCAAATCTCCATAATAATCTTCTAATTCTTTCAAATTCACTTAAATTCTAGCAGCAACAGGCATCAGCTTACAGTCACAGGAGAGAGGCTCACAGAATTGTATTTAGAAACCCTTCAACATTTTGGAATGAATAGCAAAACAATCCACATGGAGAAAATGTGATAATGGAGCCATAACATGATGGCATCAGGCTCTTAAAACATTTCTCCTCAAAGCCCTATTGTATGCATGATTTACTTTGAGCACAGGGATATCTGGAAGCCACATCAAAGAGCTAATGGATAGACATTTTGTTAACATATGTAGAACTGATGCCAGGCCATAAAACAACACTGCACTGAGTATTACACATCTCCAGAAAAGTCTGGTTGTTTTGTGTTGGATTTTTTTTTTCTTGGGTTTGGGGTGGATTTTTGGTCTACAAATTATTTCTTCCGTTATGTGCATGAATGCCTACCAGGCTCAGAAGTCTGGACAATTTTTATGTTCTCTTGTTCCCTGGATCTGTGCCCAGTATCACAAAATCTGAGACAGGGCTGATCTTTGAAACTGGGAAAGGAAGAAGAATGAAAAAGTAAATAAGCATCTATTTCCTTTGCAAAACAGGTTCTGTGACATCAATCATAGACTGGTAAAGAACCTCACAATCTATGTTATTACCTTAGCATCTCTGTTTCTCAGGTCATCCCTAGGACTTTCAAAGCGCTGTATAAACTTGGCTCTAAGCTACAGTACATCTTCAATGGTCTTTCATGTCCGTGGTGTTCAAAATAGAGACACTTTTCAAATAGTACACACTGTAGATATGGCATTCCATAAAAAAAGGAGGCAAAAAAGCTTTGTAGAGTGAATTCCTGGAACAGCTCTCCAGGATTCTGAAAAGGCCACTTATAAGCTCCTCTGTTTCTGCTCTAAAGTATTTATCCTGGATCACAGAATAATGAGCAGCTATTAAATTTATGTACTTTGCAGGGCACTTAGGAAACAGTTTTTCCATCACTTAGTAACTGTAGGATAAGTAAAACAGCACTGCACACCAAGAAACACACAGTGCGAAAGGACACTGAAAGTCAAGACTGTAGAGGAGTTATATCTTTATCCACTTTGATACCTTTTCAGTTAATCACATATTTTGTGGCTCCATGTTTGGCACATTAGGTACATTGAAGCCAGATTAACAACAAACAGCTGCTATTTATAGCATTTCCCCAGAGATGGGAATGGTTGCTTCTGCACTTTAAGACCAATCATGTTACCTCTGTATTAAAATGAGAAGACAAACATGTTTTACTGCTAGCTCTGCCTGAATTTCAAATGAAAACCACATTAGTTAACTTGTGAATTTCTCAGTCAGTCAGTCTCCAGTGTTAGCTTACACAGTTTAAATAAAACATCTCACCAACACACAATACAGCACAAAAGGATGCTAACAGCATGGGCCTAGGTGCAACAGAGTGCTCAAATACTCCTCCAAGATAAAAGTCAGGAATGAACTGCCAATGTCTCTAACCTGCAATAGCCTAGACCTCAGCAGGTTCTGCTACCATACCTTTGTCATTTCACAAACTTTTTTGGCTCAATTGTCAGCAGTCATACAGACTTAAATATGTTAAGTCCCACAATCCACAGGTTTTCTACTCACACTGCTGTCCTAAGCACCGTGAGAATGGGATCCCAAGCTCAGAAAGGTTGCCAGGCCATCGAGTCAAAGCATGTTTGGTCCCACTGCTTCCCATCTGTTTGTGTGAAGAAAAGGCTGATCTTGAATTCATTATCTTATAGGCATAGGCTCACCTCCTTTGGGCACCTACAGGTTAATGAGGCCTCAGCAGGTACTAAACAAGGATCTCAACTCTCATGAGGCTGGTGGATGTCTCTGCTCCAAACATGCATGATTCATGCCTGCTCTGACACGAGAAGAGTCTTGTCTGGAGAGAACAGTCCTTTCCTAACTTAGAAGGAATAATACAATTATAAACAGAACAGAGATATTGCTGAGACACTGAGCTTTACTGACAGCATGACAAAATCCATTTCCTTTTTCTGTTCAGATGCTTTCTACACCACCTGAAAACTTGATACTGCAAAGCTGCAGCTTGCAGTAGGTTTCACCACACATTTTTTCTAGCTGGAACATTTGCTTACTGCCTACTGGCCGGTCAAAGAGAAAGTATAGAGCAGAAAGGAAACCTGAAGTACCAGTGGGTTAATTTTTCAAAAGTACTTGCACATTGGGTGAAGAGATGCCTCAAAAAGACACAGGACATCTGCGCTCATGTCACATCATCGCCTCTGAAGATGAATGCATCCCTGAGAGCTTGATGCTTCACAAAGCAGTAATCACATTTCTTTTACTGCTTTAGGTTACTTGGAAATGCAAATGTGTTGAAGTTAAGCACAGGTGCCTAAAGTAAGGTTCGCAGCTCAAACAATTCTGAGTACCAGTTTTGATGATATCAACATTTCTTGCAGCAGCAATGATTTTCAGAATGTTAAGTCTAAAATACAGCAAACCTTTAATAAATCAAAAATATGTCAACTACTTTTTTTCTGTTTTCCTAAACATTTTTTCTAGTTTTACCCCCCAAACCTCAATTGCTATACGCAAGAATCCACATAAAACACGTGGAAAAATTACTGAAAAAGGACAAACTGAACTATATATGCTGCAAAAGTGGTCAAAAAAAAAAAAAAAACCAAACCACAAAGCAAAACAAAAAAGAACCCCCCCAAAAACCCTAAACAGGTAAGAAAAAAAAAAAAAAATTATTTTCTCCTTTAAAGTATTATAATAATTAATATTGCTTGTAACATAAACTTGTCAGACAAATATTATTTCAGTTCATGGTGATTATTTTTAATAAAAATGTTAAAATCTCATGGAAGGAATTAATGAATTATTTATAAATCAAGGAGTATATTAAATTCTGGTCAATATGTAGACGAACACAAGTATACCTAAATGTGCAGTTACATCTCAAGTTGAATCACTTTTCACCAGACTTCATACACTTCCTTCAACGTCCTACAGTGACCCTCATTGTCAACTAAGTTTCAGGGGTTTAAGTCATAATTTGCTGCAATACCTGTGATCAGTTATGTTTCACAGGTTTCAATCTAATTTTGAACTGCTTTGCTTTAGACCTTTGTAAGAGCAATACCACCCACTGTTGATTTCTCACCCAGAGTTCAGAGATCCAGATTTGGGTTTGTTTCGATTCAAAACTTAAATTGAAATTTTGGCCCGTGGAAATGGCACCTTTCTGTTCCTCTGAATTCATACTGCATTTTGAAACACTTTGACATAGAGGGTATTGTAAGAGTTTGGATCTACAATGTATTTTATTGCCTAAATAGAGAGATGGTTCCCATTTTTACCAGAGTAACGCAGTGGAATGAGCATAGTGAAGCACCCATTAAGGCTCCAAAAGGAACTGAGTACTAAAAAACCTAAACATTCACTTGTTTTATTTTTCTGTTTCTTGGTTACATTTTCAAAGTGTGTCCACTACCACTCCCATTAACATCAGCAGGAGGCTTGTAAATAAGCCTTTACCCAGTGTTTAAGAAAAATGAGCTTGTCAGTGGAAGTAGTGAAGAGATCCCAATCCTCTTCATTACTTAAAGAAACAGAGCAGGACAGCAAAGAGAAATCAAGTACAGACAAGCACCTTAACATATCTTTGAAGTCTACATTTGAACCCTTCGTAACCTGAATTGAAATGTCAGATTCTGAAATACACCAAACATAATTCAGGAAAGATAGCCTATTTACTGGTTGGAAACATGGTTAAAAATGCAGATGACATAAAATTAAATTAAATGCACCCTAATGAGGAAGTTGGAGCATTTAACTTGGTAAATATGTGTTTCATGAAGCTAGACTCACAGGTGATGTTATGTAAACCAATCAGCCGTCAGTCGTTTTTCCCTGCCCAGTGATCCAGCTGCTGAAACTGTACATTCATGCTAACACTGAGGATCTCTAGACACCACAAGCCAGAGCTACAGAACTGTCATCTCAGAAAAGATAAAATCTTTTAAGAGCTATGCCTGGTTTAAAGGTCACAGATAGTCATTCTTCTTCTCCGCTGAAGCCATAAAAGTACAATGTTTAAAAAGCCTTGTGGCTCAGTAGGTACTCCAGCAGCAATTTCTAGTGCTGCTGTAATTGAGGTTGCATCAACATTTTCACAATAAAACATACTGCCAGAAAAGTAATTCCATGTTGTAAGCTGACACAGAAGACCTTGTACCAGGCACAAATCTTTCAGCACCATGAGTTTCGTTTGTATGATTTTTAGCTAAGAAGTTGGAAGAAAAGAGAAAGCAAGAAGAAAAGTCTTATAAATGGAAGTCAACAATGTAGGATTAAGTAATGCTCAAACAGAATTGGTGGTGCAGATGGTTTATTCCAAGCATACATACAACACCTGCTAAACATAGTCATGAAACCTGTACCTGAAAAAGATTGAAAAGCTGAGATATCTTAAATAGAGAAGAGTGTGTGAATAAAAGTTACTTGTTTTAGGGATTTCTTAGAAAAGGCTGTTCTTCTGTTTTGTTTCTTCCATATTTTTAAAGAAAAAATGAGGGGTTTTTTGTAGATTTTCACCCACCTGCTCTGGGTACTTGCTTCCAACTATCTCTGCCACAGTGTTAAAGGATGGAGAGTCTGGATAAGTCTTAGCTCCCATCTTCAGGTGCACAACAATCTTAGTGCCGCGGAGAGACATTCGTGACATCATTTCAGCATCTTCCACAGAGATGCAAGCTGTGGGGATTTGGGGTACATCAGGCTGGTAACTCTGCCCCCCAGTATGTGGACTGTTAAAAAAAAAACCAAAACAACACAGTATTAACAACTTAGCTCTGTAATTTTTGTAGCATTACCGTAGAATTATTAAAAAGAATACATTCATGACCATCCCCACTATATTCTCAAAAGGGACATAGTTACAATTTTTAATAAACTTTTTGACAAAATACATCAAGTGTTTTTACACTAATCAGAATATCTGACTTTTACTATTATACAGAAATCTATTCTTTGTCAGCTCTATTTATATCATTGCCATGCTTTGACATGCCTTGATATCACACTCTATTCACTGCTTTACCAGAAAGAAAAGCAATGAAAAGTCTAAGTGAACAGGTTGCCATAAGTGCATTTTTTTCCTGTGACAAGTAATGAAATTAAAATTCACTACTAAATTTTAATGCTATTTTCTAAATAACAGGAATTGCAGAACAGATGAGGTTGGCAGGAATCTCTGGAGGTCATCTGGACCAACCCCCCTGCTCGAGCAGGCCACCCAGAACCAGTTGCCCAGAACCATGCACAATGTGTGAAAATCTTCACCCGTGAGCCTTCTCAGAGTAGCAGACACATTTTTAAATACATTTAAACAACAACAACAAAAATTAAAATCGGGTTATTTTTAAGTCTTCTAAACTGGAAAAAAGCTCACTTAATTCCTGGAGGAGATATTAAAGAGGAAAGGAGAAATCTACTTTGTAAGGTTATAGATTAGGTAAAATGGAAGAGATTATTCAGTTCTATTTGTTTAGAAGAATAAATCCTTCTTAGCAATAACAAGTCATATTATAATCAATAACATAACCCACAGAGCACATATGTATAAATATTTATTTGACATGAAAATACTAAAAAACAGTTACAGAGGTCTTACAGGAGCTGCTTCAGAGTATAGATAGAGCTGTTTATTAAGCGGCAACAGTTCAGGAAATTGTTGCTCCCAGTTGTTTACAGCTGAACCTCAACCAAAGGCTGGTGCCTCTTCCCATCAGCTTTGCAGGTCAGGTGACCCACAGCTCACCTTTGAAATAATGTTTGCCCTCAAATTCGGAATCTCTTGTGCCATGTAATACTCCCCAAGTGGGATAAACTCACGTAGGCTTATAAGTTCAGATCCTTTTCTCCTTTTTTTTCTTTCCCTTTGTCAGAAAAAAAAAGGCACCTCTTATCCCCACTTTTAAACTGCGATAACTTGCTGCATATGTTTAATATTTCTTTGAGTGCTTGGGGATAAACCCAGCATGTTAATCAAGAGGCTTTCCAAACAATGTAAAATAAACAACAGACTGAAAAAAAAGAGAGATGACAACTTCATGTACTAATGTTAAAAAAACCCAAACCCTACATTCAGTGACTGAGCAGAAACTGTTTGTTTCTGCTCATTTTAAATGAATGCTTTCGCCTGCATCTTCTGGCAAGTTTATATCTTAGTATTAACATGGTGTGAATGCTCAATTGCAGTAATTCAAGTTTTATCACTGATTTCAATGTCCTTGTTATTTCTCAGATGCTCAACAAAAGAAACGCCAAAAATTATATTTGTTTCTCCAATTTAAGCAGCAGCTACTTTTCTTGCAGATGCTCCATCCTGATGTCCCACCACAAGTGTGGATAAGGCTTCTAACAACTCACTATGATTCACACGTGCTTACACACCTCAAGCGAATGAATGCTTGCAGGTACAAAAGTTACCCAGCTAGCCCAAAAAATAAACCTTGAAGTCACCCAAAAGTGCCATTTGGATGCTCAAACTACTACTTTGCCAAGATTACAAAGGTAAACCCTACTACCCACATTAAGACATATTGGCACAGGCAGGCAGAGCCAGCAACAGCTCAGATGATACCAGGACCTGGCAGGAAGGGATGACTGTCCAAATGATTTCTACAAAAAGGGAAATGGACTCTAAGCATGACCATTACAAGGACACAAAGCAATATCACAGTACTGTATATTCCTAATGCTACAAGACAAACTCACATAGAAAACATTTGTGGCAGACACTAAGCATCCTGGGATGCACTTGATTAAAGTTTACATGCATGCAAAACATGGCATGTGTTGAAGTATATCATCTACATAATAAACTGCTTAATAAAGTGCCAAAGAGTACATTAAAAAAATCTAAGTAAAGCAAATTAAGCGCCTTTTATGCAGAGATGATCAAGAACTGGAAAGGCTACTGACCATATGGCAAGACCTGAGCAAGAATTAACTAAACAAAATAGAAATTACTAGCAGACTCTGTATGTAACAGATAGAGAGAAGCATTCCTGAGTTTGGCTCAAAACAGGGCAAAGAGGATGTAGTTCAGCATAAGCAGGAGAAAGAATTTTTGGGGGGTAGGGTGGTGGGGAGGGATGACAAAGAGGATTTTTTTCATTGAGTCTGAACAAACATGATTTTGTGACTACTATTTCAAAAGAAGAAGGATCTTACTTAAAAAAAAAAAATTAAACCTCTCGCATTTACCATTCCTTGCACATTGAAAAGAGAGGAAAGCATCACATAAAACCAGCTATAGAGATCACAAAGCAACCCTGACTCTGAATCAGCATTCAGCTTTACAACATTGGTACCTACAGGCAAGCAAGGTGCACCTCTGGCATTTCCACTAACACCTGGGAGTGATGTCAGCACCTGCTGCTGCAAACACACACACTCTCTGAAAAATGCTGTCATCCAACAAAGCCTAAATTAATTCTGCAAAACTTTAAGGGTAATTAGGCCATTTAATATATGATACCCCCAGTCCAATGCCACAGTTTGGTGTTCAGAAGAGATGGTAAGTAGTTCTTCCACTATTTTTTGTTTACTTAACAAAAGCACCTGTTTTGATTTTAGATCTAATGAATCACCTCATATCCATATTTAAAGTATTAATTGAAAGCATATTAATGTTAATACAAACTCATCGTCATTTGGTCCTGACATTCTTATCAACAGCTGATAAAATTCAGATAAATACAGTGATTGAGTCTTCCTTTTGATAAACCCCTAGATTTCACATCTTGGAAAGTATTTAAGAGAAGTGTCATGGTATGAATAACAGCAGAGAAAATGCTCAAAAAAAAGAGCACATTTTCTCTGTTAACGGTACATGTCAAATGACTAGTAAGAAGCAGATGTGGGTTCTATCTTACAAGAAAGTGTAAAGGGAGGATAAAAAACTCAAAAAGCAGCTAGTTAAGTTTCTCTTCTGAGTAAAACAATCAAATGTGGAGAAACTAAAAAATCTGGATGAAAAGATGTGCTGCTGGTGTAAGGTTAGTTCTAACTCTTGTTACTGTGGTAGCTGACCTTGCATGCTTCATTACTTTGTTCCTGCACTTCCAACCCTTATCTCTAAGATAAGCTAAAATGCCCAGGGAAAAATAAACTGTGTAAGAACCAGTGCTTCAAGCTAAACTGGATGCTCTGATGGAAAACAGATCTCAAGGAGAAGCCTTAGGAAATCATAGCAATCTCCTAAAGGGAGAAGTAACCACGACATTACAAGAACTCTAACATGGCTAAAAGAAAAAAATACCCCAACCAAAAACTTGATTATACAAAAGCTTAGAAAGATTTATTTCAGCCATAATGTGTATATACACACCCTCAATGCACCATTCTTCACATCAACCTCAAAAAGCAATCTAGAGTTGGAAAATATAAAATCTATGTTGTATAAGTATTGCCAGTGTTATCTTAAGTTTGATCATTCAGTCAAACACATTACAAGACTCTAATTACATATGTGACCACCCATTTTCTACAGGACCCATGCAAAATTCACTGTATGAACCACATGTAAACTAAAAATTCATATCAGATCAGCTAGTTTGTTAATATTGACTTAAATCATAAAATACATTCCCGAACAGAACCACGACTACATTAACCACTAGCTATACCCACAGCAAGATCACAGCCTTAAACCTGTAACAGGCTCACATCTTCCTCATACTTTGCTTTTGTTTTTTTCACTTGTATATTCCACATATCACAGAAAACCCCTTCATCAAATACAAAGCTTTACACTTTAAAGGGAGTGATGGAACATACTGTAGCAGAAAAGAAGGGAAACGAAACATCTTGCTCTCACAGTTAGCTATGTAGAGCAGCTGTACACAAGTGCCTCACCCCTGTAACTTTCTCTGCATCAGGAGCAGCATGGCAAAGCCTGAACTCCATGCAAGTAAATCTCCTCTTCTCAGCACCAGAAAGTCCTTACAAAACAAAAGTTGCTGTTGTGTGCACTCCAACTGTGTATGTTCTTCCATTATCTGGAAAGGCCAAACTGTAATTGCAATTAGTCAAAATGTCAAAAGTATTGTTAATCTTCTCAGAAGAATTAGGTCTATAAAAATAAAATCAGTACTATTCCTCATTTACAACCACTTGGCAAAATATAAAAGAAATAAATTCAGCCTAATTTTGTGCTCCTGTCATCATTTGTCCCAAGATTCGCTCGCTTTGTTTGCTTCTTATATTGTCTTTGTAAGATTTGATTTCTTGGTTTACAGTAAGTTGAAAAGATATCAAGACTGTCAAATTCAAAGCCAAAGAGGAATACACACAGAAAATTTTAAGAAACTGCAGAGTAAAAATACAATAAAAATATGGAATTAAATAAAATAGTAGTCTGTTACCAAGATCAGAATATCTGGAATCCAGCCATACAGCGTCTGTTCCAGATTTCTTTGCACCAATCTTTAACTGATGCAGCATCAGCACAAGTGTAATGGAGTGTAAGAAAGGCTCCAGAAGCTACCGGCCTTACCAAGAAAAATTCCCTTTGAAGAAGACAGCATTATTCTGTTACTACATGGACTCCATTTAAATTAACATTTAGAAAACTGCTAGGCACTCAACAAAATTAGGCTTTACCAAACAAGCACAATAGCCTTGCCATAATTACACATGTTCTAAGTTACATATATATTTGTATTTCATAATAATATTCAGTAACACAAGCACGAAGAGAATTCTCCAGGAAGTACAGAATTTTTAAAAATAGCATGGATTAGATATGGTTTGCCAAACAGGAAGCAGAAAACAACTCTGAATAGTAAAATGATCAACTGAGGTTCAATGAATTCTACCCTGGGACTATCCAACTTCTGGGAAAGTAGAACAGCTTTCCAAGAAGCTGTAGGAAGTGGAAGTTTGCATCAGCTGCTCTTCAACTGAAAAAGAAACTTGCTGGATCTTACAGACATGAAGATGACTCTCCAGCAGCTGACATCTTGGGGGAACTATTTAAGTAATACACCTGTTTGGCTTCCTTCTGCTCAGTACAAATCACCAAGCTCTGTCCTCCTGTGTTTACATCCCTGCCTTGTGAGAATGCAGCTGCCTGCTGCACGCTGCCATAGGTACATTAGGAGAGGACACCATTAGGAGAGTACTCCTGGAGCGAACACCACTGACAATCCTAATTGCCAGCAGCTGCAAGGATTCTGGCTTCATAGGCTGTGTTGTTCATTTTTTTTTTGTTGAATTACTAGCTTCTCAGCCTTGAGCACAAGTCTTATTTGTATCTTCAGTGACCCCCTCTACCACCACAGACCAATGTGCACACAGGAAAAATTCAGAAAACCTCACTGAGAACAGATGTTCTCTTTTATACCTACAGGAAGGATATAAATAAATACAAACAAACAAACAAACAAGAAATCAAAAACCAAAACAACAACCCCCCCCCATTTTTTTTACTTGGAAAGCAGCAAATCACACAAAGAGGCATCACAAGGCTAGCAATACAAAAGCAAACTGAGTAAGAGCTAGCTGTCTAGAACACTGACCTGCTGTTCATACCTTCTCCATTTAATGATGTTTTTCATTATTATAATTAACTCTTACATCAAAATCATCAAGCACAAATGGGTGTGAAGAGGCATTAGAGCTCTCAGGGTACCATATCAGTCCTTCCAAGTCTCTGATACCTTACAAACAGGGAGTAGCAGAGAGGGTCAAGCTCTCCCACACACAGGCATATACATACACACCAGAAACATGAGTCCGCCCTGGCACTGAATATAATACATCATGGGGCACTACAGGGAGCTTCCTCCTCCTCTCAAAAGATGGTCATGGTAAAGGGTAACGTGCAGCCAACACTCAGAGAGCTGAAGAAAAAGGGTAGGAATAGAGGATATTGGTCTTACCACCATAAAACTTCTCCCTTTTAATCAGCTGACCACCGAGGTAAATAGAGGGGAGCAAGGTCTAAAAGGAGGCAAAAGAAAGTCTCAAATTCACAGCACAGGATATGGATGGTGCTTTTCTCCTTTCCTTCCTTCTCCTCACAACACACCATTCAGAACAGTATGTTCTTTGGACACTGTCCTCCATAAAAACCGAACCTATCTTAAACTCATATGCATTTAGGAATACCTTCTCCCTCCAATAAGCTGTGGCAATGCAAACAAAGCCTCATGAAGACACATTTTTAAAGTGTAAAAAATAAGACGAGTATCAACAGCAATACAAAGGTAGTCTAGGAAAAAAACATAAGGTAGGAATGGTAGTGACAGAGGGACATGTCTCTGAAGTCAGCAGGAGACAAAACATCTTAGTACCAAAGGCAACTATGTGGATGGATTAAAGGGGAGAGTTTTTACAATTAAAAAACTAGACAGTAGAATAACATAGTTACTATCACCTCAGATAGCATGGAATTAAATCCCAGAAGTAAACTAGAAGAGAGGGAATGAAGTAATCTAGTAATCTTTTCTTCTGTTTGTGAGTACAACCGTTTCCACTGAAACACTTCCGTTAACCTCAACAGAAGGGGGCGGGAGAGCAGGAGAGAAGACTTAAAAAGCTAACTGAATATGAGAAGAAAGTGAAGGGACTGACTGGATTCAATTTCAAGTAGTGATCAAGCTAAAAGCCACTGCAAGACACTTGTCCAGGTGAGCCACTCTATTTTCTGAAGAAAACTGAAACTCTGAAACGTCTTCACTACATAAGTGCTTCTTTCACTCCCACACATCTAATTACTATATAATATTAAACACCTTTTTGATGTTTTGTTGAACAATCCAATACTTTTGCCATTCAAATAAAAAAGAGAATAAAAAATATGTTAGTAAAAACAATACAGAGGGGTCTACCACTTATTTTTCCTCTCAACTGAGAAATTTTAGTAGTGTCACTTGAAAGGGACTGTTTTAACTTTACCTGATTATTACATTTGCCTGTTATCTAGTTCACACATTATACAATTACACTTATGCAACGTAAAATGCAATATAAATTACTAAGTGATAAGAAAACTCTATCTAATAGTGTATTACACTTATTTGATAAACTTGTTCTCCAATAAATGGTACATTTTTATTTCCAAAATTCAGGCAAGTCTTGCCTGTCAGTTCAAAGTTACAGACACCTTGAATTTTTCATTTTTGAACCTGAAATCCACTGTAAGCAGAAAAGTTCTTTTTAGGAACAGAATGTATTTTTAAAGTTCATTATAGTATTATAACTCCAGTGAACAACTAAATATTGAGCAGCCCAGCAAAGTGTCATGCCAAGCGTGAGTGTTCTTTCCCCAGCTGTATTTGTTGACTGTGGCAGATTCTCCCAAAAGCTTCATAATCTACATTAGATGAAATAAAAATTGTCCCCATAGGTATGTATTTCCTCTGAACAGCTAATTTCCTGGCAATCAGTTGTGTCTGGGAAACGAAGAGTGTCAGGCTGAAAAAAACATAAAAAATTTCCAGTGCAAACCATGGTTGAGAGAATGATTGAATAAGTTCCGGGGATCTTCCCGTGCTACACGTTTCTTCGGGAGCATGCAGGAAAAACACCTGGTACAGTGCAGTTTTCATAAGGAAATTAATGTAGGGGTTTTCTGAGAAAGTAGTTAAGTCCTGAGAATTCAAGTCATTTTCCTTCCCCAAAATGAAAAGAGAAACTTCTGACAAAATGCAACACTTCCTCACTGTTTTGTTTTTGATACCAAGTTTGTTGTGCTCTTCAACATACACTATATAGTCATACTGTTTTGCTTAATGTTTGACTGTTTGTGCTCTTCCCATTTAATCCTGGAAATACAGCAATTCCTTCATCATCTTCTGCACGGGAGAGAAAAGATTATTCTCAATTCCACTTTTGCAATTTATGGGTTTCTTTAATATCTAATAAAGAGTGCCTATTAGAGTCTGTGCTGGAAGAGAGATTATCTAAAACAATATCATTTTCTCTCATTTTCATTAGTTGATCCATGTTGCTCAGGAAAATGTTGTCGGAAAAAAGGTAGCAGGCTGGAGGCTGGTACAATAATGATCATCACTTTTACAGTTTGCACATAAATTAAAATACACAAATTATTTTGGACCTTAACCAAGAGATACAGGCACATAGTCAGATCAGATGAATTGTTGAGGTGACATGGGTTTAGGGACATAATGAGATTCGCCAGAGCTCTCCAAGTCCACCCCTGGTAGTTCCAGGAGAAAAGGACTGCCAGAGAGGACCACAGGCTTCCCCACTTCCTGCTCACCCATGTGTCCAGGGTCTCACTCGTATTCAGGCAGCCTTCATGAGGAGAAGCATGCAGCGAGTCACCTGCACTCAGCCTCAGGTACACCCCACAGCCTTAGAGCTCAACACAGGAAAAAAAATGAAGATAACTTAGTGCAACACTGCAAGACAGTAACAGAATGAAAAGTGAGAATTTTATTCCCAATGTTCAGGTGCTAAGCAGTTATTATTCCCCCACCACCAAAGTACACTGTGCAAGAAAATTATCTCCCTGATTGTGAGTGATTAATGTTAACACTGAGACCATGTATATAACTTCATGAATAATATTAATAGAAATTTTTTTTTAAAACTATACCTACTTAGAAAGAAGAGTATCATATAATTTTTAGAAGCAGAACTGTGTTTTACAAGCTAATACACACAGGCTGAATTACCTTGCAGCTGTCAAGCTAAAATCTCTTCTTCTAAAATACTCTATACTACACTTCGGTATAAGCGTAGTGGAGTTACTTAAATTATTCACTGGAAATTGTACTTGTTTCAAATCTATCTTGGCTATAAACAGATACTATATTCTACAGAACAAACTCAAATGTGTGCAATTCATAACTATTTATCACATAGTTTAAAGCAATTGTTCTGTAAGTGCAACCCAAAGATCACCTGCAATTCTCAAAGCCTTTGTACACCCAGCTCTCTAGGTGGGCTTTTAATAATTTCATCTACATGAAGATAAACTTCCACTGACCTGCAGGTGAATCTTGTCATGTAGCCCATACACTGATTAATACCAGTATTAACAAAACTCCTATTTAAGGGGACAGTGCTTGATCCTTGATCTGACCACTGAACTGTTCACCTGCAATCAAACAGCTGATGGCTGATGTGACCCAGCATACACTGCAAATCACATGGTAGCACTTCTTGCTGCCAGAGCTATGAAACTGTTGAGCAGCTTTGCTGAAAAAATGCTGATAAAACAACTTCTCCTTGGAAGGTCATGATTTGTCAAACATTTGGGGGAAACAGACCTGTCTAGAAGCATCCTTATGAAACCCTGACAGTAAGACTGTCCAACTCACAAGCTCTGCTCCCTGTTGACCTTTGGAATGTCCTCCTGAAAACTCATGTGGAGGTGGGAATTTCTGCCACAAACATATTTGGACTAAAACTAAACAAAACTAAAAGCTTCAGACACCTTATGTGGGAGACCCTAGAGGACTGAACGGAATTCTCCTTTTGTTTCTCAGGAAACTTCCACAGACAAGTGTCACCTAGAAGTCTAATGCTTTCCAATGGTGTTCTCCAGTTCCTTGTCATCTTATTGCAATTGCCAGGATTCTGGCATCCTTTCGCTAACTCTTAAACCACCTCATTAAGTAAAATCAAAATAGTGAAGGAATAAAAAAGACCACTGTATGTGGGAAGGGTTAAAGGAACCCATTGCTGATTGTCACACAGAAGTACCATGCAAAGATTTGCATGACTGAACCTAATTTTAGACCCTGAAAAACAGTTACACTTCTAAAAATATAAGTTGCAGCTGCACTTGTTATTCCAAGTAGCTCTGCTAAAGTTTTCTCATGGGTCTGCCTATTCACATTGCATTTCTGGCAAGACTGAAATGTTAGCATTCTCTCAGACATTCCAGCACACCATTTCTGTTTTCCTAGATTGTCAGCATTATAAACCATGCAAAAGAAGAGGGGGAAAATCCCCATAGTTTTGTGGCGTTGCAGCCTTGGATGGTCTCTTAGATGAACTTGACTGCCCAGGATTCTGGCTACATCTGGACAGTGTTGACTCCCTTCTCAAGGTCTTTGAGCTTGAGCACAAAAGTACATCCCTCTAATAGCCTTTATGGAGATACAGAGCATGTACTCAAGTTGCCTGGTCCCTTCACATAATTTCTGGCACTCCAATGTCCTCCCAACAGCAACTGCAACCTTCTCAGAGCCCCAAACTGGGAACCTTGAAAATTGTTCTTTCCTTCTAAAGAGGCTGCAGATAGAGATACTCAGAGGGAGACACAAACTCTCCTCAAAGAAGGATCACAAACTACTTCTGGAAGAGGTACAAGCAATACACAGATTACAGAAGAATACCTAAAACCTCCTTACATCTCTCCTGTCAATTCCCTCTTTCCAAACTTCAGATTTTTGGCAAAATCACATCTGAATTCCAGAACCTGATTTCTAAAGTTCATGTTGTTCTTGATGATATAAAATCATTACTAAGAAAAAGCTTTTTATTTTTTTGAAATTCCAGCTCCTTTGTGCTCTTGTCAGTGTTGTTCAACTCTCTCATGGTAAGTTATTACTGAATTGAACTCAAATCCTTTGCGTTACAGTCAACAAATTATTTTTAAGCATTTACATTTGAAAAGACGATATTCCTACATAACGAACTGTATTTTCTGTCATTCACCTCGTGCCAGAGCCTTCCCACAGATCTGAATCTCAATCTAGCAGAATTCAACAATCAAACTAAAAAACCTGAGAAAACCCCATGGTTATATAATGGATTATTTATCAGCAGTAGTCACCCACTGCTACATGGTAATACAACCATTACTTGGTTTTGGCACACACAAATTGTTGCAGAATCTACTATTGACTATATAAACACAGTTTAGAAGAGCTGTCTTTTAATGTTGTCTTCTTTACAGTAAACAATGTACAAATGTTATCCTAAATAAACTTTCAAAAAATACTAATACTTCCTATGAACAGGGAAAGAGAGATAATACTGTGAACTGCTGAAGATCCCACAGGGGCACAAGGCAGAGTGATGAATGGAACTTCAGAACCCCTGAGTTTTGTTGATTCACATGATTATTCTCCCTCATCCGATAAAAGTATCCTTTGTTCTTTGGTGCACAAATGTCTAGAGTCAATCTAGATTTTTCAGAGCTAAACAGTACATAGTTTCAATATTTCTTGTTGAGGTATTTTTGTGTGCTTCACAGTCACAAGCAAACTAATGTGAAGAAATCCAAACAGATATATGTCAGAAATTATGTGATACCTTTCTGCTCCTTTTCTTCTTCCTAAGAAGAAAAGTTCTTTTGCATTCACAATGGATTAAAAAGCCATGAAGTGCAGTCGAAGCTTAATCCTGCTTAATAATAACAATAATGAGCAGAAGCATATAAAAGACAACCCCTCTCTGTTTCACAGGGTATTTGCAGTATTCACATTAGACAGCCAAGGCAGAAGTACTGTGGATAGTGACCAAGAAATAAAGGTAAGGTGAAACAGTTTAGCAGAAGTCACAGACCGTAGTCACCTAACCAGCTAATGGAAGCAATCGATAAACACCGAACAAAAGTCAGATTTAAAAAGCAAATTTGGAAGAGAACAAAGTTACAGCTTTAGGTTTGTACCACTGTCCTAAATATAGAAACAAAATGAGAGAAAGTGTAAGACGCCTGAAGGAGTGGACAACAGGCAAGTAATCAAAGCTGGCATCACTGGCAGAGTGGAGACAGGAGTTGGCACCTCTCATTTAATAAACCAGATGGAGAAGGATTCTCACCATTTAGCCCTACCCTGCAGGCAAGATAAAAGCATTAGTATTTTATGCAACAAGATGGACACAGTAAGAGAAACGCAGGTGACTGATTGGATTTGAAGGGGAAAACAAATCTGGAGAAAAAGATTAAAGTAATTGAAATGGTTGCACTTCTGAGGCACAAGACATTGCTTCTACAGGGAAGAACCCATTATTAACTGTTGGCCATCAACACCAGCCTACATCTAGAAGACAATTCCAAACAACAACTGTGTAACAATTGGCTCTGACTTCCTAAAAAAACAAGTCAAAATTTGTGTGCCGTAAACAAGGGGTTTCATCATACAAATAGGTCTAGCTAATCATACTTAAATGTCTGACATACATCATAGCAAAGATAACACAGCAGGGTGAGGCCATCCTATGGGAAGACAACACCTAATGAAATAACACAGAAATACCCTACCATATGGACAAGCCACAAGTAAGACTGTGGGAAGTGGAAGAAACAGCAGAAACAAGAGGCCACCTGCCCTCTGAAAAACAGTGCAAGCATTCTTGTAAAGAGAAATCATAGTATTTTGGAATAACATACACATTTAATCACATGTTTTAGCAAACAAGGCAAAACAAAATGAAGAACTAGCATTTCCAAATCCTCTGCATTCCTGGGGCATTAACCAGAGAGATTGTGGGTATTAACAGTTGACTAGCAATCAAATATATTTTAAAATTGGCACCCATATTTGGTTGCTTGTTTGTTTTACATAACTAAAAACCTATACATCAAAATAAAATTTTATATTGTATACATGCACATAAATCCAGGCAAAGTCCCTGCAAAAATCTGTGTTCACTTTTGGAAATCAGCAGTAAACCTTGAAAAGAATACTTCAGGTGCTTTAGAGCAGATACAACATGTTTCCCGAATAAAACTTCAATATATATAGGCTGAAATGGTTCTGTAATATGTAGATAAATTTTAGTAACATCGTCAAATTAAGAATAATGCCAAATAGATTCAGAAAAAGTATTGTGAGTAATACAGGAAGTAGAAACAATACTCAGTGGGAAATACAAACTGGAAAACCATGAAAATAATGGAAAAAGACACGTAAATAATAAAATTGGATGGGCAGGTAAATCTTTACAGTAGACCTCTGTACAAGCTGTTTCAGAATTGCCTGGACCAAAATTTAAAAAGTGAGTTGCTGTGTAACTTGAAAGTAATCCTAGAATACATGAAGAAACAGAGGCTTTCCTCTCCCTCTTTTAAAAAAAAAATTGTTTTTGTTGGGGTTTTTTTTGGGTGGGGGTTTGTTGTTGTTGTTTAAAGAAAAGAGGAGAATATTAGGCTACGACACCCCAAACACCAATTCTGTAGCATTCTGCACAAACATGCTGGTACTATTCAATCTTTTCCAGGGACAAATGCTCATATGCTCTGGATATGAACACTGCAGATAAAGTCCACAGTTACTGCACTTTTAGAGAAGAAACATGGAGAATTACAGAGAAACAAAATAACAGTCCACATACTGCTCAGATCTTATCAGCAGCTGAAAATAAACAAATTGCGAAACGAATTTACTGGCACAGTACTACTCAGATCCCTCTCTGTAATCTTTATCTGCTTTTGCTTGTCAGGTTTTCCTTCAGTCCTCCACATTTATGGTCACCACATACTAGTGAGACACTTGGTGTAATCAAGAACCAACTATAGCATTAAAACAAACCTGAAATTGATAGGTCAAGACATCACAATCATGTCAGAGGGTTCTGAACTTACTAACAGGGTTTTCATAGGCACCACAACTCATACAGACTCAGAAGAGATTGGCAGCACCAAAGAAAGATGGAGCTGATAAGGGAGAAACAGGAAATCACGGTAAATCACTGAAGTTCCTGGTGCTCAACCCACAGCAAACACAGCTGTAACTGCTCATAGACCAGGGCATGAAACCCAAAACTTGGCAGTTTTATACACTCAACATCTTAATATACATGAACCAGTAACGCAAAGGTGGAATAACACTTAGTAACTTCAGAATATTACCAAACCAAATCAGTGGGTGCTCATGGTACTCAAACAAGATCAGAGTTAACCATGATATGGGTGGTCATCTGGCCACCAACAAAATGTATGACTCAGTAATGTTAGGAAAGTCCAGAAGACAAGGAAAAAACCAATGGAATACTACATTGATAAAGATTTGCCTTGGGAAGTTATTGGTGAGGAAGCCAGGCTTTCAACAGAGCTGGAATCCTCACAGGATCTTTCTAGATAACACAGTCTATCAAAAAAGATTTTACTAGCCCTTTACCTACCTCTACCAAAGTTACAGGACACTGCTTGTATGACTAGACACTCAATGGATGAAACTCTTCACAATTACAACATATTCCTGAATAGGAGGAGTCAAAACCAGGAGGAGGTAGAGAAAGCTCTTGTTAGTCTCATCAGCATTTTAGTGACTTTGTAAGAAAACAAATATGCCAGGTGTATGAAATTATACAAAGATTGCAGATGTCACATCAAGCCCCGTCTACCGGAAAAAAAAAACCAAAACAACCAAAACCCATGCAGTTCAAAGCAAAAAAAGGAAAAAAGCTTGGCAAAAGCCAAAGAGAGATTGGGACTGAAGAAACATCTACAGATTTCTCACTATTATGAAGTTACCTGAAATTTGACTCCTTATTCGCCGTGCAAATAGCAGGAACCCACTGTACAACGTGATAATCTCCTAAAACATAGGCTCCATTTCTTCTAACAACATCTAAGTTCTCTTTCTGACAGCTAGGATTTGCCCAAAAATGAGCACAATTCCTGCACTGCAGAATTCAGTCTGGCATGTTGGCCTTAAGGGAACACAAGAAGCAAAGAAAAAATTAACGAATTGTCAGTCAACAACATTTACAGACATCTTGGAGGGAAAGCCTCTAAGTGCAGGGCAGACCCCACCGCACACCACCAATTCATACCTCTAAGAGCAGCAAGACAACATGCACAGCACTAAAGTACATAACTAGAATCTTTCCACAAGCTCCCCAGAGACTTATAAAACACAGGCTGCTCTTATTTCCTCTTGTTAGACCCCAAATGAGGATTTTATCCTTGTTTCCTGCTACCTTAGTAGAACAGGAGACAATACTGCTGTATCCCATTGCCACAGGATATTGCTTTAGGACAGTCTCTCATTGAGATGTTTCTTATGATCAATTCTTGTTTCTAATCTAATCCCATAAGTGAAGAGTGTTCAGAAATAATCAGTGGTACTTCCTGATTTCTTCAATCATGCTACGTCACAACTGTTGCATCTCTACAATCATCACACAGCTTCCTGCTGCCCTTATGCCTTGTGCATTCCCCAAGCCTGGGCAAAGCAGATAGAAGATGCTGCCTACTCAACATGCCACTGCTTCCCCTCTATGGACAGCAGAACGGATCACAAGAAGAAAGATTCCTATGATGGTAGCAAAACATTTGATATACTGGCATTTTTAGTGGAAGGAGGGGCAGAACAGGAGGGAAAGGAGCCTTCTGGGCTCAGGACACAATAGGAAGATACAGTTTCAAAGACAGAACATTCATTTTAAAGGTCAGACGCATTTCTTTTAAATTAAAATAATTAAAACAAAACGCTATTAAAACAAAATGCTATTAAAACAAAACCAAAACCAAACAACTACATCAACCAACCAAACAAAAGCCAACCAAAAAGCAAAAGAAATCCTAGTAAAACTACTGTATCATTCCAGAATTCAGAAAACATGGCAGAGCAAGAACAGGAAACTGAATCTGTCACTATTGATGTGAATAAACCCTTACTTTTCTCAGACATGGAGTTTTTGGGAAAGGAAGATACCTCCTTAGCAAGCAATTCTCATGTCTGGAACCAAAGGCAGCAGACTAAGCATTGGAAGAGGTGACGTGGTAAGAAGTTCTTGTACTAGCACTGGAGAGCTGAAAAATGCCACTAATGCACACACATCATCAGCAAGATTGAGAAGAGAATGACCTGTCTAACAAGCAATGAAGAATACAAAGGAAAACAATTTGTATACAAATAGGTATACAAGACTGTACATGGTAGGAGAAAATAAATGAAGTGAGGTTACAGAAAGGGGAAATTAAGAAAATGGAAATGCAATGGTAAAGAAATGGTTTTCAAATTCACATACATTCCATGAGATGATATACCAGCCCTGTGCCATATGTACTGACATGGGCCATCTATGCAACCTCAGTCATAAATCTGGAGTTGCACCATGCCTTTCATGACTTCAGCTTTCATCCAGACAAAGCTTTTGATTAGAGTTACTGGAGCTTCATAAGCTGGTGGTATGTCTTGGCCACCTGTAGACTTTAGAAGGAGAGAAAAAGTGCAGGAAAATACTTCAGGTAAGTATAAGATGCTGAATTTAGTCCAAAAAGAAAAGAACTTGACCAAATATGTGCCCTTGTTAACAAGTCTCTAGATTGTGTCAAAGTACTTCTTGGTCTGTTTTGGCCTTGTAATATGTTCCCTGGTGAATTTCTTGTATATTGGAGAGACTGTTCTGCAGCATCTAAAAAATGTAATAATAGGGCTCTTGGCATTTATCCTGAGGATTCTTGGGAACTTCCTTTTCGAGTTCTCAGAAAAGCACTCAATTTGGCTTCTTTCTTGAGCCCTTAAAGGAGTTATCATCACAAGATACAGTGTCATGACTTTATCTAATCTGTGGTTCTTGAAGAACAGAAGGATTTACTGAAAGTTTTAGATTCATAAGAGTACATTCACCACAGACTACTGTGGACCATTTCAATAGCTAAAGCACACCTTTTTATTTACAAAATGTTTCCAAAATGTACAGCTAGGAAACAAAAAATCCCAAAGACTTATGGCTATCTTATTACAACTGAATAACTTCAGGAGCCTTACAGCTAAACACTTCATTTTTCCTATTTTCTTTCACTTTGATTATTTAATAAACAGAACAACTGCTGTGAAAAAGCAAGCCTATGGTAGCAGAAAATAGTTTTGTCATCACTATTTCTTCAATAACACTGACTGTTGTAGCACGGGACTCGTGTAGTGGTTTGGTTCGAAACATCTATCATCCAGATTACTGCTCAGCTTCAACCACACCTTGTAAACTGAGTATTTTCACTGTATTTTCCTGAGTATAATGATATTCATCCCTTCTTAAGAATTGGGATGCTTGAGTCCCTATGAGACCTGCCATTTCTGGAACAAGAAACAGCCATCAAGTTATGAGCAAGAGAACAGTGATTTAATTAATGTTGTGATTTTACCAATTCTGCCTTGTCAGTAAGCTTTAATAATGAGCCCTAATAAGCCTAGGATGTTAATGAAAGTACCTAGTTTTAACCTATCAATATTATTCACATTGCAAGATCACCTAGAAATCACACCACAAAGTGGCTTACATTGTCCCAGCAAATAGAGTAACTAAATAACAATAAGCAGCCCCCGTTGAAAAGGGGTTTAAAAATTTGAAAAACAAACAAACAAACAAAATTCCTCAAACAAAGAAATGAAACAAAAAACCCCATCCACCAAACTTGGTATCGTTTAGGAAAAATTGTGAAATTCCACCTTTCATTTACCCGAAACTGGGATAGTGCAGTGTGAGAAGGAGGATACTTTCTTCTAAGATGTTTCCAGGATGTTTTGGAAAACTCCACAATCCCATTATCATTTATTCGTACTATCAGTGAACATGTAAACACACAGGCCTAAGAAGTAAAGGCTCTGGTCGACAATGCATACAAATTGCAAGAATGTAAGACTTTCACAATATTTAGAAACCTCTTATTAGCTTTTTACCTTTCATCTCTCACCCTTCTAGCACACTGTGCCCTGCAGCAATGCAGTATTTCCCATCAGTCAATCGAAAAGGCAAGTGGCCTGAACAAACAGTGCCCCAGACACTGACTGATAAGAAGCACCACATCCAGCACATAGTCCATCCAGCACAGCACACTGATAGGACAGACAAGGAGACACACAGCTGGTGATTAGAAGAAAACATAGGTGAATGCACAGAGATAAGAAAATCGATCCTGCCTACAGCAATACCTATTTGTTAAAAATAAGAGAAACAGATCTAGTCATCACTAGTAACAGAAGTGAGGGACTGGACCTGAGTACCTTCTGTATTATAGGAAAAAAATACATTAATCAATCCATTCCATATCCAAAAAAACCCTAAGTGAAGGTAAATGAAAAGTGTACAGAAAGTACACTTATTAAAAAAAATGCCTTGTGGCAGCATCTACATTTGAAATTGCTTTAGAGAATGACATCTCTGCTCCCTGTATCAATTAAGGATTCAATACTTCTAAACAAATATGCATTTGGCATCTACTTCCATTCAATTTTGAAACAGCTGTAATGCCAGTTCCTTCAGTCTCCACCTCTGTTCCTCACCTCTAAGCTTTCCATTACATACTAAATGCACTTCCATAAATACTCTGGCAAACAGAAAATACAGTAACTTTCAGTTGAACAATTTTGCATAGCACCATAACTAAGGACAAGAGAGATCATCTTCCAGTTTTCAGAAAATCAACACATTATAGATTGCAATATTCTTTGATGATACCAAATAAGGCTATTTTGAAACCATATATTTTTTTGTAAAACTGTTTCTGAAACACATTCCACTATCTGTTCATTATTATGAGCTTTATTAGAAAATTTTTAGTATTAGAAAATACATTGTAAACACCACATTTGTTGGACACGAAGAAATACACTAGTAATTGTTTGGATAGTATCTGAATTCAAGTGCTTCATATTTCAGAAAGCATTTTTAACATGTAATTTTGACTGCTTTAGGGGAATGTGGAGCATTTTCATGGTTTAACTATGGCAACTAAGTACCATGCTGGCAACTAAGTACCATGCAGCTGCTCACTCATTATTTCCTTGAGTGTGATGGGAAGAAGACTCAGAAAAAAAAATACAAAAACTCATGGGTTGAGGTAAGAACAGTTAAACAGTGGGGGAAAATTAGAGTGAAATATTATAATAAAACTATAATTTTAATTACAAAAAAACCCCCTAACAACAGCAAGTAAGTAAACCCCAAAAACAAGTGATGCACAATGCAATTGCTTACCCTCTGACCAATGCCCAGCCTGTTTCCAAGAAGTGGTTGGCCCCTTCGAGACAAGCTCTCCTCCCCCCTTTCCCCCTCTCTCAGTTTTCATACTGAACATGACATCCTATGGTATGGAATATCCCTTTGGCCAGTTTGGGTCCACTCTCCTGGCTGTGCTCCCTCCCAGCTTCTTGTGCAGCTCCTCATTCACAGAGCATGAGACACTGGAAAGTGCTTGCCTTACGGTACACACTACTTAGCAACAACCAAAACATCAGCGTGTTATCAATGTTGCTCTCATGCTGAATCCAAACTAAAGCACTGTACCAGTTGCTAAGAAGAAAATGAATTCTATCCCAGCTGAAACCAGGACAAGCATATGAAAACGCTACCAAGCAACTACAGTGGCAGCAGAGCTGTTCTCTGCATGTGTTCCAGTACAGTTAGTTGGCTTTACTGACTTCTCTGACTCTCTGAAGCATTGCAAGTGGGGAAGCTTGCACACTTCTCATATTGCTGAGGTGTGACCACTCATGTTCTCTCTGAAAAAGTGGAATCAAGCATGCCTTCAAATGCCTCCCAAGCCACTTCCCAGTTCCAGCCTCAAGAAAAACCCAAAGCTATATCATTCCACCTATCAGCCTAGACTTCTGCAGAAAGAAAACCTAGGAGCAGAGATCAAAAACAAACCACGGTGTTACCTAAACAGAACACAAGTCCAGGTTATGTTGTAGCACACATGCAGGGACAGGTTAGCTACTGCCACTGACTCCTCTGCGGGTAAAGAGATCCTGGGCGGGCAACTAGGGGGAGGAATAAACAATCTGTATTGCTCTAAACAAGTACTTACCAAAGAAAGAATGTTACAAAATATAGCACCTCTTGTATAAACTGGATGTCTTTCATATTGTCTTATGTAAATGATTTTATTACCAGATCTCTACAGTTTAAGCAGTCAAGCTTTGTGTCTGGCATCACTTAATGCCCTGCCAATCCTGCTCAGGCTGCAGCTCAGGGACAGGATGGTGGGCAGGCAGATGGGCCTGTCCTGTTTCCAGTCCTCAGTCCAGCTCTGCTGTCTGGGCCTGCCTGACCAGAACTCCCATCACAGCCAGCAAGCTACTACACAAAGATCACTGCAGGCATTAAGGTCACCAATAACAGCGTAAGATTTTAAAAATACTGTGTTAAAGGACAGTGTGCATCTGTCAGCGTTTCACTATATGGCTGGACCCTTCTCCATTTCCTCTCTATGCCTCAACTAGTCTTTTTCACAATAGATAGCATTTTAAGTGTAAGCTTCCAGAGTTGGAAAAAACTCCCAGAAAAAAAAGGAATTCTGTTACCAACCAGAAAACTAAAATATATAATTTCAGTAACGTAACGCTACATGTGATAAACAAATAATGTACTAAGGAATCTAAAAATATTTACATTTTTTAAAAAAATTGTTATTTCCACATACCTTATTTAAAAAGCAGTGTGGGAATTACAAACCTTGCTGCTAAAGTGTTCTTAGTTCTCATAAATAATTATGTTCAAAGCAGACTACTCCTTCACCTAGCACAAGTCAGCCTCATGCTAGGAAAATTAATGATACGTTGAAAACTGTACACTTACATTCTAGTCAAACATACAGAATTGACCAGTTCATATCATCACTGACAGCCTGTTGTCACCAAAGACATTTGGTTGTGGTTCTTCTCAGAATATTTATGGCAGCCTTGAGAATGCAGAAAGTTCTTTAAAACAAATATGATACAAAACTTGGATCAGTAACAGAGAAAAATGAAAACATTCTGAAAGAATGACAAAGCACAGGGGAAAAGAACTATTGTGAAGCCAATAGTTTCAAACACCCACTCATAACTGGCAGTGTTTAAGCCACAGAGAACAAAAATGCCTGCCCAGAAACGACATGTCAGCTAACATTGAAATGTGAGTTACAGGAAGAAAAGAGAAAAATGCTTACCTGTGAATAGAAAAAGAAGCAATAGACCTAATGAGGGATGCCACTGCTCCAACTTTAGCAGCTTCCACTGCTCCCTGTAACCTGTATTGCACAGTTTCCCCATAACTGATGAAAGGTTCATTGTAGACGACAATCTTCCCCTTGGCCTCCTGAGCTCTTCTGTGCAGTTCATCAAATGAGGCTACGACTATGACTTCCGCTGTAATTCCTGAAAGAAAGTATTACAGTGGCTTTAGCAATGCTTTCCTGGAGCTCTCCTATGGCCACTTCTAACAGACAAAAAGCATGGACTGTGCAGAACTCAGGAAATCAGCATGAATTTTTTTCCTGAAAAAGGAACACTATGTGAAATGCTTCATCAGGCACCGGTACTAAATAGATGTAATAGCACCCTGATCAAGTACACACACCTCTGTAAACTATGCTATCAGGCTGGTATTGAAACAACTTGAGGGGCAAGAAGGATACATGGGGGGAATTTTGTTCTCTGCATGTGCTTTAATGCCTCATTGTAATCTTTTATAGTACATAAAACATTTGCAAAAGCTGCCTATGGGATTAATTAAAAAAAAAAAGATAGTAATCTTTTCATGGAAATGTTTTGATATGTTGCTAAACAACTTAGCTTAACGTAAGACAGTTGGAAGCCCGTATTTTTAGACTGTAACTATTATAAAATGATTTAATCCATAATTGAAATTAAATTAAAGCTCTGCAGTGTCAACAAATTTTGCAATGTGAATAATAACAATAATAATATTAATATCTTCATATTTAATTCAGGAGAATATAACAGTTCTATTGGATCTGCTTCTGGGAGCTTTTCCAGGAATCGACATTTCCAAGGTCATGATACAGAAAACACAGGCAGGTTCTTCTGCAGGACTATTCACACGTGGTAAATTAGATCCCACCCAGCTCTTTGTTTTTAATAGTTGGAATAGTTTTAAATTGCTGTATTATCTTACTTGAAAAAACAAAGAATGTTATAGATAAGCCAGAGAATCCTTCTAACTTTTAAGGACATTAATTGAGGAATTCTATTTCACAGCATTTGAGAAGTAATTCATTAAAATGACCACAATGCTTAAAGTTCAATTTTGTTGATTGGTTACAGAGATAAGTAGAGACTGCTTAACAACATGGACTGGTACATTGCTTCTAAATATAGAATAAGTAATGGATGTCTGAAATTTAATGTTGTACATTTCACTTAAAAGTCACAAAATACATCAGTGAAAACTGAAACTAATAAATCTTCTAGCAAGGATTCATCAGAATAAAGTGCAACTATCATGTTTTTAAGAATAAAATTATTCTCCTTGAAAAAGTCCGGTTTTTTGGTTGCTTGGTTGGTTTTTGGTGTGTGTGGAAGAAGAATTATTTAGAGGATTTCAAAGACTTGTATTTAAGACCATAATACACAAGAAAAACTCTTAGAAAAATAGGAAGGTAATGTCTCCCAGCATCAGTGCACCCAGGCTCATGGCTTTTTTAAGATGAAACTACACTTCAAAACCTTAAAGAAACCATTCCACAGAAGTTGCTTTCATCAAGATTGTACCACTAAGAGTTCAACAGACATTTACTGCTACAACAAGTGAGTGAGTTTTAGCTACAAAAATAACCTAGTGTGAGAGGCATAAAAATTTTAACTATCCATATTCTTACCTTAACCTGGCAATGTTCTAGAGAGGCAAACCATAGAATCACCTTCACATATACTAGCTGCTGTTGGCAGGCAGGTGAGCATACTGACAGACTCCAGCTGTGTGTAATTAATGGCAGGTTCAGCTGCCTAGCTAAGGAACATCCCAGCAACAGGATCGTTTTGGGTATGAAACCATGCCACTGGAAATAAAGCCAGGTATCTGCGAAATTTCATTTTCCACAAGAGAAGTCATGGTCTCAGTAGGTTGATACTGCAATCTCTATTTCATATTAGCTCTCCCCAGTGCTCCACTTGGATCGTGCGGCAGACACTGGAAGGACACGCGGTCTTGGTGACTGTTTATCAAGGGAAGCGAGGAGTGTAACTCTTCTGGGCATTACTGCATAGATGAACAAGCACCAACTCTGAAAAGTTTTTTAAGAAAGCTCCAGACAGCTAGTAACTATCTATAATTCCTAAGAAATATGATGGTGAAATACATTTATGGCCCTTCCTAGATGACAGGCATCAGGAGTTTGTACAGTGAGAATTACTGGGACTTTGTGCTAAGGGAAAGCTAAGGGAAAGAACACAGAGTTGCGAACTCTAGCTCAGTATCTCTACCCTTGAACGTCCCCAAAGAAGCTAAATAAAGCCATCCTTTGATAAAACAAAACAAAGGTTCTCTCTGCAAGTTTAACTTCATGGCAGCATGGTATACATAAAGCATGAATTACAGTGCTTTCCGTAAAACTTCACTCTTGTGTAGCTTCTGATTAATTCAATTACTCGTTTGCATTTTAGTGCCATTTTATACCACTTCAGATTCTTCAACTGAAGTGACAAGAGCAATGTTTATCTTTGTGGACACACACAAACCACCCTTAAACCTTCTGTGCAAAAGGGGAAATGAAACAAAAACCCAAACAGTTTACCTGTTTAAGGAGAATGAGTTATTCCCTTTAGAAACTGGAAATGTCTCACCTTACTGAGCCTTTAAGCAAATTAATAGAAATCTATCCTAGCGTCTCCTACCAATTCAGTGCCTCATGGCTCTGCCTCCCATGTTGAAAGAGATTGTATCTCTTTCTTGCACCTATCATTATATTATTGGCTGTGTGTTATTGAACAGAATTCTTCAGAAACCCCATGTAAGGAGGAAGACAGATTGCCTGCTTACTTAAGCAAGATATAAAGATTAAAACCCACATACTCCAAGGGATGAATACAGAGTATTTGGGGAATTAGCTAAGTAAAGGGTATTAATCATGGAAAGCAGAATTACAAACATGATAAACTTGGCTGAGTGTATAAAGCTGAAGACTATTTATTTGATCTCATCACATGAAACATATTGTTGGGTTGGGCAAGGGAGCAAAAGAATCTAGGTAGTACTATGGGTTTCCTCTCATTTCTCATATTAAACAGCAAATTGTACCCTGTTGTTTCTGATAATTGAGGTACAAGGAAGGGTGTTAATGGTGGGAACAAGCAGGCAAATTTCAATTACCAACAAAATTATATTTTACAAAGTCCTCTGTACACTGAAATGTATGTTTCTATCTCAAAACTTGAATATGCCACACCTTTGATGATCACACTGCCAATTGAAATAAGTGGCATGGTACACATTAGCAATCTAAAATCGGTCAGAGACGGGATGAACACAACACTGATTATATATATATATATATAAAAAAGCACCCATAAAACAGCTGTGTGTAACACTGCCATATATAAGAAGTCTGAGTCTTGGCATGAACAATTCTGTCTGGAGAGTCACCACCTCACAGCTGTTTACCTGCCAGCAATGATGCAAGGAGTAGATTAGTTCAAAGGGGATTCCTCACAAGATAACTTCTTCTCCACAAGATTAACTGCAGCTAATATTTAAGTCATTTTAGTATCTAGAGATAAGCGTCTGTCTGTGTTAGTAACAGGTTTCAGTGAAGAGAAAGAAAAAAAGGAAAATTCATCCTATTATCAGATTTTAAAAACTGGTGAATCTTTATTAAAACATCAATGAAATTTCATACAGAATACATTTTTATTTTTTACTATCCCAGAAACACTCTCTTCATAAACACACAGAAATTCAATCAAGTTAGTTACAATCTATTACTATATTAAAAGGATTTAGTAAACCCAGAAAGAAGTATTATTTGCACACTGTTTAATCTTACTGGATACCAATTTCCTCATTACTTAACTATGGCCTTACTTTCTTCTTTTTTCCCCCAGTCTCATTTTTGTCATCCAGGTAATAGCATCAGTACCTTGGAGATCCAGTTACAAAGCCAAATGCAGTCATCATTTATTGGACAATGAATTCTTTCCAATTGCAGCAAGCAAGCAACTCACTCCTATGTACCTCCCAAACTCCATTTACTTCACACTAAAGTAAGAATTATAATTTCTCCTACAAATCACACTACGGAACAGTGATGCTATTGATCCACATGCACTGAAGCTGCCACCATCAAATAAATAAGCTGATGAGCAAGGCAATTTTTGCTTAAAACAATTAAAATACAGTAATTTTAAGCCTAGACAAAACAAAGCTGGAAAAGAAATATCAACACAAAAAGTCAACAACATATCTAATTGTTCTGATAACTGTGGATATTTTGAAACTGGAGTTGTATCTGAAACATATCCTGGCCTCTGTAGTCATGAGGACAAGAGGGACACAGAATGCTACCTCCTCATTCATCAGAACCAGGCATCAGGGTATCAGGACAGGAAATCAAGACAGCTCCCCATGGTAGAGCAGGGGCAACAACACACCACAAGCACAGTACCTGAAACCCATGTGCTGATCGCAGTCCTGCCTCACAGACCCAGCAAGGTCAGGCCACCCTCATATCTCACCTCCTGCAACATCCCAGATTTCTGTTTCTACTTCAGCTCTCCCCACAAAGGTAATTTAGCCCAGAAGCTGCTTCATCAAGGTATACTGTATTTTGTGCTGACCCTAAACACATGCAGGCAGTAGCCCCAAGCTTTTCTCACCTTAGCCCGGCTATTCCCATTGTCCTTCAGACTTGATCATCTCTCCAGATTAAAAGTACCATGCCCCTGCTTCTTTCAGAAACAGCCCATGAGCACTGTCTTGTGCCCATTTGCAAGGCAGCTTCTTTCACAGAGCTACAGAGAACCTAGAACTTTTTTGGATGGGTCACAGGATACAAAGGGAGATATGTATGTCTGGAGATAAGGTAGTTGTTGGGACAGGTCAAAGGAAAGAAGGTCTCAGAGAACGGGGAACGGAGGGAAAATGCAAATATATTCTTCAAAGCTAAGTAAGATTAGGGACTTGGAATTATATCCTTTTTTAAGTTCAACATCTTCTAAATTCAGCTCAGAGAACATTTTCCTCCTCAACTTCTATCATACCTCTCTTAAAACATGTTGCTTTTCAACACTCTCCAGGAATTAGTTCAGCTTTCCCAAAATGCTCCACAAAATTCAACTAGATTTTCAGAAAAACAAACCCAAATGCTTTGTCTCTAATGACCTCATCCAGTTAAGTTTTCCTGTCACGCTGAAGCAAATGAAAGATTAATATCATCACTTCTTTTTCTTTCTCACTCAAAAATTATTAGCATGTACTGAAAATATGTAAGATTCTAACACCTAGAAACACATTTGCTCTGTCAACACATATAAATATGTACTAATATAAGAATTATAATATGAAGAAAATAATAAATATTTTAGGGGAACTGTGAAATGAAGAAGAGGGTTTTATCAGGAAGAAAGATTTTGTGAAATGTGAATAATACTTCTAGAAAATGTGACTTTCCTACTCTGTGGAACAGCAAAGAGAATTACTTCATGAAAATAAAATTTCATAACATAGGACAGTTATATAAAAGGATATAAGGCTATTCAGCACAGATGCATTGCACAGAGACTAAGTATATTGTACCATTCCTTAAGAACACAGAGAAAAATTAACAGTGTATAATAGTCACATTTCTGACAAATATGATTTAAAATTTCCAGCAAGTACTGGATCTCTTTAGAACAGTTTGGTTTCAATAACATGTAGCTTTCTGTGCAACACAAATCCTAGGAGAAAATGGGTTGGACCCCACCCCCAGCACAAAGCCTTGGATGCCAAAAGAGCAGGAGAGCAGGTTAGGTTCTCCCAGGAGGAGCCCTGCACAGACCACAGGCTTGCTATGCATTGTATAGAGAGAATCAGACACTCAAAAACCAGATCCACAAAAGTCAGTTTCTGAGACCACAGGTGCTCAAGGCAGGAAGTGCCGAGGACAACCATTCCCTCCTCAGCGAGTCAAGGTGCCAGTCACTGCCAGCTATTCCTTTGGATGAAGGTAACGTTGCCATCCAGCTGTGCGTGCATACCCCACACATGCAGAAAATTATATTCAAATCCTGCCTTCATTAGCTTCAGCCTGGACTTAACATCCTTGAGGTAACCACCCTCAACTCAGTGACACCGCAAAAAAACAAGACCAGAAAATCCAATTTTTTGCCATTGGCAATCCACACAGTTCACTCAAACATTTGTTAAAGTAGCAGCTGGATCCCATGTTCTTCCCAGACAGCATGTCCACCTCAAAGCCACACAGCTACTCCCGCTCTCTAAATCTTTGAAATGCTACCGCACTAACTTTTAGCCCAGATGCTGGGTCACTGAACACCACAGTGTCTGAGGTCCTTCAGGGATGTCATCTTTTACATTCCAAGAAAAATGGTAGCATTATTACCATAGCACAAGCAGTGCTGCTCTAAGTGATAACAAACAATCCAGGCACGCAATACTGAGGCTCACGGTCTCAAGATGTTGATCAATAGCTCCTCACACATAAAAAAAGAGGCATCCAGTGAAGACAGGAGGGCTTTGCCGTGCACTGTGCTCTCATGCCTATGACTCTCTCCATCCCCTGTTCTCAGCACTGAACCCCTCATTAAAGGGGTACCCAAGCCCTTCCAGAAGGATCACATTTTCTTCCAGGAGGTCAGTGGTTATCCAAGATGCTGGCAGCTCAAGGGTAAATCCTCTGATACACATTAAAAATAACTTTATTTTGGCCTTTTGTTTATCTAGCTGAATTCCCTAATCCACTTTACCACTGAGAAAAAAAAGAGGAGGGTCAACACTAGGGGCAAAATGCATCAGCCAGGACTGGGGCCAGACCACTTCTTTGAGCAACATCCCTGGTTTAATAAAATGGTGGACCTACAGCAACAGCACACACCAACAACTTCAAGACAACATGCATTATTCCCATTTTATACAAAACAGGCTGGAACTATTTTCATATTATCTAACTGCAAAATTCCTATCACCTTCTATAAGAGCACAGCTGGACCAAATGTTGACAGTTAAACAAAAAAAAACTCCATGACTTGAAGACAAAAACTAGGAAAAAGTCTGCCAATACATCATCTTCATATTTATATTATTTCAGTTTCGCTGCAACCAACAGTACACAAAAACCAGAGACTGTTCCTTTCCTTGAGGAGACATTTCAGGGCAGGCTGCTCTGAATCTGGTTCTGCTTGTCAGTATTCCTTCAAAATTAAAGGGCATGGTCACCCATCAGGGTAAAAAAAAGTGCATTTTAAAACACATGCAAAAAAATGAATTCTTTGATACTTTATGGTCAAACATCTGCTAAACTACTACTTTCCTTCAATTATGGGATTCTCAAAGCAACAATTATATCTATTTTCCTCAGAATTTGGGGGATAAAATCAGTACTACCAGAAATCAACAGAGTCTCTCTCTCTATATATATCTATGCTTTGCCAATGTTGAAACACTGAAAATGAGAGGACATTGACTAAATATGGTAAATCTCCAGTTTTCCAGCTCCCCAAACTGAGCACTTTCTAACATTCAATCCTGTTTATGACCTAGGAATCCATTTCTTTGAGGTGATGACTGTTTTCAGTCTCTGCTGATTTCTGGAAATGCAGGTCACTCTGTTTCATGTCTTCCTGTCACTAAAGTGGGCAGTAAAGTTACTCCCTCCTTGTAAGGAGATCAAAGGAAGTGAAAACTTTCTCTTTGACGCAACACCTTCATATCTTGGAATACACTTGGAGAGGGAGAACATTGGGTGTTTTTCCTCTTCAGTAGAAAAATCTAACCTTTTCTGTACTCTCCTTTTTTTGCTGTGTAAATCAGATGGAATCTGGGAACTCGACATCCTGGCATATTTCCCAGTCATGAAGAAGAAAGTAGGATTTTATCCACAAGATCACAAGGTACTGAAAAGCCTCCTGCACATCATCCAACTGTCCTGTATCTGAGCCAATGTGGGCAAATCTCATCAAATCAAATAGACGAGGAAAGCTCTGTGCACATCCCAATAGGGTTTCAATGCCATAGGCATGAGTTAGACAGAAGACCTGCAGGAAGAGACCCTCCTGGTATCCTGGAGTCAATGCTGGCTTGGACTCCACAGCTAAAAATACTGCCGCTTTTTAGGGCTTCTTGTTCCTGCTCTGAAGGATTGCGGATTTTTTTCCACACTTGCATGGTGTATGCTGAAATGGAAAGTAACAAACCTCAGCATGTGCTGTAGTCATTGGGTCACTCTTAGGAAACACTGGTTGGAATTTCCATGGACAGAAAGGAAAATAAACCCTGAATTTCCAACATCCAAAGCCAGGTTTCTAATTGCTGTTAGACTATTGCCATGTTAATGAAGAGCCCTCCAGAGCACTTGCTCGGGGTGCTGAGCTCCAGGAGGAGCTCTGAGGGAACCAAAGGCCACCAAGTCCAGCACCAAGTTTTAAGTTTCTGCCAATGCTTCCTATTTTCTTAGCTTCTCAGATCACAAGCCTGGGGCCAAATCATGGGAAGGGAGGAATACGGGACATAACTGAGAAGATGAAAAAGCAAGAAATGGTCTCCTGTACCTCCTGCTGGGATGCAGAAGTCAGCCCCTCTCATCTTAACCCCATTCCTAAACCTTAAAAGACAAAAAGCCCAACCAGTGCTGTCCTCTGTCTCTAGGCATCAGTAGTGTTGAGGAAGAGATCTTTTTGGGCTGTACCAAGACAGTGGTTTGTAAATGGAGGGGTCTGAAACATATCCTGATAGGAACACTGACTTAAAACACGCAGTAACTATCAAGCTAACACCAAACAACTTCAGGGACCATCTGGACAGTCCACTTTAGAGGCAGCTGTGAAGGAACCAAAGAATCATCATAGAGCCAACATCTGAAGGACAGCCTTCAGCCTTCAAAACATCCCTCTGCCAAAGCTCAGCACAGCAGCAGTAGATGTCCCTAGTCTGATCCCATGTAACAACAGTCCTGTAACGACAGGATAACTGGCATCAGGCATCTCATATTGAGTTGCATTATTCTGATTACAGGAAGACTCACACTCCCACAGCTTCTTGGCTAAAACAAGATGTATCAGAACTGCTGATAATCCCTCAGAGGGAAACTGTTCAACTATTTCTGATGTGATTTAGGGCAGCCTTCTATCCCTTTTTCTTAGGAATAAGGCACTGTGACAAACCTCAGAAGTGATAAGGCAGCGGTTTTAAGAGTCTAACTACACATTTTTTATTCCATGCTTGGTACGAGTGAGTGTTTTAGGACAGGCACTTTCCTGAACAGCACGCCTTCCGATTCTCTTGCCCGCAGAGGCTGGTGACGAGCAGCTCTTACCAGACATTTCCATCAGCCAGGAGGATGGTCCAGTGACTGGAAGAACTAGAGCCAAGTGCTCATCAGGGACCAGCTACCCCACATAACCTTCTCAAGCACGAAAACCTGTCACAGCTTGTGCAGAGCAAGACGAGACCAGCAGAAATCAGAAAAGGCACAAATGGTAGGAGAGTCAGAAAGTAAGTAATTTAATCAAAATTATTCCACAAAGTGTGAGAAAAGGCCCACTCTTTTGTGAGAGATCTCATTGCCATAAAGTCTGCTAGCACCAACACATATACCTCTTCAGAAACATGGCAGATGTCAGAGGAAAGTAAAATTGTGAGAAAGAATGATGTGGGGTTTTTGAACATTACTCAGTATAAACCAGCACTGGATAATATGATCCTATCTTTCAACATATAGGATCTTTACAGATGAAAAAGAAGGGCATAATTAGCCTCTGTGAGCATTTTTAACATGTAAATTCAGTATATCTCTAAAAAAAAAAGGCAAACCTAGGAGTAAAACCAGGCAAGTGCAAAAAACTACACAACTAAGAAAGAGAAGTGAAAAACAGACTTTTCGGGATGTGAAGATGTTTGCCAAAATTAAATTGCAGGTTCTCTTTGCAGGTTCAGCAACACTTGCTAAACACCAAAAAAACCCTTTTAATTTTAGCTTACTTTTTAGGAAGCTTGGAATAGGACTGGGAAGTATACAAAATAAGTTGTAGGCTTAAGCTTTGCTGTAAATATTCTCCTATCAAAGCACTAAAACTTGCACATATCACGGGACTAACAGATATTAATGGTTCTAGTTGCATTGCATTTAGGAATGGGCTTACCTCAATATGACAGAACTATCTCAGATAAAACTGACAGCTGCAATTTTGCAAACCAAGTATGATTTATTCCAAGCGTATCTTAAATTACTCAGTTTTATTTGTTGCATTTTGAAAGGCTAGATAATTTTTTCTAAAAAAACCAGCTTTTATACATTGTTTCATTTCAAACAGAAAGCTCGCTATCACAAAAATTTACAATTCATAAAAAAATTATGAGTATCATGTTACCTTTTATTTCCTAAACTGAATTTAGTTTCTCATAAAGAAATACAAATGCTTTTGAAGTGGTGTAGGAATAAGTATATTGTTTTTTATGGAGCGCAGTCACAGAAGAAAGTTCTCATCTGGCCTTTAAATAACAATTCTGAAAGCCTCACATCAATATGTACAAAAAGAGATCTTATAAATCATTTTGTTTATAGGCAAGCTAATACTTTGGGGTTTAAAAGACCAGAATCTTGTTGAGTGCAGCTCATGGTTATTCTTGCTCCTGAGTAACATAGCACACGTGATCATCTAAAAGGCAACACACAGTTCAGTAACAGGTAAGTGACGAAGTGAGCCTGTAAGCAGTGTCAACAGGTAAGTTTCAAGGTGAGCACGAGACAAGGAGGGAAGGAAAGGACACACAGATACCAACTGCCATGTTTAGCGAGGGGCTTGAACTCTCCAAGCTCAGCTCCTTTTTCTGCTGTCTTGTTTTTTACTGGAGTTAAGGGCTGAGCTTGGCAAGATAGGGCACCTGAAGAAAAGGAGAAATCATGTGTCAACTTGAAATCCCATGGAGAACTTCTTTCCTGCCAACCACAATGGAGCAGCAGAATCTTTGCAATGAGGTTCAGCAGTGTTCAACAAAAGGGTATAAATTTAATGGAAAGTTCAGGAATCAACTCTAAGTCTACAAGCCTGTTCAACCAAACTGTACTAATAAAAACTGCACCAGTCACAACCACACCATATAGAAAAACCCCAGGAGAATAGCACCTTGTTTTGCAGAACTATTACAGCAAGAAGAAAACCAGTCTGACCACTGAGAGAAGTTATTAGGGGTACGATACAGTTTGGTGCTAAAAAGCAAGTGATATTTAATTCCAAAAGGAAGAGTTACCTTCTGGAGGAGTTGCAATACTGTTCCCAAGTCCCAAAATAGCAATGCTGTGATTCCTTGGTTCCAGCATCATTGCAAACTCTTCTCCTCTTTCCCAGTGTGGTACTTTCACAGGCTCCAGATGCACATTTTCCAGCCCGTCTTTCTGCAAGGCACTGAACATATATTTGATGGCTGCCTCTAAGTTTTTTGAACCACTGAGTCTAGGTCCTATGGTGTCAGCAAAAACTGCTAATCTTTCATAGGATCTGTTCTGAGCCTTTCCATGAACAGCAAGATCAATAATAGCCTTAGCAATATTAGTATAGCCAGCTATCTCGTTTTTAATGTCTTCAAATGACTTCAGGGAACTGCCATCTCTTCTCAAAGATTTCCCAGTATACTGGTGTAACAAATTCATGAGAAATATTAACAATAAGTACTTCATTTTTCTCTCTTTCTTCTTTTCCACAGATGGCCTGTTGGAGAGGCAAAAAGAAAAAAAAAGCAAGTTAAAAAAATCATACACCTATCAGCAATACTTTTTGTTATTTGGATTGGCAGACAGAAATGAAATGAAAAGAAATTAGTTTTTCATGAAAATGCTTTGATCAGAACTAGCAGGAAAGTAAACTCAACTTGAAGACAGAGTTATTGCAAGCAAATGAAAAAGATACTTAGACCACTGGACACAATCTTTGTTGCGGTCTTTAGAAATATCCTTGGAATGCTGCATCTCTTTAAATAAACACATTCTTCAATGAATCAAAACCCAGGGCTGCTCCCATGCAGGAGGAATTTTGTATCTCCTTTCTGTTAGGAGCAGGACTTTTCAGAAGTGCCAAATCAAATGTCTTGACACAAAACATCGAGAGAAAAGCTTTTCTTAAACCATTCATGAATAAAAGTTCTTCTTATTCTCCATCTTCATAATCAGGAAAGTACTTTCTATTTTACTAAAAAGATGTAAGAGCCATTTAGATCCAATGCCTCCAGTGTACTGGTTTTGGCTAGATTAGAGATCATTTTCTGCTTCGTAAGTGGTACAGTGCTGTGTTTTGGATTTAATATGAGAATAACGTTGATAACATGCTGATGTTTTGGTTGTTGCTAAGTAGTGCTTACCCTAAATCAAGGACTTTCCAGTGTCTCATGCTCTGCCAGAGAGGAACTGCACAAGAAGCAGTGAGGGAGCACAGCCAGGACAACTGACCCACACTAGCCAAAAGGATATTCCATACCAAATTCAGTACACAGACTGTGGGAGTTGAGTGGAAGGAGCTGATCACTTCTCAGGGAAAGGCTGGGCATTGATCAGCAGGAAGTGAGCAACTGCATTGTGCATCACTTGTTTTTCTTGGGTTTTATTTATTTTTTATTATTATCATCGTTGTTATTGTAAGACTTTACTTCTTTCCATCTACTAAGATTAGAACAGTCTAATCTGAACCCGTAAGTTTTTGTACCTCTTTTCTGTGTCTTCTCCTTATATCACTGAGAGGTGGGAGGGGGAAGGGAGTGTGTGTCTGCATGGTACTTAATTATCATCTGGGGTTAAAACATGCCAGAATATTAACAAGCTTTCTTTGGATCCTCTTCCCTCTTTCAGGGCTTTATTCCACAGGATTTATATCAAGCAAATCTTCAAAGAGGTCAAAGTCTTCTCTCCTGAAGTCCAGTGCTGTGATCTTGCTTTTTGACATGCTCCTCAGATCCTGAACTCCATTATCTCATGGACACTGTAGCCAAGGCTGCCTTTGACCTCCATACCACAACCAGCCCTTCTTTGCTTTATGAAGTCCATCATTGCACCTCTCTTTGCTGGCTTCTCTACAACCTGTGTCAGGCATCTCCTGAATTGCTTATAACCTGCTGTGATGACCCTCCAGAAGATACTGGATGGTTAAAGTATACCATGAGCAACAGGGCCTGTGAATGAGAAGCTACTTTTAGCTATTAAGGCCTCATCTACTTGTTTTTCCTGCTCAGGTGGCTTACAACACACAGCTGCTACAGTCACCCATACCACTCTGCTCTTCAATCCTTATCAACAGGCTCTCTGTTGGCTCATCATCCATCCCCAGGCAGAACTCCAAGCACTACAGCTGTCCTCTCACATAAAGGGCAACTTCATCTCCTCTTCTTTCCAGTCTGTCTTTCCTAAAGGGCATCTATCCATCTACTGCAGCATTTCAGTCATGTGAGCTATCCCTCCATGATCCCAACAAGATCACAGCCCTGCAACTGAGCACAGATCTCTAACTTCTTGATTTATTCCCCATGTTCAAAATCTTACTATACAGGCACTTAGAAACATAGGTTTGTCAACAGAAACAAAAGAGGCAACCCACAACATTTATGAGAGCTTCTGATCAGCTCCCAAAAAGCGGGGATAACCCACCAGGCATGCACCCATAAGATGCCATCTGAAACACCCACCAGGCATGCACTCATAAGATGCCATCTGAAACGCTGGCTGTGCAATGCAGAAATAAGACACAGAAAGAGTCACAGTACTAACCACGTTTCTAGGATCCATAAACCACCAGAATTCAGAAACAAACAACTAAACAAAAACACTCCAATACCCACAAAAACCACTCACGCAATCATTTTGGAGTCACCAAGCCTAGCTCATATGATAACCAACACAAACTGCCAGCCTTCCATAGGCCTTTATGGGTTTTTTCACAAACAGCAATTTAAACTATAGCTTTAGCAATATAATACATAACTAAGCTATTCTCCTTAACTATTCAAATGTCACCTAAGTCTGAGATCAAGGAAGTAGTAAGTTCTTCACAGTGAAGCATAATTTTCACAAAACAACAAAAATCATCTATGATTTCATCTGTGAATGATAAATCTATCACAGAGATTTCAGCTCTCTCTTTGAGACAGACAGGGCAAAGGTCTCACACAACCAGAAGCAGAAGACTCGGGTTATCTCAGGACACTGCCTGAGAACTGCCAAATGCCTTTTATAGTCTGAGTTACTGTTTATTTGTGGTTATACTACACAGAAGGTTATTGGTGTATTTTTATTGCTATGCTCTGCACTTTCTCCATGTACTTTGCCTTTGGACCAGTTAATTACATGCTCATAGACATCCTCTTGTAGAGACATCAGTAATTTTCTCAGGATAACCATGCTCATTCCCTGATTTTTGCCAAATTCATCATGCACAAAGAAGTAAGCAAGATAATGGATAAGTGCTGAATGGAGTAAGACCACAACTTTGTAGACTTAGTTTCAAAAACTTAAGGTTTGGGGTTTTGTTTGTTTAAGGGCTTGCAAAATCTACCAGAAAAAGCTGATACACTTAGTTGTTACACAGAAAACATAGTGGGATTGTTTAACTAGTGCTGGCCACCTCAAAGAGCCCCCAGCTACCAACTTCATGCATTTTTTTCAATAGAGAAATGCAACTGCAGTTATCACATTTCCCTTAACTAAGAAATGCTTTCTTTGTTCTTCCTAGCCACATTAAAAACCAGCAGCATCCTCACTCCAAAGGCTGCCCCAGAAGACATGCATTTAAGAGATACACTTCATCCAGGAATTTCCCATTGAACACTGAGAACAGACGTGTTTCCACAACTTTTGTGGATGTAACATACTTCTGCGTTGCACAGCACTTCACTGCCTGCCAACGCATTGTAAGAGGAACATAACTGAATTCAAACCCTGGTCAAGAACACAAACATAGGAATGTAATTTATTGTGCTTTCCTTGAATACTCCAGCATAATCTGTCTAAAAGCAGCTATCTGAAATATTTCCCTGCTGGGTAAAATAACATTATACTCAGACTGCAATGCAGGAATCACTCCACTGCTAGTCCAGGGAAAGAGCCACACATCTGTTTTCCCAGTCTTTGGAACTTTATTACCCCAGCGAATCATCTAGCAAAGGAGATTACTTATTTTTCCACATCTAACTAGTTAAGACTCAGCAAATGAGCCTCACAGTGCCAGCCAAATTAATAAAAAATAACAGGACAGTCAAAATTGTTCATTGCGTTTAATTGTTCACAAAGCAGAAAGAGGTCATCCAGCCATGGCAGTACTGGGATCCATACAGAAGGAAGGGAATGCTCTGAATATAGTTCACAAAAAGAGATTTTTCCCTGCAAAATCCTACCAGAACATTTAAAAGGGAAAGTCTGGAGTGAGGAAGACCAAGTGAGGTAGCACTTCAACAAACTGTACATATATAAATCCATGGGGCCTCATGCGTTGCACCCACAAATATTGAGGATCAGATGTCATTATGAGGCCACTCTCATTTATTTAGGTCATGTCACTCCTATCTTTGAGAAGTGCAAGAAGTAAGATGTAGGGAACTACAGACGAGGCATCCTCACATCAAGCTCTGGCAAGTGCACAGGAGAAAAATCCTGGAAATTATTTTCACACATATGAAGGACAAGGTGACTGAGAATAGTTAGCATGGATTTACAAAGGGGAAATTGCATAAGCAACAGGGTGCCCTTTTAAGACAAAATTGCTGGCTTGGTAGATGAGGAGAGAGCAGTGGATTTGTTTCCCTTTACATTAGCAAGGCAGTTGACAGTCTCCGTAGAAGTCTCAGGGAAGCTGATGAAGCACAGGCTAAAGGAGCACACAGTGAGGTAGACTGAAAATCAACTGAACAACCAAGTTCAGAGGATTTTGACCATTTGTGTGACATCTAGTTGGCAGATGGTAGCTAGTGGTGATCCCTAAAAGTCCACACCTGGTCCAGAGCTATTATAAATCTCCATTAGTAATCTGGATGCTTGGACAGAGTGCGGCCTCAGATGATGGGAAGGTTGGGAGGAGTGGCTGTGTACACAATGGTTGCATGAGGAGGCAAGTGGGCAGGAACCGTATGAAGTTCAACAAGTCCTGCATCTGGGGAAGACTAACCCCCATGCACTAAGACAGGCTGGGGATAGCCAGCTGGAAAGGAGCCAGCAGAGAATGAGCCAGCAAAACCTCATGTTGGCAAAGACCAACAGCCTGATGGGCTGCACATTAGGAGTGCTGCCAGCAGGTGGAGGGACTTTCCCCTCTAGTCAGCACTAGTGAAGCCACACCTGGATTATTTCTTCATTTCTGGGCTTCCCAGTATGAGAGAGATGTGGACATGCTGGAGACTGCAACAAAGGGCCACAAAGATGATTAACAGACTGGAGTATCTGTCCCATGAGGAGAGGCTGAGAGAGAGCTGTGACTGTTCAGTCTGGAGAAGAAAAGATTCTTTCCTTCTCCAGAAGGAGAGGGAGGGATTCATCAGTGGGTATAAATACCTGATGGGAGGGAACAAAGAAGACAGAGCCAGGCTCTTTCCAGTGGTGCCCACCAACCAAACAAGAGTCAATGGAAACAAACTGGAATATAAGAAATTCCATCTAAACACAAGAATGCACTTTTTTTTTTTTTTTTCAGTGAGGGTGGTCAAACACTGGAAGAGGTCGCCCAGAGAGGTTGTGAAGTGTCCATACAGGACATATTCCAAACCTGTCTAGGCATGGGCCTGGACAACCTGCTGCAGCTGACCCTGCTTAAAAAGGCAGTTTGGACTAGAGTTCAAAAGATGTCTTTCAAACTATATCCATGATTCAGAATATGAAAGGAGACCAGAGACACAAGCTGAAAGGCTTTTTAAAAATCAAGGGAGAAAGGTTCTAGGTATGTAGAAGAAAAAGAGAAATTAAAGGCAGAAAGTAAGTCTTTTCCAGCTCAAATTAGTATGAAAGAGAATGAAATGTACAGCACAATACTATTCAGGTAGTGCAGAGGCTGTCAGAAGGCACATTTATTAGTAGTTACTTTAAGAATGCTCCTACCTATTGTCTGGCCAATTTGTCTGTACCTAACTGCTGTCTTTGATGCTAAAGGGCTCTTCATCTCTTAATGATGCCCTTACATAAAAGAAGAGCACACCCAATCTTTCACCAGGCTAACTGGTGTTTCCACCATTAAAATCATTACAATACAAATTACTTCAATGTTACAGACGGAAAAGAATATGAGAAAGAGGACAAAATCTCTCAGATGAGAACACTGCCTACAGCAATCAGATAACAGAAAGAGGAGCAGAGGGCATAAAAACAGGATAAACAAAGCTAGAGCACTGCTTCTTCCCAGTGTGGCAAGGTTTTCCCAAAATCCCAGTTGAAAATACAGACAAAAGGATACAGAGAGTTCACAGGAGTCATGGTTATGGGAAACGAGGAATGAAAACAATAAATTGAGGCTATTAACCACTTAATTGCTAGAGATCTGCTATATCTGCAGAGTATCTATCAGTTTCCTAACCACCACTTGATTTTCCTTCAGGGAATGTAGGAAATCTTGAAATCACACAGTGGTTTTGATGACATGAGAATAGACTGAAAAGCCCCAGCGTAACAAACTAACATGCTGCAGAGTGATGTCTGATACATTTAATAGCACTGGAAAAAAGTTTGTTGTGACAGCTGTGGAGTAGGATGGCTGGAAGGCTAGGTGAACTTGCAAAATGAGGAGGAGATTTCTGCCTAAAAATAAAGTCATAGAGTTAGTTGTTCCATCACTTATAAAGATAAGGAGGAGGGGTGGATGGGATGGTGGGGGGAAAGACAAGCTTTATGATCTTGAAGAGTGAAGCAGAAAAGCAGACATTCCTCAAAGACTGCTTCTTCAGAATTGTCATAATTCCTCCTCTGGGAGAACATTTAATCAGTTGGAAAATCTTGGGTTTGGGAACACACACAGCTGAAGCTATCACTTACATTACAAAGTCCTTAAAATTAGCCTTTTGACATGTAAAACTAAAGTAAAGAGGAGTACAACACAACATGGATATAAGGCTTCGGATAATCTTATTACTTGGACGAAAAAGTCTAAAATACCAAAGGAAACACCTGAGCTGTTTTACTTTTACCAACTTCAGAAGAACTATTTTGATTTTCTACAATTGAAGATACATACTGAAATCCTTGAAAAGATAAGTGTGATCTATGACCATACAGGATCAAGTAGTGATATTGACGTATGTAGACAGAATAGGAAGTGAAAAGTTTTAAGAACTCTAAAGATTAAGACTGAGAAAGTCCAAACATTCCAAGTGACATTGCAGTCATAGCTCCCCATTTGGCAGAAGTTCATACCCTATTTATAGTCAGTATGGGGGAAGTACTACAGCTTAACACAGAAAGGAAGCAGCGAAAGGAGCCACTCTTCCCTCTTTCTTCACCTCCAAGCCTCAGAATAGTAACAGGCTACCTTGATATATTCTTATTCAGTAGCTGCTGCTAAAATGGATGGCAATAATCCTGAACAATCACACCATAATCCATGTGCAGAATACTGTATCAGCAAAGCTACAGAAATGATCAGTCAGCTACTTCTCTAAGAAGCAGTGTGGCCTAGACAAAAATTAAGAATAACAAAAAAAACCATAGCCACTGAACAATGCCTCAGCCACATAGCAGCTGATACTATTCTTCTTAATAAGCATGGAAAATACAGTTCTCAAAAGGGAGTACATTACCTTTTCAGGGGCAAAAGATAGGAATTCAGTGGGATTTTTAGATGAGAATTGAAGAGAACAGAAATACTTAATGAATGGAAGGCAATTAGGAAACAATGACACCAAAATACAGTGTCATTCATATTACAATAAATGCCAAAATATATAGCTAAAGCCAGTTGATGGTGTTGAAAGACAACTGAGGGGAGTTGGGGGGAAATTATTCTGGACAATTACATCAACACATACAAGAATAGGGCTACAATTATACTACCTGGTATTCTTATGCTCAACTTCGTTCAAGTCCACAACTATTCCCCTAGTGTAAAAAGCAAGACAGCTATCTTGTATCTTTACACAAAATTCATAAATTACTGAGAAACAAACTCTTCAGAATTGCATATTTTTCTGTCAGCCTTTCCTACAGGTGAAAAGCGCTCCCTTTTTAATGAAGCAACATAACCACAGAAATCTTCTCTTACAACCTCTTCTGTACTTATGCTTAAACAATGCTTAAACTTCTTTCACCCAAAATTCTAAACTAAGTTTCTTTTTGAAAACATGTTTAACAAGACATCTTATATCCTGTATTAAGTTAAATCATTCCCACAAATTGGATGTTACATATTTTCTGAGTTTTTATTGAAAGACTAGCAAGACTGCACCCGGCCAAATGATGAAACCTATCTTCCTACCAGGAGGAAGCCTATGACAGAAGGTATGAGCCATGAGCAAATGATCAATCCATGCCTCTAGATAGCAAAAGCTGCTAAAATTCATGGACAGACATTGTAACAGGAGCAAACCAAGTTTTGTTAGCAACAGTCAGTACAGGGCTGTTACTGTCAGAAGTTGGTCTGCCACTCCTGTGAAAGCCACAAGGAATCCCACTGCCGTGCATCCGGCACTCACAGGCACTCCTTGGTGAGCCTCCAAGCAGTGTTCCAGCAGAAGGCTGTTCAGCCCTCCAGAACACGTGTGCTCTATGGTGCTCCAGATTTTGGCCAGAAAATACAAATACTTTGAGCTGCTCTTTCCAACAATTAAATCTCAGTTTGAAAGGCAACTACATGTTACACTGATAAGGGTCACAATATTTGCCAAAATGAACCACCAAACCAAGCAACTTTAGTTACTAATTATGTAATGCATAACAGGAGTGCAACAGACCAACTTTTCTAATGAATTTTAACAAAAATTACACCAGATATTTGCAGCTACATATATATCACTCCAGAATTAGAAATTTGTAAGTTAAATTCTTAGCATTTTCATATATGACAAGAATAATGTGCTTCTACGACCACAATCTACAAAGCACTTTTTGCTTTGTATATGGAATAAAATTTTTCATTTTAAGTCAACAAGTTCAGAGGAAAGTTATGTACATTAAACACTTCAAAGAAAAAGACCAAAAAAGGGCAATACCAACATTTTTTAAAGTATTCAACGATTTTAGCTACTTTACTCCATACATCTACAAACCCAGTGTACAGACTATAAGTAGCACCATAATTCCAAATTAAGTTAATAATCATTCAGCAATGATTATTGCTGAATATAAGATATTTAAGAATATTAATAAACAAAATTTCCAGATTAAAACAACTGTAACTTTTTAAAATATCTTTTTCATTTGCCAGGTTTTTTCATACAGTCTTTCGCTACAGTCACAAGAAAATGTAAGTTCCTCATACTGCTACAGTAAATAATCAAGTGGTTTTGTGAAGCTGAGAAATCTGGTCAACATATTGCTAGACTTGTTAAGAACTTGTATTTTAGTCTTTCCCCTCCTTATTGTAGGACACGCCCACTGAATCTTCCCTTTCCAGAGCAACAAAGGATCATTTTGTAAATACAACTATACAAAAAAGCACAGGATCAAGAATTTCTCATTACAATTGACAGAAAAATTATCTTTATGATGCACACATTTCTTTACTTATATTAAGGGTGGGAAAGGATAATCCTTTCGATGAGATATATTATGAAGTATGTCATTTATGATTTCATCATGTTCACTGGAGTATAATAGTGGTACTCAAATATCACACTGTATTCCAACACATCAACATCAGAAACAAGTTGCTACAGTTCAGTGGCAACGTACAACTGAGGCCACCATCCAACTGCAGAATGCAGTGAAATGTGAAAAAAAAAAAATTAAAAAGCTTAAATGTAACAGACTGCTAGCAAGATAAATACACTTTACTTAAAGAGCTTGAGAGAAAGCTGGGTTTTGGCCAATTTTGAAAAATAAATTAGCAAAACCAGACCTCTTTCTGATGTGGAAGAAAGCTCCAACACCACTTTTTCATCAAAGCTACTCCCCAGTGCAGCACACATTTGATCATGGAGCTCTACATTTACCATGCATAAGGCAGTTCTGATTCTGTATTTAACTTCTAATTACCTTTTATTGCCATTTAAAAGACAAAAATTACCAAACCATTTTGCTATTGCAGGATAAAAAAGTCAACTGTGACAACAGACATTTATCAGTATTAATTTATTTTTAATTTGTATTTTTTTTAATTTCAACCAATGTTCAACACATCCCTGTTATCATGAGGGTCTCCAGTGCTACCCACCGCCCAGACACGCTGAGAGAAACAGGCCTTACAACTACAGACAAAATGAACAAACAATTGGAAGAGGAGGGACCCAGAAGTGACATCTCCAAGTGCTTCAGTTGCCGCACGAAAGACATCAGCATAACCACTCAGCCCCTTTCTTCTGACACTACCAAGAGTAGATGATCAAAAGCTTGCTGCAGTGAAGCAAATGGTCATGTCACAAAACATCAATTGGCAATCAAAGTGAAAAAAGAAAAAACAAACAAACAAACAAACCAAAACCTACCAATAAAAATCACAAACAACCCCCTCCCCCAAAATATACCACAGAGTAAACACACTAATTATATAGAGACAACAGCGACAGAATGTGATCAACCCTCTCTCTGCAAATATTAATACATCTCCCTGATTTTGCGCTGACATGATTCAGATACTGCACCTGAACAATAATACTCAAGAGATGAGATTATGCCAAGAAAGTATGGGAGGAAACAAAACAGACAGGAGATTCCTCCTAGATATTAAATATTTCTGCACAGTTCAGATTGCATAAGGCAAAGAGAACACACAGGTGCCAGCTCCTAAACTCCAAAGAAGTTTCTACCTACCTTTGAGAAAACCAACTCATCGGCACTCCTAACAACACACCAGGGTCAGGTAAGTGACTGCACCTGAGCTCAGGAAACACACAGGGACTTCATCCAAACAGAGCCCAGAGAGCCCACAGCTTCACTTCCATACCCCATTGCTCCTCCTACCCTTCTGCTATTGCAGGTGACAGCCACAAACTCCTCCACAGCTTTGGGAACATAGCCTTAAACTGTTTCTAGTCAGAAAACCAACCACTGAGGAGAGAAAAGCTTGGAGAAACAAAGTACTTGGAGCACTCTACTTTGATTTAGTGATAAATGTTGATTTTCAAACCCACACATTTGCCCAGTCATAACTGCATAAAATTCAGAGGGCTTTATCCACAGCATGAATAAAGCAACTATCAAACATTTGGGACTCCGGTGTTACTACTGTGAGTTAAAAATGGAGCCTCTGTATCCTTCAGTAAATCCAGATGTCGAAAATGTCAGTCTCTTGATTAATTAAAAGTAATTCCAAGTTAAAATGGAAGTGGTATTGGAGGATCACTTACACTTGGTTCTGATTTTATCACATACATCAGCTTGCAAGCACAGGAAACTGATGAAACCAGAGTTCACATGAAGTTACTGATGCTCCTTCATTCAAAAGCATCTTTGACTTCTTCATGAAGTGCTGATCCTTTCAGGATGATGATTTCACCACATGTGGCTACACTTATGTTTTGGTCCTGCTCCCCTACGACAACTTCCCAGTTATCCCCTGAAACAGATCTGATGGCAACAATAACCCCACACCCCTTAATCCATGTTTATCAACAAGTCCTACTTGCTGAGCACAAAGTACTTAGATATAAACACCTGGAGGGGAGGCAAGGTCAGCAAGAAGCCTACATTTCTCAAGTTTACTATCCTGTTTAATTCCTAGACTAAGGCTTTTTTTTACAGCAGTTACCTTTTGCTTTCAGAAGAGCAGCTGAGTTTACACAGACAGTTACCCATAGCTGCAGTGATGCTTGCAGCAAACAGCCCAGGTGCTATCACACCACAGCTGAAAATGTTTTCCAGGGAAAAAAGCTGACTTTCATCCTTCCTATGCCACTTGTCTGTAGGGACAGGAGAAGTAACACAGCATGTTCCAATTTGATAATTTTTGGAGGTAGCATTAGACAGGTGTCTACTCTAATTTTTATTTATCCAGTATGCGTCTGTTTTTCTAATTTAGAGTTCACATTTTGATAACCTCCCAATAGTTATTTTTATACAAGATTCTTCAAAGGAACTTTCCTATGCTCCCATTCCCGTCTTCAGCTGCTCAACTGGCCCACATATTGTGGATTTTCAGGAAAGTCACTGTAGAATCATAGAATGGTTTGAGTTGGAAGACATATTCAAGGTCACTCAGTCCAAAGCCCCCCTGCAACAGCCTGAGGGGGTCAGCTTCAACTACATCACATTGCTCAGAGCCCAGCCCAACTTGATCTTGACTATCTCCAGGGATAGGGCATCTACCACCTCTCTGGACAAGCTGTTCTAGAGTTTCATCACCCTCAGTATAAAAAATTTCTCCTTTGCTTCTAGTCAAACTCTACTCTCTTTTAGTTTAAAATCATTATCCCTTGTCCAATCACAAGATGCCCTGTTAAAAAGTCTCTTTCTGTATTCCTTGTAAGCCTCTTTCATTGCCATATTTGCCTGAAAAGTCCAAAACTATACAACTACCAAAGAGCCCGGTACAATGCATCTGTATTGGATACATTGCATTTGGCTATGCCAAGCCTTTTAACAACTGTAGTGTACCCCAGAGAGCACTGCAAAGCAAAATATATCTACTGACTTGGGTGGCATCAGTTTCTGGAAACAAACACATCTGCCCTCATTCAGTTACTCTCCGAAGGGCAGCCACAGAGATATTCCTGCTCATTACCATCCTTTCTGCAAGGTTTCTCTTCAGCTATAAGTCCTAAATCCAAAATGAAGCACGAATCACAAACCCTAGCTGCTGGAGCAACGTATATTAAAGTCAGTGTATGCGTATTCTACCAGCCTGGACTGAATGGGACACAGATTTGGATCAGTTGTGGCTTAAGTACACCTAGATCCCAACTACGGTCATTCTGCCCTTCAAATTGACATTCACTTGCCCCAGAACCTTGTTCATATGATCAGCAGCTGAGAACCAATCAATGAAAAGCAATTTTGCTTTGTTTGTAGAAATTAATAATAAGCATTAGTACCGGGAGGCTACTGCCAAAGAGAAAATAAAGATGTACTATCCAAAGGAAGATTGGACTGCAGAAGTCCCTGCACTGTGAGGAACAGACAGCTCTGCTCTTTCCACCACCACTGCCACCTGGGTGAGAATGGGTGACCAAGGGCCACTTGGGTGGCTGGGGTGGAAAACTCTGCAGCAGCTGCAGGTAAAATGGACAAGGGCAGTAACTCAGAGCCTGCATAGAATTTTCCAAGCTTATTCCTGAGACTTTTTTCAACTGAAAACCCTCTAGAAATTCCTAACTCAACAGCCATTTCAAGACAAACAAACTGGACAAGTAATTAAAATCACGTTGACTTAGTTTTCCTTCTTGGGTATCTCACGGTGCATTGCTGAGGCAGAAATTGTTTGCTCTGTGTATTTTTCAGCAGCACTGAACAGACTACTGAGATTAGTAATGTACTTGTCTGCTTTACCTAGTTGTCATAGGAGAAAATATTAATAGCCCACTGCAGTATACAGAATCAATCTTAAAGACTGATCATATGATCAATATCAAAGAAATTAGTAACTTACAATTCTTTCTGCTTCCAAAGCAATGAAGATTTTCATTAAACTAAAACCCCAAGAAGAGTTTCACAGTCTGCCACAAAAGAGGACTTGTCTTTTGTGCAGGAGAACATGACCAGAGAGAGAACTAGAGGATGAGACCTGTGATTCAGAACAGTATAAATCAACAGAATCAGAAATGCTAATCTCAAAACCTGAGCAGAGTAGAAGGGGAAACCAAGATAAATCAAATTTATCTGGTCTGCAAATGTTACAGATAAAATAGTGGATGCTTTCCCAATGGAGCCTATTGGCTCAGATCATATTTTAAGACCTCAAAAAAGAACATTTCTTTCTCAAATTACTATTGGCACATGCATAATATTATATAAGCCCCTTCTGAAACTACTACTAAGCTACTTAAAACACAAAATTACTTTGGACTCACTTGCCTTAGGTAAACTCACAGTCAAGTGCCTCCTCTGAAAAAAATCTAACAAAAATTTAAAGGCACAGTGTATCAGTGTACATGTAGCAGACGAAAGCTAGAAAAAATGGAGGAGGACAGAAGAGTGGTCTCATTCCCTTTCATACAGAGTGCTCAATCAGGAAATGTACTATCACTACACTTAAGTAAAAGATCAGTCACCGTAACCAGCAACTTGAGAAAAAGAAAGAAAGAAAAAAGCCCAAACACAGAAAACAACAGACTTAAACCCAGAACTGTTTTCTCATATCAGTATTAAAACAGGCTTTAAAAGGGTGACAACAATTCTCAGTTGGACAAGATGCTGCGTCTGTGGGGTCACAGATCTGGTTTGGGCAAATCCTGGGTTTGTATAAACTCTTACTGTTGTACTGAATGCATGATGGTCACTCAGGCAAGTTTAAAATAATCTTAGTTGTTTATAACTCCTAAGAAATGTCTGTGACAGGTGACCTGACATTAACCTCCTCTTACTATAACATAATGATCATTGATTTAAAATTTATCTTACAGAATTGAGATAAATTTGACAGATATATTTTCTTTTTTAAAACAGCATTAGTATTCTTTTAAAGTCAGGTTGTAAGATCACAGGTCTTTTGCCATACCTCTGATTGCAGTGTGTAGTACAGCAAAACATTTTGCCAAAATACATAAATTCTTAGAGATGTATTTTAATCTATATGTCTATTCATTAAGATACTTGTATCAAGTCTCTCTTGGCAGCAACAGCACCAAAGGGATTTCCACGTTTTTCTCTCACCCACTGTGGAGAAAATTCACAGAAGAGACCTATGTTAATTAGACTTAAAAAGTCTGAGAAAATATTAGTATTATTAATACCAGTACAGAAAAAGACAAGAATCCAAATGAGCCACATGTCTGAATATTCTCCATTAAACAAAAAAGTAGGTAGATAGATTAATTAATTAATTAAAAGCAAACCTCCCACCATTGGTCCATTCTCTCTATCTCAAAATCAGAAATCAAGTCCCTTGTAAGACCAAGGTACCCAAATTATCATTTTTTAAAACTACAGGCTAACAAGGCTAACATTTTTCTCAAGCTCACATACAATTGTTTCTTGTACTGTAAAACTGAAACAAAAAAAGAGCGAAGCATTCTTCACAGATTCTGTCAAAAATATTGACTTAATCAAGTAATTGGCATTTAAGAGATTACAAATCCAAGCTAAAAATTCACTACTGCCATCACAGTGAAAATATAAGTGACTTGGGGTCAACTGAAGAAAGAACTTACATTTATTTTACTACTTTGAGATTATTGCAGACATTTGGTAACAAAAAAGTGAAAGATTACTGCGATGCAGTTTTTGACAGATAATATTTCCTGTCGAGACAGAACAGAAAGAACTGCAGATCTTCAAGATTGTAATAGTTTTGTACATTTCTACCCACAAAGTACTTCTTTAGGCAAAATATTTCACCCCTGCAGCTGCTACCTCTTAGATGTACTGCCATCCTTCATCTTCATCCTCCCACAATTGGAAAGAAAGGAAGAAATGACAAGGCAAAGTTTTCAATCTTAAGAAAGTTTTATACAATATAGCAGGAATAGATAAAAGAATCCCATGCACATTATGAGTTTGTGCAATTATATCAATATTATATTATGTAAGATAAGTTGTTTCCTTTCTCAAATTGGCATTAAAGACACGCAGGCATTTGCAAAACCGTGTTATAAAACAAATACATATTTATATGAGCTTTTGCTAACAGATGCCTCCCAACAGGGGTCAATGCCAGGTTGTTCTTCCCCAGCCCAGATTTGCAATCTGTTCTTATCTGATTCAGTATCTTATTGTTTTGCTGTTCAAAAGAATTATATGTATTTTAAACACCAGGAAACAAGATCGGGTAAGACAAAGGCTTTGTATGAATCTCTAAAGCTGTGGTGGCTTTCATCCAAGTTTATCTGCACAGACTTCATCTAAAACACAGAAGTTTGGGTAAAGTAAAAGTGATTGCAAGGGACAACAGATAGATGCCATCCAAGACAGGGCAGATATGTCTAAGGGAATTCGACAAAATTTACAAGGAAACAAGGGACGTAAGAACTCTCATGCTCATGACAGGCTTTGTGGGGCTTCTTTGTGGAAATAAGGGTTTGAGATTTTATTAAAAATAATAATCCAACAGAGGGAGCAGCAGGTAAGACTGGAAGGTGATTTTAAGAACTGACAGGTAAGCATGAGAAAGACTTCTAATAAACGCTTCCATCCTTGCAGAAAATTAACCAGAACAGAATCCAGGCCAGCTTTTGTCACCCTAACTTAAATCTTATGAATTTTCACAAGTTAAAATAGAGAAAAACATTAGAGACAGATGAAGATATAAGCAGTTATTCCATTTCCACACAAGGAGTCTGTTCTACAGCCATCCTAAGTATTGCTTTGTAAGAAGAAACACTCGCATACTCCCCTTTAATCAATAGATTACAACACTGCTACAACAGCTCTAGAGAACTATCTCCAGAAAGAGTGAAAACTAATCTAATTTTGAATAGAGTGAAAACAACAGACAGGCAAAATTTTGAACACTAACATGAGATTAGGATTTTAGGTGCCTTTGTGTATGGCACTGTCTGAGCAGGCACTTTTGGTGCTCAGGCAGCACCTGGGAAAGTCAGGTCCTCAAAATACCGCAGTTTGAAGGAAGAAACAAGTAATTAATACACAGACTTTTTAAGCTTGTATCTTGAATTTGTTCTTTTGTAGTTCTGAGCACACTTACAACTTGGCAGATATAACCACTACATTCAAAAGGTTCCTTCACATCTAATGCTTCCTTAGTCAAATCTGATTCAGCCCACTGAACTTATATTTTTTCATGTTTCTTTATATGTTTTTTATATTTTTATATATTATTTTTATAATATTTATATATTTTATGTATTTTAGTACTTTCATAAAACATGTATATGCATACTCACATACAGAAAAATTGTAAATACGTTTTTAATAATGACTCTGTTATGTACTTTTCCCTTTTGCATCAAATTGGAAAAGGTAGTCTATGAAGAATGAAGACATCAAGACAAACCTAATGGGTACTAGTTACCAGAACTTCTTACTCTCAAGCACTACACCACTTTCCATGCTGGGACCTCTTCATTATGACACGTGCTGTAAGACATAAATATCTAATGCACCCAGCCTGGTATTTATTGGGTTTATCTGTTTGCAGTGACACAGCTTTCAGTCAGTGACTGCTGTCAACTTTGCTCATTTCAGGATCATGGCAGAGCATCATGCCTCGTCTAACACTGACCATGCATCCCCCAAGCACTGTGCGACCACCAACTTCGAGTCCATATTTGTTTTTTAAATTAAGAGGAACAAGAGGGTAAGCAAGGATTTCATGTCACAGAATCACAAAATCAATTCGGTTGGAAAAGACCTCTGAGATCTTTGAATCCAATATCTGGCAGAACACCACATCAACTAGACCCTGGCACAAAGTGCCATGTCCAGTCTTTCCTTAAACACCTCCAGGGACGGTGACTCCACCACTTCCCTGGGCAGTCCCTTCCAATGTCTAATTAGTCTTACTGTGAAATTCCACCAAACTCCCAGACACAGTTTAGACTATGTTCTCTTGTCCTGTCACTTGTTACCTGGGAAAAGAGACCGATCCCACTTGGCTACAACCTCCTTTCACATAGTTGTAGAGAGTGAGAAGGTCCCCGTAAGCCTCCTTTTCTCCACGGTAAACAACCTCAGGTCCCTCAGCAGCTCCTCACACGACTTGTGGTGCAGACCCTTTACCAGCTCCACTGCCCTCCTCTGGACTCGCTCCAGCACCTCAATGTCTTTCCTGTACTGAGGGGCCCAGAACTGGATGCAGTACTTGATGTGCACCCTAACCAGTGCATCGTCCAGCGGGACAATCACTGCCTGCTGGCCACACTGTTTCTGACACAGGCCAGGGTGCCATTGGCCCTCTTGGCCACCTGGGCTCACTGCTAGCTCATGTTCAGCCAGCTGTCGACAAGCACCCCCTGATCCTTTTCCGCTGTGTCACGCGATGGAATGTCCACGCTCCTGAAGTACGACCATGCTGCTGTCAGTCACCCCTCCAGCAAAGGGCGAACAGTGGATACAGAGAGGTGGTCCCGACTCCCGCTGCCAGGCTGGGGGCTCCAGCCCACCGACACCAGCACCGGGGCTGCGGCCCAGCGGGCCAAGGCCCCATTTCGGGAGGGGTGAGGCGTGGGGAAAGGCAGCACACATTGCACAGCTCTAAAGCCAGACAAGGAGCCGGGGCTGAGCCCCGCCGGGGTGCCGGGAATGGCGGCCAGGTGCCCCTCCTCCGGAGCTGGAGCTTCCCGAGAAAGCGCTACCGCCCGGCGCAGCGGCGCCGGCAGCCGGGGGGACTCCCTGTGCGGAGGAGGAGGAGGAGGAGGAAAAGGAGGAGGATGGAGCGGCGGGCAGAGCACAGCAAACACGCACCTTCCCCGTGCAGATCGGGCGACGGCCCCAGCACAGCCCTGACCGGCGGCCGGCGGCGGACGGGGGAAGGAGGAGCCGCCGCGGGGGTGGGAGGGGCCGGGCCGCCGGCCGGGACCCGCCGGTGCCCCCGGCCGTGGCGCCTCGGAGCCCGGCCCGAGGCTGGGCCGGCCCGGCCGCTGCCGCCCAGCCCCGCGGGCCTGAAGAACATCACCCACCACCACCGGGTGTTCCAGGGGAGTGACACCGTCCGTGCGAGCGGCTGCGAGGGTGGTGAGGCACTGGCCGAAGCTGCCGGCCGAAGAAGTTGTGGATGCCCCAGCCCTGGAAATATTCAACGCCGGGTTGGATGGGGCTCTGAGCAACGTGATCTAGTGGAGGGTGTCCTTGCCCATGGCAGGGGGTTGGAACGAGATAGTTTTTCATTTCTCTTCTAACCCCAAGCACTCTATGATGCTGTGATGATTCTACCATTGCACTTTTATAGGGAATGTGTGATAGTTGTGCGAGGGTACACAGAAAATGGACGAAGCATGAGGAGCCTTTCCTGCTGGCTGCACAGTGGCAGCATCCTTCTGAGTATTTCAGAGCATGGCTGTTCTAGGTTCTGTAGTTCACTGATGTTTTCTGGCTGTCTAAGAGGCTTTCCTGCCTTCATGCTCCTGGGAACTGAGGCAGGGCTCCTCAGATGGTGGCCGCCTGCAGAAGTAACATTGCACTCATATAAATAAAGGTGTGTTTATAAAAACACTTAGGTAAATGAGTGCAATTTCTTCTGTAGATAAGATCTTAAAATACAAACATGGGTCTTAATCTGCAAACACTTGAATTAAAGCTCTCATTTTATTCTGTTTAAGTCAATGGGACTACCCAGGTGCTTAGAGGTAAGAGTTTTTAGGATCAAAGCCCTGGGTACACTTCCAAAAAGCTGCTGTAGCAGGAAGACATTGAAGAATTTCCCTCTAATATTCAACACCGTATTCCAAAATTCATGAACTTTCTGCCTCAGTGAAATGACTGTTATACTAATGAGCTTCATGGGTGTGTACCTTGAGGAGGGGTTCGAAACACATTATTATAAGATAATGGCTGTTCCTGCCAACCTGACTCCTCCACCTCTTTATTTGAGGTGACTCATTTGTATTTTTTCACTTGTATTTTTCAGTACAGCATCTGAATGGCAAGTTTTTGCAGCTGGGACTGTGTCGTCTGCAATACAGATCAGGGAGCATGCTGGTGGGATGAAACAATATGTTTCTCAAACTGCCACAGTCCTTAAGAGTCCTGTTCCATTGAGGGTAACAAAACAACTGCTTCAACAAAAATGTTACACAAGGAAAAGTCTGTCAGAGATTTGCGTGTCTGGCCCCTTCTTTCCTGCACATTCTGTATGTTCTTTACAAATAGTGCCCTATAAGCTGTAAGCGTCCATCTAGTACTCTTATCTCTGGAAAGAGATTATACAGTGATTACTGTGATAAATATGTCACTGAAAGTCATGCCAGAAAATATTCCATCCTCAAAGTTTAGCTGTTACACTCACAACAGCTTGAACTTAACTACCAATGTACAGCCTTCCTTTTCACTTTCACCAAGAGAGAACACAGGACATGTCTTCATGAAAAAGCTCATGTAAAACCATACTTGCAGTATATAAATTTAGGATTTTGGTTGATTCATGAGAGTGATTTCATTTGCTCCCTTTACAATTAAATCACTTCACCCAACTGGTTTCCCATTATTTTTTTCCTTAATTAGCTTCCTTTGTTAATCCTTCTATACCAAGAAGTCAAAAGAAGAGTGATAATAGGCCACCTTTTTTTCTCGTTCATCAAATAGTCAGAAGGATAGAGATATCTTGGTGTGGCTGTCATTAATCCTAGGTCAGAGGGTAGAGAACTCACTGCTTTAGTCTCCTGCTGTCCTTACCAGAGGAGTGACAAAAGCAAGTAAAGAGGCATAACAACAAAACCTAGAGCTCCACCCCTCTTCAGCCAGCAACATGCACAAATCTGTTTACAGGTTTGAAACACATCAATACCCACTTAGCCTCGGGAAAGGTATTTCCCTTACACCCATCTCTTACATTATTTTCTCTATTTTGCATCATTCACTAAATACATAGATTTGTTTGCAACCTCAGGATTTTCGAATTGCTTGGTTTTCCCTACTTGGGATTGTAATTGTAAATCAGGGAGAGGCTGGAGCTGAGGAGTTTTGTGATCAGTTTTGCAAACTTTATAGGCTACTATGCTGGGCAAAATCCTGGCCCCACCATGCAGAAATCATCTTTGTCATCCATCTTCCCTCATAAAGACTATCAGGTGCTTGAAGGTCCCTGTATGGATGCATCTTTACAAGATTGCTGTGATTATACTGCTTGAAACAGTGTCTGAGTCAAGAACTTACTATTAAAGAAAGGGACTGGATATATATGAATGTCAAAAATAATCAGAATTATCTGATTGTAACTTGGTGCTTCAAGGAATGAGCTGGTATCTAACGCCTGAAAAGGGGAATTAAACCTAAAATGAGGACATATGACACTTCTTACTGCTGGATTTTTTCACCTCTTATTATACAGCATATGAAGCAACAGGTGGAGTGTGCTGCTAGGCACAGGACATCGCCTGAGCAGCTCCTGAATCTCTTCTGATGGGCAGTTGCTTGGTACAATGTTTCTCCCTGCACAGAAAGGGGGTGACATGATGCTACTTGGCTGTGCTCGGGTTTTCCACTCCATTTAGACTGCATGGCTTTTGGAGCAAGAACTGCTTTGGTTGTCCTCCAAACTTTATTGAAGTCTCTAAAATGTGACTGTATTAAAATAATAAGAAATCACAAGCATATTCACATACTAATTATTATGCAAAGTAGGGAGGGGGAGGGAAGAAAGTATGAGATTCCTTTGAAAAGCTGCCAGCACAGGTCCAAATACAAAAGGTGTTTGAAGTGGGAGCACACTGTACCAGACTGAAGGAATTACCAATATACCAGTTACCCTTATTTAGGAGTATGCTGTCAGTTTTCATTTATTTACTTTAGCATAGCACTTTTTATTTTTTGACTCAGTCTCCCAAAAGTCTCCTCTAGGTCCACATTGTATTTTAGTACCACTACAGGATGTTTTCATCATTTAAAGTTTTTCTCTGTTGCTTTGCACTGTTGGCAGGTAAAAATGGACTGCTAATTAATGCAAACTTCAGCTTTTACTTCCTTTTTTTTTTTCAGTTGAAGGAGCTGAAAAGAATTACTCGTAAGTTTCAAGGAACAATTGTTCTTCAGTTCTTTGGAGAAAGAAGTGTTTAAGCTTGATCCTGACTTATATGTCTCCATTTATGCAGTCTAGCAGCAAATAAATATATCCAAGTAATGCATAGAACGGGGGAAAAAAGTAGGGACATTGTGAAAGAAAAACAGCAAGCACCTCAAAACACGTATTTTTCTACACAGGTCTGTTTGTTTTGCTGCTGCTGTGTCAGAGACTTGTTTATTTCAGGTATCAAGATCAGATCATCAGGTGAGAACAGAACATCTGCCAGCAGTGGGTTGGTAGCGTGTACTTGCTTGGGACGCATCTTAGCTGCAGCCTGGCCAGTGCAATGCAGGTTTGCTGTCAGAAGTCAGCATTAGTTGCCTCAAGTTTCTATGCATTGCTGATAGAAGCCAACAAAAGTTGATACAAGCCAACAAAATGAGTCCTCTCCTGCCAAAGTGGAATCTCCTCTCTGAATAACGCCAGCCAGTAGCAAAATGCCGCTGTATACGTGCTCCTGGCAACTGCAAGCCCTTCTGCTGTTACAGCCTCTTGTAGTGAGGGGATGCAGCATCTCCAAAAAGCCATGATGAACACATGCTCCAGGGACATAAAAATGTCAGCAACTCATGACCCCACAAAAGTTCTGGCAGCAAAACTTGCTGCTAAAGACATAGTCTGGCAGGGTGATTTCTCCTGCAGACTACTACAAGTTTTCTTACAGGGGCAATGGGTTTGCCATACCACAGACAGGGTTTTGGTAAAAATTGGTGGAACATGTTCCCACTTGAATCTCCTTATGAACTGTGTGACTTGTGCTGCGATGGATGGAGATGAGAGCATGGGCACCTGATGTAAAACCAGACGTGCAAGGAGCCCTCCCTGTTCATTCCTATGGATTTTCAGTTTTCAGGTAGCAATTGGTCCAGCAACATACATGGGTCGTCTGCCTCCACTCGTGTGTTTACAAAGCAAAGGTATTTGAATGTCTGACATCAATTATCATATATTTGCATTAAAAATACATTAAATACTGCTCTAAAGAGCTATCCTTACAATGAAGCAATTAAATTATAGTTTCTCTCAAGAACTCTCTCCTCTAGAGCTAGGTACCTTTATTCTTCTCAGTATTTTAGTGAGGATAAAACCCAGGTTCAACTTACTCAAAATCCAAGTTTGACTTATTCCAGCCATATTTGTCCCAGACAAGTTTAAATCCATGGATAGTTTTAAAAATGCAAATAAAATACATCCTTTATTTCTGGACTTGGGCTGAATTGAACTGTATTGAACAGCCCCCATCCCCATCACTGGAGATGTTCAAGGCCAGGTTGGATGGGGCTCTGAGCAGCCTGGTCTAGTGGAAGGGGCCCCTGCCCAGGGCAGGGGGGTTGGAACTAGATAATCTTTAAGGTCCCTTCTAACCCAAACCATCCCATGATTATATAAACACATTACAATGTTCACACAGGATGTGAACATAAAATCTCCATCTAACAGAGGCAGATGGGAGGCTGAGCAGGAGTGTCACTTCTCTCAGTAAGCTTCAGCCAGCCATTTTACTGGGACGGGGACCGTTCTTGGAGTGGCAGATACTAGACAGATGGACAGAAACTGCATGCTCAAATAGCTGGTTATCATCTGAACAGGCCCAAAAGTGAGGGGTGTTTTGTGACAGGTTTTGAGCACAGACACAACTCAGTGTGTGGATTCATGCTGTGAGATCTAGCTTCACCAGTTTCTCATTCTAGGTTTAACTACAAGACTCTGAACATGCTGCTCAAGTCAAGCACTAATCATTTAAACTTCAAAAAAATGTGACTGCAAGAGAGTCAATGTGTTATTTCCAAAACTAACTACAATTTTGGAGTCCTGATCCTCTACAGTATAAATTTAGAAGCCAGCATGATTCCTACTCAAATTTGCAAAGTCTGTCTGATCACAGTTTGAAAGTTTTGATACACATGCTGAAAAGTAAAATTTTATATACTGAGAGATTGTTTAAAAGAACATACTGCTTCTTTAAGAACAGGTACAGTATTTCTTAGAAGAGCCAGAGCTGAACAAGTCTATGGAATTTCAGAATCTGCATTAAAGGTCCCATTAGGAAAGGCTAAAGTAAAATTCCGCTTGGCTTTTAGTGGCTGAAAGCGTGTTATAAAAAGCACAGACTGGAAGAGAAAAAATGATGATTTCTATTGCCAGAGCTGTTACAAAAATCAAACCATGAATTGGGAGAAGTCACATGGCTGGGCACCTGCAACCAATTTTTGAGATGATAAAAGAAAACTTTAGACTCTTTGACAGCTCTTCTTTGGGTATAATTTTTTTTTTCAGGCCATTTTTTTTTAAAAAACCACTTAGAAGCTGAAAAAGTGGAAACCTTATACTCCTTCAGCTTATGGGAAAAAAAGAAGATAGATTGAGACTTGCTGGTTCTAAAGTATTAACAGACATTGTGATTGGAATTACTCAACTCAGTAACCAGCAGAAATGCTTCTGCCTAATAAATAAGTTACAATTATTGCATGTGCTTTATAGTCAAAATAATTTTGCTAAACTTTGTTCTGATGGGCCTAATATATTTTACTTCATAAGAATTGCTAATTTTATGCATTCATAATGAATTCTCAATTTACATTGAAAAGCAAGTTGAAACAAATAAAAGCTATAAACTGGATTAGCTGGTAAATAAATATTTATTTGCCATTTTAACATAACAGAATGGAAAAACTAAATTATAAAAAAATAGAAGTTAAGCTTTGTAATGGTATTACTATGAAAACAGTCTACTACTGCAGAGCAAAATTTAGTGTAAAGATTAAATAAACGGTGAGTTAACAAGCCATCTTGTTTACCAGCCAATAAAAATTCATTTTCATTAGGAAAATATCTGAGCACATGCAAAACAGGATGAAAGCTGATGATTTAAAGACAAGTTTCTAGCTGCTGCTTTGATTGTAGTCAATAATTTAAGCTTACAGGGATTCTCAGGGAAGGTTTTCCTGTAGGATGGAGCTCAGATCATGAAGATTCCCTAGAACTGCTCCTGAAGTCTTGGCTCACCAGCATGGAAGTGGCACAGCTGCCAGCCTGGCAGTGAGGCAATATGGCACGGCAGGATCCTTCATGCAAGCTTTTTGGTCTGAGCAGGAGTGAGCCCTTCCCTCTGCCATCTCAGACTTTCCCCAAGTCAGCATTAACTCATCTGGCACTGTGGGCTGGCCCAGAAGGAAGCACACGCTCTGCTTCTCTTCCTTTCACAAGAGACTCTTGTGTTAGCTCTGTGGTATTGAAAATTATAGGGATGAATGATGAAAACTGAACTTTGGGCTGTTTTACATTCTTTCAGTACCATTTAGTGCGATGGTTGTTGACTTCTCCCTGCTGCTATATTTAGAAAGGGGAGTAGGAAGGAGATGAGTGTTAGTATTATGGGTTATGACACAAAAACATCAAAAAGAAAGTCTGTTCTCATTTCTCTTTGGTATCCTCTGGGGACCTGCAGTGTTTAGAGAAAACTCCTATTCCACCACAGGAACTCAGGAAAATGGGTACCAAACTTTGTTTACACTCTAGGACTACATATGGCCATACAAGGTGGGTGGGTAACTAGGACACAGAACCTTTTCCTCCACTGAGCTTAGTTTCCCACCACTAGATAAGCTTCAAATAGGTTGCCTGGTGGAATTATTGTTCCTTATACGTCAGTGCTTGGATTAAACATAGAAAAATATCAGAAGCTTCCTCTGTGTTCATCAAATAAAAATCCATGGGAAAAAAAAACTGCATAATGCCCCAAAAGAAATCTAAATTAATTAAAGTCACCCCCTACAGAGAACTTGGGCTCTGTTTATTTTCAACAAACTATTATAGGTTTTGCAATATTTCGCTGGAAGTTTTTCACAAGCATTCCTACTTCCTCTCTTTCCAGGCCAGGGCTGAAATGCCAGGCTGGAGGAATTCTTTGGACCTGACCTTTAGTCATGAGAGAGCCCCAGTCAAACTACAGCATTTTACAGATCTATTACATCTACAGATTTAAATCTGCAATGTGAATTAAAAACCTAAAGAGTTCTGCAAGCTATGCCATAAAAACATATATCAAAAGAGTCCAATGTAGTGAAAGCTTGACATCTTCCAAGCATGGGAAAGAAATGGAAAGTTGCTTCAATAGGTAACAGCATGTCTTGACTGCAAAGCCCCTGTTGCACATCTCATCCCTTTCTTCCCACCTCCCATGGGCAAGACAACCCAGACCCTTCCAAGTGCAGTGCAGCACCTCAATCATCGCCTCCTGCCACCCTCCCAGCACCTCGTGCGGGCAGCAGGATATGCCATGGTCAACCTTGCAGATCCTCCACCTGCTTTGCTGTAGCCAAAGTTCCAGGGTTGAGCCAGCAGCAGAAGCTGTGACTGGCATCACATCTCTGATGTGCTGGGAAGCTGTGTGCAACCAGCAGTGTCTCTCAGGGTATGACACCAGCACCCCTCGTTCCCCTGCCTATAGATCCTCTCTGTGAAGGACAATTTCAGTGCAATGGTAACAACTCAAGAACACAAAATGCCTTGTAATTTTCAGTGGAAAACAGGGGCTGTCAGGACAGTTTCTCTTCCTGCCTTCTTTCCACTCACCCCCAATTAATGTCTGCAGTTCTAAATGAGCCCTGTCCCCTCCCCCTCATTCCCACTAGAAACTAAACTCAGATACTGCAAATACACAGAGGGATTTTCAGATTTCCACCCACGTAAGCAGCTATTCGGCACATCTGATGCACATGTGAAATTGGTTCACAGGGGCCAGGGCAGGCACCCACATCTCCATTTCTAGCTCTACTGAACCTAAATTTTATCATTTATTTGATTTCAAAGCAAAAAATACACAACTTACTGTACTTCACAGAAGAAGAAACCTCAGCAAAGCATCTTTTTTCCCCTAGCAGGGTTGGGTTATAGCTCCCCCACTCCCACCCACGCAGCTGAGCCCAGTGCCTGGTCAGCCTGAGAGTTGCGAGGAAATCAAATGCACATGTCAGCATCCCCCTCTCCTGCTCCAGCCACAAACCATCCCAGAGCCAGAAGACATGCCAGGGAATGGTGTACTAGCTGTGTCTTTTCTCAGATGAACTGTACAGCAAAGTCCTGTTTGCTCAACCTGATGAAAATTTTGGAAAGGCAATAGTAAAGGTTCACAGCACGGAGCTTTCACACCGAAGTTCAGAGCTCCAGGATACATAGTGAAGAGCTTAAATGTAACAAAATAAGTATTAACGCTCACTGAAAGTGGACAACAAGTATTTCCTTAAAGGAAATTATGCCAGTCTGATTAAGCAAGTGCTAATTTACAAATATAACTGATTGCAAGTCTAAAAAAATTTGCTTTATTATTTTCATCTATAAGAATAACAGTCCTCCTCCCGTCTCACTTGCTTACTTAAGCAAAATACATAAATACTCAGCATAATATCATCATCTGCCTCCCTCCAATAGTTTTTATTTAATGTTTATCTGGATACTTGTTTCCTTACAAAAGTTTCCTGTATTCCATATGTTGCTTAAAAATAGTATCTATCATTTAAGACTGCACTTCACCATCCTTTCCATACATAGCTCTAAGGAAAAAAAAAAAGGAACTACTAGTCAAAGTTACAAATATGCTACTCTCTTGTTAGGAGATGCAAGAGGACCATTTTTATTTTAATTTATCCTATTTAAATGAAGTGCAATGCTCAAAGTGAAGAAAAAGCTAACTGTGCAGCTTGTAAACATGAGCTATAGTTCACTCATAAAGCTGGCAAACAGAGGAACCGTGTACTCAACTTCTGAAGTTATTTTGCCATGAATAAAGCAAAGGCGAGAGCCTTCTTTCAATCTGAGTTTTACACTAGTTGCATTTGGCTTCTTTTACTAAGAATCTAAGAGGAAGTAGCAATTTATAACCCAGGGTAAATCAAAGCAAAATGGCATTTTGATAAACACTAGAGCCTGTCAATCACAAAGAGACACTGTATGAGATTGCTGAGGAATTCCAGAGCTGCTACAGCAGCTCCAGTAGAGCAGAGCCAAGGGTCTCTAGGAAAAGCCATCACTAGCAATGGGCAGGTGGCGCAGCACCCACAGCCTGGCACCGAGACTGCCAGCTGCCCAGCAACATCCACGAGTAGCCAGAGTATTGCCAGAAACACATCCAGGAAGCGGAGAACAAAAGGGAAGGGAAACCGAAGACCAACTCGTGCTAGGAAGCCTCAGTGTTAAGAGACACACATTTGGCTGCCAATTTCTTCTGAACAGCATCGCTGGCAGTTGAGTGTCTGCATCAGACTGGTTTTCAGACTGATGAAAACTGAACTTATGTTTATAACCAAGATGATAGCTCGGTTAGAATTTTTCCCTAATAGTATGGTTTGGCACTAAAAGCAGAAAGGCAGAGATCATGAGATGATAAATCCTATTAACACATCTACTACATGTTCAAAAATTTCAGGTTTTTGTTAGGGAGGGTGGGAAGACTGCAGTATTTCAGGGCCACGTACACAGCTGAAGCATTAAACCTCTTCTGCATATAACAGAGTGGATAATGAATGTGCAGGTAAAAAAGGGCGAATGGTGAAATAAAGCTGAAAATTTACCATTGCTTCTGTTTGTAAACAGATGCAGGAGGAAGCAGACAAGCATAATATTTGGTAGTCTGCATAATTACAACAGATGTCTATGTTGGATAACGTGGCCTGTACAGTAGATATAGAGGCAGAGTCTAACATACATAAATAAAATCAAAACAGCTAGTTATTATCAGTTTGCTTATGAAGAAGGAGGAGACAGTTTATCTGGTGTTTAATATTTATAGCTATACTTACAGCAATATTCATTGCACCCTTGAAAGAAATTCAGATCTACTACCTTAAGCAAAGTGGGCTTCAAAAAACTGGATGTCAGACTATACAAATAAAGTATTAGTTTAGGCATGGTAGACTTTATTTTGGCACTTTAACAAATGCTTTATTTTACAGCAGTGGCACAGCATTTGCCAGAAATTTTCTTTTCTTGGCACCGTTATTTCAAGCAGTTATTTTACTAATTGAAGTTCACTAAATATTGCACAAGAAATACCTGTTAAATTCTTACCCTGTTTTTACTTGCTGAACTTGTATGGCTTTGAAAAACTTGCCAGTTAAGTAAAAAGCAATATATTAAATATTTTAGCACAGGATAGCATTCATTTGTTCCTAAATGATCACTGAACTTGGGACAGCAACAAATACAAGTTGCACAACTCTTATCTGAAGAGCTACCAGATCTTATTTACAATACATTGCCGTTTCCGAAAAGCACTTCAGCTTGACATCCTGAACACCTGTATTTTGGAAATCCCAAAAATACAAAATGAGGAGGTCAACAGAGCAGAAGACGAAGCCATTTGTCTGTTACAAAGCATAATATAAGGAGGCAGACTATCGTCTTCTCCCCGTGTCCCTCTATCCAGCACCTATCTAAGGTCTAAGCAACAGAGACTTTCTCTTCTACTCGGAGTATTTCCTTCTTCTCTTATGAAGATGTTCCACTTGTCTCAACTCTTCTGCTGGAGTCTGAGCAGAATAAACCAAAATTCTCCAAAGGGACAGGGAAAAAACAAACCCGAACAACAAATCAGAAACAAATACACACAGTAAATGAACTGGGGTACTCCTCTGAATTTTACAGTAGGGAAAACATTTGCAGGAAGAACAGCCCTGTGTCAACGCTGCCATTAAACATAATGCAAAAGTCGAATGTCTCACAGCTAATACACCAGATGCAAGACTTAAACATTCCCACTTTTCTCTGCCACTTCAGTAATAAATCTGGTTTGAGGATCACCCTGATCAACAGCCTTTCTTTTTTTGGTCTGGATTTTTAAGATCTACTAGTGTACTCTGTGACATTAAAACATAAGCAAATAGACATAAAATGAAAAACATACAAAAGTATATCACAATGGAATTCTCAGTATTAGGCCACATGATTTATTCAGTAGTGTTTATGTTCCCAAATTACAATTATGTCTATCCATGTAAGACTACAAAAGTTACCATTAGAATTGTCTGTGCTTATAAAATACCAACATTTTCTTTTACTGTTATATACTCATTAACACCAGTCTGCAACGAGTCACATATAATCATAGGCACTTCAAAGGCTTTAAAGACGTTTACAACTTAAATGCATTTTTAAAGAACAAAAATTTAAACCGCTACTTGTACCTTCAAATTGCAAATAATTAACAAATACAGTGGCCATAGAAATCTGCAGCAACTTCTCAAAATACTGTTAGAGTCTTTGGGTTTGCTTAGGTTCGTCAGTAGCTTACTACAAATCTTCCTTACAGGAGATTTGTTTAGTAAGAATGTGACTATACAGTTTGTAGTAATAATCCAATTTTACACATTAATTTGCTGTTACAAATCTCACTGAAGCTACAGGTATGCTGAGAAACAATGCAAAGTGTAAAATTGATATTCTGACACTTAAATTTATACAAAGTGGAGGTTAAAGTTTACATAGCTGAAAAATTACATTTACACTAGAAGTTACTGTTATCTGAATTATCTGAAGACAAATTGCACCATGACAACTACAAAAAGGCATTTTTTGGAAACAGATAAATTAATGAAATAAAAACTAACTTGTAAGATCAATCTGAGACATGCTGACAAAAATTAAACAACTTTCATTGAACCATAGGATAAAACAATAATTTTCATTATTTTATATTTATGCATAAAGTTTTAAAAATCATTCAGTGAACATCAATGGTTTTATAAAATAATGCTTTGCCACTGTTATTCACAGAACACTGCAAATGTTAAGTTTTAATTTTACATTTTTAAACGAATATGTGAAAAGTTTTAAATACAATGGGGTTTTATCATAAAGGTGCCATAACGGCTCTTTAATGAAAAAAAAAACTTCATTATTCTATGCAAAAGCTTTATTTAAAAAAGTTCAGTGATCTCATAAATAGAGACACTAAATAGGAATTTTATGCATAAAACTCCTTAGTAGGTGCCTTTTGATAGGCAGCACAGGATGGTTTACGTTCACCAAGGTCGTAACTGCCTTCATCCTTCTTCCTCATGCGATACACCAGCAGCAGGATAAGGAAGATTGCAAAAAGAAAACCAATAACTCCGCCAGCAATAACAGCTGCAATCAAAGAAACAGAGATTCACAATATGCCAGTAAAACAAATTTAGCACCATACTTCTTTTTCATCTCACACAATGAGTTTGCTATTATTTTCAAATTGCAGGAAAGGGCTCCCATTATGCAACTGTCTTCATTATTAGTATCCTGAAATATACTGTCAAAAAGCTTGTTTGCATTCATGAAGACAATCATTTAAAACGACATTCCACTTACAAGTCAGAGATCCAACAACCCACAGTTTTAAAAAGTTATTAAATTTTTTTCAAAACCTCAATTAAGAAGACCACTACTACTGCCAGAGTATAAAGCTGTCTTTCAAACTCATTCTTAAAACAGTTGCATTTTAAACTTTAAAAGATTTTGTAACCCTAGCTAAAAAATGGGCTTTTCCTTTTCTCTGTCAGTTTTCACTCTGACTCTAGGCTGAAATAAACTTCCTACTGGTGAATAATAGGAGAGAACACTTCATGCACTTGTGAGTGTATGCAAAGTATCAACTCCTAACCAGACTTCAAGAGGAAACCTACATGCTTCCACTGATGTGGATTTAAGGCTATTTCACATTTTGATGCTCATAGGAAGATGTGGTCCTAAACTATGTGACTTTCATGGCTCCCAACTCCCCTTCCAAAGACATGGGGGGAAAGTATACCTGTAAACACTGTCCTTAGGCCAAAAAAAATCTCACAGGTAGTGAAAACACTGGTGGCCAGTTTGTGCCTCCTGGGTTATGCATAGAAATAGACCCTCTTTTTCTCAAGGGATATCTGTACCCTAATGGATTGTGCTTATTCATCTCTTTCCATGCACCCGTGCCTGCCACGAGCTCCTCCCAGGCAGTGTTCATCTGCTCCAGATGGACCAGACAGCAATGTGGTCTTGGGAGGTGAGAAATACACTTCTTCATTACAAGCATCAATCAAATTCCAACTCCTTTTCTGAGCTGTGAAAGCTCCAGATACTCAGCCGGCAGTGTTCAACTTGTGGGAATCAAATCAATTAGCGACAGACTTCGCTATTAAATATTTCCCCAAGATGCCCAATTCATTCTCATCAAATCAACCACTGGCTACCCACTATGAATGTGCTTAGTACTGAATGTGTGTTTAATACTATGAATCTACCAAGAAAACTCATATGTTGAGTTTGCATTATTTGATATGGATCCCCTCTGTCTTCTGTTTTATTTCTGGTGAGATAGACCTTGGCAAACACTGCCTCACCTGCCAGAACTTCTGTTCTCTGGAAGAGGTTTTCTGAATGCTTCTGAGTGAACACGTCAGTGTCATCCCCTGGCTCATCGCTCTTTTTCTTGGCATCCATCTCAGACCTTTCCTCTTTATCAATTTCTTCAGGTGACTGTGGTACAAAAAAGAAAACTGAGCATTGCTTACAGAGAGAGCAGACTACAAGTTGGCAGTCACTGCCTGCCGTGGGCAGTCATGTAGCTGTGGCTGCACAATACCAACACAACACATAGGAAGCTTTTAGAGCACAGAAAGCTGGTCTAGGCATTGTAATTGGATCTATTTGTCATCATGATGTCAGAATGAAAAACACTGCCTGTAAGTTTAAAACCTCCAAAAGTACATTTAGTGAACAGCTGTTAATATTGCCTGTGTTTATCAGAATAACAGCCTCTGAATGAAATAACTCTGAAATTAACCCATCAGATATGTTATATGCAGAGAACACCTTTGAGGGTAACTTAGACAGTATTATCTATGGTGGTAGAAGGAAATACTAAAATACTAAACGGAATCTGCCGAGTTTTCAAACTACAGCCAAACCATACAGCATTCTCCTTTGAGAAGGGAAGTTTCACACAGAATTTTTGAATAACTCTTTGAGAAATGTAAAAAAGGTGCAGCTCAAACTCAAAGGTATCTTGAGAGACTGTCTGGTGTACCATGATACATTCTTATTTTGCATCTCTCTTTTCTTTCATGTGAAATCCAGATGTTCCCATACAGACTTTCTAGTGGGAATGAAAACAAACAGCTCTGGAGTCATTTAGCAGGCTGCAGTAGTAAGTAAAGTTTGGGGGATGCTTTTTAATCCATATAAATAGGAGACTTAACATCAAGCCATCAAGAGTGTACAGTGGAACCATTTTAAATGGTGTTGCTCTCCAGCCACGCACCTTTGTTTGTGCAGGCACCTTGGTCTGCGTTTTCACTGTGGTGGTCTCAGCCCTGGATGCATCACTAGTTGTTGGTAACTTTGGAAGTGTTCTGGATGTTGTTATCACTGCACTATCCTCATCTTCTTCGGCACCTGGAGACAAAACGTAACACTTCATTGACCTGTGAAATTCTTCAAGACCAACTACATTTTTTATTATGACACCAAGGTAGAGGTGCTTGCATAGCCCACCCTAGATGACAATGCCTGCTAAGATAGAGATGTGAGTGCAAACAGTGTGCCCAAACTGTCAGGGGGATACTTGCCCCAAGTGATCCCATGAAAAAGGAAGGGAGTGCATCAGCTGGAATAAGTAGCAACCAAGAACTTGCCATGATACTTTTCAAATAGAAGAACCCATCCTGAAAAGAGGTAAGAAAAAAGCTTTAACACTTGTAATAGGGGCAGAAAGTCTGGAGTGAAAGCAGCAGCCATCAGGCCTGTGTGACATGGGCAGACCCTGGTGCCATGGGGTCTGAGGAGGTCCCATGGCATCAGGGGCTCTGCTGGAGCTTGCCAGTGCCACCCCCCACCCTGTGGGTACCCCCAGCAGCTACCTCCAGCTTCCCCAGAGCCACTATGGGCACCCCTGGAACCACACCCTGGGGTGCAGGCTCTCCTCCTGGGGGTGGCAGGAGGTGGTGGTGGTGGGGGCCCAGGCTTATATGAGGGTACCCAAGTCCCCTGCAGCAAGGGTGTGTGGACAGAGGGTCCTGTACACTCAGATGAGGGGAGCTTACACACCCATGGCCTGTGAGACGGGTGTCTGTGTGCATGTGGCACACATTGGATCAGTTACAGAAAGTGATTTAGAAATTTATAGTTGCTTGTTACCATTTTACAAATGGCAGGTATTGTGGTTGTCTGTTGTACTGTTGATGTTAAGCCTAAAAGTACAGTTCAGTGATTGCTAGTTAATTACATACCATAAATAAATCAATACACTTCTTTACTTAAACCATATGAACTGAACAGTTTTTGCCTGTCACATACTGCTTCAACAGTAACATTTCTCCTCTACAGCATATCTGCTGAACTCTAAAAAAACTAAGCAATTTCTGTCAATAGGAATATTATTATTACTTTATGTTTCAGTCACTAGGAACTCACATGGTTTAAAACTCCACATAATTCAGAAGCTTTTCTCTTTTGAAATGAGTAAGAGGATAAAAAATTCCCTAAAGATTACCTTAAATTTAATTTCCTCCACATTCAAAACCCTGCTGGAGTATGAAGGCCCCTTTAGAATATGGTAATGGACATGTCTAATAAATATCCTTTAGTGATAGTGAAAGGAAGAAGACACAGGAAAGAGACTAAATTATTAGAAGGCCTGAAAGAGGAAAAAAGAATTGACCCATTCTTGGACCACTCCTTAGGAATCTCAATGTGTTCTGCTCATTACAGGCCCTGGTTACCCAAGTAACTCTTGGGTAATAAATCTAGCAAATGTGCATAAGAACAGTTCCTAACAAATAAAACGCTCCTACAACAGAATAGTATGACTCACTCATTCCAAACTGATTTTTTAATTTGTTTTTTTAAAGAAAGAAAACAGGCTGAAAATATGAGCGCAATAATGATGTTTTGAAGTCATGATCAAGAATTACATGTATTTGGCATTTAAAGGAGGGGCATTAACAAGATAGCAACTAAAACAACCTTTGTATGGTAGAAAAGAAAATTTAGAATCATTAAAAAAAGTACTACATTAAAGATACTGGCACAGAATAATACTGGGAAAAAAACTTTCAGAGGCACTGAATTTACAGCACAACCTCTAGAATGAAGACCTCACAACGAATCAGGTATTTTCCTGAAATGCTACTGAAAGATCAAAAAAATCAACATTCTGCTTCAAAGCAGAGGTGAGGAAAGGCATCCAACAGGAAAATTTTTCTGGCTTTGACTCAAGCATTTTCTTTGAGAAATAATGGCCCCCTCGATAGCTCAGAGTTCCTCCTTCCAGTACTTTACCTTCCAGAGTTCCTCCATATTACACAAAGCTTTCACAGTCAAGGAAATTAAAACTGATGATCAGATTAGAAATCTGATAAAACACACCTTGAGAGTACAGAAATGTATTTTCTTCTTTTTATGAAATGAAAAGTCCCACTTAATCACAACTGTTCCTCCAAATCCTTAAATGCCACCTTTGCTTCAGGCAATAGCTGTGTCTGCCAGATAAAATGGAGAGCATTACAGTCTGAACCTCTTTGGCTAAGGAGGATGCAGATCCACGTTCTCTCAACAAATGGCTGACTAATCTAACCCCTGGACTAGTCACTAGATTTGCACCAAAGGTACCCAGCTCTTCTTCCATACAGCCTCAGGGGAATCCTGACAATCCCCCAAACACTGAAGTGACTATCGTTTAGGCCTGATTCTGGTACCGGCTCAGACACATCCCCACGGTTCCTGCTTTCTAATTAGCTTTACCTAAACATGTCTCTGCTTGGCATGAAGTAGATCTAAACAAGGGGAAGACACTTGCTAAACTGACAGTAGTATTTTTGGAATTACCTGTAAATAGCGAGAGACCAAAAAAAACACTCACTAGTCCTCCCAGAACATAGCAATTGCATTTTACATAGTTCCCTAAAAACACATTTACATCATGTTCCCTAAAAAGAACAAATAAGAGCATCACCAAATCCAAATAAGATTGGAAAGGAAAAGCCTACAGTGTCATGAGCATAACTTCCAAGTAGGTTGTTAAGAGGAACGCTGTGAAACTGTTAGAGTACAAGACTGTTGTACAAGATTGAGTACAAGTGTTGATTTCTTCCTCTGGAAAATATCACTGTTTCTATAGCTGGTTTCCGGATTGGGTCAGCTTGGGTCATGGTGCTGGGTATTCACTGCCTTGAGTCCCTCTTGTTGAGGGCACCACAAAAACCCTGCAGTAATTAAACCCACAGCCATCTCTGTGGCAGAGCTGAGAGCTCTCGACCACCAAACACATTCTTTATCCACGGTAACTTTTTCAGGATATCCAACTGCTGTCGTCATAGTGGTCAAAATAGCTCTAAATGCTGCTGTAGTATTGGAAATATCTAATATAACCCTCAGCAACGTGTCTATTAGCCACCCTTGGATGACAGGAATGTGAATACTCTTTAACACTCTTAGGGCTTGAGGAAACTTGTCAGGAAATCAAGATTGTGCCATCTTAAATTACTGCATAGAAAATAGAAATTACTGTATAGATAGTAATATTTTTTGTAGAAAAAAAGCCCACAGTAGTTAGCACTCTTACTTGCAAAGCAGCCAGTGATTAACACTTCCTACCAAAAAAATCCAATCATTTCACTCTATCTTTTGGCATCTTATTTGTCTGCTGGTGCACACCACGCTCAGGGAGTACCACCACACAAGCAAATTTGTGCTAAGGTGGGCATACACAACCACCATCTCTTTCATACCTTCCATCTATATCAGCAACATGACACACATTTTTAGCTGACTTATCTTGCCTCCATTCACTGAAAAGTCCCCAATGCAACCCTTAATCAACATAGTGTTAGGCACCCAGAGATGACACTGTAAACACAATTCTATGCCCTGCCAGGGAACTGCAGCTGAAATAAATGGAGACAGTGCAAGGATGTCACATCTCTGATAGCTCTCACACAAGGAAGAAAAAAACCAAAAAACAACAAAACTTGAAGAAGGATTAAAAGGAATGGTTCTAACTATACTGAAATATAAGATTCTGTCCAGCACATCAAAAACACACTTTCAAACAGTACCACTGTAGATTTTTAAGTTGAGGACCTGGAGAACCAGGCAGTCAATGTCACGAAGCATGCTTGGGGCTGGTTTAGCAGGTGGACAGAAGAAGTTCTTGCTCCAAGACAATCTGAAAGGCACTTATGAGTGGGACCATAGCAAAAGGAAAGTGAATCCCTGCTGTGTCGCCTGCACCATGGCAGGGGAAGCACACCAGGAGAAGTGTGCCTGCCAGGCACGCTGCCATACGGGCCAGGAGCACCCGGTGTCGGCCCTAGACCTGTGCTGGCTCCTGTGCAGCACCTGGGAGAGCGCCCGTGCCCCCCAGCTTCCTCAACCCCATGACCATGACACACGGTCCCCCGGCCACGCCACCCCCAGCCACATCACCCCCTGTCCCCGAGCCCCACACCCCACAGCCACAGGACTCCCACACTGGCTGATGGCCTTGGAGTGTAACGTCAGCTTCCCTGTCGGCCAAGAGCCAGAGCAGATCTGCTCTTGTGTTTCTTGAAGAAGCTCTGACCCCTCCACCACAGCTTTTGCCCAAGAACAGTCCCCAGTCACAATGTCAGAATATACATAGTTCATCCTGAGCCGATGTTCTCAACTCAAGCTGCTACTGACTGAGAAATGTTAGGTTGGGGAAGAGAAGAAGGGGAAGGAAACATTTGCATGATTTTCTGCTATGTATTAGCATGAGTAATTTTAGAGAAGACACAAGAACAAGACAGACAGTTTTCCAAAGAACTTGTAGATAAATCTGACAAAGACGGTATCTTTTCTTAACACAGTGGGTAGTCATGCTGCTTAGCAGCTACTTTCACTCATCTCCAAGACCAAGGCTCTATTAAAATCTTTTATGTCAGATGAAAAAGTAGCAATAATTATAAAAGCATTTCAAGTTGTATATAGGCTGGAAAACTATTTTTACTTTTTATTATTATCCTATATAAAACACCAATGCTAAAAAAGTGATCATAGACTGAAGCATCTCCTCAGAGATGGAGACTACAAGAAGGAAACAATGGACTAATTAAATCACTATTGATATTCTACTGTTGATATAGGAGAATCAGGAGGTAGGCATGGCTCCTCTGTAAATTGTTGACCTGTGGATTCAGATTCAACACTTGGGCAAATGCACAACAGTAGCTGAATGTATGCAAAGAAAAAAGAGGCTATGAAGGGAAAGAAAAGAAAAAAACAGAACGCCATCACCTTTGCTACTTCTTACAAAAAGCCCTCAGCCAATTTCTAGTTTGAAATGTGTCATGCCTACAGTGACATTTGTCCATGTTAATGCTACTTGAAGACCTGCAAGGGCATTAATGGTGGTGCTGACAATTCCTGTTTATCTCCATAGGCCTGGTGGCAGCTAACAATTTTCACAGCAAGGAAAGGAGTCAGCAGTGTTGTCATCTTGGATCTGTTTGCTTGGACTACGCTTGCTACATAGCAAGAAAACCACTCTTGAGTGGGAAGGCTCTTCCTGCTAGAAACATAACATTACATCACTGAGTATCAAGTAAAGAGAGAGAGACTGAACATAATACGAGAAACATCAATCAATGGTACATCTGCACTTTCAACATAAAACAGAGAGCAGTAAGTATAGGAGGAGTAGGGTGGAAAGGATGCTACTTTGCTTCCCCGAACTGAAGACTTTTTGCTTTGTTTAAAAATATTAGATCGGGGTACTGTCACATGAGCTCTCTGCGGGGGCATCAAGCTTGTCTCAGTCTGCAACGAGACTTTCCCTGTTTTCTTGAAGGAAATAAAGAGAGATTACCAGAGACAGCAGAAATGCACTCCCAACTTCCATCCATGGCTCAAGGCTGAGCACAGGAAAAGAAAGAAGAGAAAGACAAGGTATTACTGTTGAAGTCTAGAGGTAGTTTCTGTCTTTTTGGCTTCACTTTTACCACAGAATCACAGAATTGTTAGGCTTGGAAAGGAGCTTGGAAAGGATCTCTGGAGATCATCCAATCCAACCCCTCTGCCAAGGCAGAGTCACCTAGAGCAGGTCACAAAGGAATGTGTCCATGTGGGATATGGACGTCTCCAGAGAGGGACACTCTACAACTTCCCTGGGCAGCCTGTGCCAGTGCTCTGCCACCCTCAGTGTAAAGGAGTTCTTCCTCCTATTGAGCTGAAACTTCTTGTGTTTTAGTTCATGGCCACTGCTCCTTGTCCTGTCACTGGGCACCACTGAAAAGAGGTGGTGAAAAGGCACCATTCTCTTCGCACCTGCCTTTGAGGTATTTATAGGAGTTGATGAGATCCCCTCTCACTCTTCTCTAAACAGGCCCAGCTCCCGCAGTCTCTCCTCATAAAGAGATGCTCCAGACCCCTTATCATCTTTGTGTCCCTCTGCTGCCCCTCTCCAGTAGCTCCTTGTTTTCCTTGTAGTGAGGAGCTCAGAACTGGACACAGCTCTCCAGATGTGGCCTCACTGAGGCTGAGTAGAGGGGCAGGACCACCTCCCTCGACCTCCTGGCCACACTTTTCCCGATGCACCCCCAGATAACACTGGCCCTCCTGGCCACAAGGGCACTGCTGGCTCATGGTCAGCTTGTCATCCACCAAGACTCCCTGGTCCTTCTCTGCAGAGCTGGGTCAGCCTGTGCTGGTACTTGGGGTTATTCCTCCCCAGGTGCAGGATCCTACAGTTCCTTTGTTGAATCTCAGGTTAATAAAATCTGAAGCCAGTTCTTGTGCAGTCTTTTCCACTTCAAAAGCAGGTCTGAATTTTGAATCTTCCATATTAGAAACAGTCAACACCACAGAGGGAAAAAAACTACACCAGAGTATTCTTCATACAACTATTTATTGTCAACCTACTTCCTTTTCAGAAGCTTACAAAGTCACCAGCATCTGAAGACATGACAGAATGGGATGCTGACTGAAAGCACATTTTTCCTGGAGATCAGAATATCCCTTAGACAGTCCTGGGAACTGAATGAAATCACTGATTCACTACTATTTTTTTTTCAGATGAAACATTAAATTTCTCCTCAAACAAGTCTACATCAAGGAGGTCCAATTAAGCCTCTGATCACACTGGAATGTCAAATTGCCCTGACAGAGAACTCCCAAAACACAGCATATCACCAAGGTATGAATGATGATGGGCCTGGATTTGCCTGGCAGCACAATCAGATGTCTGCAGACCTTATTTTAACATAGCTTTGAATCACCAAAAGAAAAGAAAAGCAAAAATCCATCTGAAAAATCTCAAGTGTGCCTTACAGGTAACACAGACAAGGCACTAGAAGCAGGGCTTATTCTTTAAAAGTACACAAATTATATATAAGCATTGAAAGACATATTAAAAAAAAGTACAATAACAAACATGTAAGTAACACACTTGGAAAATAAATGGGATTTCCACAACAGCTCAGCAAATACTCACAACAATAAGGAAATGTCTTTTCCAGAGCCACCATAAAATCCTGCACTTAACTTTTAATATTGGAGTCTCCAAGCTAGTCTAGAAGATACTCGTCAAAGAGACATTCTAAGAGAAATGATTAATGAGCTCTCTCTGACGCTTTTTTTGAAAAGTTTTGAGCTAGCTACGTGTCTCTAATGAGTGTTTAAGTCTGAGAACTCAGTATGTTGTATTTAAGAATATCTTTATTCACTATATGGATGTAATGTCCTCAGTTTTTGGCAGTATCTAGATTTCTAAATGTAAAAGAACAACAACAAAAGAGGAATGGACACCATGTTTACGTGAACCTGACTGCATATAAGAGAAAACAAGATTGCTGCTGCTACATTTTCTTACAGAGTGCTAAATTAGCATTATGTCATGGGAGAACTAAGCCTTCTCTAATCCTTATGTCTAAACTCCAGGGAGATCTACACAGAAATCAGAGGGAAAGGAGAGAGCCAGCAGAGAGAAAATAACGCAGTGAAATGATGCAACTAAGGAGTAAGAGAAAAGAGCAGAAAGTTAATACTTAAAACCCAGCCCACAGGGGTGCCCAGTGCTCTGTAAATAGCAAAGCACTCACGACATTCACTGAAAGTATCATCTCCATCTTATAAAGCAAAACTGCACAGATTTCCCTCAAATAATTGCATTACTTCTTACACTTTTGTAAACCAATTTGTGACATGTTGTCTCACCTGAACCTGACCCAGAAGAATAATCATCATCATCAATTGGATAGACGCCTGATGCTTCTTCAACAGAGCTGTTGTCAAGGTATAAATCTTTATCAGAGGTCAAATCTGTTCTCTGGAAAACAGATAAGAGGGAATGGTTAAAAGGATAACAGTTCTCCAGCACAGCAGTCTCTTCATCTTCACTTCTATTTTCTAAGTTGATGGTGGCACACTGAAGTTTGTACTTTCAGTTTATGCCACGCACTCACCTAAGTTGTTAAAAGAAATTTGTAAAAATTACAGCATTACCAAAAAAAAAAAAAAATCCAAGGCTGCACAATGAAAACCACAGTTCATATCATTAAATGCATGAATGAATAAATAGGATTTGCAAATATACTCTGCAGAGCTTCTGTAACAAGAAGCAAATCCCAGGACTGAAGCCCTGTGTCAGGATCTCAAATATACAAATCTATAGATCGTCACATGAAGTCTGTTCATTTGATCTCAGATGAGAAGGAACAAAAGCATGTATCAAAAACTATCTCAGAGGTTAATCAAGCCAAACCTCATGAAACTCTTTAGTAGTTAGAATGAACAACTGGGACTACAGAATACAAATGTTTCTAAGACAGTGCTATTGATTAAGGATTATGACATTTCCAGCCCGATAAAACAGCATTATGCTCCAGTTCCTAAATGAACACATCTCTCCTAAAATTTAACTGCATCTTCAACAGGCTAAAAATCTGGTTTCTTGTGACTACAACCACATTTCTATGTCTGCAAGTATTTCACCACTAAAGAGAGATCTGTTAAAATGAGCTCAAAATAGAACAAGGTATCAGTTATCTTTTAAATTGACAATTCAGGCTTAGGAAGACTAGGAATTGTCTTCCTCCACCTCAGCTTGTGCTTTCTTAACAGAGAATAAACTTCCTTAGGAGAGCCAGGTATCTTGGATGGCTGAGAAGGTACCTGCCACTGTAACTCCTATTACTTTAACCAGCACTTCTGTCAATGCCTGTTTGTCATGACTTTTTGAAGAAAATACGACAGTTATAAATGGACTTTTAAGTAAAAAAAACCTAAATACCAAAACGCTATACCAAAATTCATCTATTCAGGATCTCATATAAGCACTCAATCCTGCTGCTCTGAGTCCCAAAGGTTTCCAGCTTACTTATTACTGCATGGCACTGGCTGCTCCTTTCATTCCACCCAGCATTCACTGTAGCTTTCCTAAAGGAGTACCAAACTGTGAATGGGGTAATTCCCGTATGCAAAGACTCACATCTGACTTTACAAGGTAACATTTTTTTCCCAGAGGTCTAAAATTATTGTTGAAGACATTAGTGATTTCTTTTTAGGATTTTTTTTTTGCAACAGATTCCTGTTTAAAGCCTCTTCAAAGCAAGACACTGCTCTTCAGTTTGGTCTACAATAAAAAAATTACTCTATGAAAAGCAGAAAGGCCATCCTTATTATTAGTGTATTTCACAGTAAAAGATCTTTGCATGGGGGGTACCCAACATTTCTATGAACAGCTCTGAACTAAAACAGTATTACCCCGGTTTTCTTCTACAGAGGAAAAGAAAACCAACATGATTCTTGGTCTAAGTCTACTCCTACTATGGCCACTCTTACGTGTGGGATCTGTGGTGGGGGGAAGAAGCGCCCTGTTATTAACATAAGCTTACAAACACCTGCTCTGATCTGCTGCTGTTAGTTCACACAGTCTGCCTGGAACAGGCTGCAGTCCAAAGCAGGAATTAATGATGTCTGGTCACTATCAAACAACTTAATTCTTTTAAAAGATGTCTCCAAAGGAAGTCATGAAGTACCTTAGTAGGTGTATAGGTGGTATTGTAATTAAGACACAGCTGAGACTGTTTCCGTATAGGAAAACAACTCCGTCACAGGACAAATATCCTGCTCTTGATCCAGCTGCCACAATGGACCAAGCCACTTCACCCTATTTTACTTTCAGACAGAATCATGGTACAAAACAGACCACTCCTCAGTATCGGGCAGGAAAAAACAAAACATTTTAAAAAGGAAATGTGGGTGTTTGGCCATGAGTATAGAAAAGGCATACAATATTCAAAAGGTATCAGAGGCAGTGAATGTTACCCAATGCTAAGTTGGGGAAAAAAGTTGAAGATCTACATGTAGGAATTTCCCAACAATGGAAGTTGCTTTTGGCAAGAGGTGAGAAACAGCCTGAGTTTGCAAAAGTAAGGGAATGAAAACCAGTCTTCATGAGAACAGAAGCATCATACAGCCATGCCCAGAATTTTCAGTGTTCAGTAAAACTATGAACTTATCAATAAATTTATTCCCTAGATCATCTCCAACTTGTCTGTATCAGAAGCAAACTAAGTAGGATTCAAAAACCAAACAAAACACTTGCTTCTCCTTCCCCCCTCAAAATAACCACCCTGCTCTCTTCCTCTTTCCAGCCTCACAGAACTCAGAGAAGACAGAAATGACTTGTGACAGTTCTTCTAACAACTCAGTTTCTGTAAGACAGATGAGCAGCTAACCCAACCCAGCCCAAGTTGCAAGTGCCTGGTCAGCCAGGCTCCCCACCATCACATTCACTCCCTTTCTTTCGATGAATTATGTCTCTTCAGCTGCCAAAAGCTTTTATTTCTCACTATGCCGAGATGTTCTCAGGATTTAAACCAGCTGAACACAGAGGAACATAAATGGAAGAGAAGACGGGGAGCTTTCAGCAGGAATTTGAGCATCTGTTGTATTTTATTCTGGGGATGCAAAGAATACAATGTGAAACATTATTTAATATCTAGTACTATGGACGGCACATCATCATCGGAATGAGCAAACTATTCCCCCCAGTCTTATAGGACCAGTACAATATTTACTATAGGGAGAAGTACCTGGTACAGTGAATTCCAAATACATTCAGATCAGACATCAAGCTCCACCTGAGGAAGATGCTTTGCAGTCTCTCTGACCAGAGCACCCAGCCTCAGTTCAGCCTGTTTCAGTACAAATGATTCTCATCTGGTGAAACTCGGGCAGGACACAAGCACCCTCTCAAATCAAAGGCAAAGGAAGCATATTCTAGCTTAAAAATCCCTAAGCATCTGCATAGATAAATGCATTCACTGCACTGTCTTTGCAAGCTGGCTAGTAGACTCGGGGTAGAAGCACCCCCTCTACACCCACAGCTTGCACCTTTTATCCCAGTTGCTCAGAAACACATAGATGCCTTAGGCCACTTGGAATGAAAACTGCCTTAAGGCTCAGAATAAAAAGAAAAGCCCAACAGTTAACAAAAAACCCCACAGCCACTAAAAAATAATTCTGTGAAGATTAAGCTTAGAAAAATTAGAGAAAAATAATGAAAATAAAAGAATACTTTATGGTGTTTAGGTCAGTACCAAGCACTGAAGCCACGCTTCACAATTTTATGCTATGCTATGTTAAAATAAACTTGATTTAGTATTTGCTCTAGAAATGTTTTCTTGCTTGTCAGCTGGGAATCCATGGGGGTCCGTGGACTACTTCCAGGATGTTCACAAAAGACAAGTTGGAAAAACAAATCTGTTGTCCGTAGGCTTGGACACAGAAAGGTCTGTACTAGCATTTCAATATATTTAGGAGGAAACATAAAAGAATTTCACAAATTCTAGTTCCATAAAACTATTTTTCGGTATTATGAAGGCCAAATATTTAAGTGACTATTTCCTGTGGCTAACAACTGAAATGAGAGCACTAGTGTAACAGCCTTATTTTCAGACCTATTAAAACGGCAGGAACACCAGGAAAGGATGTCTCTCTTATCAGCCCTTTAATCTGGTCCTGAAGCCACAAAAGCTGCTCGTTACCTCTTGACAGAGATTGCATTCTCGTCCATCATTGTTATCCCACTTACATTTTTATTCCAAGAATATAATGCTGCAAAATCCTGTGACCTAAATACTTCACATGCTACATGCCAATGATCACTGATTCCTGCCTGGTTATTGACTACACTGGCATAAATCTAAATCTCATGGAAGTAGTGTAGATTAGCACCCATTAAGTACTAGATAAAAGACATTTCCCTACCAATAGTATGTTGAATTTGAAATCTCAGTGTCTTTATTTTACTAAATCTTACATTTAAAGTAATTTTTAGTTTAATAAATTGGGATCATCCAGGACATATTAAAAAAAAATACCCAAACCCCACATTTTGACACTGAGAGAAGAAACAAAACAAAAAACCCCTTTTCTCTGTCCCATCATCTCATGAAAGACATAAATCATCCATCAAAATTACAATGACAAAAACTGAGAACAGACAATGGGAGGTTTGGGAATGGATAGCGTATTTCGTTAGAAAAAAAACCACAAAGTGCCCTGCCATAGCCATTCCCTTTCCTAGTGCTGCTGTTACTGTCAGTCCTCCCATTCCATGGGGGTGATTTTGGAGTAAGACATTAAAGACTTTTATGCCATGTGGATGAAGCCAAGAAAGCTGGTGTGAGCAGCAATTAAGGAGTAATGTCTACCATGGCTGTCGTGGCTGTTGAAACTCAGACACTGGAGCAACGAGTAGCTGACAAGTGGAAGGAAACACTTTATTATTTACAGATGAACTCAAATTTTTGTTCTCTGTCTTTCGGTATATGCATGGGACAGAGAATCTGAGGTTTACAGCTGTGTTACTAATGATACTTTGCCTCTCTTTTTCCCCAGATGGAATTCTTTTAGATGTAACCCATTTAGTATGCAGAGAACCAGAGACTGATATTTCAAGAGTGATGTTATATTACAAATATCTAAGCCAGAAGCCTCTGAAAATTTGCAAGCATTACAGCTGTTGATTAGGCAGAGGTCTTCCATGTAAAAAGGAGAAAGAAAACAGATTTTCTCTTCTATTAACACACAGTGCAGTTTCATATATGCTTGTATAAAAGCATGCTCAGCTGGTGAGTCTGAGTTCACTAGAGTGGTGTACTCTTCACATACACTACATTTTTGGAAAGCTATGTGAATGCATTCATCTATAGCCTGAGAGCTAAAGCCTGAACCATTGAAGAGGTTCCCACTGAAGGCTGGAGAAAAGGCAGTTGTGTGAAGAAGCTCTATTTCCCTCTAGGCTTCCTGCAAAAGGAACTATGATCTGCCACGCAACAGCATTTAGTCCTAACAGACCTCAGCATTGCTGACCTTGAAGCTGGCAGGTGTCCTCCTACCATTGTTCGCCAGTTCTTTGCTTTCCCTCCTCATACTAGGAAAGGTAAAACTGTCCCATTAAGTGTTTGTTAACCTTGTCCAGGAATGAGAGGCATGATTTTAAACAAAAAAAAAAAGAAGTACAAAATTTGAAAATCAGATTTCCACTTCAAAGCACCATGTTTTCCCAGAGAAACATGCCAACTAGAAGAGCATCCATTTTCCATTTCTCATTGTGTTACTGATTCTCAGAGATGAGCCTCCGCTGGCTCCTTCAGTCTGCAATTTCCTATGCTGTCCACATGTATCCAGCTACAAACATGTAATTTTGACAGAGGATTTTATGTTACAAGGTATGTTTGCCACTACTTGTCTTAGTACAGACGTCTGCCTGCCCTTTCACTGATATGCCCTATGGCTGGCCACAGTAGAAAAGGAGGGAAGTAGTCTCCGTTATTTCCTTTCAAGGTGACATTGCCCACTTTCAAGGACTCAGGACAAAGTCTTCCCAGCAAACCCCACCTCAGGTGCACTGTGCCAACCACGGTGGAGCCTTCAGCAGAAGTGCTGGTGGGAGGTACGGTTGTGGGATTATCTGGGAAATAAGATGCTAATAATTGGTGACATCATTTAAGCACAACACTCTAAGGACTCCCCATTTCCTTCCTTGGAGACACCATCCTGCTTGCACAATGCTGATATTAGTGGAGCAGGTACCAGCTGCAGCAGAGCTGCCCTGCACCACAGTCTGGGTCATTGTGATCACAGCCAAAATATCCTTTCCGTAACGACAGGCCCCAGATTGGATTTTTCAAGTTTGAGAGCAAGGGATTTATACAGAAGATAATATCTGTATTGCTCATTTACCCCAAAACATTCTGACAGTTACCATCTCCCAATTTTATCTCAAAATGATTTAAAACCCTCGCCAATCCTCATGCCCATCTGCATGCCCAATGTGAAACCAGCCTTGTGACAGGAACTGCCTGGACGGAATTGCAAGAGCCACCACCACCTCCTCCACTGCTGCCTTTGGCCAATTAAATAACAAGCCTTGACTGCTGTGACTCATTCTGGAGAGCTTGTTTCCACAGGTATTTTTAAAATCTTAGAGGACATTTGCTGCCCTTCCTCACCTAAGAGCAGAAGAGCAAACTGGCTTTGTATGGGTGTCCCTACTAGCGTAGTGTTTGCCTCCAGGGATGGCGGTGTGGGTTGTTGTGGGACAGCAGTGGCGCTGTCATCCTGTACGGTGCAGAGCGGAGCCACTACCGCGGCTGGAGCACCTGCCAGAAAGATTATTCACGCTCCTTGTACCTCATGTATAACTTCCTGATCCTGCACAAAACTATAGCTTTAGGCCTCCAGTCTCTCACGACAGATAAAGAAAGGCTTTGACCGCTCGTGGCTGTTGAGGAAAGGCAGAGAGCCCAAAATAAACACAAGTATTGCAAACTGCTTCTACTACTGCTGGTGTTCAACAATAGAGAAATCTACCAAAAGAGCTGATTTACAGAGATTGCCTCATGTCAGAGCCAAGAGTCTAAATATGCTGGCTTTTAGGATGCACACAATCTGTTACGCCAGACTAATTACCAAAACAGAGGCGTATTTGACAGGGACAGCATTAATAAAACAACTCTTGCTGGTGTCAGGCATTTCAGCAGTCTACGTCATGGCTCGCACTGAAAAAAATACACCACATCCAAGGAGACACCAACAAGCCACCACCACGTCAGCTACTTATCATTTACGGCCACACACACAAGAAATTACAGTGCTGCAGTTGATAGGTTTAAGTTCATACTCTTCACAAAGCCACAAAAACTCATGTGCCTGCTTTCTAACAGTCATCTGTGCCTTTAGAAATATTCCCTAATGTGCAATTACATGCCGCATGGTACACTGCATGATAACAGAACTTAAAATGGTAACAGGAAAACTTGTTTAACCTTAATTGAAAAGTATTTTTCTTCCCATTATAAAGACTTGCAGATCTGTTTAGTGGGTCTTTGGCCTGCTTACAGCTTTGGAGCTGAAGCTTGTCCTATCTTGAGGAGAAAGATAAATGTCCTCTAAAGTTCCAGCCTGTTGGTGATGAATTCCAACGGGAAAAGCCTCTATCTTTCCATTTATTTTCACAGTGTCTGATTTCCAGCTGTATATAATTTATCTACTAGATACACAAAGAGACCAAACTTTAGTCCTTATCCAGAAATTGTCTTGCCCGTGGTGGGACAGAGGTTGCTGTATGAAGATGCAGGAGGGAGATAAGCAAGCATGGCAGCAAGATGAGGCAGAGCTTTCTGTCCTTACACATGAGTACCAACAGCATCATCGGTGATGAAGGACAGATCAAACGACTTCCTCCACGGTCTTCACATAAGTTACCCTACAGCCTCCCTAAGCCATTAAATTAGGCTCAAGCTCATGAGTAGTATTGAAGGACTGCTAGCTAAATGAGATCATAGTCATGCCACTCCAAAGATATATTCATCATCTACCCTGAGGAAGTTACCTGTATCTTCAATCAGTTATAATAATTTTCTGCAAAAACCTGCCTTTACCTCTGTGGATCTTTGCCACCACTATAGTACAGTGAAGAGCAGTTCTACATGGGCTATAGGTTAGGACCAAGAGATCTTCCTAATTCCATGACCACATAAAACTTATTCCAACTTCAAAATGGTTACTTAGAAATTATAGAGGGCCCACCAAATCTGATGTCAGCTGAGTCAAACAGTACTGCTGTGCTGTTTATGTGAACCCCTCAGCTTGATGTTCTCTAACTCCACACCAGATGGTCTTTTCCTGTATGTGAAACCCAGAAATGAACACTGCAGTTGTCTCCTTCACCTTGAAAACCTCAACTCTGCTTAACAGTCAATTAGAGTACACATCAATTCCTGTTTCCCACGTAGAAGCAGAAGTTTAGTATCAAAGTTTCTCCGGGTATCCCCAAATTACAAGATTCAAAACCCCTTCACGCTTTCATGCCAAGCCATCAATCAGTGCAAAGAAAAGTTTATTCTTCAACTCTCCCTTTGACGTAGGCACGATACAACAGGGAAACTATTTTAAAGGGCTACAGCTGGATCTGCTTCCAAAGTGCTACTCCAGACTGAAATATTAAAGGGCAATATACAGGCGAAACAGCATCGGAAGCCAGCAGCCACGAATGTGCATCACAGATTGATTTATCTCAATTAGCACAGCAATTTCCTGCACATTTTCCAAGAAGCATCCATCGGTTTCCCTAAAAATAGGCTCAAAATCACCATGCAAATTGTTGTCACAGCTCAAAATGCTAATCAGATTTTTAAGGACATATCAGCCCATGTGCAGACAGGTTAAATTTAAGGCACAGCCATGACTGAGAAGCTAAATGAACTCCTTTGAAAATGCTGAATGAAGAGGTCAGCCTGTCTTTGAATCACCAGTCACAAGTCTGAAAGCAAAAGGAGAAGCAGGTAGCTTTTGGTATAGAGGTCATAACGGCAAGTACCTGCCCCAGTCAGTGCTTTTAAGTCTAATGCGTACTGGCTCGTCCACGCACACCTCCTCTCTTTCATGCTTTACTGATCTTTTTTGCTAATCAATCAGAAGAACTAACACTTATATTTTCCTCCCTCCTCTTGAGAGTGTGGATGAATGATTAAAGCTGCCAGGGTAACCTCTTTGGCATGCATGCCAATAACTCCCCACCTAATAGCCTTTCCTCTGCCTCACTGCCTTGGCCCACTGGTGATTACTGCAATCCCTTGAAGTGGTCAAATTGCAGGGCAGACCCCATGGAAACCTATTTGGAGTTGTTCTAGTTCATACCAAAGAATAATGTTTTTAATACAGATTGTTCTTTTTAAAACTCTACAAAAGCAGCTGTAATCAATCGTAGTGGGAGCACTGCAAACCTCCACCAGGTTTCAGAAGCCTCATATTGATTCCTTTCCAGTCCATGGATTTCAACAAAATAACCCCATGTGAGGAACTGAGAGTCAACTAACACGTAATCATTTAAATTAAGATCTCTTTGCCATTGGTAGCAAAAATTAGCAATAAACTGTCTCAATCAATTACATTCCTTCTGCATAAACAGGAAAATTACATATAAAACAACCACATTATTATGGTTACATTAAACAGCAATTAAATACTGCTAGCAAATGTTATGCATGGCAACTGAAATTTGTCAGAGATGAGGAGGAATCAACTTCACAGTTTAAGGAGTGAGCATTTCCCGTTCTGTAATGCATAATCTGTTATTCAACAGAGCTTTACTCATTGAATGACAAGGTCTGCGACTATCTCAGTGGACACTCCTGTTTGTCAGCTGCAGCCCCCAGCGCTCCTGGTGACATCCCACCAAAGTTCCCCACAAGCAGAAAAATGACTACTGGTACACCCACAATCCGCTTGATCTTTCTAAAATTGTGTACAGTTGTAGCAATTAGCTGCAGTAATTTCTCTCCCTCCTACAAACACATGCAACCTATTTCAGAAGATAAACTCCACTAAATTAAGAGAAATCCTGGATTCTCTAGAACTGAGAGGAATGCGGGTGGTAGCACGTTTATATCCCAGGCTTGCTAGATTCTTAGTTAAGGAAACCAGAGCTCAAATAAGCTGTAAGTATGCTTAAATGAAACACCTTTGCACCAGGTCTCTCAGTTTCACTGCAACAGAATATGCAGACTGGGCACTCACCACAATTACTCACCCTTTAAATAAATACATAAAATCCCCCAAATCGTCATCTTTATACCACTTTGGGTGCTAGTAGAGAAGACAGTCAGCTCAAAAGTGGTACTGTATAATGATGCAAAATGTAAACTAAACTGCAGATCAATGTGAATTCTGCATTAGCCGGAACACGCTGGATGTGCTGACTTCTTTCTCCAGTCCAGGAAAACAATCACTTCATTTATTCAGGTAGCTACTTCCAACTTGTTGGGTGCTGGAAGCACAGAGGTAGGGAATTAGTTTGTCCTAGGTCAGAAGCACTGGTAAATTCAAAACTTGGTTAAATTAGGCCACAGTCTCTGCTGCCAGACAGATAAATGGCATCACTTCTACTCTTTCCACTGGTGTACTCTTCTCAGACACCGACAGCAAACACAGACATCATTGAGACACCAGGTACATCTGTGTGAGATACCTCTTTGTATTCCAGATCCCCAAATAGAAAGACAACAAAGATGATTTTATTGCTATTTCCAGGTGTCAACTCATCTCACTGGTTTCCAAGATTAAATTGTTGGATTCAGCACTCTGATCCCATCTTACTTAACTGAATTTTTGCTACAAAGGCTTGGTTTTCATATCCTCTTTGATGCCTACAAAGATAAGACATGAGTTTACTTCACATGGGATAAAACATCATTCTAATAACTTCCACTATAAAAGCAGTTGAGTGAAATCAGAGATAGGATGGCTTGTACAGGCTATGTGGCTTCAGAAGCAGTCTTCTGTCTGGTATGCTGCCCTTCAGGCACAACTCCCCTCCTTCCACCAGGGAGAAGGAACCAGTGCAGCACTGACACAAGCACAGCCAAAGACAGCAGACAGGTTGTGCTGGGGAGGACACAGCATCTTGCCAGCAATGCTAGACAAATTCCTAGCCAGCTGGGGCTGAGGCAAGAAGGAAGGATTTTCCCTCCTACCCTCCCTCTGTCTTTGGCTTTCCTGATGATTCTCTGGGGCTCGCAGTGCAGCATCAGACTGGACAAGGGAACCATGGGTACAATTTCTTCTAAAGACATACACAGCCCAGAGATGCATTCAGAAACTAGATGGATATACTGAGCAGAACCACTAAAAGAGAATTTCAACTATACTGTTAGGAATTTCTCCCCACACGGTTGCCCACATCAACTGCACAGCAAGACAAACCAAGGCAGAACCTTGGTGAGACAGTTTGCTGTGAGCCTCCATACCTGTGTTTCCACACACCGTAACAATTAACAAGCATTCCTATTCCTGAGAAGAACAACCTAACATGTCTGCTCTTAAAAACCCCCACAAATGTGCATGGACACAGAGAGCATCAGGGTAAAACTGCACAGCAAAAGGTACACTAAAATAAAAGGGCTAGTCCACAAGCAGTGGAAGGGCTGATGCCAGATTTCCTACACAGGTTCCCCTTTCCTGCTTCTTCCCCTTGTGCTACTGCCTCCCTATGAGCTGGGCAGATGGATATGGCAGAACATGGACCAAAAAACTCTGAAGATACGGGAATTTCTCAAAATAAAAGTTTCAACTGGAATTACATAAGGGGCCACCTTCAAACAGCACATAATTTTTTGGTTTAAAGCATGGTTAAGAAAGCTGTTGGTTTAATTGAAGTTTTAGCGATAACAATCTCTCCCAGTTACCATGAGCAACTACTTTTAATAAAACTGAAATAAGCTTCATATTGATTACCTTCAGCCGATGTTTTAAAAATAATGCTATATAAAATTAGCACAAAAAGAATTAATACATTCATAATGAAGGTAGGGATAAATTACACTGTATTAGAGAAATCTACTTCCCTTGATTCAGTGGAAAGCAAGCCAAGTAAGTTGTTTGACAGCATTTTTAACAGTCATAGATCTGACTGAACAGTAAAATACAACAAAGACTCTTTAACAGTATTAAGTATCTTCTAACAAAGAACAATTCTTTCTTTCTTTATAGCATTCACACTTTAAATCAGAGTTCTGCTGGAGGGAACAAAGATTTCAGTACTTCTATAGACAAATCTCAAATCTTCCTATAGCTGTCCCAGCACCATCAATACAAGGTTAGCACCACTCTACAATCTTCACTGCCTTATCAACAGTCTAAAGCTTTTAAAAACCTATATGCCTACAAAACCTCCTGGAGCTGTTACACATTGAGGATTTCACAGCATTATTGACCTGGGCAGCCTCTTTATCCTCAGTAAGTTATTTTAAGCAACTTTCTGCCAGCAAGCAAGTCTCTTTGTTAGGCTTTGTCTGTATAATGGCTAAAGCACTGCTTACATACAGCACAAAACGGGAAGCTACTAAGCAGAAACCAGAATGAGGTCTGTCAAATTCTCTTTTTATTTCTTGTTTTCCTCCACTTTCCCGATATGCTTCTAATACCCTACAGATTACTGCCCTGCTGCCAGGAATTCTTCCATGCACCTGAGCCACTTCCTGAGAGGGAGCAATGTGAATGCACAGCAGACAGAACAGACTGAATCCATGTATTTTTGGGACCATGCTCTCTAACTTGCACACTTTCTTTTGCCTTGTTTGAACTATATATATACAGCAGAGAAACAGAACCTGGCAAGTGTATTTAGCTACTGAGTGAGAAAATACATCACCTGGCTTGGGAGGTGAGGAAGAGAACAACAAAGAGAGGTAAATTTCTCATACTTCAAACTCAGACCCTGAATACTCTGCTCTATTCTTGAATCCCTTATCAGATAAAGGTCTCCAGCTTGAGGATCAGATTTCTTTGGCATGGTAGGAAAAGCAAATCTCAACCTGATACATATCAGCATACATCAAAAAGCAATCTCATGGTCTTCTGCAGGCTTGTGCCTGGAGGTATCAACAGAGAAGGCCAGTGCTAGCACAGAGGTCTTCCTTGGATGTATCTTATGAACAGCCACAGTCGAGCAGTCGCATCCATGCATCTTCTACTTTTCTACTTACAAAAATATTTATGAGGCGATCCTGTTACAGGGAGCAGCTCTTGCTTGTACTTTTACTTTGAAGCTTTTTATCTCGAAAGCTTGTCCGCCCAGTGACCCATACTATCCCTTGGGATACCTACGTTGTTTTAATCCAAGGGCACACCATAAAATCTACTCAACTGACAGCCCACACAGGCACAGAGAAGATTAAGATTTGATACCAACTTCAGCATCACACTCGATAACTAGACTCTCAGCTGAGGGCCAAGATACACAGTGGAAGCTGCCCAGGGAGAAGGGTAAAAGAAAGAGATTCAAACTTTAATCCACAAAATCTTTGCCAGTGGTATTTTATTTCTGGATATTAGGTCAACTTTACTATTTCCTTGTTAAACCTGTACCTTGTGGAGAGAATGGAAAGAATGGATGTTTTCTAAGTTATCAATTCTGTAATGCTTGCGAGTACCATAAAAACAGCTTTTAACCAATGTCCTATAGAAGCAACTAATTCAGCACTGACATCTTTCTGCTATTTAACATGCTTAAAGGTTGGCAAAAATAGCAGACACGATGAATAAGTAACCTCTCAACCCTCTGTTATTCTAGATAAAGTGCAGATGTATTCCAGTAATCTGCACCTTATTTCCAACAGTTCTGCTTCAAAAATACAGCACATAATCTGCTCCATATAGCTGTCAATCAAATGGACAAATTCACTTTCGTTTTCATTGCAGATATGTCTAAAGCAATTTCACTTTGCAAGGGTATCCCACGATTAATAACAAAACTTTAATTCTAACCACATGTTTTTCTACTCAAGAAATAAAAAAGGTTGCTACACTGATGGCATTAGAAAGCTTCTTGGTTCCTGTTTCTGTTTGCTTCAGGAAAAGGGTCACTCAGCCGATAGAAATGGAACAAGCAAAAAGGGATTTCATCAGCCTAAGTGTTATGGATGTCAGCTGCTTAACAGACCTGACCTTGCACAAACCTGCTCACCTCCCTGGGTTCTGTGAGCTTAAAAAAAAAAAAAAAATCTAAGGACAAAGAGAGAAGTTGTAAAAACTCTGTTTAGGGAGACCACACAGACCACTGCAAGACAATGCAGAGTAGTTTTGCAACATTACTAGCACAAACTTGCATACGTACATCTAAGAAAACAGAGGTCAAGAACTGCATTTCAAATGACAGCAACGCAACACAAAGCAACATTTTAACATAACCATCTATACAGCCAGAAGTATAGAATGCTCATGTAATGTGATTTTAGTAGAAAGCGTACAGGAGTGATCAAGAATAAACCTTTCTCGAAGGGTAGGGCGTGAACTGCGTAAATCAGGTTTCCTCATAAACATATGAGCAAATCAGATCAAGAAGTTATCAATAAATACAATTCTTCAAACAACAGAAATGGAAGCAGCTTTTTATGGCAAGTTGAGGAAGAAGAACCTAAGGAGGCAACTGCAACATGTTACATCATGGAAGGCAGCATTTGAGTACTCACTTTGACAAGACAGAAGACATCAGAAAAATACTTTCCCATGCCTTTCTAAGGGACAACAACTGAAGAAGGGCAGATGATGACCAAGAAGCATTTGTGAACTGAGAAGGTGAAGATCATTTCTGCTTAAAATTAAAGTCATGTCAATTCATTCAACTTCATAATGACACGATAAACGAAGACCACTTAGGCAGAGGAACAGAACAGCTACTGTCATTTGATAAAGCAGAGTCATCAACCCATTTCATTTCCTTAAAAAACACTGACTCCGTACTGGACACATCCCACCAAAACTAATGATACTTGTCCAGTGAAATTGTGAAATACGTAGCTGTATTTCTTGTGATACTTGTCCTGTGAAATCCAGTGAAATACATAGCTGCACTTCGCTTGCAGAAAAAATTGTCTTATCAAGATACGCTGACACCTCCCCAGTTTGCTGTGCTGAAACTGCTCACCTCACAGCCTCAGAAAGCACGGTCCCCTCTGGAGACCGAAGCCCCAGGCCAGCTCCTGACAGGGACTGTCCTTCCTTCACTAATTACATGTACACACACACAGGCCCATGCAGCAATCCCCCAGGAAGCCTCTAATAGGCTGGGAGAGCCGATTACTACTGGCTTACAGCTCAGATGTGTGCAACTGAAAGGTTTAACAAGCCTCCACTTCATTCTTTTTAAGTTAGTTTGAAGGGGGGAAAAATGAATGTATATGAAGAACATCACCAAAAAAAGTGACATAAAACACAGCGCAAAGTGGTGAGATAACACCTCAGGTCTCACGTTCTGGAGTGAGGGCCATGTCAGGAGCCTCAATGCCTCCAAGAAAGGCAACTTGCTCTTTCTTTACTCCCCAAACACCATGTCCTTCATGAAGTGGTTTACAATTTTAAAAAGAAAGACCAAGCCATGCTCTGCAGGTCTAATATTATCAAAATCTGCTTTGGAGATCACTCAGTTTCCTACGGCAGGCCATGGAGCAGAAAGGAGAGGAAAAGGTCCATCCCACCTGACCCCTGCCCATGGCACCCGCAGCTACTGGCCCTGGGAATGCTGCTGCTCCTCACATGCACCATCTCAGCAGCCACCGGCTTCAGGCAGGCAGCAAACTGGGAGCCAAAGGCATCCCTCCAGGCAAGCTGCAGCCTGCTTTTACAGAACTGCAGCATTTTCTTCATTACTTTCCCAGCAGGGCCAGTTCGAAGTGGCACACCACTTGCATTCAGAGAGAAAAAATCTCATTTTGTCATCACAAAGCTGTGGAGAAATTTCCAGCAAGCTAGCTCCAGGCACACGCCCCCTGGACACTAATTTGTCCCCACTCGCTTTGTGGCAGCTCCAACACGAGCCCAGCTAGGCAATGGCCAGCCACAGGGACCTGGTTTTTTGAAACCCCATTTTGGGGGGATGAGACAGGGCTGTGTTGTTCCCCTCTCTGTGTTCATTACTGCCACATTTCAGAGGTAACACAAAACGAAAAGCACTTGGGTTGGGAACAGCCAAAAGCAGTCCTTCAGCACTTGCTGAAAAAAGGGTAAAAGTGGCACTTAGAGATCTGACCACAAACCCTCAGTACATACAGACTGTATGTTGAGGGATGGGTGCAACATACTGCTTTTTTCGTCTGCTCTCTTTTTAAATAAATACTTGAGATTCAAATAACGGGATAGTTTAGGATACCTCACACCACTGCTCCATCTTAAAATATCTTAGGAAATTAACTTAATATCCACTATTGATTTATAAGCAAGATATATAGTATCCTATATATCTTAGGATATCCCATTCTCAATTTATAACCAGCCCTACCATCTATAAATTAAAGCTCCTGTCACTGAAAGAGTCACTAAAAGGAGCGAGCTTTTCCCTGACTTTCAAGCGTACTCCACTGAATCACGCAGCTGAAGGGTTCCACTTTGCTGGAGAAGGTTGTCATTCATGACATTATGCAGCACTGAAAGAGCCAAACAGATTAAACGGACATCTGCATTTCCAGTCTGCTATAAAAGTGGTTTAATACCAAGCAGTGTTTAAACAGTAAAACTGTCTGCAATTTCTGCTCTATAATCTGTGAGTAATCAATCAGTCTCAATGCTGAGCTTCCATTACTGCTTCTCTGCAAGTAGATGGAAAAATTTCCAGGGCACATACTTCTTGTTTATACCCCAACACTAAAGAGGAATTAAACACAGATTCAGTCTGTATTCACAGTGATCCTGGCACACATCAAGTCTCAGGCTTGTATTTTCAAAGCAAAGCACAGAAAGTGCCGTGAAACATCCAGTTATGGCAGCTATTTGGCATTTTACTTCCCCTCTGAATGCACCACTGCAATAAATACCCTGAGGACTTGCCAAAGAAAAGCAGAGTAACCCATGAGAGCCCTCATCCTCATACTCTTTGAATCCTCAGCACCTCAGAAGAGAGGTGCTCAGAGAAAGCACAGGATGCAGCTGTGGTCCCATGCCACCAATGGGGTCTGGCTGCTCTGGCTGGAAGCCGTCCCAAGCAACAGCAGCAAACTCGGCATCTTTCTCAGAACTGTTGCTTGATGTTGACATGACTGTGGGATTAAGACTGTGGTGATGGGGATTCAAACGCTTACTTCTTTTAACAACGCAACCTGTGTTGACACATTTTGCTTAACATGTAAGTGTCCCTTGCTCTAGGGAGCTACACAGAAATTGCCAGCGGAAGCTGTGCAGATCAGCAGCGGACCTCCCTGCTCAAGAACACTGAAGGCGTTTCCATTTAAGCAGGGGAAGGCCACGAAGGAGATGTGGACACTGACCCAGGCACAGGATTCAGGCTGGAGCGAGGCCAGAGCTAAAGACAGGGTAGCTCCCAGAGGCTCAGTGTACCCTGTGACAGGGTCACACCTGGATTACACTGCTTCCTCAGCTGGACGTGAGCAGGCCCAAGCCATCCCTCTTATGCAAGAGAAGGCTTCCAGAGTGGATTAATGCTCAACCTTTCCACCTTCCTTAATTCTGTTGTGCACAGGCTGTTGCAAAGTTCTCTCTGACATGGTATATAAAGCATGACTAACATCCACCACCTATTCACCCCTTTGATAGCAAGAAGGTGACACCTTCACCCCTGCCCCAGGGTCAGGCTTCATGTGACAGAGACCCTTGCTTTTTCTGAAGTGGTCAGACAGGTTGTCCCACAAACACCCTAGGTTACACCATTCAATTTAGTGTGGCAAAAGTGAAACAGTTCTCCCTAGCAGGGGTAGGGTTGAATTCACACATCTCAGCTGACAACTAGTTTAAGAGCAGCTCCTGCCCCATGTATTTATTCATCAATAAATTCTGAGTGTCTAGCAAGTGCCCAGCATGGTGGGCTGGACCAGGAGCTCAGAAGATGGGCACTGCTCCTCACTCAGCTCAGCTGCTGATTGAGCAGTCACCCAACCTCGGTGGTGTCTCCTACATGGGCTGGGGGTTTCAGCCAGCTTCACGAGAAGTGCCACAGCCTGAAACATAACATAAGCCTTGGATGAAACCTAATGTATTTTTCCAGTGTTATCTGCATCTACTCCTACTTGCTGTGTCTCTCTGCTCAGCACAGGAAGACAAGGGATCAAAGCAAGTCCTTGAAGAGTCATATGCACATTCCTTTCCCTCTCAATACCTATGTACAATTACGTTTAATCACTACAAATTCACTTGAAATTTTGAATCCACTGGCCTCATGCTGGTTTATCCAATTCAGAGCTCTAATATAGTGGCACTCTCAGATGAGACTAAGGAGGTGGGGAGACAAAGTCATCATGTATTTCAAGCACCTAATTTTACTCATTCAGAGTAGCTAAATTTAGGACCAAAAGGTCCTTCTACACATCAATGGAGAAAGGTATACTTCTCCAGCAGGCTGCTCTCAGTCCTGATTTTGTTTGAATTCAGACTCCTTAGTTAACAGTTGAACAGTCTTTCCAACACGTGATAAGCAAGGGAGTCAAACTCTGACTGAAATAGCACGTGTAACATCGGGTTCCAGTAGGTCCGAATGAGTTTTGGAATAACACTAGGGAGGCACACTGCAAAACCAGCAGATCATCTGCCATCTTCCAAGTGAACAATTACTGTGACAGCAGCACATTTAGAGACTCAGAAAAAACCTCAGTATCTCAGAGCTGCCATGAAATGTGCTGAAGAAAAACGCAAACCCCGTGACTTGGGGCTGCAGACACATACTTGTGCAACTGATGGTTCCAATAAGAGACCTCTGTTCATTTGCAGTGACACACTATAACCCAGCCAAGTAGGTGACTTGTCCCTGAGCTGGAACAGCAAGTACTCATTTCTCTGGACAGTTTGTAAGGAAGGGGGAAAATAGCAATCACAGCATAATTCCTGACTGCAGAGCTCTTTCAGCAAGAAGCAGCTGTATTTCTCTGGCCATGTACAACAGCAGCTATTTCAGCTATATAAGCACCTGGACTTCACTGTCATGAAACTAAATGTGCAGACTTGGCTGTATAGAAAACCAATTCTGCTGGATAATTAGCACAGCATTATGTGCCAAAAAAAATTCTTTCAGGTAAACTTTTTACCTGTTCCTCTGCTTCTTATAGTCACTTGTTAACTACTATGAAAATTATACTGTTCCACACTTGGAGGACTGTAACTCTCCTCCAGATCTTAATTTTACCCTGTACAGTCACGAAATCAATAGTAACATATATCCATTCTGAATGGCATCCAGTGTGTAGAGGAGAATGCACGCTGAACATAAAAATGCTTTAGAAGTAAGATTTTTCATGTGCCACTTTGAGGAAAGGAAACCAAAGGCGTAGCTGCATTGTGATACAGTCATTGAAATCCTCAAGACACACAACTATTCAGACTTGCGCTATCCCAGAAGGATGTAATGGTTTGTAAAACCTGCAGACTGTGTATTTTACTGTATCTTCTCATGCACACTGAGAATGAAGTGCAATCTACTAAGGCTTAAAATTAAACATCCTGTATCTATTATGCCATGGGACACAAACCAGTCAAACCAGTTCAAAATTCACAGTTCTCTTCTATGTAAAAGAGCCTTGTGTACCTATCAGTTACAGAATAGCAGACGAATTGACCTAAGGCCAACCTCTAAAAGGGAGCTGTGCTTGTGTTAAAAAGTGCTTGAAGTTTCTTGTAATTATACACCTATTCCACCTGCAGACAGTAAGAAATTACTCCCTCACTAAGACAGCACTCCAGTACCTACTCCTGTGCCACCTTCTTCACTTTAGACCCAGGCTATTGATAAATGCCCACACAGCATGAAAACCCCCTAAGGATACCTGCATATAATGCACTTACAAACAATGATGTCCTGGTCAGCACAGATGAAATTACCTTACAGTGGCTTAGAAAATGCTCCAAAAGGGACAAATTGTCCTAATGTAATAGGAGGCTGTGGGAACAAACAAGCCGAGAACAAAACAAGGCAATTATACAAAAGCAACTTCCCAACAAATGTCTGAGAGGCAATTACAGGATACTGGCGTGCTTCCTGGCCCCAAGCTGAAGTACCATCACTGTTCATCAGCGATAGGGAAAAAGGAAAAGAGAAAAAGCACAAACAAGCATGGAGAATTTAAAACCCATTCCTGGAGAGCCCAAACTGCCCATGGGGCCAGGCTTAAAATGAGGCATTCAGCTTCAGAGACACCTTCTTTTAGGCAGGTATTTGTGTTGAGCTCTGTGCCCAAAATCCTAGTTTAATCACTGGAAATCGTGTAGCTGTGGCCAGGGTAGCCCTGTTGAGCATCCTAAACACAGTCATGTAGCACTGCTTCTGATGCCTCAGGCATACTGCCTTGTTCCCAGTTCCTGCTCCAGATGGACATGTGCCTCCTGCAGGTCCCATCGCACTTTCCAGGACTGGACTGTGCGAACCTCCCAGCATCAGAAGGTATCTCAAATGTCACCAAAAAGTTACGATTATTTGTCTTCTGTGTCCCATGCTGGGAGGGCTGGATTTGCAGGCAGAAGGAGGAGGCTGTCTCTGAACTGGGGACTGGTTTGTGGCATACAAGACAAATGACCCAGAATGAAGTTGTGCAGATGTCTGAAACACTTCTGGAATGCTCAGCTTTGTAATATAAACAAAGTTTGGCTTATCACCCTTCAGTAACAGCAACCCCTGCACAGTAAGGCAAGCTTTGGAGAGCCAAATCCCCAGATGCTCCTCACAGCAGCAGACATCAACCTGGACTTCTGCATCCCATGTCTGCAAGATGATTACGTAGGATACAAGACCTATACTCAGAATTTTTTTCCCCCACCAGGGCGGTTTTTTTAACTAAAAATGCCAAGCACAGTAAGTTTCCAAACCTTCAAAGCAAATTTACGTAACCTGTTGAAAAGAAGTGAAAAGAACACTAATGTCTTTGTAACACAAATCTATTAGACAATTTTTTTAACAACTAGAAAACCAAGGACCTAAATCTTCACCCTCCTTCCCACAACTTAGATTTGCTTAAACTGGTTCTTCTTGCTTCTGTGCAAATCTGCAAGAGAACCCTGAGAATCTGCAATAGCTCCTGCAGCAGTGAAGGGACATGCCTAAGCTCTCCCTGTGGAGCTTTTCTATATATCACTAAGTTCCCTTCATCCCCTGCTGCCTCTGCCACATCCATGTCAGAGGCTGCAGGAGGCAAGCTGCTACATCAGCCACAGCTTCCTGCAGAAGGAACAATCCTCCTCCCCTTTGCCATAGTGAAAAAAGTATGTTAGGAAGGACTTGAAGACTGCAATCCCAAACTGGATCTTACTTGAGATGAGCAGCAGAAGACAGCAAAGTGAAGCATTACTAGTTGCCTGGGTTAAAACACATGTAGATATTCTACTTTCAGAGTTTCCCATTGTACAGATCACCAGCCATATTTACACAGACATCAGCAAAAAATCTCAGTGAACATCTCATTCTTTCTTCAAGGCCAGAACGACAGGTCCAGGCAGAATTTGCCCAGACTGATGCCTTACTACCGATGTTTCTGTCTTGGCTGGATTAAGCCAGAAACTGGCCAGATGGGAGTCGATAGCAGCTCTCCCTTCCTCATCAAGGTGGTGATGAGAGCTCCAAATAAGGCTTCCAAAATAAATCCTACTACGACATTTTTAGGGCGTAGGCACACCCCAAAACCGCATAAACCAACAAGAGGGCTTTTGTTCTCTTGACTGAAGTCCAAGCATTTCAGAGCACTCCACTAAAGACCAACCAGAAAGGCTACCTATTTCCTTCCTTCCCAGGCTCTCAAAAACACTAGCGATGGTATTTTTCTTCAACCATAAATCAGACTGTCTACTAACACACTGCAGCATGGTATGTAGAATTTAGTTTGTACAGGCAAGTCAAAAAAAAAAAGAAAAAAGCACGACGGTATACCATACCTCATTCACGTCTATTAGAAACAGGCATTTTGCTTTACTGCAATAATTCCAAAGGGGGTAAAAGGACAATTTTAGATTTAAAAAAAACCCAAAAACCTGTATACACATATACACACAAAAGAAACACACTCAAAACCTCATTCACAAAATCCAGCCATCACCAGAAAAGGACAAGCCCCAGATTTTAATTCCTTTACGGGCTTGAATTCTGTGATTAAATTAAACATATGAGCAATTAACTTTTGTGAAAGTATCATATAAGCTTTACTGCATAGGCAATTAGGAAGCCTTGACAGCTTCCTACAGAACAGCTATTCCCACAGGGGCTTTTAATTTCTTTTCAATAGAAGTACCTCTTGTGATGAACAGAAAACAATATACAAACTCCTCAACAACAGCCTGAGGATCCCAGCACAGGCTGGGGCATGGGGGAAGGAACAGAAGATTTTTTAAAAATCTTTATTTAGAAATTTAGAAAACATGCTATACTTCTAAATTTCTTTGATTTTCCCATTAAGTGTGGTTGCTGCAATAACAGTCCCAGGTATCTAGAAGTCATTAGCAAGCTGCTTACTCTATGTTCTGTCCTTTTAAGGCAGAAAACATGTTCCAAGTTTAAACTTGCTCAATCAACTCTATTATCTGGGCCTAAAATTTTTCCTGTGTAAAGCGAGACATTATTTAAATGTTTGTACTGTTTTCAAATACACAGGCAAGATTCGTTTGTCTGTGTCTTCCTGATATTGCCTTGAACCAGCAGCATTAAATCAAATGTCTCTTACTTAAGGATGGAATGAGCATCATTTTCAAAATGGATACAGCATAAGTACTACACGTAAATTTAGACTTATTTGGGGTAACTTTCTTTAACAGTGAAATCCTAAGGCTGCTTCTGGCAACAGGAAAAAAAACACCTTTATTTTGTTAGAACTACTGACTGAGAGATGTCCCCTCTTCAGCACCTGTAACAAAACCCACTGTGTTGGTTTTGACTGGGATAGAACTTGTTTTCTTCACAGTGGTTAGTATGCGAGTGTGTTTCGAGGTTGTGCTGAACACAGGGTTGACAATACAGTGATGTTTGTGCTATTGCTGAGCAGGGCTTACACAGAGCCAAGGCCTTTCCTGCTTTTTGTACTGACACAGTGGCAGGGGACTGGGCTTGTATGGGAGCTTGGGAGGAGACATAGCCAGGACCCAAACTGACCAAAGAGACACAGGTGACCCAAACCGACCCAAGAGACATTCCGTAACGTGTGACATCATGCTCAGTAAATAAAGTGGGGAGAAGGAGGAAAAAGGAAATGTTTGGAATGACAGCATTTGTCCTCCTAAGTCACCGTTACAGCTGATGGGGCCCCTGCTCTACTGGGCTGCCCATGGGAAGTAGTGAATTAATTCCTTGTTTAGCTTTGCCTGTGTGCACGGCTTTTGCTTTCCCTATTAAACTGTCTTTATTCCAACCCACAAGTTTTCCAGCCTTTACCCTTCTGCTTCTCTCCCTGATCTCACTTGGTGGTTGGTTACTGGATAGGGTTAAACCATGACACCCCACCTTGTGTGGGCTGAATCCAAAGCACAGGTAATATTACTGCCCTTGGAGAGGTAGCCTTAAATTATGGAAACTTGTTCCTGACAACCACTGACAAGAGGAAAAAAAAGTTCAGGCTTTAGCATATTCCTCTAAGGTTATAGGTTGCTAAAACACTGAAGCCAAACCAGATGGATTTTTTTTTCCCCTCAGAAATAATTAAATCACATTAGAAAAAAAAAATTAGAGCAGAGGTAGCATACAAACCTATCTTTTATATCGGACACTAATTGAAAAGGATACAAAACCAAATAAGTTTAGGAAAACATTAACCTTAATTATACAGTGAAAATCCATAGCCAGTAAAACAATCATCCACATCTAATACTCACCTATTATGTGCCTTAAGTAAAACTGAGTACCTAGCTCAAGAGAACCCCTGCTTAAAAATTAAACATAAATAAACTGAAGCACAATAAGCCTCCATGATAAAAGGCAATGCTCTTAAGTACAGCCATGAAACAACAGTTGTACTACAGCATCTCATCTGAGATTGTGTTTAGAAAGAGATGCCATTAGAGGAACAAATTCATTAGAAGAGAACGCAGCAATTCCTGCCAAGCTGTTTGATAGAAACCAGGCACTGATATAACCTAATCTGAACAACTTCCCATTACCAATACCACTTCCTAAAAGGAAGGCATTAAGGTTGAAGGGCTCTCACAGCAGCTACCACAATTCACTACACAGAGCAAAGCAATCTAGCAGAATTCCTTTTCTAAAAAGTAAAATGGTCATCCTGAGATGCCTTTCCAAATCACAATTACTTAATGCTTCTTAACAGAGAAGGACTTGTAGCATACTATAGAATTTGCAAGTAATTTAGTTGTTTACTTTTTACAGGCACTCAAATGGGACTTGTTATCCAGTCCCCCTCCTTCTACCTTAGCTCTTGGCCATGCTGAAGGCAACAGCACTGTCACTTATGGTTTAGATAAAGAGACCTCAGTGCTCACTCAGTGCTGTGGTGAGAATTACTCTGACACAGCATGGAGCTGTATTTTTATCTCTTTGCAATCTCATTGAAGACTACAGCCTTCTTTTACACAGTTGAAGTATCGAGTTCTAGCAAGGAGGCTGTAACACTGAGCTCTCAGTACTCACCTCTCTTGAAACTCAGATTACCAGGAAAAAAATGCTCCCCTCTTATTAGCCTTTTATTACGAAATAGCTATTCATAGATTCCTGAAATAGCTGCAATTCCTTTCATTCACTACGAAGAAACTCATATAAAGATTAATGAATTGCAGAAACATTATACACTAACAAAAGCAAGATGCTTCAAGAAACAGGAGGAATGCTCATTCAGCATCACACAACGCTGAAAAAATTATAGAAAGTAACAATGTCAAAAAAGATATATTTTATAAAAAGTTCCCACAAAATGTATGTAACAGATATAGAACAGGAAACTAATTTATAATGCATACACTTTCTAAAATTGAGTAGTTTGAGTTATGGGAAGAGAATGAAAAATAGGAGACAATGGTAAAATACTGTTGTTTCCATATAAACCTGTCATAAACTATAAATTATACTTTCCTCATCAAGTTCTTCAAAAGGCCAGTGAAGCAGGTGACAAGCTAACAGAAATCCCACACTGCAGATTACACCGTGCTTTCAAACTCACACACCTTTTTTGAGGTGTATTCCCATGGCATAATTGAGAGGAGAGAGGTCCAAAGCTGAAGCTTCACTTGGAAAAGGTGAGGTGGAAAAACTTCCTCTGCCTATTTCGCTTTCCTCAGCATTACTCGAGCAATTGTCACAGACTTTGAAGGACAAAGAGAGGTCATACCAACAGCTGGCACCAGCTAAGTCACCACACCAATACAATTTGGAAACCTGCTTCCCCAAGAGTCACCCGAAGCACGGCTGCTGGAATTGGACAAATAAAGCAGATCTGCCAAAAAGAAAAAACATTTTGCCATGCAGCCTACACCACTTATTTCTACTTCCAAGATGCCAGCCACCCTCCCTGTGTTGCTGGTGAGGCAGCCGCAGGAGCAGACCAGCCCTTCATTGCCAAGGACAGACCCACCCACGGGAGCAGCAGGCACAGCAGTGAGAAAAATGGAGAGACAAGGAAGGAAGGAAAGGATATACTAGGGCAGGTGAAATAAAGGGGTAATTTCCCAGTATAGCTTCTCTTCAATGGAGTACCTCAAATTTTACAGTAGCAAAAGCAACCTAGTAGCAAAGATGAATGATATAAAGGTTGAGCAACTGCAAAAACAAAATATGATGAATCAAACAGTGACTGCAGAAAGGCAGCTTTTCACCGCTAATACACCCCAAGAGGATAAATTATGGTGAAAGTCCTATTACATGAAAATTCAGCCACCTGGGAATTCAAACAGTTAGCAGCCAGATCTATTTTTAATCACATTCATCTGTCAGGACTAACAGCAAAGAGGGAAGGATTTCACAAAGCCAAATCCTCTGAAACAGAGCAGAACTGACTACAGGCTTCAGAGGTACGACCTCACTGCACTCACCGAGCAGTATGTGCCTATAAATCCTGCCAGCTCCCCAGGCCAGGGCCAGAACAACAGGCTTCAGACGAACACGCGGCTGAGCACAGTTTCAAGCAAACCCTTGCCTTCAATGAACTAGAACTCATCTGTGCCTGATCTACACGGGACAAGGTACCAAAGCTTCTCTGGGAGGAAACAGCAGAATCAGAAATATAAACAACTTCCAGGGACAGCATGTATGTAAGAGTAGAATTAAGGCCTCAGTCCCTGTGTCACACGTGACACAGATTTGGAGAACCCACTCTGCAATGTTGCTGACGTTCACGTGCACCAGTACCTACACCTGGTGTGAGATGGCCAACTCAATGCTAGACTAAAGTCTACAGAGGCAGATTCCCAGATGCCACAGTGAGACTCCAGCCCTTGCAAACATCCACTGATCTTGCCCTGAAGAGTATCCTCAAGCAAGAGGAAGGCAGTGGCCATCCAAAAGCCTGGGCTTCAGCCAGGCCTGTGCTGCAGTACCAGAGACAGAGGAGATGCCGTGGTTTTATCCCTACATTGCTTAGTAATTTGAGTTTGGGTCAGGGGGAGGATCTGGGAAGAGAGAAGACCAGGCCGGCAATTGACAGTCATCAAGTAAGAAAAGCATGACTGCTTCACAAATACTCAGCAAGGAGAGCTTGGAATGGAAAGTATAAACTGAAACAGGAATATGACACACGTTTTAAGTCGGTCGCACGTAGGAATGGCGAGTTAACAGAGTTACACAGGCAATGACAACCACTGGTTTCCTTCATATGAAACACAGAAGAAACATCCTTTCTTCCAATGAAGATTTGTTAAGACTCACAAACTTCTGTCATTTTGATTTCCTCTCTCAAAGGCTGACCAAAGTAAGCCAGCCACTGGTACAGCACTTTCTTCTGGAGTTACTCATCTTTTCCACGGAGATAATTCCACGTTTGTCTGCAGCAATCTGCATCCCCCCTCTCAGCTGCAGTCCTAACTTTTATTGCCAAACACAGCACGTAAACTGCCTTTGGTATATAAAATTTACTTTTTATAGGAAGCAACAGTTCCTTGGACAAACTTGCAAGCAGCCAGCTGCCTGTTCTCTGCATTTGTCAGCTCTTCCTGCTCAGCCTGCTCCTCTCGACACATTTCGTGACTTCGCTTTACTTCCATCTTTTCACTGACACAACACTAAATAAAGCAACCTGTGCAGTGTTAGTCTAAGTGTTCACACCAAATTCCATGCTTACACTGAATTTTGTACCATTCTCTCTTCCCTCCAGAGCATTAAAATTGCTTATATTATTTTGTAAATTTATAAATAAACTAAGTAGCAGACAAGAGCATGTTCTGGCCTGTCTTGGATCAATACAAAACTGTGAAAACACTTCATGGAGCAATTTAATAAAGCCAACAAATCCTCTAAAGAACGTATTTGGTCAATTTTGGCCCTGTACCTGCTATCACTTTTGGATTAGAGCTTGCACCTGTGACTCTAAACTTGGACCTTTATCAAATGCCTGCACTCATGTCTCACTTTATGCACAACAAGGAGTCCCACCAGGGACCCCTTCTGGGCTTGCTCAGTGTGCTTAACTTAGAGCATGTGCTTAACTCATGGATTGCATCTGATTTGCTTTTTTTTTTTTTAATTTTTAATTCATGCTGAAAAGAACTGTTCCGAAAATACAAGTTCTCTTTATTTTTTATTTACTTATTTACAACTCCAAAATACTTTAGGTCACCATACAAATAAGTGCTTGTACTTTAGACCCCTAAGATCTTTTTATTTAGCATCATCAACAATTGAGTGGTCCCAAAAACAAGATACATGCAAGAGTAACAAAAGAATAACACCTGGGATCCATCTAACCTGCACATCAACACCAGCCTCTCCAGACAGTACCTACTGCACATATTCAACATGAGGCCCAACAGGAGCCCACCTGTCACAACACAAACTCTATCACAGTTGCACAAAGTTTTATTCAAAGGTCAACAATCATCAGAAGCTGAAGAGATACAAGTGAGGTGATGGATCAACCAGTATTTAGTGTTATGCAACCAAAAGACTATTTTTCAGCAGCATCTAGTCACATGTAGAGAGTGGGATTTTCCTAAATCCCAGCAAAATAAAGACCATCATCCAGCAGAGCAAAGCTCGTGCACTGATAGATGTAGACTCCTGCACAAGGAATCACTGCTTTTCCAACCCCTCTCTCGATGACTGAAATCCTCAAGCATCCTAATTTATGTTGGCTTCAGTTCCTGATGCCACATGGCCACGCCATGGCCCCTGGCCCGCAGGCAGTGCTTATCCCACATGGCCATCACATGCCAATGGCAGGGCCACCCAGAGCCCCTGGCGTGGGAGGAGGAAAGGCTCAGGGACCACGGGGCAGTGTGGAGCTCCCAGCCACATGCCCAGCTCACCTGCTCCCCTGCAAGAACACACCTGGCAGCAGAACTGTGAGCCTCCAAGCCATCCCAGCCCTCTTCCACCGCTGCAGAGATGACAAGGGGGCTTGGGGCATGAGCCCCAGGGGAAGCTGGTGGCAGGGCTCAGGCAAGAGGGCTGTCCACCCCACTGTAGGCACTAGGGATGTACTTGGGAAATTAAGATGATGGCAGTTCTCTGAATGCCCTTTTGCCAATTCAAGTATCCACTTAATTTGGGGGTTAATTTCATTAAGCCATAACCATGAAACAGTCAATACTTCTTTGCATCCATCAAAGTTATCGATGGATACTGAGCATGATCAAAGCACCTTCCTTTCCCATATAAATGAATTTCTGCTAAATCTACAACCTATGTGCACACAGAGATATAGCTACAGAAAATGGCTTGGCTTGGAAGAAGAATGAAGAGAGCTGTGAGCATGTAAGGAACTTTTTTTTAAGAATCACTCTGGTGAAGTCTATTTAAAATAAATCTCTTTTGAAAGGTATTGTAATGAAGTTCTGCGTGCTTGTCACAATGCACTTTTACAGGACATACTTCAAAGCGTTTCCTTTCTTTGCTGAGATGCCACCTAAACTTCTGTCTTTTTCTGTCACACCATATTTATTTTTGTTGCTCAATGTTTATTCCTCTATAAATCAAAGTAGTAGAGAAATAGATGTGCATGTATTTATTATCAAAACAAGTAACAGGTCAGCTATCTTTGTCATGCTTTCACTCTCTAAGAAAAACAACACCACCTTTCCATACTCTCCGTTCTACCTGAGGTTATTCCATCCTTCAGTGTCTCCAAAGCTCTAGCTTTTATTTTTTTTCCCCTTTCCCATCTGGAATAAGATCTCCAATTCCTACAACACAAACTTCACTGAAGCCAATGGCATTTGCTCAGGTACAACGAACAGTAAAAGCAACACAAAGTATCCCAATGGAAATTAGCAAATGCTCTAGTAAATTTTGCTCAGAAGCAGACAAGGTACAAGATGCTATTAACATGAACTACTTTATGCTGCACTTCTCTAATATTCAACACTGAACATCATCTCGTTCCCAATTCTTTGGTTTTGGTGGCAGTAACTAGACTAACACTGATGTGATGGAGGGGAAGAAACAAATACTGGTTTGTGGGGAAGAGGGAAGGAAGAAAAAAAGACATCATATGGCAGTATATAGCTTACAACACTGCTTTTTCCTATAGAGATTCAGAACATAATCATGTTTTACAAAGCCTGAATCAATATCTTTTCATCCAGAAGATACCAGAAAGCTGAGATTTATTCATTTCTACAACTCTTTTCTTTGCATTCAACCAAGACAACATCAGGTTAGGTATGCCCCTAACTTAAGTGGCTGCAAGGTCGGCCTTTACTTTCCCAAAAGCAGAGGAGTTCCTGAATGCCCTGGTGAAGCTGCCAGGCTGCCCACATCATCTTTAGGGCACCTTTCTCACCAGGCACAAGACGTAAGAGTCTGAGCTGGGGACGTGGCCCCAGCGCTGCTGTTCACCCACAGCATGCTCAAGGAGCCACTGCCGTTTGCTGCATTGCACGAATGCCTGCAAGCTACCGGATGAATTATGCATTTGAGATAGCACCGGTTTCTATTTTCGTGGTGCTGAGATGGCTGTGTGCAGCTGGAGGACTGGACTCTATTTTTTTCCAAGCAAAAGACTTAAAATACTTCAAGTTTGTTGCCTGAGGGTGGGAAAGCAGCTTATGCTATAAAACGAGAACCTTCTCACATTGTTATGAGAGGTTCTAATTTAATGTAACTGGGGTCACGGGTAGCCAGTTTTAAGTGGGTGGTTTGGTTTAAATATTAACTCTGGTGGTACATAAGGCTTTATTCAAAGGGTAAGTTCAGATGCATGGTGACAGTTACAGTTTACAAACCGAGTGCAACGCAGCACAGAACTGCCTTGTAATTAGGCCCTTGAAAGTTACTTTTAATCCTCAAAGTTTCATATGCTGTGGTCTCTTTAAAAAAAAAGAAATAAAACCTCACACAAAACACACTGACTGAAATGGAAATTAATAAAGTAAGAAGCATTGACTTTTTTATATGGCAAAAAGTACGTAACTAAATCCGTCTCCATGATCCGGGCAGATCATGCTGATGCATGGAAAGCCCTGAACTGGTGGGCAATGGGAACTGTACCTTTGAAAAAGTGAAGCCCCTAACTTGCTTTGATTCCTCAAGGCAAGTCTGCAGCAAACTACAACTTAATGCATGAGCAAAATACTACTTACCAATCATCTCTTTTCAGAAGACCCAGCAACACATCCCAAGCTGCTGTTTGAGGCTAGATTGCTACGCCTTCACTGATCATGGTAAAATCAGTTCAAATTTTGGGGCTGATCTTTTCTTTCGCTTTGTTTGTACCTAGTCTGCTGTTTTGTAAGAAACAAACCAGTACAATTCTGCCCAATTAATTTTGGTTCCCCTTTGCTCTGCCTTTCATGTATAAATGGAGTTTTGCCTTTGCCATCAAACAGCCATAATACATACATATGAATTACTGTTTTCCTGTCCTGTAGAAAATCCTGTCTGCTCCAGCCTGAACTCTATATGCATTCACACGTTCTGGATGCTCTGGAAAATGGTAACGTAGTACACCCAGATATCCTCTGATGCTAAAGCTGAAAAGCAATCCCAAACAGACTAATGCTTCACTTTAGTACTGCTTTCCTACTTCCCTCTCCACAAAGACTCTCTGGTCCTAAAAAGACACCTGTCAATTCTGGATGCTTAAACTTAAGAGATGAATCTACCGACATTGAAAAACAGATTTTAAAAAGACAAATGTGTTCAGAAACTCAGCTGTGTGACATGCATAATATCCACCTAAATTCATCAGGAGAAAGCACAGCATCGCTTGAGCAGATGATCCATTTCAATCTTGTTTCTCCCTGAGAAACAAACAAATTCGTATCTCTAAAAGGATTTGTGTTGGAGAACTGGCCCCTTTCTGAGTGCTGGGAAGTGCCAGATACCCACATCTCCATCCAGACCCACTGACAAGCACTGAAAAGGGACATTCCAACAGCAGGCAAAAAGCAGCAGGTGGGAAAGGCATTGCCTCATGTAGATCCGGGCAGGGAGGGCAGGAAGAGAGATGCCTTTCCAGCTGAAGCTGCCTCCTGGAGAACCTCATTCATGAGGCATGAATGACTGATATTTAGCAGCTAATAAATATTTATTAGGTAAGAGCTAAGTAAGTTTTAATAACTCATTTAAAATATTAGCTATTTTTCACCATGTAAGTAAGAATGTTATAACCATATGCACTGTGATGCATAGACTTTAACTCGGCTAATTCATACACTGAAAGCCCTGAATAACACAGATTTTCAAAGATAAAACTGATAAAATACCGGTACTGTACTTCTTACATGAGCATTAACAAAGTAATAACTGATTTGCTGTCGCTGCAGAAAGAGCTAGAAATTCCTTAGATTATGCTTAAGTATTGCCATGACAGCCATATCAGTTCATACATGTTTTCATATCAGTTCAGATGTCAAATACCACAAGGGGTATTTGTGCTTTTTCCACCCAAACAGTCAGCTCCAACTTGCCACTGTCCCCTCTCTCCTGGTGAAAGTGGTCCTCTGCTTTCACAAGAGCTACACAAGAGCACCTCCACTTCCCTGGGTCATCTTTGTGAAGTCCCACAAACAAATTCATCATTACTTTCGCCTTCATCTCTCACAACATTACTTGCAACATTATCATGCCTCCCTGATGAAGGAAGGGTTTGGTGAGAAGTCAGCTCTTTCACCTTCTGGCCCATGTACTGGGAGTGACAATGCCATGTACCTGTTCACTCTCCATCAGTGCTTCACTCAGCTCTTGGACAGAGTAGAGCGAGGAAATGACTGTAGCCACATCCCCCATGCAACGAAAACAAAACAAAACCAAACCCCCAACAAAATAAAAGCAGAAGGAATCCAAAGTTACAGCACATGTATTTTCTTCGAGGTTTTCCCTCCTTTTCAGGGAAAGCTGCCTCTCACCTATGCATTGTTGCAGCCACTTCCAAAACATGCATAATCTTCTGGAACGGCGTTAATTAACAGTTGTGAGCAGTAACAGAATGATTTTCAGCATGTAAAGTCACACCGTGGCTCTTATCTTTCCTTGTGTCTCTCCATCTGACTTTGTCGATGCCCTCTGTACACACAAGAGATCAGCAGCAGTAACACAGCATTACACCATCCCCTCTACAAAGTTTTCAGCAGAGTTTGACACTTTTTATTAGTTGAGGGAAGATCTCTCCACATTAGAAATACAGACACCCAAACAAGCTCTGTTAGCAGCAGTTTCAGCTGAGAGGTAAAAGCGAACAGAAGTTGATACCTTTTTCTCACAGAAAGCGCTGAGACACCACCACTGGAGTTCTAGGCCACTTCATCCCTAACCTGTGCTAATTTTACTAGAAATCCAGTGTATTTATACTATGCATCAATCCAGCCATTATCACAGAATCAAAAAAGTTATTTTAAATTAATGAAATATGGAGGAAAAAATACTTGGATTTGATATCTGTGATATTTCCAAGACTGCCTGGAATTGCAATCACAGTGAGGAGGGCATGACAGGTCAGATCCAGAGATACTCTCAAAATTAGGCTCCTTACCAAAATACATATTTACTTGTTTGACCATGATACTGCCAAGAGACACACTGTCCTTTTGGAAAATGTCACCCATTTCACAACTTTCCCAAAAATACACTTTCTTATGCTTTTGTGAACACCTTAGCATACAAACACAAGCATCAAAAATACAAGAAAACTAGGAATCACAGCCTGCCAAAGTTCCTTAATCACAGGCTTCTTCTCCCAGCATTAGAAAAAAGTAAATCCTGCTCTGCTTGGCATGCCAGCATATTATTTTAAATAAGCAGAAGAGCTGAAAGAAAGTCTCCCTTCATTTCCCAAACCCCAAGAGAAAACGGAGGAGTTATTTCCAGAGCATGTACTCAATGACCACCCAGTGAAGCCTACTCATTTTGGGCAGTTGTCCTAAGTTCTGCACCACACCTAATGAACACACTGCCTTCTTCTGATGCCTCTTACATTGCCAGCAGGAGAGGATTAAAAATAATTACGGAAAAAGAACACAAAACAGCCCTAAAAACTCTTACTGAAACAACTCTCTTTAATTTCCTTGGTTTGTTCTCCATTGGAAGATGTCACCTCATGCAAGAAGTCAGCCTTACAGTTTCAGATTCTAGTCACATTTTAGAGCAAAAAAACCTCAAGAATTTGGACAACAGGGGCATGTGGGATCTCTGCAGCACAGGCAGGGACTTGGCACACCCCAGCCATCCTCCTGCAAAGGTTAAATAGTTCCCCAGGAGAGCCCGGATCCATCACCCAGTCTTCTGCTGATGGGAGATTTGTTATTGGGGCACCTTGTGCTCCAGCTCTTCTATGAGCAAAAATATGAGGTACCAAACTTGTCAGATGTTCATGCTTTCTCACTACTGAGCAGTTTCTCCACTTCAAAACTAATGTCTTCCAAGAGTCTCTGCAGAGCACAGGCTTTGTTCAAGTTAGGTATGACTGAGAAAAGATAAAAGGATAAACTAGGTGCTTTGAAACAGCCAAGCAGCTACAACCCAGAAAACACAAAGTTCATACTCTATCAATAACTCTACTCTCATCCCGTTTCTTTGCCCTGACTGGAGTATCAGCACTGCTCAGAGCATACTCTCAACTCTGGAAACATTTCATGTAATTGACCACAAATGAAGTAACACAGACATGCTTTTCCAGAAACTGGAGAGGCTCTTTGGTCAGGGATAGGTGAGTTTCCCATCACACAGTGCAGTGGACCAAGAGGGCTGCACGGACAGAGTAAGGCAGGAGTCTCCTGCAAACCCCGCAGCTGGAAGCTGTCCAGCTTCCCTCCTGCTGCAGCTCCACCTGCCTCAGGCTGTTACAGCCATCTATTAAAATACACTCAGTGAAACTCCTAATGCCCTTTTTCAGACCTGTGTGAGTCAAGTTTGACTCAGACGATTTTCTCAGAGTCCTTTCACTCCTTCTTCTTGCCTTTCCTAACCAGAAAGGGGATATGGCAGTTGGATGTAACAGCTAAAGCTATGCTTTCTGCACAGTGCAGCTCAGCAATTAGAAGATTATTCTTGGCTTTACCCCCTGCAATTTTTAAGTCTCTCATCCCTGCTATCTTTATAGATTCAGGCTTCCCAGTTCAACCTCCCTTCTTCTCATTCTCTGTCACAGCAGACCCTTCCTCAGAGGCTGGAGAAAAGATCACTCTGCCTCGAAGGAAACCACAGTTTACAGCCCTCTGACTGCTCTCAGAGTAAGCCTCTGGCAGGCCAAATATTAAGAAAATATTAATATAATATTAAGAAATAATATTAATGAATGAATATGAAATGAATAGAAATGAATATTAAGAAAAGGCTTTGTGCCAGATGATGATTCCTGAAACTTTACTCGAAGTTCCACAATAAAGCCCAGGACCAGCATATTCTAATAGTCTTATTGATCCCATTCTTTCACATAAACTCCTTCCCTATGCAGGCTTGCCCTTTATTACTGGAAATAAACTGCACCCAAACCTCAGCAAGGTATTTTTGTGGGGGTTTTTTCTGTAGCTAAGACACCTACCTGAGTTTTTGTTCAAAACAAAATAAAATAAACTGGTATTATTAAAAAGAAGGTAAAAATAGAGCTCAGAGAGGACTCTCATAGCCTGCTCCTCAAACAAGGCTTCTCCTGTGCAGCACATCAAGGCAATTTCAAGAAGCACCTCCCATTTTTCACCCCTGAGTATCTCAAAGTGTGTCAGCTTAAGAAGCCAAAGAAAGAAATGGTTACTTAAGGGCAAGTGCAAATACCTTGAAGGGGTGGGAGGGAGACAGGGTTGGGTTACCAGGTTGCTCACCGCAGAGGGTATGGAGAGGCGTGCATCCACATGGCAGCTGCTGAGCCACAGATAATCCCCCTCCCTGTGCCAGGCTCAGCATCTCCAGCAGGAGCACAAGCACCTCGGGGAGAAACCACTTCCCTCCCTGCGCTGCAGGCCTTGAATATGGCCATTAGCTCACGCACACGTTCGCACTCTTGGGGTAGCAACACTCAACACTTTCGCTCTGGTATCCACGGAGAGAGATTAGCGCTCCAGCATTTCATTAGCCAAGAGTGCTAAGTAATCCACCAACTCGCGGAAAGAGTAAAAGCGCTGAGGTTAATGTATTTGGTGAGGCTCTGTTGAATGGTTTGGGATATTTTGTTTCAGTATAGCATAAGGAAAGCAGCTGTCACCTTGATTACAGTGCCCTCGGTAATCTGACACTTCAGCTACTCCCAACTTCAGACGGCTCCCCCTCCATTTGAGCAGCACAGTTACTGATCACTTAAACAGACAAATGGTGATTTGCACAAAGCAAGTTTTGAAGTGAGGCTGTAGATCAGAGGAGGAGCAATTTGCACCCATCATTCCCATCCTTCTGCAGTCAGAAAGGAGAACACAGACGTCTTCCAAGAAAATCCAAAGAACAGAGAGAAATGCCAAGCTGCAACGTTTGGCTCTACACACTCACTTTCCAAAAAGCAAAGGGGATGAGGATGCAGTGCTCAAACCACCCATGTCTGCTTAAACGCTTGGTTTGTGTGCTCCAGCACTGTCAAACAGACATAGCTGATGAGTCAAAGATGGAATTAGCATCCCTGATACAGCAACTCTTTTCCAGCCCAAACCAGTCACCTCCAGGTTTTTCCTTTAATTAAGGACTGGCCAAGACATGTCAGCAGTCCAGCATCTCCTTCCTGCCAACAGCTCTGCCAATACTTTGGTCACTCACAACCAACTCCTCCCCACTCCCTCTTTCTCACTGCTGCGAGCTGAGTGAGCAGAAGGATTCCTGAGAGTGGGCAAAGGCCCAGAGCTGGCCCAGTTTTTCATCTACCTTTTCTTCTGCTCTTGGATCTTGTACTTGCAACATGAGACTGAAGAGCAGTGCCAATGCTAACAGTTACCTTTTGTGCCTGATAGCACAAAAGCAGCAGCAGGGAAAAGAAAAAATCAGTCTAATGAGGTTGGAAGCACAAGAGATTGCAAAGAAAAAGAGCAAATAAATAACTTAAGGTATAAATTACAATGAAAGTGCACTATAGTTACCATGTACTGTGCAGTATTGCTCAGAAATATCACTAGCACAAGTCAAAACACCCCACACTGAACAAAAAGCAACATTTCTGGTAGGAAGCTGGTACTCTTACACCACCACCATGGTGATAATGGCAGGAGAAATTGTATGAGCGACAGGTCAGACAGAATTTAAAAACCTTCAGTTTGTGTTGCTTTGTTTTTATCTTCTGATGAAACCAGTCTACACCAACACAGACAATAACACAGAGCAGTACCCACCCCTGCAGTACACTCTATTTTGCCACTGTTGAAAAATAAACCTGTTTTCTCCCCATTTTCTTTTGAAGACTAAAGTCCATTAAGACATGTCATTACATCTGCTTTGATTTATCCAGAGGAAAGTCAAAGCACTTATACTGTATGCTTTAACTGATAAATTTACATAGCTACATGGACAATGCCTTATAATATAATGATTTCCCTCGAAAAGAAAGCCAACTTTTATTTATAAGCTGCTTTACATTTTAGAGGTCTTCACTAAAATAGAAGTTCAGCATAATACGAAGCTTTTACTCACAGATAGAGAGCCGGCACTGAACTTCAGACTTAGTAATCAATCACAAAAAGATCCAGCAAATAAAAAGAAGTCTTAAGGAAAGCTAATTGACAACTGCAAAACACAGGAGGACATGTCTCTGACAAACTGAACATCTTTTCTGTTAAGCTGAGTACTATATTTAACACCTGGCCTGCAGGGGCTGCTTTTATTCAAAAGCTCTGCAGTAAAATATATGCATGTGTAGAGGATGAAGACTTTATCATTGAAACCTTCTGCAAGAAATTAGGGGAACGAGAAAGACTCACACACTTCCGCAGCAAAATTAGGTCAGGACGCCTTTGAACAGCTCCATTTGAAGGCTGTGCCAGACTCCAGATCAAATACTTTTTAGTGCATTAGACCCAACGCCTTAAGAGATGAACTTCTATACTGCTGATAATTATTATTGGTATTATGCATTGCTGCTTCCCTCTCCACCTGTGGATAATTATAAATAGCCTAGATTTTCCAGTCCCTGACATACACCACTTGGTTAACAGCACTTCCAAAACCTATCCTTTATAACCACAGGTCACACATTTCAAATATGACAACCACGTATCCACACAGATCGCTAAATCATGACTTGCCCCACACATGCTCTTATCTAAATGCTCCCTGAATATACAGATATGGCTAAATGGCATTAGCATCACAGTAACCAGTGATGTGAGGCTGTGAAGTGCCAAGCTGGTGATTCAAATGCAAACCTGCCTCTGCCCTCCTGTGCCTCCGCACAGCCCTGGACAGTGCAGCCAGGGAACATCACTGCCAATGGCTCCACCACCTCCTGATGGGGCTGGTGCTCTCCTCCATGACAGCTCCTGCTCTTGACGGTCTTCAGGGCTCTCCCCAAATAAAACACAGGCCAGCAGCCAAGCTGGGAGGGCAAAGGTCAAAGAAATGTCCCCAGACATATGAGGTACTTAATTATACACCTCTTCCCTGCTCAGCTTTACTGCTCACACCCTGAGGAATGCGCAATAGAGCCCACCAGTCCCATATCCAGTCATGTTCATGTAAATTTTCATTAACAAATCAATCTGTAAATAACCAACAACAATGCCCAAACCTCAAAACTACTTCATCAGGTCATTCAGAATTTTAAGTCTTTAAAAATTCAGACTTCTCCTGGGTTTTTTTAAATCTCTTAAAATTCACAGCTGAATTCACTCTAGCAAGCTTGGTCCTTGGGAGGGTTGTTAAGATACACCGAAACATCCTACTCCAGTTTCCTACTGCTCCTTGTTTAGCTCTCCTGTTAGGTGACACTACTAATTGTACAGCTGCTACAGCTAGCTGCCAGAGACTGCTCTAAGGAGGTTTTCCAATTAGATTAGCTGAATTGAATGAGAGAGAGAGGGAAAGAGAGAGAGAGATTAGCTTTTTCTGTGCCTCTCTAGGAAGCCACAGAGAAATCCCCCAAAATACTCTTGCTAATCCTCCCTTAGGACCCCTTCATCTCTGATCACAAATACAGAAATGCCATGTGAGCAACTTCACCACGTGGGAACTGTGCCAGCCCTGACTGTCTGTAAAGCAACAACCTTCATGACAAGGCATCCTACCTACTTTAAGACTGACAGTGTCTGCCAGAAGTTTTTTTCCTCAGTCTTCCTCAGGTTCCTGAAGTCAAATGCATTTACCCATGTAAACTAGAGGAGGCAAGCCTCAGATGTTATGTTAAACAACAAGAAACGGCAAAGAAGCATCACAGAGACTCCTACCTGTACATTATACAACCACCACATTTTTTTCCCCAAAGTAAGGTACGGGGGTTTTTTTTGTCATGACCTAAAGCTTCCTAATTCTATCAGTGCAGATAGAGAAGGTCAGAGGAAGAAACTCAAAAAAAAAAAAAAAAAAAGCTGACTGGCACATGAAGTCAGCATTACAAAATACTCACAAACCCAGAAAACTTCTTTAACTCACAAACAACATCCACGGTTCTCAAAAAACAGTATAAGAAAATCTACATCACTATTATGTTTATGCCACCAGGCAGAAGACCAATTCAAGGTGTTCACCAGACAAGACCTACATCAAGATGCCGAGTCACCAGCTTTCGGTTAAATAGGAGCAATACAGTCAAGCAACGTTAGTAGAAGCACAAAACCGAAACTAGCCAAGGGTACAATAAGCCTTTCAGGTTGTGAATTACTGTAAGAACAAAACCAAAAGAAAGCTAATTTCCCTTTTCTAATGCCCTACAGTTGTGAAACAGACAAGAAGTGGCATTTTCATCACAGCAATACTGTTAAGAGTACTGTCTCAAACCATTTTGGATCCAATGCTCTGTGTTACCAGGAGCTCAGAAGTTCTCTCCATCAGGGAGCCCCAGCATGGTGTCGTGGGCACATGACTGCCTCTCCACTGCAGCAGAGAGGCTATTTATTACTGAGCCTGAGCCCCACCGAAGGCAAAGAGATCCCCCTTGCAGACACAGCCCTGTTCTTCAACAGGGCATGGCTGGGTGGGCTAGACAGCACTAGAGAGAAAAACATTTGCAATAGGCAGCATGACTGGACACAATGAGTCAACTCAACTTCACGGCCCCGTCTCCTCCAGCACCTGCACACTTCAAGGAGGAAAGTCTGTTTTTAACAGGTGGCCATGGAACCTACTTTCCCCACCCTCAAACCCTGCACAGTCAGACCATAAAGCAACACTGAGATGTCAAAACATTATCCAAACACGAACCATGAGTTCTCATTACTTAAGGCTGTTAAATGATGTATCTTTTCATAGTCAGCAGACTTTTTCCTTCCCCCAACGCCTTCATGCCATTCCTCCCCTCTGCACACCAACGGATGCTCTGTGCTGCTCTGCAGGAAGGACCGCAGCTCCCACCAGAACAGCAAAAACCATCTCATGGTTTGCCAGAGGGCTTCGTCATTGCCAAACTCTCTGGAAATTTCTGGAGACATCTGTCATGCTTCCATGCAGCAGACAGACATGTCCACTGAAGTACTTTGGTCAAAAGCGATAAAAAGGCAAATTCAATTGTGACATGGACAAAAAATTTCTGCTAAGCCAGGGGTCCATTCTGGTCACAGCAGTGGGACCTCCCAGCCTGGTCAGGTCAGGTACAGACCTATGCTAACGACTATTCCCAGTTTTTCTCCTTAGACCCAAATTTTTCCAACTCATTCACATTTTGCAGTGATGACCATGCCTGTCCCCGGACCAGGGCTTTGACAGCAGAGAAATGGCTGTGCTGGAAAATCAAACCAAAAGCACCTACAGGAGCTACTGAGGATCAAATCATAGGCATAGGGGAAAATTTATGAAACTGCTGTATTAAATCACAAGTGAAGAAACAAGAAAAAAAAAACCCAATTGAAAAGAACATCTTCCATTAAGGCTTTTTTTTCCTGGTAAGTAACGTCAGAGAGGCTGCTCCTTCCAAACTAATTCAGGCCAAGAAAATTATTAACACAATTTTGAAAGCAATTTTGTTGTGTTTATTTAACTGGGAAGCATGTTCTCTGGGGCATTTCTTTTCCTGACACTTGAAAGACACACACACAACAGTATTAAAAAAAAAAGTAAAATAGAGCTCTATATAGAATAAAGTTCTATATAAAACACATACACACACAAAGTTTCAAAGACCTTCCAAGCTAGAACTGCAAAAGCTGGAGAGAGGTCAGTGCTGAATGCTCTGTGGAAGACAGTCTCTGTGAACACATAATTTCAAAGGCACTCCAAGAGGTTTTGTTTAATGACATTTTAGATGTCACATTCAAAAAAAAAATCAGCCTTCATGGATGAGAAACAAGCAAAGAGCCCATGTCTGGAAAATCATAAACACTTTCACCAAAGACAAGAATTCAGAATATATACATGGCACTTCAATAACATTTCCTGTCTATCTCCAGGACTAGCCATTGCTCTTGTTCTACCATGGAGAAGGAGATTTGTGAGTTGCAGATGCTACTGATGCTTAAGCTACCAATTATTCTAAAGCATTAATCTTCTGACTTCGGACGTTGCCCCAGCAGTTGCTGAGAACTTTACACCTTCTCTCAATGACATTTACACAAGCCGTAACTAACACAATCAAATTTCACACACCCTCTTCATGGTTACTCTGTCTCCCAGCTGGACAAACACTTTCCTTCACGCTTGCACCGTCACCAGTGGCAAGCACCAAGTGCCTCTGAGCTCCCAAATGGGAGAAGATTCAGTCCCACAGCCAGGACAGTACCTGAAGGTTTGCAATCTACATTCCACAAAAATCCTCAGAATCTTGCTTCTCAGCAGCATTATCTTATGCACATTCTTGCTACAAGAATTGCACATCATTATTATTTATAGGACTAAGACATATCTATCTTTATTTATACAATGTCACAAATTTATATTCAACGGAAGCTCCATTTCTGGCCGTCCCAAAGATGGTGTGTTCTCATTACTTCGAACTACCATTACCTTTCCACTTTGCTTCCCTTGCAGGTTTTCATTTGAAGTAATAAAAACACCATCAATGTCACACCTTGGTGACTGCATATTTGAATGTGGAACTGCACTTGAAAAGGATTTGAACGGAAAGGTTTTGTGAATGCTTTCACCTGGTAATCAGTTTAAGTCACACACTGATTCTGGAATCTCCAAATCCAGAGTGAGCACAGATAAACAACCCGGGAAAGGAAGAATTTGTCTCCTGGACATCTCTCATCTCTGCAGCCTGCAACACACAGCATGTATTCAAACCCATTTCTAGCCTTCCCCTGCAGACTCCAGTCCAAAAAGCAAACAGGACTCAGCTCTTAAAGCCAAAACATATCAAGTGCGTGGGGTTTGGCTGTGTCCTCCAAGTACTGTGCCCAGCCAGCTACTCCTGCAGATACTGAAAAATCAACACAGCTGGAATTGATGCAACTCAGCCCAGAGAAAGAGAAAGCTTGCTTCTACTTGTATAATTAAAGGAAGGACAGAAGCAGACATGCCAGAAAGGATCCCGTCGAAGGTGCGAGAGGGAAGACCTGGTTAGGTTATTCATTCATGTGGCAGCAAGTATGATACGTATTTCGTTCTCTATTGAAACATCCTTAGTCTTGAGGCTACACTGGTCATGCACCTAACTGCTTCCTGGGACGTACTTCATCTCCCAGGCTATATTACTTTAGCAGCACTCTTTCCTACAGCTCTGTGACAGTCAGTCCTCTCAGTCCACACAGACAGTCACACTTCTGAAATACACTTCAAATAACAGGGATGGGTCACTTCACACTGATCTGAAAGGTGACAAGTGACTTTCACTAATGTGGAAGCACCTTTAGAGAAAATTATGCTTTATTATGTATGGTTAATCAAACAGGAACAAAACACGTCTGACAACATAATATTTAAATACAGACATTATATTCTGGTTGTTAATCACAGTGCTGGCTTCTGAACATTTTGATTCCATTCCTGTGTATACCACAGGCTGTTTGACCTTCTGCAAGCCCCTCTGTCTCCTTACTATTAATAAAAGTACAATGTATTTATCTTCATGCTCACAACCCAAACACAGCCAAACAGGTTTTTATTTGAACTTTCCAGAATCAATTCACCTTGGGAACAAAACAATTTAGCTTAGAAGGGAGATTTCTGAAGAAGTTGTTTATACATAAACTAAAAATAGTGATTTCAGATGGAGCATCCAGCTCAGGCTTTAGTTAAGCACAGCTTATATGACACTACACTCTAATAGCCTATCTACAGACAAGGCCAATTTCTGCAGATTCATCACCACCCTATTAGTCATTATTTCACTTTAAATGAAACCCCTGCTTGAGACATCAACAAAAATAATCTGCTCAGCGCAAATGTACTTGTTGCAAATGGTTGTTAAATGCTACGTTTTCTTCTACTGCAATCAGTATTCCAGTACTTTTGAGGATTACATGTATTCTGTATTTCTGCCTAAATTTCTAGTATGCTTTTGAAAGCATCCCCCAGGGCTGAGCTAATCAAGAAAACAACATACATACAGAGAACTGTCATTATTACAGGGTCAAAAACTAATGCAGTCTGTACTCGAGAGATTGCAAATTATACTTCAATGTGAGCAGGAGAAATCATGTTCCCAAATCACTGAACAGTGTCATGTAACAAATAAATTACTAGTCCTGGAAAGATTATAGATAGCAATTTATTACCATCTTGTAAGCATGAACTGAAGATAACCAAACAACAAGCTGTTCACAGAACAGCCTCCAGTAATTCTCTCATGCTTCCTACAACACCAACTGCAAAGTGACTTGAATGTGGACCAAATCACTTGCTCGTGACTTGCGCATCCTCTCTCAAATGTGGCAGCACAGAGGGCATCTTTAGGGTCTTGTATGAGGCGTCAAATAAGCTTGCCAATCTCAAACACAACATTTATGTTAAAAATCATAGTCTGTCAAATCTGTTCAGAAGACAAAAGAGCACTTCTCCGTAACTAAAAAAGAGCTCTTTGTTCAGTCGTTGAGCCTTACTAAAGCCTGCAATTCTTCACCATAAGCAAAATGTTTAAACTGCTCAACGGCAGAAGTCAGTTTGGCGAGAAAATGTAATTAATAAATGCCATCCATATGCTTCTGCTTGACATTTTACAAAGACAACCTGCCATAAAGAGCAGTGCAAACAGAGAGCTCTGCAAACGACTGGCTCCTCTGCAGGCTCTTCTCCAAGCTCAGGACACCCTGCCAAAATGCCATGTTCCCCACTGAGGATGGCAGGTAGCCCTCCACCATCCCCCCGGAGGCATCAGATCATGGCTGTGTGTTTGACATGCGACTTCTCATAACTTGCACCTCTAGTAGTCAAGAAATTAGGCCTTTATCTTGTCATCCTGAGATTACACTTAACTTAGGACCACAGAGACTCAGATCCACCATATCTCCAAGCAAATGCCAGACTTACGGCGCACTCTCTAAAGTCCACCATCTTTATCCCATTAGCTGCAGCGACTGTCTCAAACCTACCACAGAGGTGTTATCTGCCCAAGAACCACAATCCCAGCACCCAACTTCAAACCCTAAGATATTTGTCCTGACTTGTTGCTGAAGACAATGCTCTCATCTACTTCTTTGATAAGGATCTAGGAAAAAATGCAGAGAAAACATCTCTGCACTTTAGGCCTCAATAATAAGTCAGTTCCAATGTAGACCTCAGGGCTAAGATGTTAAAAAGAGGAACTTCAGTGTTTGATCTTGGGTCAAGATTCATCTGTTCTTTAATTTTTAAAAGATAATCTAACCTGAGAGGGAAACCCATTTCCAGAAAGTGGCTCCTGAGAACATCCACCTAAGGGGCGGCTGCAATACCCGACACTGGTGGCAAACCCCAGAGCTCCCCACAATTTCCAGCGCATGGCAGTGCAGACAGCTGTTGGATGGCAGAACCTAGAAGTTCAGTCAGAGCAAGGGAAGCAGCCATGGCAGATTCCAGGTGTTGCCAAACCACAAAAAGCAATGGATGAACATTTATTAAGTCTACAGTGAGAAGGAAAAGTACATGTGAATTGGAGGTGGGTAGAAACAAATCAAGACTGAAAAGGCTTCCTCCTTTCTTCGGAACTTATTTGACAAAACAAATTTAACACACATAGGAGAGACATATACAGCATATAAATCTAAATACCAGCTATCTCTTCAGCCCTTCTTCTCCTCTAATTACTACCTCTGAAGTCTAACTGCCTTTTTCAAAAAAACATTCCTCCTCTCCAACACATTATCAATTTTCCAAATTCCAAAACTAAAGTAACCATTAGAAACAAATGTAGGAAAATTACAGCATCATGCTTCTCAAATACTAAATACTTCTGAAAAATACACCAAATATTACCCTTGGATCGTCTTTCAATAATTACACTTATGCCAACAACTCAGCGGTCAGATGCTTACACAAGAAACAGAAAGACCACTCAGGTGATGCCCCGACGATCTGTGTCACTGAAAGTCCTAAACCCAGCCCCACACGCATGCATTGCTGATGTGAAGCAGTCTCCAGACTCCAGAATCTTCCCAAGGAGAGATGGAATTAACCTTCTGTGAGGAGAGCAGCACCATAACACTGCAGTATGCAGCACTACCTGCTAGCCAGTCAAGTTTCTCAATGTGCACTTGGGCATGCAGAGAGGATCAGACTGTCACACAAGCTCCAGAAAACCATTCGTCCCACTGCTGCAAACTAGAACGAAACGGAAAGGTTTATCAACCTCTTCCGAATGGGAGCTGACAACTACAGCTGGATACTTGGCACTGCTCTCTGGTGCTATTAAAATCAGCAAAAGCTGACTCCCAGCATCATCAGGACTGGGCTCAGCCTTTTAAAAGGCACATTAGGCCTCTCACTCACAGAGTTTTCCTTTTCTTTCCAGCAGTTTCATGTCACTGTCTTTCTCTCTCTTATAAGCAAACCAAGAAACTTTCATGGTAGCTAGAAAGCACATTTTTTTGCCATTCAGCCAAGCCTGGGTGAACCCCCCATGTCCTTGCAGACCCACACAGGTTACCAGACCCTACAGTAATCTGATGTCTCACTGTACAGCGCACTGATGGCAGCAAACCACTCGGCAAGCCCTGGCTGCACTCCACCAGCTTTGGTGTGGGTAACACTTGCCACCATGTGCAGGCTGGCACTAACAGGCCGGGCTCCCTCTCACCCTCTCCATCACAGCCCCGTCCTGAAGCAGCTGCTCCCCCGGGGGAGCTGGCACGGCACAGCAGAGCACAGCTGCGGTGCCATGGCACACGTCACGGCACACGAAGCACGCACCCAGCACCGACAAACCATTCCTGTGGTTCAGTGGCAGGTCTCACTTCCAGGACATTCTTAACACAGTGCTAACATCCACTTGGCCCACCCCAATAAAAATGTTTGCTGGTTATGTGGACCAAACATAGGGAACTCACTGCTTTACGAAACAAAATCTGCTGCAGCTTCCCCCTCCGCTACTTAAAAGACTCATGGATAATTTACTTCATCAGAAACGAGGGTTTTACCTTATGGCTTTGCCTAGCTAATGATAATAAATACTAGAATCTAAAAACAGGAAGAAATTTAGAGCTAAATCCACTTGACAGTGCTCTGGAGAGCTCGGAGGAGTTTTTTAAGCATCCATATAGAATTCCTCTTATGACAAGGACAGACTTCTGCAGGGAAGACAGATTTGGCATCTGTCTTTTCCCACAGACTGGTCTACAAAATCCTATCTTCAGGGACCTGCTGCCAGGCACAGTCAGAGGAAAAAGAAGGAAGGTGAAAGAAAAGGAAAAATACCAACCTCCTTTTACCTTCCCAGTCTCTCCACAACTTTCTGGCAGTAGTAAGGGCACTGCAGCAGAGCCAGGCAGGCTCCCCCCACCTCGCTCTCCCCACTGCCCCCTGAACCGCACGGCCCCGGGTATGCCCCAACAACCTACCTCACACCGCCACAGTGTGTTCATCCTAAGGCAAAAGCCCATCAAACTTAATACTTTACTAATTACTGTGGCAGTTTAATAGCTACTCCAGCATCAGAGAACTTTGTACTAACAGCATTTCTACAAAATTAAAGTATATTGTACCTCATTAGCCAAGGGTGTTTCTGCAGCACAGTTACACTTAGTGGAAACAACAGTCACTGTTCTACCCAACACTTTTTTAATCAGTCTTTAAGAAAAGTGTTTTGCAATTGTATCCTTAGAAATCCCTAATGATGAGCCAGATTTCAGGAAGGCTGTGACTTGGCTAATTTATACAATAGCTAGAGAACTTCAAAAGTTAACCCAAGCTAGTGACATTATTTAGTTCAGTGAAGCGGCTCATTTTAATTGGATTAAATTGTCATGGTATTTTTTTAATTTCATATTGAAACCTCAATTTATCATTTCCTAATATTTGCCCAAACACTGCATCAGTGTCATTTGCAAATCCCTTCCCTCAAGACAATCTCAGACCCACAGATGGAAAAGACCACAACCCTCCGGCCGGCCCTCGCCGGCTCCTGCCGCGAAAGGGTGGGAGCGTTCGCCGGAGAGAGGCTTTCCCAGAGGTACAAATCCCGGCAACAGAGCTAATTGCATTAAGCAGAGGGCCCGGTTAGCGAATACACTGGTGGCGCGGAAAAAGTGTAAACAGCGGCATTATCCCGAGCACCTCGCGGCAAGCCCGCGGGGAAGGGCCGGCCGGGTCCGCAGCACGCTCGGCTCTGCGGAGCCGGGACCGGGGGCTGGCCGGGAGGCGCGCAGCGCGTCATGTCCGAGGGGTTTGGGAGGTCCTGAGCCGCGCAGCCAAGGGGAGTTGCTGCCTTTTTTTCTCTTTTTAGCAACGGGCCGTGAAGGGCGGATTTTGCAAGGGACGCTCCCGCCTCACCGCTCGCGGAGCCGGCGGAGCCGGCGATGTCCTCGGGCAGCCGCTCGGACACGGGGCGGCCCGGCGGCTCCCGGCGCCGGTCCGGGACGGGTACAATCCGCCCTCCCGCACCGAGCCCCGCGCCGCGGCCCCTCGGGCGCCCCGCGGCCGCCCCTCCTCCGGGGAGGCAGGCAAAGAGGCAGCGGGGGGGCTCCGGGGCCGGCTGGAGGCTGGGTCGTCGCGGCAAACTTCGGCCAAGGTTCGCTGGAGGGCGGCAGGGTGCTCCGCTCCGGCAGGGTGGTCCGCTCGGCTTCGTGAGGGTGTATGGGTTTTTGGGGCTTTTTCTGGGGGGAGGGGTGTCGTCTCTTTCTTTCTTTTCTTGGCGGGTGGGACGGAACGGTGCATGCCGTTTGCAGAGCGCTCAACTATCAACAGATGCCCCCCCCCGAGCCAGCCCAGTGCCCGGCGATGCCACGGGGCAGGGCTCGGGCTGCGCGCCCCGCGCTCGGCTGACGGAACCGAGGCGGCCGCCCTCCTCCGGTCCCGTCCCGTCCCGCGGGGCTGCCGCCGCCCCCCCCCTCCGCCCCGGCACTCACCGGCTGCCCGGAGGCGCAGGCCACGAAGCTGACGGTGAGCGCCAGCCACACGCCCCGCATTATTCCCGCGGAGCCGGCGCGGCGGCCGCCGGGGGCCGGGCACAAAGGAGAAACCGGGGGCCGGCGGCGCTCGGCAGCGCCCGAGGGGCGCGGGGCAGGGCCGGCGGCGCCCCGGATCCGGCCCGCCGCGCTCCTTGCGCTGGGCTCCGCGCTCCGCTCCGGCGCTGCCCGGCGGGCCCGGTGCTGCGCTGGGCGCGCGGGCTGCAGGCTGCGCGCTGCCGGCTCCGCCGCCCTCCCTCCGCCCCGAGTGCGCGGCGGCGGCGCCGCGGCTCCCAGTTAAACCCCGCAGAAATTCCTGCAGGATTACAACACAGATTGGCAGCTCCCCCAGCCAGTGGAGACAAGCAGCGCGCCGCCGCCGCCGGCTCTCGCCCCTCGCAAATTCAAGCAACTTTCCCCCCCCCTCCCTCCTCCTCCGTCTTCTCCGCCCTGGTCTCCCCTTCTCTCGTCCTCGTCCTCCCCCACAGTGGAAAACATGAGCAGCGCCGCGGACCGGCTAAGAGAGGGCTGGTCCCGTAAAAAAGCAGGGACGTGGAAAGGCTCCCCCTGCGCAAGAGAAATCTGGCCGCGGCCGCGTGTTTTTAGCGCTGTGCCGCCGGGGTTCGCCCCGCTGCTCCGCGCCACCCTCCCCGGTTAGCCTCGGTGGCAGCTTCAAGGGTCGGAAGAAAACCAAAACGGAGGGATCAAAAATCTCAGGAAGCGGGGCTATCCCAAAAATGTCAGCTCATTGTGAATCTCCACTTAGCTTTTTGCCTCAGAAGTCATTTTTTTTAGACTTTTCGCCCTCAACAAGAAGACTCGAAACTTTTAGGGGTGAGGGGCGGCAAACTAAGAGAGGGCTGCGATTTGTAGCTAGTGACATGGATCCAGAAGCTGTGTCTTCAAAATAAATATTGCAGGAATTGACGGCACCAATAATGTGTGCTCCAGAAGCCAAAACAAGAAGTCTTGCTACGACTAGTCCATGGTATTTCTCAACTGGGGAAAATGGTGGTTTTGCAGAGCTTAGAAGCCTCAACCCGATCCACTTGCCTATGCCAGCATGTTTCCACCACTGAACGTGTACATACATTACATCAGTCATTGGACATGGGAAAGGAGCAATAACCAGGAAAGCAAAATATATCCGTCTCACTTGCAAACTACCACTGGTGATTTAAGTCAGAAGGCAGCAAACAGCATTTTATAGCCTGAATCAAAAGGTCGCAAGGACCATAATGATCTCTTTTGTTTGAGCAAAATCTGTCTCCCTCAGGGGACCCTGGCCCTGGAGAGGGCAAGAAGAGGCCAGGGAGATACTCTGGGCAGATGTTTTCCCAGGCAGATGTTTTTGCATGCCCTTCACTTTGCTTACCCTGTGCTCTGTGAAGGACTTTGGCCAACAGGTTGTGTTGAGATCCCAACTGCCTCCAGTTCCCGATCTGCTTGCCTTCCTATCAAAACAGGCATGCCATGTAAGAAAATAAAGTAATCTGGCACAAGCAATCTCTCACCCCACTCATCACTTTCCCAGCCTCTCCCAGGCAAACACATCCCTGGCGATCCCTGTGCAGTGTGGGCGCGGTGGCTGACTCTGTACTGGGAAACAGCAGGACCCATGTCCTCGGAGGGATGGCTGGCCATGGAGTGCTCTTACTGTGTGCAACCCACTCACAGGAACATGATACCTCTCAACAGTTACCGTACTTGCTATTTCTAGATCCATCTTCCGGACATGCCGTGTCATTGATTTTTAGGCTGCGTTCCCCACTGAAATCCTACCAGATTTTCAGTGGTCTGCTCCTTGTTCGTGTCACACACACAGATTTTCTAATGTATTCCTTATATTAAGCAGATTGTTTAATATAATCTTTCTCCTTCAAAGTATGTTGCAAATACTTAAGACCTAATTCTGTGTATCCCCTTCCTTTGTCGGCAGCCGGATTTCAATTCAGCTGAGCAACAATTTCAGCACTGTTTGATGTGGGTGAGTGAAGTACAGTGAAGCAAAGGGAGTAAAACTCCGTTTGGGCAAAATCTGTAGGACCTCACATAGGCATGGTGTCTTACAGGCAGCGCGGTCTGCCGGTAGGGGAGAGATGAAGAGGCTGCAACTTGCCCCCAGTCAAGACGGAAACCAGAAACAGCATTCCTTAACAGTAGGAAAACAGAGCACCACATTAGAAACAAATAACATAAAAGGGCAAATGTGAAGACAGAGACGCTGCATACGGGAGGCATCCTAAGGGTCGTCAAACACCAAGGGGCAGGTGATTTACTACAGTAGGGTGTTTTTTTAGCATTCTTTAACATTTTTTAGCATTCTTTAACAGGCATGTCTTTTAACATATAAACCAAGCTCAGCTTTACTTCCATGTTACACTCCATGATTATCAGGGTTTTACATACTTGGCAGAATCTATCAAAGATCAAAGTATCATCTGCAACAAGCGAAGAGAAGATCTTCCTCAGGCAAAGATGATGGCAACAAATGGGCTCCTCATGGACCACCAGTGTACGTATGGGCAGTGCCCTTGAAGGATCTGGGGCTAAGACCTGCAAAACCTCCAAAGGCTTACACAAATCCTTAAGCCTCTGTGTGGATGATATCTGATGCCAAACATGAAGATAAACACATAAATTAATGCTAGAAGGAGCAGAACTAAAGACTGGAAGCCAGACAGATGATTTGAAAAGATAGAAATGAGCGTGAGGATTAAAGAATAGAAAACAAATAACCCTTGTAGTTCACAGAAATAACAAAATATTGTCTTGGGTTCCACTTACTCCCTCCCCACTCTCCTGAGTCTTCTGGCTGGGAGCACCGTACAGCACTAAGAGCATTTCCTCATGTGGTCCCATGGAGAAGCAGCTGCAGGCCTGGGCATTTCTGATGCAGACTGTCAGGCAGTGTTCACTGTGTTGCCTTTGTGTCACTCTGAGTCCCCCCAGCCCTCCAATGGACACAGGTCACCCAGTCAGCACACCGACATTGAGTCAAACCAGGCAGGAGTGGGATTCAGGTGGGATTGAGACAAACTTCACCAAAGGCCATTTTTTTTTCAAAATGTGTTATATGGTGGAAGAATGCAAGAGGACCTCATGTGTAGCATGTCCTGTGTGGTTATCAACTACAGAAAAGACCCAGTTGTCCACCAAATTTGAAAGTTCAAGTTTGGTTCTCCTTAAGGGGAAAATTACTGGAGTTTTAGGGAAGAGTCATGGTTAAAAATACATGGGAGCTGTGCAAAAAAGCAAGTTGGGAAATCTTGGGAAAAAGTTTTCCAGCCTATGGCTGCCAAGGCACCATTAAGGATAAGGATGCATCACAATTTTTTGAGTGCTTCCCAAGCATTCATTTTTGCCTGGCCAATCCTGTAGGTTACTTGCACAATGAGCAGGGCCAAGGAAAGAGATCTACATGGGGAGGAGAGTTCCTAATCATGCCATTTCTCTATTAAGATTTGTTCAATAATACACTTTGTGGTTGAGAACGCTTGGCCCAAAGCACAGCCCTGAACCTCACACTGCAGTGGGTGACAAGGTGGTGTTGGCCGGAGCTGTTCGTTATGTAAATGACTGATGGTTCTATTTGTGCCCAGGATGGGATAGCCTTGGCATCACATTCAAAGATCATAAGACGTGGCAAATTTTCTCAAATAACTTATTCAAAGAAGGACAGAACCTGTGAAAAGGAAAAAAGCAGCTGGCTTTAAATCTGTTTGAACCGCACTGGCAATGATCTGAAAAAAAAACTTGCTGAAATGTGTTGGTAGGACAATTTAAAAAGATTTATTACCACATCCTCAAACTCCCAAATTTTATGCTTCTAATTTAAGAACAATTGGAGAACTGCTCATCTCTTCTATAAAAATGTCTGTAATATTTGTAAGTGCAGTTGTGTTCATTTCTGTATTATAATCTGAATTCGGGGATGGGATAGGATGGGACTGGTACTCATGGGGCCATTGAACAACAGGAGAGGTGCCAGCAATTTTTGGTAACACGTCAGTGAATGATTCTTTTCTGCATCAGGTCTTAACAGTGTAATTACATGAACATGCATCCTTCCTCAACAGGCTCTCGTTCTAAAGGGTAGCTCTTTTAAGCATCCCCAAAATACCCTAGGACATGCTTGCTGCTGTTTGATCCAGAGGCCTCTTTTGCTATGCAGTTTCTGAATCATAGACATGTGCAGGTTGTTTAATTTTTATTGTATCTATTGTTTTATTTTGGTTAGATATGAAGTAAAAAACACATCTGCACAAAACCAGGCATCCCTGATAGCTGAAACAACAGCGCAGCAGGAGCTAAGGGCATTGCTGAGCAACCAGTGCTTGTTGTGTCTGCTGTGGCACCACTGGCGCTGCACAACTGGGCTGTATGGGGTTTATAAGGTGGTTTATAATGCTGGGCTTTATATGAATGCAGCAGAAAGTCTGAGCTTGGCCTGCAACAACTGAGAACAGAAACATGCAGCTGACAGAACTTTTTTTGTTCATTTTTCATGGACGAGTATAATGGTAGGGAGACGTAATAAGAAAAATAAAAGGCTGGCATTAAAGGCAGAGCACAAGCAGCAGCCTTCTATGAGATGGTGGGTGGGGTGGAACAGTCCAGAAGTAGCCTGCAAATGGGGCTGGTTTGTGTTTGTCACTGTGCAGCAAAAGGAGTGAGTATCAGTGCAAAGAGACGGGGACATGCACCCAGGCTGGGGGCTTCGCTCCAGTGAGGGGATGCAGAGGGGGATGTGCAGGGCAGCAGGGGGATCTGGAGTCTTCTGGGCTCATTGAGAATGGGGTCAGCCAGCTTTCCAAGAGCGTTACTTTTGGGAAGTCTTGACCCCTACCTAGAGGGGAACACCTGAACCAGTCATTCATCTGGATTCAAAGATGGCCTTTACACCTGGCATTGAAGTCCAGCTTTGGCAGCACTCCTGGAGTAGGGCTCATCCCCTGCTATTCAGCAGCTCACTGAATCTTTTAAATGTAACATACATGCCCCTTGCTGATTTAGGAATCTCTTTTCCAGGGGAGATGCCTACCAAGAACCATAAGTAAAGTGAGTGACACAATGCTGACAGCTAGAACTACCAAAAAATTATGAAACTTGGCCAAAACCCACTTCTGTCCTGGGTACAGAAGCTTTGTCTTTGGACATTAACTGCTGTAAGAAACTCAGTGTCACTTTGTGCTGGCCTCCTGAACAGGGTAAAATTTACCACTCTGACAATTCTAGCCAAGGCTATTGCCCTTTTTTTTTTATTAGGACAAAATGTACCTTTAAAATAGAAAAGATATTTCTTTATCTCTGAAAGTTCCATTTAGAGCCATGGCTCAATATTTGCCTGAGACATTTGCATACCTGAAAGTGTCTCATATGTGATGATCTCTGCAAATGAAATGCATTGTTGATTTAGTTTATTATCCCAAAAGATCATATCATGGTTAAGGTTTGTATGCAGTACATCAGGAGAAAAATACAGAAGGGTTGAATTGAAATAGATTTCAATACTGCAAGGTATGCTGCTCAAGTTAATGAAAGTCAGACATACATTTGGCTGCTGTTGCTAACTGAATAATACAAGTAATAACAGAGGCATCTATTCAATTCCTGATGAACATGAGTAATTTTCATTATCTTAAAATGTGTGGGAGTTATGAATTAGAGGTGCAATGATTGCCCAACACTTTTTCATTATTATATCTTGTTGTCAGTTGCTTATACATTTGCCAAAGTTTAATGCATCAGGCTGAAATTTCCTATACTGGGTATCAACTTCCAGCTGACTTCGTTTGTTTAATTTTATTTTTGTTTTGCAAGTTTTATCAAGAATGGTGTATCTGTTTCCAAGAGCAAGGTTAGGAGAAAGTATGTTATTTTGTCTGTGGTAATCCAAATTCCCTGCAATATTTACCCGAGAAGATGTTTTGCCTCCATGCATGGGAGGAAAGCACAAAAATTTGGCAAAAGGAGTCAACCAAACACCAGAAATTTTCTTTTCAACACATTTGGGAAATTATTCCCAGCTTTGTACCATGTCTAAGCATTACTCTCTTTGCAGTTTGTACATGCTCAGTAGAGACTTGTTAAATTCTGTCATCTAAAAATCCCATCTAGGCCAGACATGTTCCAGCTCAGAGCCACAGAAATCCTTCTTTGCTTGGTCTCCAAATAAAAGGGCTGGCTGTAGAGTTCCCCTTGGCACCTGTGAGACAAGGTCTGCTGCATGTGTCTATGCAGCAAGGGGGAAGAGAGGGGAGGAATAAAGAGAAGGTCAGTGGTTGTAAGACTTGGAAACTGAAGAAGAAGAAGAATAGGGGGGATATGGGGGGGAATATGGGGAGGAAGAAGGACAGGACCGAGAGTGGAGGGAGACATTGGCACAGAGGGGGAAATGCCAGGACATCAGCCCCATGGTAGGTGATACCCACAGGGGCAGCAAGGGAGGAAAGCAGGACCATGCAGTGTCTGGGGTGGCTGGGAGGAGAAGGGGAAGGATGCAGTCCTGACCACGACAAGATGATAACTGTCCATCATTGAACAACTGTGCTCTCCTCCAGACCTTGGAATTACACCACCAGAGGTAAGGCACCATCTTCCTTTGCTGTCAGCAAATAGCAAAGGGAAGATGTCTGTTGGCCCCAACGCTCTGCACTGGCTGATCAGTATAAATAATAGGCTTTTTAGTGAGAGATAATGTTGTCAGTAAGATCCATGCAGCAGTAAGATCCATGCAGTTTTCTGTTGCAGAAATTTAAAGCTATGGAGACAATGACACAGACAACTATAATTAAAGATGGTATCATAAAGCATTAGTTGCAAGGACAACTTTAATTTTTATGTTTTTCAACTTCAAGCACTTTGTTTTGTAGCTTAAATGTTTTTATAGCGAAGGTTTTCTTAATGTTGTTCTTAATATATAATGCCCAATGTGTCCCATTTAACTAATTTTTGTTGTCTGGCCCTGGAAATCTGTACCTATATAAGTAATGCTTGCAGACATGTAAAAATCACCAGAATTAGCTGACACCACTTATCACCTAACTTATGGGAGCAAACAGATCCTGAAGTACTTGCCCATTTAATTCACCGAACATGCTAGTTAGTCCAGATTTGTGTGCAATTAATGAAAGTATTTTAAAGCAGTATCTGCTACCTCTTGCCTGCTCCTACTTTATTGTTCAGATATAAATATATTTTAAATAAATATATATTCCAACAGTGAGTAAGCATCTGTCTATGTCAAGCCTTATCACAGCTATCTGGGTTTTTTGCATTTCTGTTTCTCTCTTTGTTGGTGTTGCTTTTACCTTCTCAGGATGGAACTGGATCCAGAGCCAAAAGAACTAAATAAAGATGTGTCCAGGTTATGCATGTTTCAGCATATTTATTCCAATTTCAGGATATACATCCTGTGAGCATCAAAACAAAATTAGTCTACAGTACAAGGAGAGTCTGTGGTCTGGCTGTTTTCAAGAGAAATGCAGCTGGACTTTTCGTGCTAGAGAAAAACTTCATTTTCCTGCTTTTATTTTTTGAGTCTAATTGCAAACTCCTCAGGTACGTAGAAAAGGCTGCTTATTAGGGGTGAAATGAAATAATAACCACTGTCCCTCAGAGCTTGTAGAACAGTCTTCAGGGGAAGTCTGGTACCCGGGTGAGAACGACCACCACCTACTGCCATGAGGTGGTGCGGTGTGGGGCTTCCCCCGGCTGGAGTATCACTCATTTCGGGTTTCTTAAATCAAAGAGTAGTTAGTACACACATTCTCGATAATGACCAGCTTTCTAAGATAGTAAAATGGCAATTATGCAGGGCTGCAAGCAGAGGATAGATTCTGAATGAGAGAAAATGAGTTCAAAGCATGTGATTAAATAGTAGTAGGCTTAAGGTCTTAGTTCTCATCTTCCCCTATGTGAAGCAGGAGTAACTCATTTGTAGTCAGTGAAGCTACAGAGATGTAAAACAGCATTGAACGAGAATCAGGCCATTGTTCTCTGCAAAACTCACTGTTAAGACATTAATTACTAAAGAGAAAATGCCATCAAAGTATTTGAAATGCTTTGCAGAATTCAGGAGACAAACTCATTAAATGCTATGTCATACAGGGAATTAGTTTCAAATTTGTGAGTGTGGAGAAGGCAAATGCTGCACTACAGATAAATGAAAGATCATCTTGAAAGCCTTCTTCAGAAGACCACTTGCTTTTGGAGCGGGAGCCAACCCCACACATTACATCCAGAGATGTGAAACAATTCCAGATAAAATAAATCAGCCTGAACCTTGGTCCATCTCACATACTGAATCTCAGCCAACTGCAGTTGTTTAAGGTTTGTAGAAGTTCACTGGACTCTGTTTCCTGCCCAGCCTGTCTCCTCTTCCTCCCCTCCACTCATAGCTCTCGTCTTAGGTCAAGCAAATCTTGGAAGCAGAAAAGTTAAACACCAGTCAGACAGCACCATGTGCGGTCTTTTTAACTGAACACCCAGTTTAGGCACAAGAAATCTCTGGGGAAAATCCCACCTCCAGGGATTTGATAAAATCTATGGTAAAGTTCTCATTTGGTCTCTCCAAGGGCAAGATTTTACCCTCATCCTCAGGATAATGCCCAGATAGTTTTTCAGACCCTAACTGCTGAGATAGGATGACCAAGGATTTGAAGATTCTGATGTCTTTTTGAACAAAAGCTCTGAGCAGTTAACCCTCTATTAAATCCTCCATGGAGGAGATGAAGCATATTAATATACAAGAAGGAGAAGCAGAGGAGTTATTAAAATGACCGTGTCACAGGGGACAGTGCTGGGAGCCCTGGCCACCACACGTGCTGTGTCCTGCTGGGGGACCCTGGATGCTGAGAGTCTCAGTCCAGCATCATGGTTGTTTTGAAGGCACATTTTTCTCCCAGGCTGTTTGCTCCTGGCATGGGCAAAACCCTGTGGCAAGATGCTGGGAGTCAGGCTTCTCAGGGCTGAGTTCCACATCGGGCTGTGTGATGGAACAAGGGAAGCAGGACCAGAAGATGTACTTGTCACATGAGACAGGGGCAAGGTGAAGATGCCATGACAGTATGTCCCTAATACATGACCTGTGTGCAACACTGTCCTGGGATCTGATGGGGTGACTGCGTTCCTGTCATGAGATCTGTGTGAAGGAGAGAGCCCTTTGAATGTCCCTTACATTCCAGCTCTTTCTTGTCACCGTTGTTCAAACCTAGCCACTCAAAGCAGGAGAAGGGTCACACTATGCCATTGGCGTCATTGTGTACTGATCACACTTTGGGACTGGTGGCAGGAGCTCAAAAGGATTATTCATAGTCCCTCGAGCTGCCAAAGAGGCTGCCCACTGCAGAGCAGCAGGAGTAGTTCCCTGGCTCACAGGAGGATGCGTCTGCCAGGACAGCAATGTCCTCAGCTGTGGGACACGTCTGCCAGGACAGCAGTGTCCTCAGCTGCAGGACTTGCCTTGTCATCACCATCCCATCCTGGGCACCTGCAGTTCAAATTTCTGGGTGACAAGAAGCATAACAGGTGGTTATAGCAGTGGTCAAAGTGGTCAAAAGAACACAGTTTCACTCCTCAAAACAGGGATAAATTGTGCATCGGCCAGAGACTGCTCCGATTATGTCTCTCAGTGGATGGTGCTGCTGCCTCACAGATGTAATTTCCATCTTGAGTGGCACAGTGAAACTGTTGCCTTTCCCTTGCACTTTGGGATGGATGCTCTCTTGCTACCAGATAGTTCAGACTTCTTCTACACCAGGTATTCTTTGAGTTTCCATGGTTTGGCTGCACTTGGTTTGGAGCATTGGAGCTGTCAATCCTGTGGTATAATTCTGGGCAATAGTGCAGATGCTCAAGGAGATCAAGTCTGACCAAGTGAGTGTAACCACAGAGGCTCACAGGCAGAGGCCCTGGAGGTGCAAAGTCTTAGACACAATGTGCAGATTGACCTGAAGGGTGTCCAGCTGCACAGTTTGAAGAGGGTAGAGGTTTTGGTTGTCCTGTTACAATGGTGATGGTAGCTGTGAGCACACTGGTGCTGGACTGCATTGCTCACGGAGGCAGCATGTGCCCAGGCTGGCTGACTGCAGGTGTTTGAGACCATGGTGGGAAAGGAAATGTGTGCCATTGGCTAGAGAGATGTACAGCATGAGGCCCTTCTATGAAGGTAGCCACTGTCTACGTGGAGCATGGCTGACCTGGCCTTTGTTGCCTGTGATTTCCTGAGGCAGCAAGAACATGTGGTCCTGGATCAGGGTAGAACCCAGAGAAGGTGTGAGCCGGAGGAACCACCTGGTGATTCTGGGCAGGACCAGAAGTCAAGACATACATCAAAGGTCAGGAAAAGGCTTAGATGCAGCCACAGTGGGCTTAATTTAACAAGTGTATGAATTGCAAGCACCACCTGGAGCAGCCAATCATCACACCAACATGCAGCTCCAAGGCTAGCCAGGAGAGTGTCCTTGTTCTAGAGCAGGTCACAGATTGAGGAGACATAGTAGAAAGAGTGTCTTTTTTGGTGAGTGATATATTTTGAATCCAAATCTACATGGGACCTATTTTAATAGTAAGTTTATACTAAATTGGGGAAAATCTTAGAGATATCCTTTTACTGTTCTTGCAAAGGCATCTTTTCAAAACAGGCCAAAAAATGGATTAATAGTATGGAATAAAAAAGAATTAAAACAGTAAACGTCAAAGTTATGTCTGCACTGCTGCAGTGTCTCATCACTGGGCATCAGCTTGCTGGAACGGTGTCCATCCCAGCGTTTTGTTAAAACACTGCATTGGGAACAGTAATTAAACAGATTCTGATGATGGTTTTTAACACATGCCAGCTGGCTCCCAGCCAATGTTGAAACAGAAACATTGTGGAAACTCGTGGTCAATGATGACTTTGATCTTTGAAGGGCTTTGTAGTGGCGGAAGGAAATGGGAGGATAGGAGGGAGGGAGAAGGATGCAAGCAGTGGGGAGAAAAAAGACTAATACTCATTGGAGTGGGAATTATCACCTTGACAAAGGCAGTGGGTGCTTTCTTCCTTCACCTCTTTCTTTACGTGGGGTAGTAGGCACAGTCATAAACTTTATGATAAAGACTCATGTTTGTTAATGGCAACCCACATGAGCAACAGAAGTCCCTTGAATACTCCCACGTGTGTGTCATTGGGATTGCTCTGTGAGCGCCTTCCTCTGCACGCCGGCTCGCAGTGGCAGGCCCTGCCAGCACATTAGTTTGCAGTGGACACTGCATAGTGTTGGAGTCCTTCAGGACAGGATCCAGGACAAAGGTGAAGAAGAGCTCTTCTGCAGCCAACAAAATCATAAACACACATGCTGTTCAAATTATCTGCTTAGACATTGCCTGAAATGCTACAACAGCTCTTTAGGCACAAGGAAAATCATTGCTTCTGTCCCACAAGGTTCACTGCTTAGATGTTTCATGAATGAGGAACAGGGATAATGGACAGCCACATCTGGGATGAACGAGCACAGAGGGACGTTTCTACAGTTTTGACTAGTTAGTTGAAATTTGGTATGACTTTCCCCTGTTAACAGCAATAGGCACGAAGAAGGAGAATCGTATTGTCGTTTTTAAGCCTTAGAGACTTAAAGAGGTAGAGGATGTTGCTGATTTTCAGGTGTAGTGCCAGCTGTGACTTGGTCAGAAATGAGCCCATGTTCCCAGCCTGTGCTGGAGGGCTCTGAGTACTGGTGTGGTTTCTCTTGAGTAAACCTCACTTCTGAGATCACAGATGCTTTCACACTGTTGTCCTTAGGAAATTCTTTACATAAGTAGGATTTGCTTGACAGTACAAGATGCAGTGCCTCTGTAGAACCCCAGGAAAGCTGGAAAAACTTGCAAATATCTTCACATTGAAAAAAAAATATACCTATTTGCCTTCCAAATTCTTCAATAATGTTAGATGGTGACACTTGAAGATTTTTCTTTCTTTCTTCTTTTCAGTAGTGAACAACATTTTAAATTCATTAAATTCCAACTCTGGAAGGACACATTTAGCAGCTGCAGGGTTTTGGTGCAACTCCTAAGAATTTCAAATAATAAAGTCCTTAATGATTTCTCCTGTGCTTTTGCACACACAAAAGATGCTGTCAGTGAGAATAACCTTTATTTTAGTTCAAGGGCTCCAGCAGATAACTGAGTTAAGTAACTAACCTTGCATCAGCTGAGCTCCTAAAGACGTCAATAATCATTTATGTGCACTCCTCACCTGCTCTAATTGCAAGGTGAGGCAACTCAGCATGAACTCTGGTGGGAGCATTTTAAGCTAAAGCATTTCCTCCAGAACTGAATGACAGTAGTTCAGTTTTGTATCTGAGTCATAAGAAAACAGTAAGCTGGAAAAGATAACTCTGTTTACAGGATAGTGTCTGGCCCCACTGCGAAGAGACCTTGAACTGGAATGAAAGTACAAGCAATCTGAGAATCATTCTTGCCTTTTGTATCAACCTGTGTGGACATATTTAATTGATTTACGAATTACTAATAGCAAAGGAATTTATGTAAACCAGTTATAAAATAATTTAAGTATGCAAGATGTATCTCATCCTGTTAATTAAAAACCTAGTAATTAATGTATTTTTTTGTGTTTATACAATACATATTGGAAACTTTTTCATGTAATATACCTTGAACTCTAACTGCAAAAACAGCCATGGCACTGAATGCCCCAGCAATATGCAGAACTACAAATGCCATGCCCAGAAAAAACATCCTGGCGATTACATCCACCATGGACTCTTAGGTAAGATATTTTTCTGTGTGCTTCTCCAATGTGCCTCACATAACTTGAGCATCCTTGCTTTCTGAATTTGTTTGTATGCTGAGGCAGGCCTGCAGAGATGTGAGAAAGGAGAGCAGCAGGAACTCAGAGGTGCTTCCTCAACAAATGGAGCATGTAGCCACTTGGTCTCCCTGTTGGCTTGCAGGAAAGAGACTTGTAATCATAGCAGAGCTAACTAAAATGCTCAGCCTCTTGGTCATTATTTCAGTGCTATGATAAAATCCTTCTTTAAAAAACTGGAAATAAAGAGCAACTCTAGCTGCTGCAGTAGTAAGGACTGAAGCAGGTCAGCAGCCACTGCAGGAGAAGCAGCTTCTGGAGAAGCAGCCTCTTCCTACGAGGCTCACAGCTCATCTCACTCCCAAGTCAGCAGCCATGGGTGCTTCCAGGTCCCTGACCTAGGACAAAACCCCTGAATTTTACCCACCCTGCGAGGAGCCAGGAGCCAGGCCTACAGCACAACCAAAGGAGTAACTCTTTTTGGAGGGTGCATGGGTGCCTCTGTGTGTCCCAGGACACTGCTTCCAGCACTGGGAGGAGCTGCTGGAGCAGCAGGCCTGCACTGCAGATGGAATACTGGCCACCTGCATTTTTAATTGGATTTTTCCCAGTTGGGTAGACATTTATCCAGCTATGGCTGATTTTCTACAGCAAGGTGTGGTTTTGCTGAGTGAAGATAGTGAGGCAGAGAATCTTGGTTGGAAGCAAGGCCTTGTTTACTGCAAGTGCAAAAGGGAACCAAGGCCAGGATAATGATGTCCTACAGCACTGCCAGTGAAGCCAATCTCACACCAGCCAGCCCTGGGGATGCATGGCGGGAGGGCTCGTACCTGTGGGGACGTACAGGCACAGTTGTGCTGTCCACAGACAGCTGAAGGACTGTCACTGTGGGAAGGGGTCCGTGGCACAGGCAGGGCAGTGACAGCCACACGTGGCTTAGAACAGTCTTGTTGTGAGACCTCAGCACCAGGCTGGGGGCTCTGACCTCAGGCCCCTGCCCTGCCAGGAGCACCTGCTATGAGGCTGAGCCTTCAGGTAGCTCAGCTGCAGGTGGAAGGACAAGGAGTGGGAACACTTCTCCACTGCACGAGAAGAAACAGGGACAGCTCACTGAAGGCTGAGAGGCTGTCATGTAGCAGGAGCAAAGTGTCTACAGCTTTGTGTTTTGTTGGAAGTCACAGTATGATTGTCTAGGAACTCACATCTGCATCCCAGTGCAGAGCTAGACAAAGCCCAGCAAGAGTAGCATTTCTTGATGAGCCTTCCTTCCTTAGTTAAGTATTATTTTCCAAAATGATGAAGCTAGAGTCACCATTTTCCTTGGAAAACCAGGTTGCTGCTACCCTTATTCTTCTGGACTGCTGCTCTGTCCGTGTGAGAGGTGAAAGGGAGTTCCTAGATCTTTAGTCCCAGTTTAAACAGACCTTGCTTTTTCAGTGGAGTGTGATGTCTCACAGAAAGTTACTCCTCCCTTAATGAGGCCCTGGGGATCCAGTTGTGTATTTTTTCAAGATCTGTGATGCACATATGTATCTACATGGCATAGTCCCAAATCCTTTCAAAGATTAAATGTGAGATGAACATCTGGTTTGCACTATTACAATCCTTATTAAACACTAATTTCTTCTTCAGAAAAGCACCATCTGCCACAGCTCAAGCCCTTGTTTTCTAACATGGGTTTTCCCTCAGAAGTACACAATGAAATAAATCTTCACCAGTTATAGTCCCCAGAAATTTCCTGAGATGAAAAAGCACAGTGACAGTAGTAGACTCCAAGAGTTGATTTGTTTCAAAAATCCTACATTATTATTTAACTTTGTAAGAAACCATATTATCAAGGATACTAGCTCCACATTGTAAGGAGTTCATTTAAATGTTTTGATAAATCCCTTGCTGAAGGATTTGATACTTTTTCAGCAGCTTAGAGCACTGCGTCTTCAAGCCTTAATAGCCAAGGTGCGGATTTAACAAAATCTCTCTTGGTTCTCACAAAATTTCTGGAAAAGAGATACAGCTTGTTATAGATATTAGAAAGTTAATTTTCATGCCAGTTCAGTCTGTCTTTATGACCCCTGTTCTTCAGCCCAGCAGTACCAAAAAAAACAGGAGAGGAAAACACCTCTGGGCCATCCATCATTTGCTGCCTCGTGCAGAGGCAACAGGATTCCCTGCATTTCCTGTGGTTCTGAGTCTCTCAGGTCTTTTACATGACATTGGAAGATTCACCTCACTCTGCTCAGGAGTTTGAGTGTCTAAAAGGATTATAGCCTCCTGGGCTCTTAGGCCTTTATTCTTGCCCATTACTGAAGCAAATCTAAATAAATGCTATTAAGAGGCTAAATTCAATTTGCTGTCTCTTGGTGTTCTGGTATCACACCAGTGAGAAGCTATGTGCATATCACTCTGTGCCCAGGGAGCACCACATAATCAGCACCCTCAGAGGCCTCTGTAAAGTGCTGAGCCCACAATGTCATGGTGCTGGGCAGTGATGGTGCATGACTCCAACCTCTGCAGTGCGTCCTGCCTGGAGAAAATAAAGCTGAATGAGCATGTTTAGCTTGATTTCAACCCCGCTCAGGTACTGGCAGCTGGAGAGATTCGCACAGTAAGAGCTACTGCCAGGATCAATGTTGGATTTAGATAGGAAAGGAGGAAGACCAAGGTGGACTCAGTCTCTCCACCTGTAGATGGCTGAGGATCTGACTTGATGCAGCCAGGCAAGGCCCTGTGGGGAGTCCTTCTCCAAACCTGATACTATGGGTCCTTTCTCTCTAAAGAGACCCCAAACCTGCTGAATGGCTGGTGTCAATGGCAGGAGAGAGTATGGCTGAATTCCACAAATGCCTCACAGTGATGCTTTTCCTCCCATCAACGTCCAAGAGCAGCTGCCTGCAGCCCCAGTTCTCTGTGATGCCAACATGCAGCTACTTTTGTGTTTGCAAATTCTTGCTGCATTTTGATGCCTCTGTAATTCCCAGGTGTTGTGTGGTCCACAGTGCAGCACAATATGAGCTCAGCCATGGAGACTGGGCCTCCTGCTCTTCTCTGCAGCCTGCTCTGCTGAGCTGCCTGCCCTGCCTGCACACCTCTCCCAGGAGTGTACAGGAGTTTATGGTCATGGCAGCAACAAAAAGGAATTAAGAAAAGTAACCTCACTGTGATACACCTCTGTGGTGAAACTATTAAAGGGTATTCTACATACTATAAAAGCCACACTTTTCTAGTCTGGACCTGCTCTTTGAAGATTATTAGAAAGTTGTACCAAGTAGTGACAATGCAAGAGATGAGGGGTGTGCCTTTTTAATGTAAATCTGAAATTGATCCCAAATGTGCTGCTGATAAAAGTGCTTCAAGAAGAACACTTGGGAGGTATAAACGGTGTAGGGATTTTCACCTGTTGGGTGGAGGTTCACATCTGTATCAGCTTGACAGTAAATTCTACAAAAGTGAGGGATTAACAGGTAGAAATTGTGATTATAAAGAGTGGGTGAGCATCATGTGGAGCCAGAAATGCCTGCTCACACCATGGTGAACATGAGGAAGGCATGAGTGCTGGCATGCTGACTTAAGGGAAACTGTACTTTTTCCTGCAGATCTGTATCTGATCCAAAATCTGTACACCTGAGGGGAGAGAAAGGTTCAGCCTCCCATGGAAATTGACACCAGCAAGAAGGGTTCAAGGGAGACCCAGGCATGGCCACAGCTATCTCAGGGAAGAATGACCCTTTCTTAGTGGTTCCTGGGTTTCAGTGTTGATCCAGCTCAGATAGTCCTCACTTGCCCTCTGGTGCCAGAACCAGACCCTGAGGTAAGGTTCAAGAGAGCAGCTGAACCACTGCAATGCTCCTGTTGGACACTCTGCCCATGGTGCTGCCCGTTCAGGAACCATACTGGTGCAGAGCAATTTCAGAAGCTCTGTATTTATCTCAGCCGGAAATGGGGCCAAAATCACAGTGGATTCAGTGCATTGGTATCTTCTCCAGCTGTGCCTATTGCATAAAAATCCCCCTGTTGTTCCTCCAGTGATACATCTTTACCAAACAGCTGTGGGTCTCAGTATCCCTGCTACTAAAACTGAAACACAGGCAGGTGGGAAAATTTGCTTCAGAATCACAGGAAATCCTGGTTTTGAGGGTGGCACTGGCAGAGCAGCACAGGGCTGCTGCTCTGCCCATCACCCAGCTGGGTTCTTTGGAGGAAGGGAGGTCAGAGGTGGAGGTCACCTCTGTGTTGCCCTCCAGGTCAGGGATCAATCCTGTGGCATTCCTTAAAAAACAGAACAGTGAATGTGTAACCTCAGCAATGTCACCAAAATTCCTTTTGACCATTAAACAAAACGAAAGAGCCATCCAGAGCCACTGGAGTTGCTGTGCCTGGGAATTACCTATGCAACATTGTTGTATGGTTATTACCAGCTGATGGATTTCCACTGCAGTTTTACATGCCCGAAGTGTGAAAAATCCAGTACAAACCCAAATTCCTCGGACTTATTTCACAGCAATTTCAATTTTAAATGGCTCTTGCACACAGGCAGACTTTGAATGAGAAGCATATGTCCAGAACTGATACCTTTTGTGAAGCACATGAGACGCAAAGCAACAAACTCTGAATTGTGTGACCTGAGTTGGTTGTGTGAGCCACTTCCATGCACCGAGCTGAGAGTTTACGGGAACTCACTGCACTGAATAATTCCAGCAGGGTACAAGGCATTTCATCCCATTGCCTGAGGGAGGTTTGATTACTCTGTACTGCATGTTGCAATCCTCAATCAAAACGTTTCACTACATTCAGTTCACCGAATGGGAACATCTGGCAATTTTCAGCAGAACGTCTTGTAGCATTTAATGCCCAAGTATCTCTCTCCTACAACCTATTTTCATTTTACTGAACAGAGACCCAATTTCCTGAATTTTTAACCAGACTTGCTAACATAATCAAATTACCATGATTCCTCGGCAACGATTTCAAAAAGTCATAAAAGCGCTGTTCTGGCTTTGCAGTGAATCCCTATCACATGTAGAAGATTTTGTAAACACTTTAAATAGAATGCTTTTAATTCAATCAGACGAGTAAACAGTGTTTGGTTTTGACTATTCAATGTATTTGAGCCACAAGCATTTTTTCAAGTGAGTGGCTACGGGAGTTTGTAATGCAACACAAAGCAAACACTGAGAATATAAAATCACACTTGTTCAAACAGGATTAGAGAGTTTATTCTAGCAGAGCTTCCAAGGATTTCAAAGAGAAAATAGCAAATTTTTTTTTGCTTAGAGAGGTGGAAAATATGTGATGCCTGGTCAGAGATTGTACTTGGTAGAATCCCAGCGATACCGTGCAGTGGTTCTTGCTGGGTAGCAGGGCAGGGATGCCATCCACCTTTTACAGTCTCCCAGCCCTTTGCATCTGTCTCCAGTTCTGCCTTTGCTCAGCAAACGCTTTCATTGTATTTCGTTAGCATGAACTGGAAGCCAGCAAAGAACTAAAAGCCTATTTCTGGCATGCATACAGCAGCTGCTGGAAATAGGAACTACTCCATGTGTCCTCATGTGTGCTTTTTGCAGGCCATGTGCAAGACATGGTGGTAAGAAAGGGAGCAGTTTCCTTGGCCTGGGGTGTGGGTACGGTGCCTCAGCCCTTGCTTGGGCAATAGCTCTTGCTCCCATGCCCACGCCACTGTACCTCTCCCTGCATCCCTCCTCTCTCACCATTCCTCCCTGTGCCTCCTGCAAAGGTCTCCAGGTACCTTTTGCCAGCATTTCACAGCAAAACATCCTACACAGCGCTGGAAACATCCAAAAGCGTGGGGTGAGCATCATCCCTCCTCCACTTTCAGCTGTGTTGGACCGCATGGTGTCTGGCCATCCCCTCTCCCACAGCCTTGCTCCCCGAGGCAGCGCCACATCAGGGTGATATCAGAGCTTCATAGGAAATGACTGCAAAAACCTCACCCCGTTCAAAATATTAGGCAACACAGAGACGTCACTGCAGACTCCCCTAGAAGTGTTTATTTCCTAGGTACTGCATTCCAATTTTCCACAACAGTAAAGTAGGTGTTGTGGATAATGTCAATCCTTTGTCCTGGATGGTGGTTAGCAGGTCAGCTTGTGAGCCCCCACCCATTTCTTCAGAGGCGCTTGTTATTTGTAAGCAGACACTGAATTTCTTGAATACATGATTTGTAGAGTATGGGTTGTGCACAAACTTTTTGTTTGTTTGTTTCAGCCGCTCACTATTCAGGACTTACTTTGTGCAATTGGCAATTTAAGTGACACGGTGTCGTTTCTGATCCTGGATTAGATGGCTGAAGTATTTTAAAGAGAAGAGGCAAGAACAGCAGACAGAAAACAATGCCATTCTGCTGTGAAGACACATTTCTTCTACAGCTCATCATCAACTTCCATGGAATTTTTGTAGGCATGAACAGTGGTCCAAATACTGTCAAAATGTCAGTAAGACAGTTCCACTGGACCCAGAGTATTAAAATAATATATTGAAAATGTAGATTTCTTTTACCAACTGGCTTCATGTGTCTGCATACACACCCACATTTGTATAGGGACACGTGTGGATGCAAAACCAGAAAAAAAGTATTAACCTTGTGCACATACCATATGCACAAACAGTTTCTAGGCATTTACTGTAAAAATATACAATTTTGCGACCCCTCTGCAAAGTTTGAGGAAATGTTTAGTGTTACTAAGCTAAATAATTCAGTTACAAACTAAATTATTGTGCAGAATCTCTAAATGCTGCCTTGATTTAGTACTCTGTTAGCAGTCCAAATGCCTTGTCAAAAAAGGTTAGAGAGCTGAATTTTTATTGTCAATTTCCTTAAAGTTGATGTTCAGAATCAAATAATATTTAGCCACTGCAGTGGCACCTAATTATTTCTGCTTTTGTTCGGGATACTGGAGTGCTCTAGAGAGCCTGGATAATACGAGTGAAAATTTATGAGTCATTACCATTAACAGAAGCTCTGATGTAAGATAAAACCAGCTATTCCACAGGGGTATTTCCAAAAAAGGGTGATAGTCATCCCAGGCATTTTGGGTCCGGGCAGCAATTCACTGTGCCATGCCCCCCTCGCTGCTCCACAACTCTTCATGCTGAGGGCTGAGCAGCTCCAGTGCCCAGCAGGATTTTGAGGCTGTGGAAAAGCAAAGCTTGGCAGTGCATCCTCCCTGCAAGTCCTCCCCACATCAGCAGGTTCCAGAGCTAACAAAAAGTGAAGGTTAGGGTTCCTTTTCACCTAATTGATGATCTAATGCTCATTTCCATTTGACCAAACTAGGAAGGAAGTGCTTAAAATAGAGAAAGTGAATGCCTCCACTGGAATATTTAGATTCTGAAGAGTTATCAAATATATTTGTCACATGGGTGGGAGAATTTCCCCATACAGCTTGCAAGATGATATTGCAAAAAGACTACTTATAAGGGTAATATTGGGCAATAGTCATATTTTTAGCAACATTTTAAGTAATTTAGCATCTGGAAGTAAGGAGAGAGAATCACTCCCAAGTGATTCACACTGTAGGATCTGCTTTGTAGGCCAGAGTTTGGGATGCTCTCTGCTATCAGTAGTTATTTCTGCAACAGGCTGCAGTGTGATACCATGAATCGTTCAGCACCAGTGTTTAGCGCTTTCTCTACAGCCTGTACCCATGTCAGACCTTTCTTAGAACCCAACTGCAGTGGCAAAGCTTGCACAATAGGATCTTCAGACATGAGACTGTCTCAACCTAGAAAATAACCTTGTTCACAAATCTAATGGTGAGGAATTCCTTAACTTTTTTCTCAGCTGTCTGCGTGGCATTCCTTTGACACTGGGGGGACATGAGAAAGTCTATGGTCCTAAACAATGGTAGTGGGGTGAGTTAAATGGTAACAGTTCTCCTGCTGGAAGACCTCTTGCAGCTTTTCAATCTCTCTTTCTTGGTTATTTTTATTTAGGTAAGTGCAATATAAATTGGCAAAAGAATTAGAGAACATTTTGGAAACAAATTTCAAAACTTTATAACTAGCTGATATAGTTGGCTGTTTACAAAATACTGAAGCAATGAGATTCTCATTGCATTTGTTGAGAAAGGGAGGGCTAGGGTATATATAGAATTTATTTTTCCCTGACCGAAACTGTGCTCACAGCACATTACACGCCTTGCACCCAGGTATCGATCATATTTTTTTTTTTCTAGTTTAAAGCCCTGGTAGGGTAGGATTGTACCATATCAAGATCACATAGAATAAATGAAACCCTCCTTTTCCAAAGCTGGATGCTACAGCATCCATGGTGCCCACCGCCGGAGCCTCCAGTCAAGGCCAGCAATTCACTGACACAAGGGATTAGGTGGGGACACTGGCAGCTAGTTAGGCACAGTATGAAACTTTCAATTCCTGCCTTTTATCATTTTATCTCATCACCTTGTCATGGAGGCAGCATTTCATTGGTAAGCTTCAGAAGCCAGTAAATAGCACTGTTTAGAAAAGTGGTGGAATCCTAATTGCCAGTGGGCTGAGATTTCAAACACCTCTGCAGATGGTAGAAGCAGGAGATGGGCACTGGGATGTATGCTTTTTATTTTTTTAAATTTTGTTTTGTTTTGGGTTTGAGGTTTTTTTTATTTAAACTGCTGCAGGTTGTGTAGTTCATTTGCAATTAAAATACCAAAGACCAAGTGGCCCCAGGAATACAGTCATTTCCGATTGTGCCAGTGAAAGACAAGATTGCTGAAATTTCAGTAAATGTTATTCATAGCCTCTTACTTATCAAAAGAACCATGCTATTTAGAGGTAACTAATGGATAAAATATGAACAAAGATTAAACTACAAAGGCTAAAAAGACTATTTAGAGCATTGCCATTATGCAAAGTCCTGACATTAATATTTAGACACTCATGAACACTTACATAACTGCAGCTTATTTTTAATGGTCTTCTATCTTGCTTTGACAACAGGCTGACAAAATGTAATTTAGGACTATAAGCTGTGAGCCCCACATGGAGAAGAAAAGCCTGTAATTCACATCATGCCCAGGCTTTTAAGACTTAAGAGACGATAGCAATTGTATGGCAGAGTGCAGCTTGCAGGGCAATATCCATTTACATGCCATTCGAGCCCCTCAGGCTGCACGAAGCACTGCAGAGTGCGTCATTAAAAAAATAGGATGAAAAGAAGCTGGTTTAGTTACAAGTGAGCTGACATGAAGGCAAATTAATTCGTAAGGTAAGAGGAAGAAAAGCAGTCCTGGTTCTGTCAGTGCGGCCACATACCCACTGACTCGGGCACATCTGTGACTTCACTTTGTGTTGTTGATTCATCATTCACCAGCTTTTCTGTCCTTCCCTTGGTATAAAACTGCAGGAAGGGGGTAAAGCATCAGATCAGTGTTTCCCAGGCAGATAGAAAGTCAAGCAGAGCCAATGTTTTAGAAAAACCCGTGGTTTGTGTGCATTAGGAAATCAAGGTTATTAGTTAACATTTGTTTTTTCCTCATCCAGCCTGAAGTTAATAATTATTAAGCCTGTTTTGAGAAAGACTGGGCCAGGGCTTGACCCCTGCTAAGCATGGATGTCACCAGTAATTAGCCAGGGCCAGCTCTGATGTGATCCCTGGGAACCCGGTGTGGGTGACAGGCTGCAGAGGTGCTGCTGCAGCACCTGAGTGGCTAATCTGCCTCTGGTTTGCATTGCTGCAGCTGTTTTGCTCTTGGAGGAATCTGTTAGTGGTTCCCTGAGAAAGACCCTCAACCCCCGGTGCGTGATTGTGCTCTGAAGTTTGCAGGTGAAGCAATGCTCCTGCTGTCCACACTCAGGTGCAAGGAGTCGGGCACACAGGGTTGGACACTGAGACCAGGTGTCTGCTGCAAAGAGAGGAGCCCCAGTCACCCCGGGGTGAGGGCTGATGCTGCTGCTGTGCTGGGGCACGTCCGAGGGTGGCTGGCGGGATGTGCCGCCTTCCTCTCGGTTAATCCTCTCAGGAGCCAGTGGCCTCTGAGGAGCTGAGTGGGAGTCCCATCTCTTTGCTTGTCATGGTATGTCCTGTTTGTCTCCAGTTTTATGGCCACATGATTTGGCCTTGAATTTATATGCATAAAAGTAAGTGTTTATATTCCCACTCTAACAAAGGTTGGCTTTGCTCAGGGATTACAAGAAAGAGAGGGTGAGTATAAAAGTAAGATGAAGACAGAGATGACCACACTTAAATGCACAGTTAACATATCTGCCATCAGTCAAGGTCTTTTTGTGCACTACATTCCAACCTACTTCCCGACTAAACTGCCAGTGGAGACTCATGGTGGCATGTTGGTCTGGGTCTTGAACACTCTGAGAGAGACCTCAGACACTGTTCATCTCCTTCTCCTCCCAGAGCTCATCAGGGAACTGAGCAAGGCTCTGGTTCAGTTAGCCAAGCCCTGGAGCCTGGGCTGAAGATCACCACCAGTGGCCAGCACTTTCCACTCCTCATCCTCTTTTACAGGTAATGAGCTCTCAGATGGGCTGTTTGCTTTATGTTGGCTTTGCAATAACTGGTTTAATCAGCACCTTCATCCACTGTGGCTGGCTACAGATGGAAGGAAGCAACAGGCAAGATTACAAGCTCTCTGTGTGACCTCCAGGCCTACCTACCACCTAGCACATTCCAGACTAGCATAGGTGTCCTGAACCTGGCTGAGACCTGCCTCTTCCTTTTGTTGATGGAGCCTTTCTTAGGAAAACAGCCCTCTAGAAGGTGCTTTGTGCCCTCACAGCTTTACCAAATCACTGAGATGGAGCAGTCCGTCTCCATAGATAAAAGAGGCCTGATAACAGTGGTGACAAGCTAAAGAGGTGTTGGCCTCAGTGTCCATGCGAACTGCAGGAGGGATTTGGGACAAGCTTGGTGGATTAGTCTGGGAGAAGGATGGGCACCCGTGCTTTCTGCTGAGGCTGCTGGAGAACACCCTTCCCCTGAAGATATACTTGAGATTTCCATAGGATTACGTCACTTGGGTCATCCTACACCTTGTCATTTGGGCAGTTCAGCCCAAGGGTGTGATCTTAAGACATGATGTGATCATATGGCTGCCTCCCTCAGCTCCTGCTGCCAGCAGGTAACATGGGCATCTCCTGAAGGACTGACCCTCCCCGATCAACCACTGCTTCAGAGGGGACAGTGGCTGATGGCTCTTTGTGGTGTTAATGCAATAGTGTAGTGGTGTAACTTCATGAGTCTCAACATGCCACTGTGTTAGTGTATAAAAATGGCTGTGAGAAAAAGTCACTTCAGATCTGACAGTTGTAATTTCTTTCTTCACTCCTTGCTGTAAAGAAAAACCCTCCTCTCCTGTCTTTTTCTGATCATCTTTACTGAGAAGACTTGTGTCTTGAAGACATTTGTAGTAGGGAGCTGGAAGCCTCCTGTTTCATGTGTGACAGGCAAAGGAAATCACTCAATGCAGAATTAACTTTACAGAGGACAGACTGACCTGGTCCTGCAGCTGGAGCAGGCACTGCTACAGCTCTGTCAGAAAAGAGGTGTCAGGCAGAAAATCTGGGGAGCCTGAACTGGGGTTGCACACAGAAACAGCACCAAATGGTACAAGCTGGGAATAGCTACATTGCCCTGCACGGAGTCATAGGAAACAATAGGACACTACAGGTTCTCCACCCCAAACAATAATAAAACCCTGGTTCTCCACTCAAGGGTATTGTGAAAAGCATGTCATAAGACTGGAGGGTGTCTGTCATGTACCCACTCAGAGGGCTGCTGCTTTGGAGCAACAGAGAATGATGAAACAGGGTGAACAAACCATCAGCTGGAAAGAAGATGAACATCTGCACAGAAAGTGGAGAAAGTGATTGGGGGTGTTTGCTCAGGCTGTATGGGGATGTCACTTTGGGTGTGCAAACTTTCACCTTCTCCAGCCTGCGGGAGGGGGAAGAAATGCTCCTGAGACAGCCACTCTGCCTGAGAAGGCTCCTGAGACAGCCGTGGCTGCTGGTGATCTTATGCCTGAGAACATGATGTGATGTGATGTTACAGAACTGAGCTAATGAACTCCCTCCCCAGTGACACTAGGGAAGCCTCACAGGTCATGAGACTGGACAGCTGCTGCCTGCCCTTGGACCAGGAGCCTAAATCCCACCAGAAATACCAATTCTGGGAAGGAGGAGGCAGGAAACTCTTGAGCCTTCACTGACATCTTGGGCAAACATGGCAAATTATAAGGTTTTAAAATATGTGCTAGGATTTCTGTTGTGTTAATAATAATATTAGTGACCTTTTGGTTAGGCCGGAAAGGGCAAGGAAGAGGTTGGTGACAGCCCTACAAGAGGCCCACCAGAGCCAATCGCTGTCTTGTGCAGCAGCTCATGTTAGCCTTTGTTAAGTGGCTTTGACTCAGACTCAGCAGAAGCACATCTGTGATGATTCTGTTGCTAAAAGAGGTTTCTAAGCAGCACATCAATAACCTGCTTATATTTTTATGTGTGTAAAAACATAAGTGTATCACTCCAGTTCTGGACAAACTATGCAAAAGTCACAGGTAGAGTGGCTGTTAGCCCAAGCACTTCAGCAGAGTTGGAAAAGGGATGACAAGAGATGCTGGGGACTGCACTCATTTTGCCTGGGCTCTTAGGAAGCTGGTTGTTGGTGCTGTTTGTCAAGTTTATGTCAGTGCCATATTCTCAGCACAAGGTAGTCCATTAAGTATCAGATCACAAATCAATGATGTGCAAATGCTGTGTGCCACAGAGAGACTTCTGCTCATTTCCTGTGTGAAACTGTTTATTTATTTCTTTCAAACCCTGTAGACTGGAAATTCAGGCTTCTAAATAGAATGTAATTCTTCCATCACAACAGGATAGCCATCATATTCCCCACAAAACCGCCTGTAGTAATAAAAATACAACATAAAACCCAGGCCTCACAATGAAAAGTCCTCTTCATTTTTTAAACCTTCTTCTTTGCAATAGTGATACTCTTCACTTCCCTCTTGCTTACAGGTACTGAGATCCCAGATGTGTCTGCCACACTGGTTTAATTTTCTCTTTGGAATATGAAAAATATTTGCTACCAGGGATACATTGCTTTTAACCTGCCAAAGAAGGACTCCTTCCACAGTATGATAGCTGCTGCTTTCTTCTGTCAATCTGAGTTAACTTCTCTGTTTATGATGGACTGGGCACCAGAGGAAGGGAATTATTTTGGGGTGCTGCAGAGTAAGATGTTTGAAGGATGTTTGGCTGTAGGAGTGTTGATCTGCAGGAGGGAAGGAAGGCCAAGGCTGGGCCAAGGCCAGTTGTGTGAGGTTCCACTAGATGAAGTGATGAGTCCTGCACTTGTGTCACAACAAGTGCTGCAGGCAGTGCTACAGGCTGGGGGCAGAGTGGCTGGAAAGTGACCCACTGGAAAGGACCTGGGGGTGCTGGTTGGCAGTGTCTGGATGTGAGCCAGCGTGTGCCCAGGTGGCCAAGAAGGCATCCTGGCCTGTATCAGCAATAGTGTGGCCAGCAGGACCAGGGCAGTGATTGTCCCCCTGTACTGGGCACTGGTGAGACTACAACTTGAATTCAGTTCAGTGTTCAGTTTCGGGCCCCTCATTACACAAAAGACCGGTGTCCAGAAAAGGGTAACAGAGCTGGTGAAGGGTCTGGAGCACATGTCCTGTGAGGAGCGGCTGAGGGAGCTGGGGTTGTTTAGTCTGGAGAAAATGAGGCTCAGGGGTGACCTTTTCACTCTCTACAACAGCCTGAAAGGAATTTGTAGTGAGGAGAGAGTCAGTCTCCTCTTCCAAGTAATAATCTATATAATGGCTTCAAATTGCACCAGGGTAGGTTTAGATTGGTTATTAGAAAAACCTTCTTCACTAAAAGGGTTGTCAGGCATTGGAACAGGGTGCTCAGGGAAGTGGTGGAGTCACCATCCATAGAGGTATTTAAAAGACTTGTAGATGTGGCATTTAGTTTAATGGTGCACTTGGCAGTTCCAAGTTAATGGTTGGACTTTATGATCTTAGAAGTCTTTTCCAACATAAACAATTCTATAACTATTTATTTTAAACATTTCTTTCCTTGATCCCTCCTCAGCTGCCAGACCACAGGGCAGCATGGAGCAAGGAAGCCCCACATGAGTCTTGTCCCCACCGTGGTCTGCAGAGCAGCACAAGTAACCAGTGAGAGCCCTTGCTACTCAGATGCCTGAAACTTCATTCCTTCCCAAGGTCCTGAACTCAGCTGGGGCATTCCCATGCTACCAGCTTGATGCTTCACTGTGTCAATGGAAATTGAGTCTTTCTGGGGGAAGAAAAAGCTTTTGTTTGGGTCCATGAATATCCTCTGAGTCTGGTTCATTAGGTTTCCGGTAGGCAATTTTGCCTTGGATTTCATCTGGGATTTATCTTGATGCTCTCTGGGTCATTTCCTTGGCTTTACCCACTGGCATCAGGACTGTGGCTAGAGGCAAATTGATTCTCTGATGTCCTTGCAAATGAATTAAAAAATCATTTCAAATACAGTTGAGAAAGGTTTTTCAGGTTCCTGTGACCAGCGACCTTTCAATGCTAAATGATTCCAGCTCCAAATCTTTTCCTTGAAAATACCTTGAAAATAAACACAGAGTCTCATAAAATCATTTAACTTGAGTAAGACCGAATGCATTCATAATAAATGACTAATCCAACGAAGGAAATTTTAGCATTAGCTCTGTTTTAATTTTCAAAATAGAAAATTATATCGAATAAGAAAATGGAATTGTTTTTCTAACACAGAAATTACAGGGATTGATTTCCCCCTCCTTTACACGGACCTGGAGTCCCTCTGGGTGAGTGCAGTATCTGTAAGGGGAGAGCCTAACTTACAGGTTCAGGTGTAACCAGACCCAGGCGTGCTGCAGTCAGTAGGATGTTGCCCTTCGCTTCGGGATGTGCAGACTCTGAGTTTTAGATGCACGTTTTCCTTTAAAGCAATTGCACACCAGTTAATTGTTTGTGTGTGTATGTGTGTGTATGTGGACCAGATGCACAGATTTGCGGACCCCAGAGAATTTCAATGCTTTCAAAGGATGTGATGTAAAATTCTGTACACTAAATTTATTTCTTCCCATGCAACTGTGTACAATCAGTTCTAATAGGAACTAGACACTTCCTGCACGTCTGTTTTTTAATGGAATCTGCTAAGTTTTACAAGGGCCATATTTAGCTGTACATCCTCTCAACTGTTAACTGTATTATCCTTTTAAGGAAGTCATTAGCTGCTCACTAAACACTCTTCCTATAGTGGTTTTACAATGCATGCACATTGAAATGTGGTTCTCTGCAGGCTAAATAGTTCTCCGTAGTAAAAGAGTGCCTATGTATGTGACTAGAATAAATAAGGAGAACCTCTAAAATGTATGGCACAATTAGCAAATTATTCCTTCCTCTCTGCCCTCCAACAACTCCTAAGACAAACTTCATATACTTAAACAATTTCCTTTTTTTTTGTTCTGATCCCAGGACTTTTGCTCATGTGACCCAGACACTGTATTTTCTGCTACATTTTTGTTTCAACTTGAAGGAGAGAAATGATTTTCACATCCTGACTCGTTCAGCATTTGCAGCTGAAGCTGTTTTCTTCATTGTGTCATTCATTCTGGACTAGCTTCTACATTTCATCTCACACCATTCTGTTTTGCTTTGCATGTACAAAGTGGAACCATCAACTTTCAGCCTAAAAGGTCTATTTTAATATGAAGGGGAAATAAAATGAGGAAGATCATAAGTGAAGTCTCCATGAAGAAGTTCACTGCACTTCCTCTTTACGAAAACAAACTGGAGGCTGCCTCTGGCAAATACGAGGTTTGTTTTAATGTAACTGTACAGGAAAGACCTTACTCCTTGAACCTGCCCCAGTCCTGCTCTGTGAAGTCTGCATAAAGTTTACATGGGAGTTATAAATCAGGAAGAGAGAGCACTGAAATAAGTGGTCTCTCCTTCCTATGGGATAATGGTATTGTACTCTGCCAAACTGCGTGTTGGATTTTTGCTGTACCTCTTACTCCCTTGAATAATCAAATACCAAGGAATTAGAATCCACATTCCTTTCTTTACTTACCTGCATCCGCTTCCTTTACAAAAGCAAAAAACAAAGAAAAGACCCCACCAATTCTTACTTTACAATGTACATGTTTTCGTCCTAAGTTTTGTGGTTCTTTCTCCCTCTAACCGAGACTTGTGGAAGTATGTGAGCAGGTGCCTAAACAATTTCAAGCATTCCCGCATCAGGAAAACCTCCCTTTCCGACTCTGTGGGACTCTGCAGCCCCTGGAGACAGGTCAGTGCTAACAGGAACTGCCCGTGGGCTTTCATAATCCACCTACTCTGCTGTTCACTTTTGTGGACTTCTCCCACAGCAGTGGTAGACAGTAGACAAGAATAAATGCCAGAAAAATTATTCTACCTTACATTTTTGAGAATTTTTATGTTTGGGCTCTTTCCTCCTGTCTGAGTCTGTCATGGGCAGGTCAAAGATGGATGGGGTCACAATCCCAGTGCAGAAGCAAAATGCTGGGGCATGGACACAAAAACAAGACCTGCTCTCCCAGTTGGCTGGCAACATGTATTTGGAGAAACAATGAGGTGGCTGGGGAGGATGAAACCTTGACAGTGTGTGTGCTCAGATCAGGCTAGTAATGAGCCTTGGGCTCACCCTAGGATGCTGGTGGCATTGTGACCTCAGTGTGATGTGTGCTCTGACACGCTCTAACCAGCACAGGGGACGGGGAAGAGGGAAGGAGCTGGTAAGTCTTGTCTTCAGTCTGGCAAAAGGACACCTCATGCACTCTCAGCCTCTGTGAAGCCAAGGGGCCACACCACATCATTCCTCCCGAAAAGGCAAATCCCAGGAGTCTGATAACTGGGAAAATCCAGGGTAAAACATGAAAAAACTTAGAGAGTTTTGCCTTCATCTGCATTTTTAGGAGGTGTGATCAAGCTCTCAAGGTTGTTAGCCTAACATTTGGCATCCATTAAAAAAATATTTATTGTCATCATCCAGATAAACAGGATCTTTTTTTCCCCCCTCCCTTCAGAAAGAAAAAAAATACTGGCTGATATGTTTCTAGGAAGCTAACAAGAGCAAGAGTGCATACAAAGCTGGATATGTCCACTTCCCACAAAGCTCTGCTGTGTTCTGGTGTTTGGAGGACTCGGTCCTTTATGCATGAAAACAAGAGAAATTAATTGTAGTCAACATTACTTAAAATAAAGATTCCTGGAGAAACAATCTAAGAACAATGAAAATAAAGTATTTCAATTTTTACAGAATTATGGTAAAAACTACTTTTCAAAAAATCCCCAAGCTTCAAAAAAAACTACTTTTCAAAAAAATCCCCAAGCTTCTTTTCAAAAAACAGTCAGAATCTAATTTTTCAAAAATTCTCCTACATTTTGTTTTGCTAGTTGGAGACTACATCCCTTGATGGAGCAAGGAAAATATCAGGACGGCCATGTGTGTAGCAGACATGATTCCAGTCGCACTGAGGGCTGTCATCTCCATGTTAGGCTTCCAGGGAGAGCCCAGGGGCCTCATTCACAGCTTGGACCCCCCCAGACTAGGCCCTGCATAAACTTCCCCAGACATGCACAACCAATTTACTTTTAAGAGCAGAAATATACAGCAAGTCATTATTATTATTATTATTATTATTATTATTATTATTATTATACAATAGGAGATGGATGTGGAGGGTACAGTTTTGATTAAGGAGCAGGAATAAATGACTACACAGAGTGGCACAATGGGGAAAACAGTCTTTTTGATGGAGATCTTCAGTCTAAAAGCCAAATGTTGGTGTTTAGGGTAAAGGCAGATCCCTGCGTCGCGGAGCTGGTGGAGAAACCACTGTGCACTGACTCTTGGCAGATGCAAAGAATGAGACCACCTTGCTTCTTGACCAAAGACTTCTGACAATACTCCTCACCAGAGCCCTCAGGCAACTGCAGGCTTGGTTACAAGAAAGGAAGCAAACCACAACTTTTTACAATGGAGGAAGGTCACCAAAAGACTAGCAATTTGTGCTGGGACCTGCTGATCAACAGACTCACAAATGACCTAGGCAGAGAGGTGGGCAGCAAGATGAGAGCATTTTCAGATAATAGTAAGTATTCAGGATAGCAAGGCACCCTGCATTTCCCAGGGCAGGGTTATAAAGTTCAACCTGATGCATAAAACACATGAGATACAAACTGAACATGCATCGCCTAGTGGCAATGCTGGTAGCTCCAGACTGCCAATGGTGTGTCGTATGCATAACTACACTGTAAATAGATTTATTTCAGTTTATCTTGTAATTAAATTCATGTCTGTAAGCTGCAAAACCCAAATACTTCCTGGGGACTCAGAGGAGCTGTGCCGGATGGAATGACGTTCGTCAGCTTTGAATCAGATCTCGTGGCTAGTGAAAGAGTATGATTAAGAAAGACTAAAACATCTGGAAAACAGCTGATGATGATGTCCCCCCAGGGGACATCATCAAAATATCCTGAAAGAATATTTTTGTTGCAGAAGCAAGGCCAGTATCACACACAGAAGTATTTTTTCTTGGGAAAATAAAAAACTGTCCTCATGCAGAAGTTTTTTTCTTCTCTCTATTAAAATTCAGGAAAAAAATTGAAATAGCAATTTCTCCTTTTTTGGATAATGAAAACAAATGCTTACTAATATCTCCATATTTAGACAGGACAGTATACTTGGGGGATATAGTCACTCATTTGGTATCAAGGGTTCCTTGTTTGCAGAAGCAAAAAATAGCATTTGAACAACCCTCATGGACACTTGGGCCTTCAAGCATAACGTAGCTGTAATACAAAATTGCAAGTAATTCAAACCCCCTTTGAAATTTATGTTGAGATTCAGCTCTTTAAAAAGTTGCTGGAGGGGCTGGCTCAGGAGGGGTTTGCAGGGTGTTTGGGTGTCCATCAGCCAGTCCCCTCAAGTTCATTCCCAGAGCTGCGCCTCTGGCCGGTGCAGTGGCTCAGGCGATGGCCAGCAGCCTTCCGCAGGACAGCCCTCACTAGCCTTGCTTCTTAATTGGACAGAGAGATAACTGGACATCATAACTGCACATCAAAGCTCCTTCCACAAAGGAAGAGTGACCTGCTGCTCTTGTCTTTAAGGCCTGAGCTCATTTCCTCCCTGGCAGAGTCAGACACTTCCTGTTGTTCAGTGACACAGGGCTTGGCTTTGCCCTCCATGGCCATGTGCTCATGGGGTGACACAGAGCCAGCATGTCACCAGCACAGCTGGTCAGGGCAGAAGCAGCACAGCTAGACAGCTCTTTGACCTCGGTAATGAAGGGAATAACACCTCAAAAGCTTCCTGAAGAGCCTTTCCACCCCTCTGGCTTTCTGGCTGTCCCAGTCTCCTCTCAATAGACAGGAATGCATGGGGCTGGCTGCTTCAGCTTAACAAAGTGAGACCTTGGCAGCTGCTCTCTGTAAATTCTTATCTGACCATGACATGGAGGTCATGGGTCAGCTTCCTAGTCGGGCAGTAGGGACAAAATAAGCTGATGAGTTTTAAGATGGAGCTTGATCCTTTTAGTAAAAGACTTCAATGAGTTGTTGGACCTAGGAAACCCAAGTTCCTAGGAAGCTACAGGCTCTGTGTTTTTTCATCTGTGTGGTACCAGCTGTGTTCGCAGACGATAACTGGCAGCATCAAATAGCTGTCTCATGGAGTGTTGTGCAGAGTCACAGAAATGTTGGCCAATACTGTTTTCAGATATTAACCTTTGATGATGGTATTTAGTCAATCATTGCCCACACTATGGCATCAAAAGGCTCCTCCTTATTCCTCATTATGGGTATTGTTGAGTTCTCTTCTATTTATAAGGTAGTTTTCTCCACTTCTTTTGCATTTCAATGAGGAAACCAATGAATTAAACGGCCTTAAACCAACTTTTTTTCAGCATGATATTTTTCCATTATGTCTTGTGGTCAGCAGCCTCTTGTGCCTGCCTCCGTGGGATTCATTTATCCCCTCATGGCAGTATTAAGTTTATACAATCCTGTCATTACCTGCAATGTTTCCAAGATGAGTCAGGTAATTTCGGTGGGATCTCAGAAGCAGGCATCATAGGCTGCAGCAATTACTGGCACATGGCAAGTACCCCATTCCAACTGGCCAGAAGCAATTTTCTCTTTAATGCAAAGTTAGTCTCCACTCAAGGTAAGGGAACTGAGAAAATGGCAAGGAAACAGGAGAGCTGCAATCCAAAATTCTGTGTAGTCAGAGCCATCTGAGATCCCATGCTGTGAAGATTGGACGAGATATCCAAGGCTGCATCACTCCATGCTTCAGTCCCTCTTCATATCCTCATGCAGTTCTGCTGAAGCCAGGGACAGTCCATGTGGCTTCCACTATTTGGAGTTTCAGGATTTTTGCCTGAGTTTCAAACAGTTACCAGAATGTAATGGGAAATGTGATCACAAGGGGTCCGGACTTGGTAGCTTTCCTATTTAGTTAATAAACCCATTTATTTAGACTTAGCAATTTCCTGTGGTCTGCAGCATATTTCCAGAAAGGAAACTCAAGTGCTGCTGTACAACTGCTGTCTATAAGCAGCACCACAGAAAGACAATACACAAGCCACTTTCATTTATTTCACAATTCGGAAGTAATCACACTCCTTTGTAGTCATGTGCTTTTTACTTAAAGCTCTCTGTGTACTTCCCCTCAACACAAAGTCACGTTCTGTTGCTAAAATTAATGCTTCCTGAATCGTGATCTCATGCCAGAAGAGCTGGTAACACCACAGACTCAGAGCCACCCGCATACAACACTCCAGCCAGCCAGCACCTTGCCAGAAGAAGTCAAACCTGCCCTCAGGTGCAAGCTGACCCATGCAGAGTCCATTCCCCAGCACCCTACCCAAGGTTCCTAATGACCTGCTTTGTTTCCAGCCCCACAGCACAGCACTCACACTGTCTTACTCCATAAAGAGGTACCCAAAAGAAGATTTGACTCAGTCTGTCCAAGCTGGTTGTAGGACTGATGGCCTCTTGATTTCCAGCCATGAGTTAAATTCCCACCTGGTACTACAGTGGTGTTTATTTAAAACAATAACAAACTCTCAAAATAGTGTAGCATCCTGTTGTCCAAAACCAATCCATTTATGAAGAAGACCATCATCACTCAAGAGTACAAAAATAAATAGAAAAGGATAGTTACTTGGGGTATGTTACAACTGGTTGCCAGCTCCAGGCAGCTCATGCTGTGCCATCAGACCTTCTCAGAGTTCATGCCTATAACACCGATTAAATCAGTTGTCAGTAATCTGGCTAAAGACGGCCCGTGGGGATGAGTTAAAACAGAGGAAAGAAAACTACAGCAATACAGGAAAGTGAATCTGAGATAATATGCATAACAGTAAACAGCAAGAAACCTGGCTCCTCTTTTCAACACCATAAACAGTTATGAAAATTCTCTGTGATCATTACAGGGGTGTGTGTATGCATGCACGCAGGAAGCGTCAAATACAATACAAATTCTTGCAGAAGATGTCAGCTGTTAATCCAGGCACTGCTGAGAATAACCCAAAATGCTGTGCTGACTTCCCATGTTGCTGGCCCTGTGCAAGCCTACACTCCAAAGTACTGGGTAGTTTGGCATGGGGAAGTCTGGGAAAGGATCTAGAAAACATGTTCACAAAGATGTTATTTAAGACACAGAAATTCAAACCAGCAAATTTGTGGCCAGATTTTATCATAATACTTGTATTTATTGCTTACCCAGAAAACTGACTAATTAACAATTCTTGCTGTACCCACAATAACTGGAAGTATTTGCACTGCCCAGGGTATGCGCAGTGACACTGAAGCCAAGCTGACGTTTGAATTTCTAGCCAAGGCTCTTCACTGGGACCTTTGCCAGTGGGGGCTTTGGAGTGAAACAATCTCCCCGTCCTTCCTTGGAAAGACTATCTCTTAAGCCCTGAATATCCCATATCCTCTCTTCTTTCCCCTTTTGTTCCCAGACCATCTCTGCACGTGCTGCCACCAAGAATTAATGATTCCTTTCCAGTGGCAACTACTCCTCATGGGGAACCAATGGGAGTGAGAAGAGCAGGCCCATCTGAAGGGAAAAATATTGCCCAGGGTCAAGCACCTGAGGCCAGCCCCAGTCTTACCCATGCTGTTGGATACAAACAAGATGCCCCATTCAGGCTGGCTAGCAGTGGGGCAGGAACAGGTTAGGTACCTAGGAACTTCCACAGGTTGGTGTGGATGGCACCCAGCCAAGCAGGTCCTGCCTCCATCCATCCCAGCAGCCACAGACAGGATGTGCTCACCCACAGCAGCTGGAGCTGCTCAGAGCTGGGGATAAGTAAGCACACCAGTGGCCTAGAAATTGGAGAAATATTGACACATGGGTGGACTTTAATTTGTGCAGGCAAACTCTAAATACCACTGTATTGAGGGCAATTGCATACTGTTCCTGCTTTTCCAATCAGTCTGAGGTAATTTCATTGGAAAGCACTCGGTTTCTCACATGGGGGTTTTTGGGGTTTTCTCTGAAGCATAGACTGGGAGGGACTTTTAACTGGCTTTTGAGGGTTCCCCCAGGGACCTCCATGGGCAGAGAGTCTGAAGGTGCTGAGCATCGCTGTGTGGATGCTGTTTTATATACGTGTGGTGTTAGCAATGCTGTCCCTCCACACACACCAGAGCAGGCTGTCTTTCGTGTGCCTTTCCAAGCCATTGCAGCATTTTATTTCTGCTTTTGGCCTTAGAGAAGATTGAAATATTTTCTCCAAGAGCAGCCAGGTTATGGATCTAAACCTTAGCTTCATTTGGTGCAGAAGTCCAACCAAAAGGAAAGTGGCATTACAAAAAATTGTCTTCATACTATCATTGCTGTCTCCTTTTCTTCTCAGGCTAAGGATTCGTACTTAGGTTAACTCTACATTTCTAACTGTTTTTTTGATTTAACAGGGTTGGCAGGGAAGGGAAGAGCTGTCATAAATTGTTTCACCATCCTTTTTTTTTATTCTAAATCAAACAAACCCTGGAGGAAACTGTTTTACAAACAAACAAAAAAAATCTTTAATAAAACTTGGAGAGCTGTCTTGTCCCAGTTTCACATGGATTTCTGGAGCAATCACTCACACATAAAAATATGGGTGTAAAATGCTGAGGAGGATCTTGTTCTGGAAAACTTCATCTAACCTATGTCTAGGAAAGTATCTTGTATTATGAATGCTAAATGTAAAAATATATATAAGATTATCAGGCCAATATTAATACCCAGAATGTTAAAAGGTGACCCATTGTGTCTATTTCATGCGACAGAAAAATTGACAAGTGATTGCTACCATTTTCCTCATGCTTGGGTCTGAAATCACCTCCTCTGTTTGCAAATGCTTTGGGAGAGGTTGCTTAAGAAGAGAAGGTGTGAAGTAAAACCCAGCTTGTAAGACATTAACACTTGTTGGCTCCAGAAGAGAAACTACAATGACAATTAGACTTGGCCATTGACAATGGAGCAGCTAATCACCAAAGCTAAAATCAGATTATCCAAAATTAAAATCTCGCCTGGCTGCAGCTGAGTTTCAGATGTTCTTATTGTAAGTGTACCAAGAGGAATTGCAATCCTGTTATCCAGACAAGGACCAAAAGCCCAAATCAAATACCAGACAGATTAAACTGTGGGTTCCCATGTCCTCTCCCTTCTGCTGAGCCCAGAGCCAGGCACTGCCCCTCCTTGGACACCTCCTGCCAGGCACTGCCTTCAGCTCTCCACCAGCAGCCTCTGAGCCAACTCACAACACCCAACCTGCAGATCCAGTTTAAAAGATGATGTAAATGCAAACTGAAAACTTTTTGTCTCGTTGGTCTCTCAAGCTTTTCCACTCTTTGCGTTCACACATTGGTTGCAAGATTGCACATAAATTCAACAACAAATTTTATCCTCTGCTGGACAGGCATGCCGCGGTCAGAGATGGTGCAATATCATGTTGGCAAACATTTGGGCTCCTTGGTATTTTTGTAAATTTATTATTATTCAGCCAAAGTTTGCAGAAGGGTTTAACTAAAAGGTCAATGAAAGAATATCTGCATATTGTAAATCTAATAATCAGAGAAGATGTAATTTGTGTAAATTTGTAAAAAAGCCAAAGTAAACACTTTAAAGAAATTGCTCATATATCTGAGGCTAGAAGTGGGGTAATAAAAATAGAAATTATGTACATAGGACCTATTGTGGTATAGAAACTTAACCTCAACATATTGATCGAGGCAGTTCTTTTCCCTGAATTAATATACGCCTACAAGTGAGTATTTGTTTTAGGAAAGTTAAATAGAAAGGCCATGAATAAATATAAAGGCTGAGATGAAATAGCCATCTGGACTACATTAGCCCAAAATGCGTAATTGAAGCAAAGAGAGCATACATCCTTTGATCCAGTCACGCACAACTGAAATGAAAGTCAGTGGGCAATTCCTCTTATCTAATCATTGGAGAAGAGTTTGCAGCACATGCGAGTGAGAAGGACCACAGGAGGGCTCCAGCTGGGGCCACCTCTGCAGCAGGACGACCCCAGGTACACAGCCACAGGTCTGGTGCTCCATCAAGACTTCAGTGCAAGCCCTAGCTAGGCTGCTAAAACCACGTGTCCAGCCTTAGCATCGCTGCAGTTTCCACACAATTAGCAGCAGACCCATATGGCAGGGCAAGCTTGAGCTTGGCTCTGTGCAGCTGGAAGAGGTGGGGTGGCTTTGCAGTGCTCCATTCAGCCACGGTGGGGACGCACACAGCGAGCGAGGGTGGGCAGCCAAGCAGGGAAACACCAGCCCCGTTTTAATCCAGATTGGTCTTGCAAGCGATAACATGGAGAGGGGCCATCCAGTGTTGTACTGCTGCCTTGGAGTATCCTCCATTTGGTAAAAAGTGAGGACATGGGAATGAGATTGTCAAAAAATTATAATGGGAGTGAGAGCCTGTACTTCCAGAGCTTGAATTCTGCCTCAGCCTTAGAATCCAGGGCTGGCTCTGGTCTTTAAGGTGCACAGATGCCCTTAACACTAAGGTGAAGGAGTGGACAGAATTGAGGTCTTTGAATAGGATTTGTAACCTACTGTTGAAATCCCAGCCAGCTCCTGAATGAGCTGTAAACTAATCAGAAACTGCCTTCAGTAAGCTCTGCTTCCCTGAGCACCGCCACCTCTTGGCCCAGGCCATACACGGCCCATCATCAAACCAAAGCCTGGAGCAGGTGGCTCTGCCTCCTGGCCCCTTGGTCTCTTGGTCAAAGATGTCCTGTTTGTCAGGGCGGCAAGTACCCCTGGTCCTAGCTCAACAGTGTTGTGCTGGCAGAAGTCTAGTGTCTAAGCCATGAGAGCATAAGAAACTTTTCACTGCTGTAGACGGCTCAAGGGGACCGAATGGGGGGGCAGGGAGTGGCAGGGGGGCTGGTAGTCAGGGCATAGCAGGGGGCCAGGAGGCAGAGGCACGTGCTTGAGAGCCAAGCAGGAATAAGATGCCTGTTGATTTGGTGATGGGCAGCACGCTGCCTGAGTGAGGAGACAGCAGGGCTCAGGAAAGCAAAGCTTGCTGAAGGCAGCCTCTGATTAGTTTTTTGCTCACTCAGGAGCTGGCTGGGATTTCAACAGCTGGTTCAACCACAGTGAACCAAACTGTCTCCTAGCAGAGGCCTGTCTGGAAAGGGAGTAGAAGAAATTTAGTTGAATCCAAGGAAATAATTTTTCAAGATCCTGTTGTCAACTGCCAGCTTCTTGAATAGCTTTTCCATTTCTCCTGTGCTCCTCAGTTCTGTGCCTGTGGTTAAAGTGAACAGGCAGAATGTAAAGTCAGCCCTTCTGTGCTGAGAACAACAGCTCTGTGGCCAACAGCATAATGTTATCTAATAATCTGTCTTCATTATCTTCCCAGCTCACAGAGCAAGGGAAATGATATGCAATTGTTCACATATATATACACACACACACCTATATATATGTATTTTCTGACATTACAACATTAAATATTCATGTGGAGAGTTTTTCCGTTATTTCCCAAGCTCAAGCAGAAATATCTTAGATGGGTTTGTCTGACTTACATTATGTAGATAATGTTATAGTTTTTAAGAAATAGAGATGATAATTCCAGAAAAAAATGAAAAAGAAATGCCAGAGCCTGCTGATTTTGAGACTGGAAAGCTTTTAAAAATTAACATTTCAAAGCCTTGAAAAACTCTTCATTGAGTAACTTCCAGACTGAGACAGACCCGTTCCAACTAGCTCTGTTTTGCAGTGGCAAAACTGCCTGAGTAATTGAGAGATGTGCTTGATATGGCTCTCTTAATGCTATCAAAAATTATATAATGAGTCCTGTGACATACTGGTCATGATCGATGTTCTTTGGTAACAACCACCAGTTGAGTGAATGTGGGTGCTTTCTTCCAGTTAGTTAGGGAAGTCTGTGTGCCAGTCCATTACATCCAGAGTAAAGACCCAGCAGTACAGAAAGGGCAGCTGAAAAAATACACTATGCCTTTGAATAACAGCTCTGAGTCCTGACAGCTCCCTTATTTAAATCCAAGCTGGAAAAAAGGATGAAACAAGTTTTCTGTCAGGGACTGTATCACCCACTATTCTGTCCATCCTCTCACTGGAGGATGTCTTCCCTTTGTCCTCAACAGTTTGTAAGAATGCTTTTTTTTTGCCATTTGCATTTCACCATTTTAAATGAGTAAAACTTGCACAAGAGTTCAGAAGAAAAGAGGATGCCCCATATCCCCTCACTCACTCTTTCCCACGCAGCCTGGCCACCCTCCTGCTCTGTCCATCTGCCAAGTAAAATTCAACATCTTGGAGACAAATGGCAAAGGGGAAAGATTTTTCATGAGAAATGGTGAATTTTCAGAGCAAATACTATATTCATATTTGTCAGGAACAAAAAGTACCATTTATAGCCACGTGTGGCTGAATATAAATGAGTTTGCACAGCTGAGTTAACTTTAACCCTGCTGGGGAGGAAGAGATTTAGCTCAAATGGAAAACACCACAGCAGATTTCTCCAGCCACAGCCCCATGCACTCCTGTACTGGCCCTTTTGGTCACACCACTGCAACCTGCCAGCAGCCTGAAAGATTTGTAAATGAAATTCCATACTCCAGGACCAGGGGAAAGAAATACAGTTGAAGACTTTTTTCTATCCTGTTGAATTCAAGCCCAAATGCATTTGCAAACCTACCAGGAAAGCCCTCAGTGCTCTTACTTACCCAGACTTCATCATGGTTCCATGAAATCTGAAAATGTTGTCTGAAAATGAGGTCAGGGTGACCCATCTGAAACAGGAAGGGTGAAGTCAGAGGGCGAGGCAAACAAACACAATTGCTACCTTTTGTCCCATTTCCGAGTCAATCTCTCAGGGTCTATAGTTTCTCATCTGGACATGTGGCTTCAAGTTCCTGCTCTGACCCAGCTGTTCCCATAGGCGTTTCTGATGGAGCTGGCTGGTTTCTTGGCCTGCTCTAGCACTCACAGCACCTCTACCCACCCCTGAGGTAGATGGCTCTGTTGCTTGGTCAACAAGACCTTGTTTCACTCCACCAGCCTCCCATCAGGCCTGGAGAATAACCCAAGCCTGGTTTGGGGCTCCCTGGTAGGACTCCCCGCTGCTGCTGTGGAGCTGTGTGTGCCAGGCTGGAGAGAGGATGTCTGCATGTGACAGTGGCTGAGCGTGTCACGGGGAAGCCCAGGGGAGACCACGGGGTCTCTTTGATGAGGTTCAAGCTCCACCACTTTCTTCACCATTTGTCAAGGAACAGCTGGAGATACTCAGGACACACTGTGATTAGCTGATGTGGACTCACTATCAGTCAAACACAGGCTGCCAGAGGAAAGATTCAGGGATAGAAAAGAAGGGGAAAACAATATATCTGGGATTTGTCCTCTTTCCACCGCTGTGCATGTTGCCTGAGTTGAGTTTCAAGGCTTTGTACATGTGCCTGGCTGCCAGCTGAGAGCAGGAGCAGCAGCTAGGCTGTGACATCCTGCAGTGCTGGGGGTGTGCAAGCTCCAGAGCAGTGCGGCACAGGAGGTCCCAAGTTTTCCAGGCATGGCTGTGTCCCCCACTCTGGCTGGGCCCGCTCAGGAAGGCAGCAGCTGCTCTACAAGGAAAGGTGTTTGTGTGGCTATAGGCTCGGGGAGCTGATGTAGTCATCCCTGTGGGGCTGGTAGGTCTGATGTTGCTGGAGACATTGAGCTATGATATCAGTCAAGTGTCACAGACACCAGATGACAACCTTGCATTAAGCAACTTCCCCCGCCACCCCTCAGGGAGAAACAGGTTTGAAAGAGAACGTCTTCAGGACAGTACATCTTCTAGTTCATCCTTTGAATCAAAGCTAGTAAATTGTATGTGTAGATAGGTAACCCGAGTAACTTGGCCTTAGAATGCACATGGATGGATGGATGGATGGATGGGTGGATGGATCCACCTTTGGTACAAGTCCCCCAGCCTTGGTGGCCTTGTCCTAGATCAGCAGCTGTCCACATCTGGTTCCAGCTTGCTGACAGCTGGAAACACTGTGATTCACCTAAGAGTTGGACCTGATGATCCTTGTGGGTTACTTCCAACTCAGAATATGCTATGATTTTGTGATGGAGGAGCTTCTCCAGATTTTTAGTCTGTCCAAGGCCACTTGAACATCAACCAGTTTCTTAAAGTACATGCAGTCCCTAGAGGGAAGGTGGAGCCCTGGACTCAGCAGGGGAGCTGGCAGGCACTGATTTAGTCCTTGATCCCTAAGCAAGAGAGGAAATACAGGAAAGCAAAGAAAAGTTTTCCACAGGAAAAATAAAAAGGGAGGGGGAACAGTCAACTTGCACACATGATTTTTATATCAAGATGCACTTGTCAGGAGCCATGAAACCAACACTTCACTAAGAAAGCAGAAGCCATGAAGGGCTCATTTGCTGACAGGCTCAGTCTCCTGTGGCCACTGAACTCAAGACCTACAGGGAGGTGAAGTACAATTATTTCCATTGTTAAAAAAACCACTGGCTTTATCGTAGCCTGCCACAGGAGTACAGACACCTACAGATCTGGGAGTGTAGCTCAGATCAATGGCAAGACTAGAAAGGAGAGAAAACTTCCCTGGAGGTACTGAAAGCAAAACAGCCCCCCAGTCTTCAAAAGCAGCTTAGCAAGAGAAACAGATCCCACAACCTGATTTCTGCAGGCACTGCTTATCTTTTCCAGTGCTGGAGGTTTCACACTTTAAAGACTCACTTCCTCTACAGTGCTCACACAACATCAATATAATAATATTTCCCCCTCCTCCCTGGTGTCAGTCATTATCTTCCAGCCTCCCATATGTCTTACTCAGATCACAAACACTCTTTATGGGCTCTTCTGAAGAGTCACCCCTTCACACAGACAAACAATAAATAACTGCAAATCATTCCCAAGGTTTGTTTTCCCGGTGCTGCCAGATTTTTTCAAACACTATAAAAACTGTGCAAAATTACTCGTCCTGACCCATGGGCAGTGATGCCAGTAGCTCACGGCAAGGGAGCTGTTAACTGCAGCCTGCCATTCTCTCCTCTCCCTTTCCATCCACTCAGGTCACTGTCTGTCTGTTTGTCCTGCCGTCATCTGTCAACCCACAGCCCCTGGCTTTTGGGCAGTCAGGGGTCTGGCAGAGGTGGCATGGGAAACCAGCAAAAATCCTGCTCTTCACCCCTTCACATGCATCCATGAAAATGGTACAGATAGTAGTCCTGATATTTTCCTTGTTTTCAGAATGCTTTCATGGTCTGGGAATGCACAGCTCTGCCCCTTTCTAAGTCATCCTTCCTTTAAAGAAAGTTGAAAGCCCACTGTTCTGTATGTCATGTGCAGAGACAGACAGAACAGACTGGGTCCTCTGCAGAAGAAAGACAACACAAGAAAATTAGTAACGTTTGGGGTGACTTTACCCAACCTATTAAGAACTGTAGTTCTGACAAAAGAGAAATTGCCAGTAACTGAAGATGGCACAACAAGGAGAACCTGAAATATCCTATATTAGCATGTATATTGGCTCAGTAAATTATCTGACTTCTGTTCTTCTGTCTTTTGTCCCTGTCTATCCACTGCACTACTTCATGCAATAATAAATATTTTTCTAAATCAATGTTTTAGTTTTCCAAATAAAGCTTCAAGCCCAAAGACCCCACTCTGGGTAAATTAATGGAAGTAAACAAGCAAGCAGCTAACTGGAGCTAATTATATATCTGCCAGCAGCCTTGCTTTTAAGCGCCTTACAGGTGAACATTTTAATTACTTAATGTGCTCTATTGTTCTGGAATTAGATATACGAAAAATAACATTGAACCAATCCTTTTTTATTTTTACACACTGGAGTTGGAAGGCAAGTGGCTTTGTAAGGGGATTATGCATGCGTTAATCCTCTTTAGCTATGATAAAGTTCTCTGCTTCCTAGTGAGGTTGTTTAACCCTCTTCTAACAGCTGAAGGAAGCTGGAGAAGATGAGTTACAGCTTGGGAGAGTTGAAAGCAGAAAGAAAGAAATGTTTGTTTCTTATCTTTTGCCATGCTGAATACTACTTATCACACTAGTAGGAATCCAGCCTCAAATTTAGCAGGTCCTGTAAGAAAGCAGGTAAATGTCATTCCAGCATGGAACCCTTAGTTTCCTTTTTATGCTGTAATGGGCTCAGAGTTAGCAGCAGCATCCTAAAAGCACACCATTAGGAAGAGGGGCGACACGTAATTCCCATCTCATCAGGTGGAATTATCCATTGCTGAAGTACAGTATTCCTGCATTTGGAAAACAGCATCATGCCGTGAGGACCAATGGGCAAAAGAGATGGATGCCTCAAATCAATGGAGCAAAGGGAGCACGTGCCTGGGCTCATCCCTTGTAATTTGGGTGCTTGCAGGAGGTGATGCAGTGTGAAGGCTGGTGTAGCTACTCGCCTGCTCTCAGCAGTGGAGGCTCCTTCGGAGGTCACCTACAACTCCAGAGGATGATTAAACCATCTACAACCTCCCTTGCTCTTTGAAGGTGCCTATGGAATATTCTTGACTGGCAAGGAAGGCTACGGGGACTCTGCACCTCATTAAGGCTCTTCTGTCAATTAAGTGAAGATGAATCCAAGCATCCCACCCTGCTGTTGCGAGAGGCTGACTGCTGCATGATGGAAAGTGACATGGCTGCTGAGAGAGAGGAGTGAAAAGTAATTGTTAGGGGAGCAGAACAGAGGCTGATCCAGACTGTCACCAGGACACATCTGTCACCCACTGAAAGCTGAAGACTTGTGGGACCATATTAGGTGGAATGACAGAGATGAGCCAGGAACCTAGCTCAGAAACAAAGGCTTTATTTTAGTTCCTTTTTCTTTTCACTTTAAAATGGCTGTTATCCTCTTATCAAGTTCAAAAAAGTAATTAGTCCTTAATGAAAGATCTCTGATGTGTCAAGGCAGAAGAGCATGTCTGGTGGAAACAAACACCACGGTCTGGACAGGTTCAAGAACAGCATTTAAAAAGAAGAAATTTAAATTTTTAACCTGGTACAAAGACACTTGGGTCATCATCTCTTTAATTCTTGCTATAACAAAACAAGGAAAACACCCTGATGCAAAGAAGATCAGTTCACTCAGCAATTACAATAAATGCAAAACCAAAACCAAGAGGGCCTTAAGGTCTTGGTGTCAGTGGCAGGGCTTTACCAAACCATCCACTTTTACAAATTACAGTTTCTTCATGCAGGAAGGCATTGTATGCCTGGGCAAAAAAACCCACAGCAAACAGGAGATGTCCATCCAAGAACTGTACACAGCACTGCAGGTGGGGTCTCACCAGAGCAGAGCAGAGGGGCAGAATCCCCTCCCTTGCCCTGCTGGACATGCTGCTTTGAATGCAGCCCAGGACACAACTGGCTTTCTGGGCTGTGAGCACACACTGCTGGGTCATGTCCAGTTTTTATCCACCAGAACCCCTAAGTCCTCCTCCACAGGGCTGCTCTCAATGAGTTCTCCCAGTTTGTATGCAAGGTCTTCTACTTTGCCCTATGTGTGTTGATCCACCTTTAGCAACCCTAATTTTACATCAACAGCCAAGGTATTGGTCATGAAAGCTCACTGGAAAAGGTAGGTAAATCGAAGTGAGCCAGTGAAACAAAATGAAATGAAGATCAGAATACAAGAATGGAGGGGGACATCACCTTGCTCCTGTTCCATCTTGCATTGTATTTTCATTTTTAAGGACTAAGAGACATGGATAACATTCTTGGATTTACTACAGAAGCCCTTTTTTTACGAAGTCCCATGGCAATTTTCAGATAACAGCATGGAACCCAAAGGTCTGGGATTTTATTCTTCTCTTTGTCTTCAGCTTCCTGAGGAAATGCAGACAAGTGACTTACCCTTTGTCCCCATTTCTGTTCTTTAATGTGAACTTACTGGCCACTCCCCCCATCAGGTTTGCAATGTCCTATGCATTGTTTCGAAGAAACTTCTTCAACATGGAAGTGGTACGAGAAAAAAAAACTCTACAGCATGAAAGATCATTACTGGTAATCATGTTACCATCCCCGTGAGAAGCACTGGAGCTGAATGAACAGTGTGTGCTGCCGAAACCCGAAGTCACCAAGTGGAACATTTCACCCTGAGAGATATTTTGGGATGTTTAGAGAACATGTCACCAGGAAATTGCAATTCAGCTCTATCTGGTTCCTCCACCCCAACCTCTGTCCTGCTACTCCAGATGCATTTTAAGTGTGGGTAAATGGAATGCATAGATGTGGATTTGGGAGCCAAATACAGCAAAGTCAGCAAAAGGGCAGAAATAATAATATTTAAAAAGTTATAAGCATCATTTTGCATCACCTACAACCCTTACAGTACATAAATAAGAAAAAACGCAACGCTAAATGTCTCAGCTAATGTAATAAAAGGTCTTGGTTTTCTTCCAGGTTATTTGATTAATGGAAATACCTATCTCTTAGCGATATTTGTCACTGTATTCTTTTTCCTCTCCATTATGTACTGAAGTCGGGCTACAACAAAACCAATACAGGCTTACTTATATTAGTGGCTACCCTATGCAGAACCAGACTGAGAAGAGCAAGGACACTCTTTCCTGCTGCAAGGAATGAGGGCTGCAATTTCTTCTTCCAGCTGACCATATAAAAGGTAAATGATTTTTCCCCCCAATAGCCATCTTATCATTAACAGATAGAAGTCGTATTAATTGGTACAAGGTGGGTACCTTGTTGAGGTTTGTGACCAGAAGGATTTTCCAAATCTTTAGAAAAAATGGCACTTAATGGAGAAATGGGAATTCTTTGCAGATGGTGTGAAGTTCTGAATGCTTGCTGATATATACTCTGAGCCATCCAAAACTCTGAGCCACATAAACACATGAAGCAATAACAATCTGCACCCAGTGGCTTCCCTGTCCCAAAGAGATCGGTGGGGATGAGGGACAGGCTCATCTGAGCAAGGAGATAAAATCACAACTTCATAGCTACAGACGCAAACTCAAGGGAATGGGCAGCACTGGAGATCATGCCCTGGGTTCAGCCGAGTTCCTGGGAGCAAAAACCAAACCACCTTTTCAAACAGCAGTCATCCTAGCCCAGCCAGGGCCCTACACAAAGGCCAGTGGGAATAGGAGGAAAGCCAGAAGAACCCTGCCCAGAGCTTCATCCCAAAGATCCTCTGGAGAAAGTAGTGCTCCCTTCAAATCAGGAAGGTACTCAGACAAGAAATTGGTAGTCTGTGTATGGTGGAAACCAGAATAGAAGTCTATTGCTCTTGCTCTCTCTCCAAAGACTAGAGCTATCATTTAACACTTTAATTAAAAGTCGTCTCAAAGCTACTAATTTGATTTTATTTTGCTTTGGTTATTCTGTAGCAAGTTTGACAACACTGGCACTTTGCAGGACTGTGTGCATGGCACTTGTAATTAAAGTCAACGGGAGTTATGAAATCTTTAAAACCGAGCCAGGGTGGCTAAAGCCAGTAGCCCAAATTTAGAAGCAACATTTGAAAATCCAGTTCACATTCTCTGTGTGTTTGTGTTACAGCATCACCTAGGGGCTGCAACTGAGATTAATGCCTACTCTTCCTGGACCTTCCAGGGGTACAGACAGACTTGGATGCTTCCAAATGTTCAGGCGTACTGTAGTCATTGTCACAGAGACTGTACTGAACCAGGCTCTGCGCATTTTGATGAGAAAGTTCATCTGGTAGATTTATATGTACATATACAAACACACACAAGTATTTTATGCATTGTTTTTTGAGCAAGAACCACTAAAATACTGAACTGGAGGGCACAGCAGTTGCAGAACATACTTTGGATCACAGCCATAGGAATGCTGCTGCTATAAATTCCCCTACTCTAAAAACATTAAATGAGCCATCCAGTTATTTAATGATCATCTGAAAACTGAGATCCTCAAAAACGATGAAAATTGAACCCATGTGTATCCTTAGTATAGTCTGGCACTTACATTGTTGCTGATTATAGGAATTCAATGTTTATAATTTACATTCTTTCCCACACTTGCTTTTTTTTTTCTACATTGAAGTAAAAACTGATTTGGTCTTACCATAATATAATTTAGACTGTTGAGGGCAAGACTGCTCTTTTGTGAGAGAAACAAAATCCAAGCATGAGAGACCAATTCTTGTCTTTCACTGAGAAATGATGGAAACAGAAGATACAGTCCAAATTAAAGACACAGGAAGGAGCTGGAAATAAAAATGAATACCCCAAATTTCCAAAGTCATTTGAGATAATCATGACTTGGACTCAGAGTATGAAGGAACTTAATAAATTTTGAGCAGCTGTCCAAAGTGAACAGAGAGGTGACAAACATACAACAGAAGACTTGTGCAGGATCTACTCTTTGTGATGTTCTTCAGATGGATAGCATATTGCCAAAAGCAACAGCAGATCTAGAATCCTCCAAAAACAAACAAACAAACCAACCAAACAACCAAACAAAAGTACTTTCTCCAGACCCAAACCGGGTTCCTAGAGCCAACCTCATGCTTTATGCATATGGCTCTCACATACAGGGAGGTTACTGGCTTCATTGGTACAACATAACTGTGAGCAAGCCTAAAAGCCTACTCACTATCTTCACACTGTCAATGGTAAGCTGTGCTGACAAGTCTGAAAGGTGTATCACTTAGTCCAAAAAAAGCTGGAAGTAGCAGAGCCTGATTATCAGCTGGCTTCAGGGGGGGCTCACACAAATGAAACCAGCACAGGGGGAGGCACCTGAGGTGCACCTGCAGTCACAGCACAGATGAGTGAGCAGGCATAAAGATAACAGACCACGTACCCTGCTGGGCATAAGCCAGGAGTCTGGTTGTCCTTGTGCTTTTCAGCCCACTTGTGTGAAGAGCTTATGGTTTTCTAGTCCGACTTCCTTTCAGTAATATGTATGTGCCCAGTTCCTGACCAGCCACACTAAAGCTAAAGCAAAGTGAGTAGTGTGGGCAGGGTGTTTGTCCGAAACACATTTCCACTCAACTGAGAAACTACACCTTTAGGGAACTACCTTAAGTTGCTGAATTAGGACCAGGGCCTGCCATGGCTCCAGAGTACAAAACTGTGGTGTGGATAAGAAGGAAGATCACACCTGCAGACAAACGGAGCCAGAGTACTGCAGGAGGTATTTTGAGCACACAAGAACTAAAATCAGCTCAGAAATCTCTGGTTAAACCTAACTGTGTGTTCCTTAGAGTGCTCCAGCATATACCAGAGGGAACACGTGGCTCAGGAGAGTAGTGCTTAGGCCCATGCCTATGTTAGGATGTAGCTGAATGTGAGCAGACACCAAAGCAGGCACACCAACACCTGTTTCAATCATGATGCCAGCTTTTGGCTCCAGCTTCTAGTCTGTGCCAAACCATATGATCTTAATAGTGTGCAAGTTGTGCCACAGGACAACTGAGCACAAATGAAGCCACTAGGCCCATCTGACACTGCTGATTAAGCTACACCCTCAACAACAACTAAGAAGACATAAAACAACTAAGAAGACATAAAACAAAGACTGATCCTTCAAATGCAGAGCTCCATGCTTCTAAAGGAGCACATTTTTGAAGTGTTGCTTCTTAAACAAAGTTTCTTCCACTGTTCCAATTTTTTTACCAGTATATTTAATGCTTTAATGAAGAATGAAAAGATAAACACTCCCCCCTCCCCAATGTAAGCAGTGTTCTGAGAGAGGTCGCTCTCATAAATTTTTTAATCAGGTAGTGTCCCACCCTTCAGAAGAGGTTTACAAACTGAACATTTGACTTTTACCTGTTCTTCCTAGACCATGAACAAGCTTAAGTCCTTAAGTTAGGCTATTCCTAACTTTACTACAACCTCAGAATTTATGGCCTCTCTCTAAACCAGTATTCAAAAAGATAAGTCATGTTGAAGAAAAGCCCTTCCCAGCAAAACAGAAAGTCCCGGTATTCAATGTCTATATAGAGAAGGAACTGAGGAAGAAAAGGAAAGCCATGCTGCTTTACAAACTATACATCTTACATCTGGCTCTGAAGAGCAATCAACACCTCACAAGGAGTTCTAGGTATAACAAAACTGGAAACTGCTGTTATGGGAACTGTCAGCAGTGGAAGCCAAAGCAAAGAGTTTCTAGACACTCAGTGGCACCTTTATACAGGCTGTTTACTTGATGACAGCCTGTCCTATAGTCATTGTAGAGAAGGCCTCATTTCTTCTTTGAAGGTCTGTCATGAGACCATCTTGCAACTCAGCTCTCCCATCCAATAGTAAATAAAATCCAAAAAGAACAATTAAGACCAGAACTTATCTTGTACACTAGAAAAACTTCAGAAGGGATAATGCCAACTGTTTACGCTATCAGATCTGCTGCTCCAAAATAATAAATTACAGCAAAACCTTAGAGTGCACTGTAGGCTGCACAGGAACCACTGCATTTGTCAAAATTCATTTACTTAGAATAAAACATAATAGCTTCTAAAGGCAGTATGTCATCATTTCCTATGCCTTACAGGTACAGACAAACACACACTGGGTGACATGGGTTGATTTACTCAATTATTGCAAAATACAATACTTTGCAATCAATACAGAGCAATTCTATTCAAAAATTATTAAATACGTGGTAACATCTGTGTCCTCTTGTGATAACAAAGTAAAAAAAAATTAAAGTTTTAACAGCTGGAACATCAAGTGATGATCTTCACAGAAGAGTAACAAAAGTATTGGTGAAAACCATACTCCACATATTTAATTAGATGTGGTCTATGATCTATGCAGCAACATTAATACTGGAATTCAGTATTCAACACGAGCTCTGGTTCATTGTATACCTGTATTTTAAAACTCCCCATTTTTATTTAATCTACTACTTAAAGTTCTTGCCACTACCCTCTGCTTACACCACGCTGCCTCGAATTAGCCTCCCTTCAATGACTGACATTGATGAACAGCCTCTGGAGGGCCAATTCCGATCTCTCCATAGCAGCACGGGAGATCACTAGAGGGCAGAGAAAGGGAAGAACATCAGAAGCAGGGAAGTAGGAATGAGAGGCTATGACAGAACAAGAAGTTAAAAACAGGACAGCGCATCCACGACTGCTACAAAACACTGTTCAAGCAGCAGAACTCACACATGGATGCTTGATGTTTAACAGCTCAGTGATTCGTCATTACAGGTGTTACACACATAGAGAATTCAGCAACAGCACAGTAATTGACAAAACCGAGATCACTAATTTTACAGCAGTGATCAAAAGCACCTTTCCAATGCCTTCCAGTGCAAAGCTCACATCCAACGTGATGGGCTGAAAATACAGTTGTCAGTCAGTGGAGGACTTGTGAGAACACATGTGAATTCCAGCCAGAACTGCTGATAGAGGAGACAAAGTGCCATTTTCCAAGCAGCACATGAATAGTTTACTTAAGCTTCCCTTCTCCCTAGCCACCTCTCTCTTAAAGCAAAAAAAAGAAAAAACCCAACAAACCCAAACAAAAAAAAAACCAACCCAAGAAAACAAACCCCCAAAACAAACAACAAAAAACCCCCAAACCAACACGCTCCCAACCCCCACCAAACCAAACACCACACAACAACCAAAAAAACCCAACAAAACACAAAAATTTAAAGTAAAAAGACTTAATTGGAAATAATTTAAAGGTGTTGTCAAACAACATTTTTTCAAGGCCAAGCTGTTGTAATAGTATACAGAAGTCAGCTTCCAACAAGATGACATTTTAATATTTCTCTTTCTAATATTTTTAGGGTGCAGTTCAGCAATGTGAGCACCAGGTCTGCATTTACAAAATGTGTGCTTGTCCCCACAGGCAGGCAGATGTTGTACTTCAGCATCTGTTTACACATGTAAGCTTTGTATACATAGTTGGTGTGTGTACCCCTTGCATGTACAAAATAGGTTCTCACCTTTGAAAACCACAGTAGTTAAAATACCTAAACCATTAGACTTCAAATCTCTTGCTTTGGTATTGAATCAATAGAAAATTTACAATGCCACTCTTCAGTCTTACACAGACTGAGTTTTTAACCAAGGAAATTAAAAAAGTAACAAATCTCAGTATCCAAAGAAATCTACAAATACATTCAGCAATATGTAGTACATTACAAATACAAAGGCAGTATATGGAATTGCTATAGTATGAATGAAAACCAAGTAGTTGTAGGAGAGCCTAAAAGTCTTCCTAACATATTTTTTCATGTAACATTAAATGTCACTGCAGCAATGATGATATAGCAGCTTCTACTTCATTACCTTCCAAGTCGTACACTCCACGTTTGATTGAAAAGCAGGGTAGGAAATTAAAGGCCTCTGAGGAGCTCAGCAGCAACACTTAAGTGCATTGAAAACATTGATCATCTGTGGCACATAGGAACTGATGGATTACACAGGATACTTTCTTCTATTTACAGTATCATACACTTGTATAAATTCTCTGCTGCATTTTTTCTTTTGTACTTAGCCTGTGGCAAATTACTCAAAGAAAAAGGAAATCCCATTTTCTCATAAAGACTAAGTAACTAATGGGTATTACTTATCCTTGCTTAAGCTTCCTACCCCTCTGAACGCCTTGAGTCCCAAAATTTAATTGGCACTAAAACATTTTAATAACTTAATACAGAAACTGATTGCTCATGATTGCTTACCTCTTGACTTAATCATTACATTCACTGCTGGAGAATTATCCACTTTGCTAGATGTCACAATTAATACATTAAAAAAACTCAAAAGAACACCCAGACAAAAAGTAAATCACCCCTCTCAAAAAAAAAAAAAAACCTACAAGAAAGAGTGACTTTGCTGTTGAGTATCTGATGCATGATAGGAAACACCAAAGCAATGGGGTATATCACAGTGACATCATGCTGCCTCTCAGACACCAAAGACTACAGCAAGTCTTCACAAATAATTATGTTTATGGAGATAGTAAGCAACTCAGCTTCAGCAAAAAACTGCCTTATCACCAAGCTCAGTAGGGCATGCGAGCCTTCAAAGCAGTTTCTGATACCAGTCTGAAGACAATAGGATTTCTGGGTCCAGCTGGGATGGAAGCAAATAGAAGGAAGTAGGAAGAATCATTGTACACAATGTGGCACAGATGACAAACGACATATTTACATTTGAAAATGCAAAACATACTACAATAGAGGAGGCAAAACAACGAAATAACATGACCTCTGTCTCTGAGGACAAGAGGCACGGACCTCTACTAAGAAGCAGATTTTTATATATGTATTTTAAAAATTCAAAAAAATTGAATGTGCATGAATCAAGCAAGAGGACAAAGTAGAACAAAACAACTTCCTGTGTTTGAAGATCAATTTCACATCCTTTACAAGAAACCTGGACCCATTTCCTTCTTGGCAAAACCCTGACACAAGGCCTAAAGACCCTTTAAAGAAAAGCAAGCAATATGAAATTTTTAAATACTTACAGTTGTATGGAAAAGTTTTGTTGTGAGACTGAGAAAGAAGGGCAGAGTTGCTTTTAGGCAAAGGGTTGCATACTCTTCTAGAAAACAATTAACACAGTAAACCAAACCAAAAAAAATTCAATCAACTATGCCAACTGACTATCAGTTTACTAACCTTTGTGTTTAAGTCCTCAACTAAGATATTAAAAATGAACTTGCAACACCTGAACACAAAATAGGGAGTACCTGCTACGACAAAACATCATTTTTTTCCAGTATACACTTCATGAACTTTTGGTGCCACATGCTGAAGAAACTAGATTTACATCAGTGAATGGCAGATGTCATCAGGCAATGACCTGCACGACACTGGTGGCTCCATCTTCATCATCCTCTTCTTCAACACCTCCTTTTTTAAACTTTAATTTTAAAATTGATCTTCCATTTGGTAATTCAGAGCCAGGTCTGATCTTCTTCATCACCTCTGGCCACACTGTAGGATGTATTTAGGTACCATTCTTATTTCTTGCCAATTCCATTTGATACTTTTGATTTGGAGTGTCGATTCCTCCTTCTAGATGAATGGCTTTCACTATTGACTGAATGTTTTGGTGGACTATTGTCAGCACCTGCTGAGAAATAAATATTTATTTAATACATATACATATTTATATAGTTGACATTGACAAGCTGCTATCTGAAAGACAGTAAGGCTTTTTAGAGCTACAGTGTTTACAGTACGGATTATTTCAGGCTAATACAAACTGGTTGATACTCGTACTCCATCTAGTGGCCTATTTTTTTTAAAGCAATTCTCCTGTAAAATTCTCCATCCCCCCCAAAAAATCAGAAGTTTGCTACAGCAGAGTATAGTGGTGAAACATCTTCCATTTTAAATCATATCAATAATTAAACCTCCACATTTTTCTTAGTGGCAGGTACTACTATCAGAAATTAGGAACTACGTAAGCAAGGTCTTTTAAAGATCTTTCAAGAGTACACTTCTAGATTGCAGTCTTTCGTATGACAGAACATAAGTTTGATTCTGAGAAAAAAAGACAGACAGTGAGGACCAAAACAAGAAATCAAGAACAAAATGTGAAAGAAGCTGAAGCCTCTAATTAATGAAGTAACAGGAGGTTACAGAGAAAGGGTTTTTTTGGTTAGATTTCTCCAGCATGCATAAATGCGAAAAACATTCTGAGTGCAAATGATTTTTCCCCACAATATAAAAGTCCACAAATTTACTAAACTGAGAATAAACATCCAGAAAAATCATGTATGAAATATAAAGATCTGCTGTAGGTGCTTTTCAAGTAGATGATAAATAGGAAATATTTTTAACTATACAAACACCTGGAACATAAACTCTGACAGATAACTTCCACGTGTGAATTTTTGATATTTGTTCAATAAGCAAGACCACACCAAAAAGCCAATGGAGGAGGCAGATAACTGACCTCTAGTGTAGGGAAAAGTAGTCAGAACGAAGCTGCCTTTGCTTAGTGCAGAGAAAGCAGCTTATGACCATAGCACTGCATTGACAAGGCAACTGTCAGTAAGAACACCAGCTCCAGGGTACATTGCTGACTATTTCTTAACAAAAAAAAATAAAAGTACAGTTCACATTCATGTGTTTCAAATCAAACATGCAATGTTCAGAGAGAAAACCTGTCCGCAACAGTTATGAAATGCACCTACACCTAAAAGAACAGCCTGGAGAAACAGGAGAAAAAATCAGCTGACACATTAAAAAATAAATACATTTCCAAGAATTAGAATTTTAAAAAGGCAGTGAAGCAAAAAAGCTTTGCAGATGATTTATCTGCATTGCTCCTGCAGGGATGTTAAAACAAGTCCAGCTGAAACTAGGTAAGTTTCTCAAGCCTCATTTTCTAGCGCTGAGCCTTAAGATACCATTTCAGGAATATAACTACGGAAGTACCAATACCTCTGCTGAATTTAGAATGAAGCCAGGAAGCATCTGGACTGTATGGACTGTCTTCACTTTCTGATAAGGTCTGCAAAAACAAGGACACATGTCACAGGGATGTTGGTGGTTCTTGTCATCAGTACTCCTCCCATTTGCAACTGGACTTATAAACTGTGGCAAAAGTCCTCATAAAACATTCAGACAGTACTTGGGACTTTTTTCTTCCTAGTTAGAAGGCACCACATAGATGATACAATAAGAACTCACCACTTGCCATGTGATCCGTTGTGTAACCAAGTATTCTTAATATTCCCCTAGCATTCCACCTGTACAATGGGAACATTAGCTAACCATTCATCCTTGAACGCTTTGCTAAAATTACAGCCTCATTTTGAGTAACTAAGAGGACAGCATTCTTTAGAAACCACAGCGTAATTTGGGATCTGTCCAAGGCCTGCTGAATTCAGAGTTCTTTCTATTGACTTCAGTTACACTCTAGACCATCCCCCCTTATCCCCATTTATGCTAGCTCTGGTAAAGAATTCCAATACCTAGGAGCTTTGGAGTTTTAATTCTGGAATAAAACAGAACCAGGCTTCTTTTATATAGGTACCTTTTCTCGGTGGCCATAGTACTCTGCGTACCAAACCATACCATATAAACACAGGAAAGTCGTGAAGGCCTAAACAAGGAAGGAGAAGAAAAAGAACAAAAACAAAAAAAAAAATCTGTAAAACCTTTTCCAAATTCCTTGCTGATTCAAGGTCTCAGAGTCACTGGAGACACTGCATTTAGACTTTCATGCTCTGTTTCTCCCTGCATCTTTTGTCAGAATGAGTAATACTCATGCACCCACTTCAAGCTACACACAGATCCTGCCACCATGGGATATGCAGAACAATTCTCAATGGGAGCAGGAAAATACATGCAGATCACCCACAGGAAACTTTACCAGCAGGATTTCTGTCCACACTCTGCACAGTCATCCTACAAAGGCAGTTGGTAGGCACTTGTAGGTATATTATTAGGAACAACCAGTCTGGGAGAAAATCGAATTCTCTTTCTCCCTGCCCCATGCTTCAGGCTACATTACATACTTGGTTTTGTGGTGCTCTGATTTGAGAAGCAATTCAATACTTTTCTGCTCTGAAGTTTCATGAATAAAATCATCATGCTAAACAAGAGAACAATAAATTCTGACTCCCCATCACCTGTTCAAACTGTGTTCCCAATTTATCTGTCAGCCCATTATAAATGCCTTATTTTTCACTGACCATGAAAAATATGTTTGGCATCAGAGGTACAAGTCTGGCAAAAGAAACATCCATTTACTGTTATAATATGGGCATTTCATGCTGCATTTGCAGTAACCACATTGAAGTACAGAAAGTTACAGGCTTAGTGAGAATGATTTGCTTGATAAATGAGGGTTGTTTATGTAGCTGTTAGACTTGAGTGTGGCACAACACGCATTGCTTATTAACTCTATCCATTAACTCCTGCTCATTTCCAGCAGGCACTACAGCAAGCTCCACCAAAGCTAGGCTCAACTGAACTGACATCATCTCTCATAAAGATAAAGCACCGTGTAACTAGTGTTTGTTTCATTGTTAAGCACCAGTAATCTGCTATGTCAAGAAATGAGAAAAAGAGTTATTCTAGTCCCTTCAAAATGAGTTCTAAGCAATCTAGCATTTGCTTTTCCTAGGACATGCACAAAGCTCTTTACCAGCATTCCCCCACAATGATCCCCTGGTGCCAGTGTTCCAGAGAGGAAGCTATTTAGATGCTTTCAATGCTTTTGTCATGCTTTATGTTTCACATGAGAAATCTCACTTACCACACAGAGAAGCCAAAACACAACATACAGTATTTGTGTTTTGGAAAAAAGATCTTGTCCAAACTTTATGCACACAATAGCTTCGAGGAAGGCAATCACCCTGTGGGTAAATGAAAGCAGGGGGGAGAGTGATTAAAAACACTAAGGATTTAACTCACATGTTCACAACTCAGACCCCAGACTGTCAACTCTAAACAAGCACTACCCTCTAGTGAGCACACACCTTCCCTGACACCACCATTAACTGAAATTCTTTGAAAAATGTCTTTTTCTTTCTATACTTTTTCCAGCATAAACAGCACACAAAAAGTGATCGGCTGGCAGTTCACTGTTCCATGGGGCTCCAGGGAACAAGACAGAGTGTGTGCCGATAGCAGAGAATCTTTGTTTGTGCCTACCACTGTGCTTCAGCTCTCACCAGATATAAATTTCTTTTCCACGCTGAACATCCAACAGACTCCCTTGCTGGATGAACTAGAGCTGTGCTTTGTTTATTTCCCAACTAGATGTAAATTTACTACAATTCTAAATTGTCTACTTTGTTTGCTTCACATGTATTTCCTGTATTTTCCCATACAGGAAAATTCATATGAAACAATATTTCAAATTCTCTGAGAATCCATGCATTTGCTCTAGTTTATCTGTAAACTCAGAGGATTTGGGGAGAAATCTGAGAGGAAAAAAATGCAGTTTTTACTTTCCTCTCTAATATTAAAAGAATCAAAAAAACTATCTCCATCTCTCTCCCTGCTACCAGATGTTTACATCTGTTCAGGTTCAAAGCTATGAAGGCTTGTCCATCACTTGTTTATGAACCCAAGGTTTCTATTATCTGCCATGGAAATGTATTTAGTTTGTATAGGTCCTGAAGAGAAAATTCTATGTTTGACAATACAAGTGTAGAAACATGACACTAAAAATGTGCAGTAAAAGTGTAGAAAACTGACTCATCTCAATCTGAAGCAAATCATGAAAAACACTATTAAAGTGTAATACTTTTAGCTTGTTCAATAGAGACTTTAGGGTTGTACATCTGAGCAATGCATGAAAACTCCTCCTCACCTACGCCCAGACACACTTAACATCAGGTCACGTGTTCCAGTCTCCCACGCTTGACACTGCAGGACATGTTCCCTAGCAGCACTCTCCATAACTGGTTCACAAAAATGGCTCTACTACCTTTCAGAGAAGACTCAGTTTCCCCCATGAAAGAGGGAGGAAAGATGTGTGCTTGACTAAACCACTGGTATTGAAGAGATGGTCCTGGTACAAATAATAAATTAGAGCTTTCCCTGTACTATTTAATGTGACTTGCAGCATGATGAGTGGGGCCAAAACTTAAAGCTGTGGAAGTAACACCCAGTTGACCAATATACAAATTAATGAGATGCATATTAGCAAAAAACTGAGAGCAGTATTACTCTTCTGGGTCACCAACTATTTTTCTTTCTTGGTTTTATATTATTCTTACTGATCCAGCTGCAGAGTAAAAAATAATTAAACCAACTACAGGAGTGGGAAGAGAAGGACCACCATCAGGTAACAAACATGGTATAGGGTTATGATATACTCAAAGGTATAAACAAAACAATAGACTATTTTCAATAAGGACTCAAAAAAAAAATACAGCTGTTTGCCCTCCATTTATACATTCTTTCTGTTATTCCTGTCAAGAATATTTGGGTTAAGCACATTTTACAATAAGGCAGCTATTACAGTTTAGGAAGTGGGAAATCAAGAGAAAGAAGGATGCTAACAGTGAAAGGTGTTAGTGTCTCAGTAAAGGGTGATGAGAGTGCTCCATAGAACTAAATATGCTAAGTTTTCATTCAGTCAAAATGGTCTTGTAACATCCTAACATATTCCTTTTTGAAAGGCTTCATCTTAATGAAAATAGTGCAATTTCATCAGGGCTGTTGCATTGGCCTTGTTCATGCCTTACATCACTTACTGTACATCTATCAAGAGTGACGCAATAGTATATGTCAAGTTGAAAAGAAACAGTTTAATAAAAATGAAAGGCACTAATTTTAATTATACCCATAGTTAGGCTGTTAAAAATTCCATTTGTGCCTTTAGAACTGTCTTGGTTACCACAGATATGAATATTCTATATACTTCTTCTAATTGCTTCAGAAATTATATTCTAGATAGTTAAAATTACTGGAAAATTTCCTCTTTTTCAGCAATCAACAGGAACTCCTACTGATGCTCTGTTTTTTCTAGCAGATTACAGAAGTAAGCAGTAGGAAGGAGAACACTTATTCCACACACACTTCCCACTATTAGATCAGACTGGGAGTGGATGTTCTATTGCAGTTCTTGTTAGGTGATCGTACAGACATATTTGGGTATCTATTTATTGACACACATGACGTTAACGTGTTCAGTGAGGGCTTTGAACCAAGGATGATGGGTTCTGTAATCCTTAACAGTTTTTTCAGAAGCAACCATGCAAACTTTTCATTGAAAGGTGTCCTCTAAGAGACAAAGAGATTGCAGCCAAGGTCACCGTGGCTCATAGTACACTCACAGAAATAGTGGATAACTGTGGTTTGTTTCACTGTCCTCTGCTGTGATGGTGCTAACAGCAGCAATGCCCACCTTGGCAGACAGGGAAACATTATTCTCACAACAGTCAAGCAAAGGCAAGCTTTGCCTTTGCAAATCAAGTAGAGGCAGAAGATTTGTCCTTCTCACCTGACTGAGAATATGGGCAGAAAGGCCAACGCTACTTTGAAGGAGCCTAGCTTTATCCAGCAGTTCCTAGTTCTTCCTTCTGTTGTCCTTACTCATTCCACCACTTCCCATGTTCTACCTCCAAATTCAGAATTTTCCTTTCCTCTGAACTTGCAAAACCAAAACAAGACAAAGACTGGCTTCATGGGAACAGTCTGTTCCTGTGCTGGACCCATACTTAACATTTGTCCAAGTGATTCAGGAATGCAGCAAGAACACTTACCCAAACACCCAGCACTGAGTTCCCACCCTCTTGCACTGTGTGTCTGTGAGGTAAGCATAATATTGCCTGAGAAGGGAAGCAAGAAAATTATTCAGTGAAGTTGAAAGTCCCCAGAATGTTTACATTTAGAAAACAACTTTGTGTTATAGATGTATCTATAGTGAAAATGAAGTGCTGATGGTTAAATTCACATGCAATCATTCTGGATGTCTACCAGATGGCTTCAATTCTAGCAGGACAGATTATCACATATATCAAATAGCATGAGACAACACAGAAAACAATCCTGAGAGCAAGGACTGGGAAAGTACCCAAACTAGTAGGCTAGCAACATTTGTCTCCTGCCTCTCCACTGAGCCTCCAATTCTTACAGGCAAACTGCAACAGCTTCAAAAGAATTAAGAGAATCCCTAATTTTTTTCAGTTGTTAATAAATAAAAGACAGTTTGTCTTTTCTTTATTAACAACTGCATTTTCTTGAGAAATGTGGGTTTGAATCTTGAAAGAATATGGCTATTCCATATCCTGTTTGAATGGTCTAACCACTGACATATTTTTCTCTCAAGAACAGTAGAATTTTTCACTGTTTTGAAAACAATATGGAGAGCATTCTGCTCTGTTCTCTATGCTCCAGACATTTAAGAATTTAGAGAGTGGAATTGCAAAGAAATGGAATCAAAGTTCTCATTCTCAGTTTCTGATTTCCACTGAAAGATGGGGAAGACAAGTGTTATTACTCCAACAATACAAGGATGGCTAAAAATAAAGACTTCTACAGGTGTGCAAGTGCTACAAAGAAAAAAAACCTTAGAAGTCCACCTATACAAGAGCTCACAGGGTGTTCACTGTGATTTAACTAATAGTGTGAAATCACTGCACATAACTTAAGACACTAACAACACTATTTGAGGAATAAACCAATTAATGGCTGCCATTTAGCTGTCTAAGGTAACATCACTTTTTACATGAATGGGGAATTCTCTGCTTCTAACTTCAGATCTGTGTGCATTCTGTCTAACTCCAACTATGTAACGGGGAAAAAAAAAAGAAAATGAAGGGACTTTGCTAACAAGGTAAAATTGCACGCATGACCAAGAGCAGATTCATGTTCCTATACAGCTGTTAATGCTGCATATATACTGCTCTGTTCTCACAATAAGCTACTGCTTGATCATTTCTTACAACATGCTAATATTTCCTGTAGACAAACAGAATAAGGAGCTGTTAGAAAAACCAACAGCCCTATTTTTCCTCATCTACATTTTTGGGAGCACCTGACTCATTAATTTGAATACTTTCTTATGCAGCCCTCAAGGATAACATATGCAGCTAACTCACAAAACAGGGAGATGCTACACAAACAGGAGCAGCAGCAGACTGGTTCTGCATCCCTATGGCAACACAGTTGTTTATGCACATTTTACCTCATCAGTTTATTTGTCAGGAAATACATTTTATTGAAAAGAGATGATTGCTTTGCATTTCATGGCGGAAAAAACATACCTTTCATTAAACGTGCCATACTTATTCACAAACTATATGTAGTTCTTGGATGTCTAGAAGTTAAGTTACTTTAAACTGAAAAAAACCCACCAAAGCAAAAAAATTACCTTACAGTGGGTGCTGTAATGATTCCTATGAAGAGAATTCTCCCCCAGCTTAAAGGGTGGCTTGCTTGGAACACAAAGATATGTTTCAAAAAGAATGTGTTCAACTCAGTTAGCTAGATTAAAAAAAAAAGCTGGTTAATAGTGTTCAACTTCTCTAACTCCTAATGAGTTAGTACAGAAAATACGCAAAGATTAATATGGAAACTAAAACATAGAAAGAAATCCATTTATATCCTACAATAGTCCTGCAGGTTAGATTGAACATTGAAAGAGTAATTCCTGCTCTAGGACAAGCAAGTAATATACTAGTAAAACAAAGAATTCTCCCCTAGAAGCCTCTATGAAAGTATTTGCCCTCTTTCCAGAAACTCATTAAGGGACCAGACACTAACTCACACTGTAGAGGTCTTCTGATAACTTGCATATCCTAAATCAGGTATGAATGACCAAGGCAATTTTAGAAGAAAAGCAGAAGAGATCATATATTAAAAATTAAAAACCTCCATAAACTATATTTATGGTTTTCCTTTAAAAAGCTAAATTAAGAAATTTAAAAAAAATCACAAAAGTTTTAGTTTTAAGTTATCAAAGCATTTGTGACATATTATAGTCTTGCTGGATCAATGACAGTATTCTGAGTATCACTGACCCATTCAACAGTCAATGGGAAAGGAAAAAAAAATCCAAAAAAACCAAGGCCAAACAAACAAAAAACCACCCCCCACACAAACCAAACACCCCCCCCATCAACACAACAAAATCAAAATAAATTAAAATTTCACCATCCCAAACACCCACTATCTAGAAGTTTTTAAATCTGTGTCAATTGCAAAAAGCCAATATAGCAACATTTGGCTTTTTCCACAGGTTCTGTAATTACACTCCTGAACTACCACAAAACTCCCGTGAAAGTGCCCTGACCAATTCTGCATTATCAATTCATCTAACTGTGTATTTCAATAATAATATAACAATAAATGTATTTCAATAACAGACATACATTGCATTAGAATATTTTTTAGTCTAACATAGCCAACAAGTAACTGAGCTGATGGCAGCTTTGACTTCACAGAATTTATTTCTTACCTGCCAAATGATCATGAAAAGGTAGATTCCAGCCACTCTCTGAAATGAAGACTTTGGGTCAAACCAGCGGACATAGGTCCAGCTGGCTGGGGTGAACTGTAATACAGCTCTTTTGATTTTCCCTGTGGTTGTGTGAATGTCCCTGGAAAAAAATAAGGGCTGGAGTAAATACAATGAATATGCCAGAAGAAAAAAACAAAAAGGCAACAGCCCTGTTACTGATGTTTCTGAACAATCACTTTTTTTGATCAACAGCAGAGATCTTCACAGGCACAACTATATACCAGGCAATGGGGAATTCATAAAAATAATCTATTAAGCATTTCAGTCAAGGTCCCTATTCTGCTATAAAAGTCCACCCTTGTCTATCCTCAGTCAGTAACTCTAACTAACTACACAACACATTTATCATTCTCTTCACAAAGAAACAAGGACAGCAATTCCGCAACCTCCTTGGAAGGTCTAGAGGTTATTTCTTCCTAGTCTGTGTTGCCACTGCTCTTACCCCAAACACTCCTTGTTCTAGAGCCCTCTGACATCAATCCTTCAAGAATTTGTCAGATTCATTATTCATTAATTGTATAAGGGGCTGGCTCCACAAATTTAATACTACACTTCCAGCACATATAACTCCGGCTGTTCTGCTACTAGATGCATGTAGACCTCCTGGAGAGGTGTGATAACACTGTTAAAAGCTAGAAAGCATTTAAATCCCATTTTGAGAGGGGATCTTAATGGAGGCTCATCTGACATGTATTACCGATTCTTGCTTTTGATAATATTAATTCAGATGAACAACAGCATCCAAAGGACAGGGAATCTAAGTAAAACTCAGAGCTTCCTTTTCTGAAGGAAGACTAGCAGGACTAGAAGTCAGTTTTCACCCTGTTATTTCTCTGGCCCTTCTGGACAAAAAAATACTCAGATTTGGTATTTCCAGTATTTGTGTTCCTCTAGGCTGGAGAGAGCTTGGGTTAGGGAGAATCTTCTAAACTTTAAGATCTCAATCTATTAAATGAAAAAAAAAAGAAAAAGGAATTAAAAGGGCACAAGCTTTTCATTTTTGCAGCACCTTCATGTTGAAGGTCAGAAAAATCTACTCATGCATTTAAAAGAACATGAGGAAAATTATTCCACAAAGACAGTAAAGACTAGTGCCATAGATAGTCTGCTATTTCAACTTTCAGTGAATTCTCTAAAAACAGAAGGACCATCAACTCTGATAGAAATTCAGGAAAACTGAATTCAGACTAAAGGCTGGATGGTTCTTAGAGTAATTAACAAAACTGTGAGTAAAAAAAGAAAGCAGTACAGAGATTCTCACAAGGTACAAATTTGGAAGTCAAGATCTGAATTCCTTTTCCATCTTTCAAGGCAATTCACTGCACTTGATCCTGTTTCATCTATACCATTGGTAATGGGCAGATAACCACACTTGCTACCAGCTAGCAGGGAAGAAGGCAGGAGAGGGGCCAAAAGCTATGGAAGAAACCACACCTGGACATCTAGGAACTGACACTTCCTAGGTCATAAGCTGTTGCCCTTTTACACAACAAATGCCTCTTGATTTTACAAGTACTCCATTTATTTTAGAGGGTCAGCAATGAGGTAAGGCAATTAACAGCACAAGTACAATCAGCCCCATGCCCCTCCTGCAATTACAACTAGTGCTGACAGATTGCCACACTAATGCATCACCAAGGTGAGCCCAAATCTAGTTTAAAAATGTATGATGAGAAAACCATCACAATTTGTTTTGCTCCCTGACTTCCTCAAAGTTTTATGTATACAAAATAAACTGAAAATGCAAATAGCTTTACTATTTTATATTGTCCATTAGCATCAATGTTTGTAACTTAAAATTGCAAAAGAAAATCATATATACAGTCATATTTACAAACATATGCTGTACAGAACATTACTATGAGATTGGTATTTAACATTTAGAATAAAATTGCAGCACTGTTAGCACAGGCAGATTCCATGCTATTTTTATACAAGCAAAACAATGTTTATCAAGCTTTAATTTAGACCTACTTGAAGCTTGCCCAGTGATAGGTCCTCATCTCCAAGAAACGACAAACTACCATGCCCAACCAGATGCCACCCCCGTTACAAAGCAGGATGTCCAAAATGACTTGATCCCACCAGCATTCAGCAAAATTAGGCAGAAGGTGCATGAAGAAGAGCTATAGAATACAGCAAAAAGATTCTGGGTGAGGAACAGCACAGAATTAATATAAATTCACTTTTTAAGTACACATTCAAAAATCAGCTTTTCTGTACACAGCATACGTCAAGGACATGAGCCACAGCCACTGAAATTTGATGGACATCCTCCCATTAACTTCAGAAGGCCTTGGACAGAACCACACAAGACATCAGAAGTTTCCTTCTCACTGTTTCCTGTTAAGGCTATGCTGTATATAAGGATACCATCAGCTGTTGGCCTCTCAAAGATGATACATAATACATTAATAGAAATGTATGAAACAAGCAGAACTACTGTGTTTCTTGGAGGAAATAAGGTGGTTTGTGCTTCAAAAAAATAAAATGAAGAGAACATTTGTTTCATTTTTGCTAAATAGCTTTAAGTAGTATGTTTCCCAAACCAGCAACAAGATGCAGCAAGTAAAATGGATGCATTTGTAACAGCTGTCAGTACTAAAGCATGGTGGTGCTCAGGACTTAAGATTTTCTATTTCAAAACTCTTTCATTTATTATTTTCAGAAAACTTAGTGACTGTAAAAAGGTTAAGAGTTCAACAACATTTCAGACAACATTTCAGCAAGCTTTGCTGCTATACTTGATACAGAATGGCTCAAGAATTTAAGAGGACATTCCACTCTACTGATGGAGTGAGGGGAACAACTGGCTGGAGTTAAGGCAAGATATAAACATATTTTACCTAGAGCTAGAAATGGATTCAGTGCCTCTCTTTCTCCTTTAAGAAAAAATAATTTTATTCTCTTTTTCTATGAGAAAAAACACTGCAATCTGAAAAACAGACTAGTAAAATTACCTATGAACAGGAAATCGAGATAGCCATGTGTTAAGCAGTCCCTCTGCAATACTCAAGGAGATAATTAACAAAACACACAGCAAACTAAAAAATCTATCTCCACAAAAACAGTACAATTCTTGTCAGTTATGTACATACACTGTGGCTGTGGAAGATTATTGGTATGATTTTGTAATAAAGTATATTTTGTTAAGAGATGTAAGCATGAAGTATTGAAAAAATCAGATTTTAGAAAAGGAATAAGAAGAATGTTTTCTCTATACAACAAGAATGAATGCTGGCCCATTTACAGTACATTACAGTGACTAATGCTGGCAATGACAATTCCTTTGAAAACTCTTGAAAAAGTGTACTAAACCCACTTGTTTTTCTTTAACAAAGCTATGTGAATTTCAACCTTTTCAAAAAAGAAAATTTGAATTTCTCTTCAAGACCCAAGTGATACAGTGTTGTTCATTATCCTGCTAAAGTTTTCCTTTCACCTTTTTAATTAATTTAACCTGAGAGGGGTGATAGCCTACAAATGTCAGTCAGATCCAAGCAAAGACACCAGAAGTTACAGACAAAAAGGCAGCAAAACCCAGAGCACAGGTGTTTGCCCGACAGTCTCTAAGGTTCTCTAGCTGCTTCCTTGGAATGACGGGCCAAGGTCTGCCTGCATCCCAACTTTAATCCAACAGTATGGAGCATGAGCCAAGTTTCCCATTTCGGAACATGGAGGTGGATGAAATCCATTAATGCTAATAGGAGCTGCTCAGCTAAATCCCTATGTAACTGCCCTGATAACTTCTGGAGGTTTCTAATTACTCTCCTGAATTATCTAATTAATCAAAAATCCATTTGAGTGGTGATAACATTATCTGTATGTTGAACCTTGTCCAACACATTGTCTGTTCCAATAATCTGCCTTTCAACAAGGGGAATACTTAGACACCTGATGCCATGTCAAATTGAAGACAAGGGTTGTGAGATGAACAGTAAGAGTATAAGTGAAACAAATCCAAATATATTCTTTTGCAGAGGGAAAAAATGAGTACAATAACTAGCTAAGGTGTTTTTTGTGAATGGGTACTTGTGAAATCCCTATCTTAAGCCATCTTAAGCAACACAGTATCCTTCAATGCCACAGAATAAAAACATGTTTTGAAGAGGAACTCATGGCACCAGGATTTTCAAACCCAAAAATTTAATTTTAGACAAATAAATCCTTATCTATGTCTCTGAATTAGAAATGCTTTGTCAAATAAGCCAAGCATTCTCAAGACAGCAAGCTTTACAGAAAACTGTTTTTAAAGACTAAGTTCAGGTGTTTACATCAAGAAGATCCCTCAACTCCATTTCACTTCTATGTTATGCATGACTGTACACAATGTGTGATATTGTTGTATGTGAGGTAAAGGGACCATGACAGTAGATCACAGATTTTGCAAGATGAAAAAGGAGAACAGTTGCTCTGAATCAGGAAATATGCGAAGTAGAAATTGTAGCATGATCCCCAGAACAGCAGAAACATAAATTATGAATGGCACAAATAGGCTGGCCTAGACTTCCTTTCTATTCAAGCAGTAATAAATCACTTACCTAAAACCCAGCTTGCTATTGTCTGCTAATTCAACTGCATCAATTACTCAGCATCTGGTTTATAAGACGTAAAATGTAAATCTACACTGAGAAGTAGAGAGTCATCCTTCTAGTAACATTCACACCTCCCCCAAGAACAATTCACATCTTGTACCTTTGCTGATAACTAAGATAAAAGAGGGGCCTACCTCAGTGAGCTCCCAGGTGATGCTAATAGTCCAGCACAGCCCATAGCTGCGGATCAGCAAAGCCTTCATAGCCCAGCCCCAGAAATGTCCAAAAGCAAATATATCAAAGTGACTGAGGATTCTCTCCCAGGTGATAACATGACAATTCACTGCATACTCCTGTTATGAAAAGAAAAAAACCCACAACAAAATTACTCCATCAACACACAACTTCAGAAAGAAGAAACATCTTTCTATTCAGTGCAACAAGCCTGGAATTATAAGTGTATTAAAATTAGCATTATTTCATGTTCTTATCCTTCTAAACTCTGACAGAAAACTTCCACTATTAAGACTCAGTGCCACCACGGTACAGCTCTAATTTAAAGGGAAACAGAATAGACCTTGGTGCCTGAGGAAGCATGTATTTCCTAAGTGACAGAGAAGCAACAAAAACAATAAAATCAGTAACAATAAAACCAGCAAACAATTCTCCAGAAAATACTTATTTGCCTTTCTTTGGAGTCTTTATTTGAAATAACCACCTTTCCCCACATTCATGCTGTCTGGTATTCAGATGTGGCTCATCAGTGGCTAATCCTCCCCAGTTTCTGATATAACATTACTCATGCCAGTGTTTACTTGAGTATCTTTTGTGTCTTATTTTCTTCATGAAAGCAATTTCCCAGAACCCATTCATATCAAGGAAGTTCAGTCACAGGCCTGGACTGAAAAAAAAATTTAGGAAAAAAATCAAAGGGAACTTGCAACTGTTTTGTCACAGATGAGCAGCAGATCCCTTAAGAATATTAATTAATATTCCAGTCAACAATGACAAAGGAATTGGGTTCTCTTAACATGTTGCACAGCAAGTGCTAGAAATCACTGCCCAACAAGAAAAAGAATTTGTATGCCATCAGGAGGCTGCAGCTGTGGGGTTCTGTCTTGTCACTGGGCACAAACTGAACTATTCCTAACAGGAAACACACATTTAAAAAAATCTCTGCTCTTCAATCCTCCTAAAATACACATTGCCACCTGCAGGTGACAACGCAGCACTGCTCAGTGCTGTTGAACCAAGAATTCTCTTTCAGGCCAGAACTATTGCTAATCCTGCACAAATGAACACTGATCACGTTGAAAAGGAGATAGCAGAGAAAGATTTAAATCCTGGTCAGCAAAAAGAGAAAAACACACAATTTCACAAAAAATCTTCTATCAGCAGACAGATAAGTCTCACTATGGGATGACAGTTAGGGGTTATATAAGTTACTACAAGTAACCCTTACTGCTGGTGCTTTCTCGTGCATGCCTGTGCTGCTGGTCAGAGAAAGGTGCACCACCTGTTCTAAGGATGGCAAACCTGCAGCTTTAGTGCACCAAGAGAACTGAAACTGGCTCATTTGCCAGCATGAGAAGCACGGAATGCACCACAGAAGGTGCAGGCTCCTTGCTACACCACCATACCTATGACGAGTGAACACAATGAGGCTATTCCAAAAGTAAGTTTTTTTCCAGAGCTCTTGCTTTTTTGATTTTATTTTTACTGGGGCTTTTTCCTGTCTATCTCATCTTTCCAGATGCAGTTCTGCCAGCCATACAGGGAAATGTGTTGAACTTCTTTTTAAACCCAAGCAACTTTGCCAGTCCTGTACAAGCGACCAAGCTGCGGCCTTCATTATAGCTGAGATTCAAAACTTTACTTCAACTTTAAATGACAATGTCAGGATTGCAAAGCAGACCAGGGCAAGTTTCCACTGACTGCTACAGTCACGGAATCTGCTGTACCGTGGTTCAGTACCAGTAGTAATACTAGTCCTCCTCTAGTTAGAATCTATTTCTAATTTAAATGATAGGAGAGCCAGGTGAATCTGACAAACCAACAGATTCCTTGTCTCGGCTCCCTTTTGTTGCTCAGCAACACCACTGATGCCCGTGCTGGGGCTCCATTTAGCCTCGTGTCCTCCCCCAACCTAAGGGCAGGCTGCCCATGCCTTTCCACCACCACAGGTGGTTCCTGCAGAGCCCAAAGTCCTACTCCTCATGCTGGAGTTGCACAACACGTACTGCTGACAGGCTGAGGTGCAATACCTGAAGCATGCAGTTTTCCAGGCAAGGAGGCTGCACGCAGCCCTCACTATCAATCAACTAATGTAAGCTTACTGCACTGCAAAGATTTCCATTCCCCCATGTGCTACAGGGCAGGAGTTTGCAGCCACTGCTGATAAGGTGCTATGCACTGGTTTGCATAAGCAGTAAATTGCCACGTGTGAAAGACAACCACTGAATTTCCCTACTCATGAGGAATGAGCCCTGTAAGAGCACTATACAACAGGTGACCATGGTGGACAGATGCACAACCCCAAGGTCAAGGAGCATGTTGGTCAGGTGGTAAGGAGTAATTTGATGCAATAGTGACGAGGCCAAGACTGGCAACTCTTGCCTCCCCATACAACCCTCTTCTTCTTGGTGCCCAACTGCTCACAGAGTCTTCTGTTGCCTCCCTATAAAACTCACATCCTTCTCCCACATTTCCTTTTACAACCTCAGCTCTCTATGTTTGCATCCCCACCTGAAGGGGAATGTTCTTTGTATGGAAAACTCTTTGCAAGCTGCTCAGTAAGCAAAAGAACAAGCCTGGCTTTCTATGCCACTCCAGATTATGGTCTATGGAAATAATTTCCCAATGGTAACAGCATCAGTGCTCAGCTGACTGACTGGAAGGGAGCAGAGTCCTGCAGTTGCCATGCATACACATGCTCCACAAGCTCCATAGCATGACAGTAATGTACTAAGCTCAGAGCAACAAGGCAAGACCAAAGTTCTTTGACTGCAGCATTGTGGCATCAAAAAACCTGATCTGGGACACACACCATACAGGCCTCATTTAGATACTACCTTGCTAAGTCTGTTTTTAGTATCCATGCTCATATATATTACAAAAAGGAATCCAAAGCCACCCCACTGCAAACATATATCATATTGCATGCTCATCCAAACATCTACATTAGAAAAAAAAAAAATACTGAGAAGACTGTTTTTCACATCAGCTGATTTCAATGTAAATAAATTGTAGTTGACACAAAGGACTTGTTGACTCTGTCAAGTATAGGAAGAAACTTGCACTGCTAATGCCAGCAAATTCAGATTTATCCCTTCCCAGTCATGTAAAACATGCCTAAAGCATGTACAATAAAGTGCATGAATACATACCATAATATCTGCTTCCCTTGTGGCATATCGAAGATTAGGGTCCAGCCAGTACATCACTGCTTTTACCTGCTCAAAGTTAAGGAAGAGCACGAACACCAGGAACAGAAAATAGAGCACACTGAGACCTGCAAAAAGACTCAGTTTTAAAATCATGTTCACTCACAAAACTGCTTGGAACACAGAGTCCAAAAAGCTGCTTTCGAACAGTTGTTCTACAAATGAATTCCTACATGCAGCACCTAGATGCAGAAAAGCTGAAGAGACACCAGTCAGATGGCAATGCCTGAGCACTCAGCCCTTCATATCCACTCCTCTGACAAGTGATACAATACATGCTCGACTGCATGAACCCAATCAAAACAAAATCAGTCTAATCAGTTTAGACATGAGTAGTACAAGGCTGTGATCAGGAAGCTCCTTAGTAAGAGATACATTAGAATCCAGGATTGCATTAGCTCTGTCCCTTTGCTTTAAGTATTCTTGGTCTCACTAATGCAAATCCCTAAGCCTTTATGCAGATATCAACATAAAGATCAATTTAATAACGCCACCTGGAAATTCTGAGCTGCTCTGGCAATAAAGAATAATTATAAATATAAACTAATGCATATCTGAGTTACTTTTGTGAGCTGGAAAATTTGCTGCTTGAACCTTTTAAAGATAAATATGATTACTATTTATTTTCACGCTGTTATAAATTATTAAACACTATTGCATTTGGGAGTACCAGTTCTCTCCTCCCTGTCTGAATATGGTTGTTTTTTGGTTTTTTTTAAAAAATAAAAACTTGTTACAAGTTGAGTCCGAGGTGCAGATCTGTGGGTAGCTGAAGCTGTTGTTGGGAGCATATCTTTGTATTATTCACAAGTTCACAGATATCCAAGACCACATTTGGAGGAGGTGTATAACCACTATTTCCACAGCCTCAAACTTACTTGTATCCTGCAGCAATGTCATGGAGGGCAGAAAGATTAACATGAATAAACTTAGGATCTGCCATCCAAGATAAACTACAGCAATCCTAAAAAGGCATTTTAAACTATAACCAGGACTCACACGGTGATAGTCCCCAGCATATGCTAGAAAGCAACTTTTGTTCAGAAGGAAATATCTATACAGTCCTCTGCAGTCCCTCCCAGAAACACACGGGGAACAGAGGTCACCCTGTTAAAGGAAGCACAGCCTGCAGGCCAGGGCACATGGAAGTGTTGAGGACACACCAGTCCTGCCCTTCCTCTACCAAAGGGGCCTGAGAACTGACGCATGCCAGAAGAAGCAGAATTACACAGGGAAAAATGTTGCTCCTGATTACACATGCAGCCTTTTCCCAGAAGTACAGGGGTCAAGCTCTGACAGTATCAACATTGAGAATGACCTTTTACTTTACGTGTGCTGAAACTTGAAGTGAGCAGTAGGACCTGTGTTTCCTAAGCTTCCCAAGAAGCAGGTTTGTTTAACAAGTACTGTCTAATCAGCAGTATCCTCTCACTGTCAACAGATGAGTAATCAGCCACTTTGGGAAGCTACTTATTTTTAGATAAAAGGTGGCAGGAGAGAGAAACATTCAGTCTGCCTAAAAATAATCAAATGTGCAGTCTAGCACATTCAGGATTCTGTGAATCCTGAATTATTTGAAAATAAAGTGCCTCATGTTTTTGCTGTGTAATTCAGATGTTTAAGGAGCAGGATTTCACTTGGTTAGTTTTGTAGCTAACAGAATTATTTTTCAAACCATGAATGCAACTGATATTTACATGTACTTTTAATGAAATAAGTTAAGAATATGAATACATACATGTCAAGAATATTAATAAATGTTAAGCTATGCAATGATACAATTTAATAAACATATAAAGTAATTACATATTTTGCCAATAATGAAAAGAAACCACCTACGCAACTGGATTAGAAGTCAGACAGTATATGCAGCAGCTGGGCTTGGAAGAGATGACAGTAGGGAAGGTGTGGGGGAAGGAGATTAGGAAGCACAAAACAGGATTAAAACAGAGTATCAGAATGAGTGATCCCTTTTTGGTGATTTCATTTACACCATCCTGACACAGAGGAACTACAATGATATTCCCAAACATAACTAAGAATAGATTATAAGCAACTGCTCAGAAGTGGAAGTGACATTCACACAAGCTTGATGCACAATTATGTTTCATGATAATTCCATTCATCAGAAAGTTAAAAAGGCAGTTCCTGCGAAATCAATGCAAAAGTCAGAAACACAAACTTACCAAAAACCATCCTCCATATAGCAGGGTGGGGACGTGTAAAGGGTCCTATAGACAGTAAAGAAAAAGAAGACAGTTAGTAAGAACCACAAAAATTTATTCTTGAGTATATCTCATATGAGTACTTGGCATGAACATGGATCAGTTCTTCATCAAACTATGTAATACACCTGAAAGCTGGAGCTCCATGTTGTTTAAAAAAAAAAGTAACAGCAGATTTCAGACTGGAAAAACAAGACTGCCAATTGGTAACATAAAGACAATTTTTCACTGTTTTTATGGAGTCATTTCCAGAACAGTAGCATGCTGTTTGTTCAGCAGACACCACATCTCAGGTGTCACCTGAGGATGTCCTGACCTGGTTTCCAGACTGCAGCTTGGTCCCAATTACAAATTTGTCTGTGTTAACAAAGAAAGATGGTGCTTAGCCTTCAGATCAACAAGAAATGTTACCAAACAGGCCTCCTGAAATTTCCAAACTGAACATCATATATAGCTGACAAGAAGGAAGACACCTATGCTCTTTACCAGTGTCAAATTTTATTTACTTTAGAGCCAGTGATGAAATTAGATTTATTAGATTAAAAATTAGATTTATTAGATTAAAAACCTCTCAGCTAATGTGAAGAGCAGAGAAGGTAAGTCTGGTGAAACTGGAAAACAATTAAAGATGAATCGTACATTTAGGTAGCAAGAAATGGCTCAACAAGTATTTTCTGCACACACTGCAGACCACTCTTTCATAAAGTTTGTTTTTCTATGGCATTCAGTTTTTCAGGCAGCACTTTGTGAAAAGTGTGCATATAGGATTTTTAACATATGGGAAAAACACATCCCAACTCTGTAGTACAAAGCTGCCCTGAACACGATTACTGTTTTTTCCTGAACACTGCCAATTGTGAGACTTGACCAAAAGTTTAGACTTGACCAAAGAATCATGATTTTGCTGACAGCAATAAGTAAAAATTAAAAAAACAAAAAAGACAAACCAGGTAGAAGCACTTCTTTCACAGAACTAAGTGACACACGAACTTTCTTACATTTTTGCACTTTCTGCTCCTCACACAACTACCAAAACTTTTGTCCACCTTTAACTTCTACTGAGCAACTGTGGTTTCACATTGTAATGCAACTTAAACCATTTCTATCACTATCTTCCGGTAAGGCGCTTTACGTAAGGTGTTGCGTCTGAGAATTTTTAGAGTTACACTTCTGTTAAAACACACTGAGGCAAAGTCCTCTTAAACATTATTTAAGGGTCTGTTAGCATCATTACTTAGCAATCTGAGCTGCAACTGCACATCTGCTAATAGGACACTGATTTTGAGAACTTGACTTCCTTGTTAAATACAGACTATAAATAATAAGCTATAAATAACACTTATCTCTGCTCAGTATGACTACAACCCATTTTAGACTGTTCCTTAATATAAAGCAATTCAAAAGAGTAAAGAAAAAATACACTGAAAATTGGTATTTAAATAAAAGTCAAAGTAAATATAGTGGCAATAAAGAGAAATTCACATTTAAAAAACATGAAGTATAAGCTGTATAAACCCTACTCACCATTAGGAAAAGCTAGAACACTGATGATTAGAAAGAAGAAAATCACAGAGAGGATACCCCTCCAAATATTATCCTCTGGTACAGAATCATCCCTAAAGAGACAGACAATACAGTGTTACAGTACATTGTAAGAATGAAGCCAAAGGCTCTCAAGATATATTATTTAAATAAAGAATACATGGAAATTAAATATAAGAAATATGCATAAGGAGTTAAGATAGTAATTGCACCGAATGATTTTCACAGTACACTTCCGGGTGTCCCTTTCTTACAAGAGGGTTAAATATTTAATAAGCACATGCAAGCCATTAGCATTGTTAGAAGTCAGTGTAGAAGCAGTGACCAAATTTAACATAAGGTGAAAAAAAATCTTTCTCCTTTAATGTTTACAGAAACATCATCAAATTACTTTTGCACAGCAAACAGACCAAAACTAAAACCTCTGGAAGCCTAGATGCAATTCCTACGTTTTCCTCTGCTGTTTTGGTGCTACTTGCAACACCTTTCACTTCCCTTTGCCTATCCCCAATGCCAAATGCCTGAGATAAGGGCAGAAATAATGAGTACAATTGGTCTTTAGAAATAATGAATATACAGCTTAGAACCTGTAACAGAGACACAGCACAACTTAAAAGACCCAAGGAAAAATATCAATTTGCTTTCGGATCTATTAAGCCAAAGCTCCGAATATAATATCAGGCATTATTTGTGCTACAGTTACATTATAGCCAGAAGAGAGACCTACGAATTCAGTTTGGAATGCCAAGGCAAATTTGACAGAGCTCTTTCTTTTCAGGCAAGTAGAATATGGTATGAAGATTAACAAAATAACCCTTGCCCACCTCTCCTAACCAGCAGACAGCTTCTGGGATCCTTCAGTAATACAAACAGAAACAAACTTCAGACTATCATAGTATAAACAGCAAATATTTCATAATGTATCACCCACTACAACTGAAGTCAAAGTTTTACCATCTGGGTAGTTTTCATGTACTTAGGATCAGTTTATCTATTTAAGTATATTTCTTTATTTACTCCCAACACGAGAACAAAAAACATTCCCAGCAACTTTAAACGTATAAAGCTGCTCCCGGCAGAGCATCTGTCACATTTCTGGATGGTTCAGTAAAGAAGCCATGACAGCATAAATGCTCTCCACATTAGATACTTGCTGCAGTTACTAAATATTTCTCACTTAGCCAAATGATTTCTCTTTTCCTCAAAACTGAACCTTAAGAGCTCCACAGCAGGCTTTCATCACTGTGAGGCATTTAAGCACTGTGTTAGTTTAAATGTATGGAAGGAAAAACTGCATTAAACACGAATGGTTTGTCTGCAGGCCTTTGGGACTCCCCACAGCATTTTTTTAAAACCAGCTGAGTCCAGCTTTACCAGTTATTTTCCAGCAGCCATGCTGCACATGCTGACAGTTTATACCAGCTACAAACCCCAAGTCCCAGAGCTTAACTCTGGCTCCCTTGGCAATCCCAAGAGCCTTATGCCATCCAGTGTGCTTCCTAGCCAGAGCCTCCGGCTCTGATGGCTCAGACAGCAAAACCATATTCTTCTTTTAACACATGCAAATAACACACAGAAACGTGCTGTCATGGCTGCCACCAAGAGGATGATTTTTTTTTTTCTTTCAGATAGAACAAATAACTACAGCCTCATCACAACAATTCCTCATAGCCAAGAAAGAAGTGAAAGACATTGCGATCACATCACTCAATTGCTGCGCCAGGTGGGATGAAAGGTCCTCAACTTTGCATATCAGGATTCTGAGTACTACTCAGCTTCAGGAAAGCCATCCTAGTCATGTTGGCACCACTTCCCCCCAAAATCAACAAAGATGTTTGCAGTGTTAAACTGCATTTCATTCCAAGTGAGTGGCAAGGCATTTCATTTTGGCTTGCAGATACCTTTCACAAGGGACAGACACCCAATCTTCTTGCCAGAAGCAGGTAAGAACAGGTGGGAGCAAGAAACTTGCTGCTGTGCACTAGTTGGTATAAGAATTATAGAGTTTACCTGGAAAAACTATTTTGAGGAATGCCAAAGGGAAAGACACAATTACAACAAGCTGCAATCAAGAAAATGTGCTAAATCATCTCCTCACTTAGCCCCAGAAATGTTGACTCTGATTTTGAAATATAAGCATTCATGCAGCAAAACCAAGGGTTCTAATGCTTACGTGAGAGGATAGATGAAAATTCTCTCAATTTTAACCCACTTTACAAAGGCATTTTTCAATTCTGTGGCTTTTTAGAGAAGAAATAATAAAAAACAAAATGCATAATAACTGCATCATCTTTATCCCTCTTCTTTTTGGGTGTGATGTAATAACTCACTAGTTGACAAAAACGTCAACTAGTGAGTTATTACATCACACACAAAAACAAACAAAAAAAAAAGAGGATACTCAATCAAGGGAAAAAAAGCTAGGACACTAAATTTAGAATATGGGAGAGGGAGAAAAAAAAAAAACTTCCATAAACTCAACCAAACCTAAACACACAATAATCCAGTTCAACCAAGTCCATTAATCAAGGGACATGGAAGACAAAAGCCCTACATCCTCATAGGTCTTACTCCTGCTTCCACAAACCCCTGCAATGTCACACCAGAAGCCACTAGTCTGTCACCTTCCTCAGTCCTATTGTTGTGTCCCACAAAATATCCCCTCCAGCACTCACTCCTCCTAGTTGCCTCTGGGCTCAGAGAAGGCCACATACTTCTATCTAGGGTAGAAGAGGACAGGGAAAGCTAGAACCACTCCATACCTCTGCCCCAAGGTGCAGGATGGAAGCAGAGGAGCCTGTGTCTGGCTCACTGAGCAGGAAACCAAGGAAGCTGCAGCCATTGTCAGAAGCACTGGAAAGATGTGCTTTAAAGAACAGAATACCTTCTATTCCCCACTTTAACACAGAAAAATTAAACACACATTTCTTGTTCTAGATTATTATTATTATCATACCTGAAGTTTACTGTTATCTGAAGTTCAGTTTCACCCTTATCTGTCAGCTCAAAGACAGTATCAGCTGCACTCAGTGATCCTAAGGAGGACTTCATGTTATGTATGCCTTGCTACATACAAGGGAAAAGCATTTTCTAAGTTTCTCTGAACCCTCCACATACTTCTGACACAAAACAATTATAGAAGAGACATGAAAGACTTTAAGGAACACAGAATTTCCTCTGTCTATGGTGAAGTTCCTGAAAAAATAAATTTTACTTCACAACATCAGCATAAATCTATCATAGAAAATCCCCCACTCAACAAACTGACCACGAGAGCTACGGAACAACTGACAGCACGGGGGAAGCAAAGAATCACTTGTGACACCTTACTGGGAAGTCTACAGTGCCTTGTGCCCAGGAAGTGGAAAAATGAACAGTCAGTGTAGACTCAATGCAATAAGCTGATGGCAACAGGAAGACCAGACCTGGGAGAACAGACTGTGGGGAAGATCTCCTCTTCCCCAGTTTCTCAAAGAGTGCATATGGTTTGGAAAGTGTCCCAAATAAGGCACAGAGGCAGCACTCTGATATCATTCAGGAGATTTATGAAACTCCTACAATAGTTGAAAATAGCAGAAGGAAGAGAGGGGAGAAAGTAACATCAGAATACCTTCCACAACCTGAGAAGAGGAGAAATAGAGAAGAGTTAAAGAGAAGTCAACTGGTATTTAAACACAGGAAGTGAGACAGAGATAGAGGGAAGAAAATGAAACTGAAGAAGTCAGTTAGAAAGGTAGCAAAACAAATGGAAAGACAAACCAGCAATCCTCTTGGAAAAATCCAAACAAACATCCCAGAAGTGAAGCAATTTTATTTGGGCTTAGAGGACTCAATAGTGCTAAAATTGCTTCTTGGCTCATCCTCTGCTTGAAAGAATTAATGGCAAAATTCCTTCCCCAAAGGTGAGCAACCAGTTCCATTAATCCTTCAGAATGACATCGTGATGAGAATCTCTTAGTGACTCACAAGTTTGACCTAAATTAGCCCTTCAGGGAGAAAAGTGATCAGGCAAGGGAATGAGGGCATGAGGAGCACTTGTAGCAAAGGTCTGTAATTAAACATTGTAGCAGAGCACAGAAATATGTCTCTGATTTTGGAGTTAAGAAGGGATCCAAGCAGAACAAGGGATGTGCCCACCAAAAGTATCTTCCTTCGGGCCATACACATGCAGAAACACGAAAAGGCATACCTCAGAGCATTTGCAGTTACACTGTTTTACTTTTCCTTATGCTCTTGTCTCACCTCAAGCCAGGTTTGGCCATTATTTCACAGCTGATGAAAACTATATATTTGGATTCTTAGAATAAAATATAAGATTACACACTGAACTGTGTATCAGGCTTAGTGACAAATAATGATCTTCTTACATCAAATGGAGAGTTGTCATGAATGAACATTTTAAGGTCACTTTTAAGGGGGTGATTCACCACGAGAGTTTAAGCCACAAGACCATTAAAATCCGTGATTGTGTACACACAATGCCACTAAAGTTTAAACTAGCCTAAAACACACTCCAGTACCTAGCCAAAACCTCTCAGGAATCACTGCCTACAGACTACACAATTTAGTCTTAAGGAGGATTATGCAACCATCTTCACATCCAGTAGGAGGCAATAAAAAGTATGCACAACTTCAAAAAAATACAAGATACCCATCAGACTGCACTGCTATACCCTTTACTTTCCAGTAAGGCTCCCGAAAAACCTGTCCATTCCTAGCAGTACTGCCATGAATGACTGCAGGGGTGATGCCCACAGAGCCTTTCCTGTGGTGCGCAAAGGATGTGGCTAAGCCCATCCGTGCCAGCGCCTGAGCCAACCTGAGACTGACCACAGACAGCGTGGGGTACAGAAGTGATGCCACAGAACAGTCACTCCCGTCCACTGCACACCTGGTAAATCATCTACATGAGTGATGTCACTGCGGGGCTGCTCGATAGCCTAATAAAGCCCATTTCTGGCAACTCCTTGAAACACACATTTTAGTAGAGACTTCAACACAGAGATCCTCAGAACGATTAACAAGCTCTCAGGAAACGCAGTGCGGATGAACCGCTCTGGAAAGGAGGGGAGGATGCCCGCTCTCCAAGACGGGCCTGCCGAGCAGCGGGCGCGGGGCGCCCGGCGGAGCAGCACCCGCCCGGGGAGCGCACCGCAGGCACGGCCCGGCCCGGCCCGGCCCGGCCCGGCAGGAGCCGCGCTGCCCCTCTCGCCCCGGGGCCGGGCACCGACCCCCCCCATTCCCTGCCCGGGAACCCCCTACGCCCCGGGGCTGCCGGCACCCAGGGGCGGGGCTGCGGCTCCCCGCGGCGGCCGCGCACCTGGTGAAGGCGAAGGCCATGAGGCTGAGGATGGTGAAGCTGAGGAGGGTGATGGTGTGCGGACGGTAGAAGAACTCCAGCGTGATGTCCTCCACCTGCTGCTCGTTGATCATGCGGAAGTGCAGGCGGTAGTTTACGTCGTCCTTGCTCAGAGTCCGGCTCCCCACGCACGACGCCATCTCGGCCCCTCTCTCCCCTCGTCTCAGCGCAGCTCTGGTTGCGCGGGGCGGCGCAGCTCGAACCAGCCCGGCCGCCCGCGCCGCGTCCCGCCGAGCGCAGCCGAGCCGGGCAGCCGCGCCCGCCGCGCCGAGGGGCGGAGCTCGCCCTGCCGCGCCCACGCGGCTGGGGAGGGAGCAACGGAGCGCGGGAGGGGAGGAGGCGGAGCCACACAGCAACGACAAGCAGAGAGAAGGACGCTGCGGCCTGCTCCCCCCCGTTTCCTGCCGGATGGTCCCGCCCGGGTCGGGCGGGCAGCGGGGCGCACACGTGGGCCGGGCCGCGCCGTGCGGCGCAGGTGAGGCGGCGGCGGCGGGGCCCGCTGATCCCGGGCCGGGCCGGGCCGCGCTGCGCTGCGCTGCGCTGTCCCTTCTCCCGCAGGCTGCGGCAGCGGCTGCCGGCGTGGAGAGCCCTGCGAGGGGAGGCGCGGCGAGCGCGGCCCAACGCAGCCTCCCCGCCCTGTGGCGAGTGTGCGGTGACGGCTTTACGCGGAGGGCCCCGTCCCCCCGGGAGGGTTTAGGTCCTGGCTGGGCTTCCCCCGTGTTCCCAAGGCTGTTGTGCAGGGCGGCGGGCGGTGGCCTTCAGACCCGGCTCCTCCGTTTTGTCGCGCGTTTAAACCCTTGAGGCAGCTCCTGGTGCTTTGTAGTGAGGAATTGCTGTAACGCCCAGGAGATTGACGCTCCCGGCTCTACGGCAGCGCCTGTGTCACTCCGCACTCCTTTTCTCCCAGCAGGATGCTGTGCTGAGGTGGATGATGGCTGTGTGGGCTCGGCCGCTCTCCCGCTGGTGTTGCCCGCTGAACGCGGCCCGTGCTGTTGAGTTTACTCGGAGGCTGAGGAGCCGTGGCTGCACCGCACGGGCCTGCCGTGAGTCTGCCCCTCTGGCTGTGCTGCCCGCCGGAAAGGAGGTTGTTCTGTGGAGACTGCAGGCGTGCAGGCATGTGTCTGCAGGAAGCTGTTCCCCGCCCGACAGCGCCAAGGAGGGATCCTTCTCTTCACCCGAAAGTAACTTGCCTTCAGTACAACAGGAACAAGCAAAAGCAGAAACATTACCTGATCTGAATGCAAAAATATTGGACGAAGGTAAGGGGCTTTAAGGAATACCATTTCTCCCGAATCTTCAAATTATGTTTTCAGTGTGCTGCGGTTTAACCCCAGCTGAGTTCTGCTTTTTTGGCCTGCTTGCCTAAAATATATATCTGGAGTTCCTGACTTTCACTTCTTATTAGCTCCGTAATTAATTCAGGTATTTATGGTCAATGTAGCATACAAAGAATACCTTTAAAGTGAGATAAAGGTGTAATGTTTTGGGTAGAAATGTAGGTCTGGAGCTGCCGTTTGAAGGACTTTTCATAACCCTACCTGCATCAGCTCAGCGTTTGCCTTTCTCTCACAGATGTGCTGGTACAAACAAAAGGGTTTTGGTTTGGGGTTTTTAGGGTGTTTGGTTTTGGTTTTTTCATTTGAGCGAGACTGGGAGATTCCACGCCTCAAGCAGCTCACACAACACGGCCGTTTGAGTGATCAAGGATGAACAATAGGAGGCAGCAGTGTGAAGCCTCCTTAAGCACTGCCCTGATGAGAAATGCTCGTCCAACTGTCTTCTGAGGAAAGGAGACGAAAGGAGAAAAATACAACGTCGCCTTGGTGTTGTTGCCCTGAGGAAACTTACTCGCTTTTTTTCCCTACTTATATCTAAATGAGGATTACAACATTTCCATTCTTTCAAATTACTTTGAGTATGCTGAGGAAACTTGCTCTGAATTACTAAGCAGCCTTGCATGTTCAGATTCTGCTTTGAGCCCAGCCAGCTTGGATTGTACAGAGCTTATTTTTGGGCTGTCTCAGAGCTGCAATGGAGACCTGTGTGTGTAGCTGGTTCTGAAACAGTGCTGCTCCAGAACGATGGGTCAGCTAGCTCGTGTGTGGCTGCATCTGTGATGCAGTTTATCCACATGCCAGATTTTTATCCACCAGCAGACTGACTGGAGAGTGTGTGTGTGTGTGTAGCATTTTGCCCAGTTGACAGTCTATATAATGGAATAAACACAATTGATAACTTTTGGGGCTTTTGATAACTTGAAGGATGATTTCCAATAGAAGTATAACGACCTTAAAGTGGCAATAAAAGACACAAGTGTGTCTGGAATGGATTTTATTGTATATTGGTTTGGTCCTGAACAAGTTGAAAGAAAACACTTGATATTCCTCTAGATTCCTAGAGAGTTCCTGTTTAATGTGTAAACATTGCTGAAAACATTTTACTGTGCTTATGTTTCTGAGGCTGTGATAAAAAGAAGTGACAAGACCTTCAACAGCTACCGAGCTAGTCTGTGTAATTCTTCCTGGAACATTAGGCACATCCTAATTACTTTGGAATCTGCCTTAGTAGAGTTCTGGTGTGCCTTTGTTTTCTTGACGTGGAAGAGTGTTACCCTGGTCTCTAGGAAGCCATTATACAAAGGTATAGGGCACAGAAAATCCCCTTCCTGAGGAGTTTATAATCAGGGCATCTGATCAGTAATCAAAATGATGATTGAGGTGGATACTAGCAGCCAGCCTGCAAGTGGTGATCTTAATCTTGCTGCTGTGAGCTCCTGTCAATGGGAAAATAGATCTGTTTAGAGAATTTTTTTTAAAAGACACTGAGTTCTGTGACTTGCAACACTTAAGGGGAAACAAGCATAATGATGTTCTCTTTGAAACCTTAGTGAGTAGGTAATTTTTCCTTGTGCTATTAGAGATAGTGGCAGTCAGCTGCCTTTCTGTAATGGATAAGACACGATAGCTTCACTGGAGTTGGCTATGAAAGTTAAAACAGCTGCATTTCAGGCATCAGATTCAGGAGAGCCACAAAGTAGTGGTCTTGTCAGGTTATGAAAAATAATCTTTGCAGCAGTCTTTTATCTGGCTATGATCAGGCAAGAATGCATTTGTGAAGACATGAAAGATGATCCTTCTGCAGAAGGTGATGTGATCTGTTGTCTGCAGTGGTCTAGGCAGCACACTGAAGGCAGGCTTGCTGGGTATTACTCTCAGATTTGGCCATATGAGTAGAAGTTGATGGGCAGTGACCAGGAGATGGAACAGAGACAAAAACTGGGAGTAGAGTCTTATGTTTTTATGTTTTCAAATAATAAGTTGGCTGTTTATCACATGTACAGTGTTCCTGCATTTTGAAAAGGATTTTAAGAGATCTGTGTAGCATTTGGTGGGAGCAGCTTTGTCTTTCACAAAATGCATTTGGGTCTTCTATATTTGTTTCTTAGACTGGGATGACATCCCACCTTCATCTGCTTTGGAAGTGATTTCCGAGGAAGAAGCTGTACAGATCATTGCAGAACCTCTTCTCCCCATTCAGTCTTCCACGCTCCGAGATTATGTTGATCACTCAGAAACCCTTGAGAAACTTGTCCACCTAGGTATGTGTGATTTTGTTTGTGTGGTCTGCCTATGACAGGAGCTTTGGAGATCTTGTAATTTGTGCTTTGCTCTTACTGGTTACCTTGTCAACTTGAAAATGGGAACAGTGACCAATGTCAAAAAGCAAGAGAATGTTATCCAGGGCAAATGGACAAAGAGAGGGGACTGTGTCACTTGCAATGCCATACTACTGGAAAACAAAGCTGGCTGGTGTTAGTCCCTTCATGCTGTGGGTGGTAGAAGGAGGCATCTCCCACAGCTTCAGGAGGTAGGGAGCACTGTGTAACTTAATTGGTCTTTCTTCTTTTGGGCTGGTTAAGGATGCTTCAATTTGCTGCAAAAGAATTTGCACCTCTCCATCCTTGGAAGGAAGGAAAGAGAATGGTTGCTATTCATAATCTTAGGAGTGATGCACAGCACACTGGAGAGGCAAGAGGGAAGGGATTGAAGAGAACCTTATTTCTCATCAAAAAACACGTGGACTACAGAGATACCTGAGTTCAAGGTTGCTGACCACCTTGTTGCCCAAATGTGCAAGGAAGACTAGAAGGAGGTTGGAGAAATTATTATTTGAGAGAGGGAATCTGTCCCCATGTAGTAACAAATTGCTGTGTGTGGGTCAGTATACAAAGTCACTTCACTGCAAAATTGTCCCCTTCCCATTTATAACAGATTCGGAAATTTCATGCACGCATACTTCTGTGCAATAAGAGCAGGTCTCTAAATGTGGTACATGCAGGATTCACTGCAAATGTCTTCCTCAAAAAATAAACTCTGCAAAAGCTTCTAAAATGACTGCTTATTTTATCTGGAGTCTTTCCACAATATACAAGGTGTTGTGGCCTTGCTGTGTTGAGCAATTAACGTATGAAAAATCAGTGCAAAAAATTGAGTAGTCCTATAAATTCCAACATGCCTTTGTGAAACATTTACAGAAAGCAGGGTCTGTGTTTAATTAAAACAATTTCTGATTTTGTTTGTTGTAGGAGTTGACTTATCCCAAGTGGAGAAACGTCAAAAGGCAGGTCAGCTCTTACTGACCTTGGACTTTGAAAAAGATGTAAAAAAAATACTTCTGTTTCTTAAGGATGTGGGTGTAGAAGACAATCAGCTGGGACCTTTCCTGACCAAAAATCCATACATCCTTGCTGAAGATCTGGAAGCTTTAGAAACCAGGTAAGCCTTTCAAGTAGCAGCAGGGTGCTAAGCCCCTTGGCTTGAAGATCTGGTTTCCCAGTTGGCTTAACCTTGTCTGAAGGAGCCTGTGTTGCTGCTGCCTCTGTTCTTACTCAATCCCTGGCTCCATGTTCTTGTTCCTCCCCATCTGCTGGCACTAACATGTGGTGGTATCATAAGCCAGCACCTTCATCCACCTGAAAACTGCGTATTAACAGATTTTACTGCCCATCCCTGTCTCTCTGCCACAGGGGAAACAGCTTGCTGTCTTGGGCCACTTGCTTTACTTGTGTCAGCTTTCATTCCAAAATGACATCCCTGAGGCTTTACATAAATTTGTAGAACAATATTAAACTCTTCAGTCACAATTTGAAACCTCATGAACTCTGCAATAAAAGAAGCAGACCAGATCTCTTCTGTGTTGACATTAATAGCAGCAGGAGGTTTTGGTGATGTTTGTTTCCTGTTGTCCATCTGAAACTGAACACAACACTACAATGAACTAATTTGTGCGTGTGTTCATTCACACTTTTATGGCCCTAAACTATTCTACAGTCCTTAAAATGAACTTTTATTTATAATACTCCTAATGCAAAGGTTTTTTTCAGAACAACTCGTGTGTATGTACATGTCTTTCTTAATGAACTCAAAACTATCCAGTATTCAAAAATTCCAGAGAAGAAAATCTGTTGTCGTGGCTCTTGCAGGTAGTAGCATTTCAGTCTGAAATAGTAATCTGGAAGTACAGATATTTAGAAACAGGCACATGAGTAGACTCTTGTATAACGTAGACCTGACTTCTTTCCCCTCTGTCCTTCTAACCTGTTCAGTAAGTGGCCTTTCAGAAACAATACCAAAAAAAAAAACCAACCTGTGTCATTTTCCAGCAGTAGTTTTGAGTCTAGATATCAGAGCATATTGCTTATGCTCTTCTGAATAGAGGTGGTTTTTTGGGGTTTATTTTTGTGATAAATATCCTAAGTCTTCCATGAAGTCATATTTTATTTTCAGTGACAGTCCTGTGGCGCTGGCTGGTTAGTGAAGTAGGGGCTAAACAGACCAATCTGATTTCTTTCTAGTTTTCTGCAATATGATTCTTCAGTAAGTTTGTCACTCTTGAATGCTTTCCTGCAAGCTTTAAAGTAAGTGTGCTGTCAAGGCTGTGAAGTGAGTGTGTCTCAAATAGCTGTCTTTTGAAAGCTGAGTATCACCTTTGCATAAACAGTTCGGTGCAGATGGATGTGGTATTGGTTACATCACTCTGGAATGTTTTATTGCTATGGATTCCATGTTGCCAGGAAACAAAACACAAATTTCAATAGGTTTGGCATTTGACTTCAGATAAACACTGTAAAAGTCAAAACATTCCATAATTCCTAACAATTTTGACAGTTGCAAATCAGTGTCTGTACTGCAGCTGCACCAGATGCTTTGTTTTACACTGGTGTTAATGATTACTTAAAACTGTTAACATGCTACATCCCTATAGTAGAACGAGGTCTAACCTTGGTGCCAGCACTCACACATGTATCTCAAACTTTGGCCAGGTTGGATAGTTGTGTTCCTTTAACATACTAGTTTCTAGAGTCAGGTTATTACGATCTTGCCATCCCTCTTTTTAAGTTTCTTGCCTTTCCAGGAAGAAATGCTTCAGGTGTGAATTTTAATGACTTGTTAACAGAAAACAAGTGGAGTCAGGACAGACGAAAGCTTTTATTTTTAATCTGCTCATTTAGCTGTTTCTGGGATGCTTAGAAGCTGTGCCAGTTCCATTGTCATTGTCTGGAGCCTAGGCTGCTACCTTCTGTGTTGGGGCGCCTGCTCAGTTAGGAATTGGTCCTCTAGAGCTTGTTCTTATATCTTCTGTCTGGAAGTTTTTGGCTTATGATAACTTCATTTTTGAGGATTTGTGGAAAGAGGGAAGTTGTAGTGACTGGAAGGTAATTTTATTTTTTTTTCTCTTCACAAGACACGGTTTAACAGAGAGCCCATTTTTGCTGAATATCTGCTTCTGCAGAATGTTCTGCAATCCATTTAGTATTTTAATTACTACCAGATAAAACCAATTCTTGTATGCTCTAAGTTGATCTGACTGCAAATACTTCTCATATTGCAACTACTCTCGTATATAACCAGATGAAACCTCTCCAAATTGTAGTTTAGTTGTTTACGTGGTGGTACGTGTATAAATTGTGTCTCTTTACTTTGTGTGCTGTATTTCCCCTCTTCATTCCATTTTTTCTGGGAGCTATGGTAATAATCTACTGCAAGTAGTACTTGAAATAGGATTTCACTTTCACTGAATTCAACAAAGTTTGGGAAAAGTTTTGACTTGGAAAGAAAGAAAGCTCTGTTAAACATCAAAACTTTAGTCAACTCCTTTCGCTTTCTGACGACCAGATGTTTGTTACTCGCTTGTTAGACTAGTGACTGAAAGTATGGACCTATTACAGCAAATGTAACTTCAGCTGATATAGAAATGTATTTTTCGACAATATCTGTACCCATAGCATCATTGTATGATATTGCTACTCCAATGCTATTGGCAAAATAGGGATGCATGAGGTATAGTACTCTGTTCTTTCAGCAGTAGAAATGGAATTCATTAAAATAGCAAAAGGCTGTATATATTTTCTTGTCCATACCTTATGATGATCTATTAATGTGTTTGCAATCTAGGAGACAGGCTGGTAGTTAAATGTAGGTTAACACAGTTATCTGCTTAAGTACAGCTGGAAGGAATTAAAATCTGTCTTCAGTATTGACATTCTGCTCTGAGGTTTATTTTACTTCTAATTAATTGGAAGGGAGGGTATTTTGCTTTTACGATAACTGCAGATTTCACTTTAATTATTTTTGGCAGGGTTGCATGTTAGTGCTAGAACATCTGTCCATTTATAAGATATCACTGAGGAATTTAAGCAAGTACTGAATAAATGGAGGCAATAAAATTTTCATCACAGGATTTTATTTTGTTTTTGTTCTCTTTCTAGAGTGGCTTACCTAAAATCAAAAAAATTTGGTAAGTCAGAAATTGCTCAGATGGTCTCAAGAGCTCCATATTTGCTGTTGTTTTCGGTGGAAAGACTGGATAACAGACTGGGTTTCTTCAAAAATGAACTTGGTCTCAGTGTAAAAAAGGTAAAGACTGAAGTCTTTAGGTATTTTGTTAGTGACAGTTATAAGGTCTTGCAATATGAATACTCCAAGTGTTTGGAGGTTATCAACAAACACTGTGTTATAATCAGTAATGTCACCAGAGGGTTACAGGAGGGTAACATGGTTTTAACTGTCTGTGGAAGTGATGTGGACCCCTAACATTCAAAAGACCTGAAGTACAGTTTCTGAAGATGACCTGCTACAGGTTATTGTCAAATAAGTATGTGTATGTCCAGTTTTATTATTTGAGGTGGTTCAGAGGACTGAATTAATTACTAAAACAGCAAGCAGTTTTTTTAACTTCTGGAAAATTATTTGGTGCTCTTCATCTCTTTAGGATACTGTAACATACTTAACTCATCATTTAAAAATACTCTAATCTGTGAATATCGTATCAAGATAAATGCCAAATCATATGCTCAGCTCACCAAGAGTGACCTCTGCGTTTTCTCATGAGTGCATACCACATTATGTGCTTAGCAGGTATTCAACACCTTGCTTTGGGATCTTCAGGGGAGGTAGTAGCTGGACTTGCCTGGAGTGAGTGAGCGGTGTTAGTTGTGTCCTGCAGTAGGTGGGGATTGCAGTGAAGGTCAAATTCCAAGTGGAATCTGGGGTTCTTCTATTGGCTTCTATTAGCTGAACAGTCATAGCTGTTACAGTGCCTGTTGCTGCCCTTTCCATGTTTGAGGTAAAAGAACTCCCTGGAAAAGGGTTGAGTCACTACCTTGTACTCAGGGTGGATTATGAGCAATCAGACACCTTAGGGAATGTGGAGTAATTTCCTGTAGTGCTGTTAAACTATGGTCTAACCAGATCTTGAAGTTAGCTCCACTGCCACTGGAAAATCATTTTATAGCCTCTATTGTGTAGTGTGTTGTTTACTTTTTCTAAAAAGATGGGAAGAAACAACTTGAGGGCTGAGAGAAAATGGGCACTTGAGCACTTTCTCCTTTTGATGCATGCTTTTACTCCCTCTTCCTGTCTGCTTTACAACAATTGTATTATTTTTTGTTTTCCAAAAGAACATATTTGAGTAATCTTTTGCATCTTAATATACTGCTGCTTCATGCAAATTCATCTTTGGTGTAGAGATAAAATAAAATACCCCCCTCTTCCAGCTGCAAAAAAAAGTTTATATAGGATCTTTCTTTCACAGATAAATTTACAAACAAGCTTTCAGTAATACTCTTTCGTTTATGTTGTTTTTTCTGATTGTAGACAAAGGATCTGGTAATTCGTCTTCCAAGGCTACTGACTGGCAAATTAGAGCCTGTAAAAGAAAATCTTCAGGTGAGCTTGTGAATAGATATTAAAAGTGTATTGTATACTCATATAGTTTAAGAGTTGTCAGAAGATAAAATTCCTGGAGGGGATCGTGCAGAAAGAATTTAATGACATGATTTTAGCGGTGATATAAAACAACTGAGGATTTTGTTAAACAATTTATTTTCCTCTATAGCGTGCAAGCTTACCCAATACATGGAGCGTTACCTTATTCTGTCTTCTGCTCTGATTTAGTGCCTTCCTGCCAAAAGTTGCTATATGATGACATAAATTGTTACCCATTTTTTAATGAGTAGAAAAATAAGCAGTCTTTTTTTCTCCCCCTTAATTGTTATGGTTTTTTCCTTGGATTGTCCGTAAGTATTTAGGAGCAAGAAATGTGCAGTTGATTATTTTTCTCCTGGCAGGTAACTAGTCTGTCAAAATGTGCATTTGACACCTATTGTCTGATAGCAGATGGTCGTTATTAACAACTGTTGGGTAAATAACTTCAAACCCATGGGGACTCCTTTCCCTTTTGAAAATGTGACCATGTATTGGTTTAATTACTGTGCTGTGAAGCCATTGAGGCCAAACAGCATGATGTAGTGTAACAATTTGTGAAATTCCATTATCCTATAACAAATAACTATGAATCAAAATGTATAATTTTCAGACAGACTCTCTGCTCCGAAACTATTAAACACTAGAAATCTTGCAATCTGAAATGTGTGTGTGGTAAGGGAGGAGTCTGGAAAGTAGCAGACTGTTCTAATTAATAGTGCTTTCTTTTTAACACACATTGTTTCCAAAGGCTAGGGATCCATTATTAAAATGAATGTGTTTTTAAGATCCTCAGTTCTATGTGAGTATCTTGTTTTTCTACCAAGAAATACACAGTGTAGCACCTCTATTTTTAAAATGAGTGAGAGAGGAAAAGAGGAAGGATTTTTAGGTCCACACTGTTGGAATCTACTATTTCTTAAAAGCTCGAGCCTTTCAGGAGGTTGGATTCAGAATCTGTGTTCAGACCTGTATGTGCTAAACTGGTGGTGGGAGGACAGTTCTTGGAAAGTGAAATCATGTACCAACAGCTCAGAAATGATCAGGTTGTTTCCCTCATTCTGAATGGACTGTTATTTAGAAACAAGTACAGTAGCTGATAATGCTTGTCATAAGATACCAGTCATGGACTAAATGTGCTGAAGGATGGCTTAGTCCATCCTCTGAGGGTTTCATCTAGCACAATTAGAGATTCACTGACAGGGTAGAACCTGAAAGTTTGCATTACCACTGCCTATTGTGGGAATAATACATGCTTTGTTGAGTATTGCTGAGGCTTACACAGTAAGGATATTAGCATGTGTGGCCTTCAGAGTTATTGAATATTAAATGTTTGCTGTCAAACTGAGTGCAGTCAAAGCAACTTACACTTGACCTCACCAATCATGTCAAGAGGGAGCTCTTCCACATCACACAGTAGAAGATAAAAGTTCAAGTTTCCTGCCACAATTACCTCTACTGTGGGCCCAGCTTTACATCTGCAGTGATTTAACACAGGGGTTTTAACTCCTGTTGTGTACCTTGATGCAGGAAGTTACTCCTGCCAACTCAGGTCCATGGAAGATACCACTTGTGGGCAAACACTTATTTTCATACTTGAATGCTGTCTTAGTTGATTGGTATTTTGTGTGGTGCACAAATATTTGTAAAGCAGAAAAGTTAAAACCAGGAGTTAAAAGACCTGATTATAGTTGCCTCTAGAAACAATTCCCTGTAAGGATCTGTAAGTCCTAAGGTAAATTCGAAACCCAGATTCTAAGCCCTTCCCTTTGAATTTGACAAGCAGTTTTGGAAAAGAGCTGCAGTCTTGGCACATCAAACTGGACAAACAAAAACGCCACCTTCTTGCCATTTGAAGTACCTTAGTTTGATACAAAAGTCTGGTTATGTTAACTGGCAAGCACACCCACTTCATGACTGAGAACAAGCTGCTTGTAAGTGTCACTGGAGGATAGAAGAAATGACTGAGTTAACAGATACTCTTGTATGCTGAATTCTTTCTCAACAACTCAATGAATTGCTTGCCATTCTGCACTTTGGGAGGAGTGCTCATGATTTTATTGAAAAAATGTGTTTTGTTTTCCTTTTGGGAAATCATAATTGAAGTCAAAGCAGTCTCTGAAAAAGACATCTTACTTTAGACAATAATGAACTGTAGAATAAATTGAATAAACCACATATTCTACACATCTCTTTTAGGTTCAGCAGTCTTAAATTGAAGACTATAGAAATTATACTCCCTATTATAAAAATGTAACTTGGATACATTAGCAAAAGAGGCAGCACATTAACAAAAGTAGGTGCTAGCTATTTGATTGCTATGTTTTACAGAGCTCAACAGCTCCACAAGAAGAAAGTTTCTTGACAGCTTGGTATTGAAAATGATAAAGGACTCCTAGGAGAGAATTTTTATGCTTGTAACTGCCATACATATGGAGACACATTTTTTTTGTTCATATCTCAGACAAGCTGAAAAATACATAACATTCACAGACGTCATCTTTATTTTGGGGATATTCTATAAACAAATTACCTTTTGCATTGTCTGATTTGAGAAGAACTGGACTGGCAGATAGTACTGTGGTTTGCATTCTTGTTGCTGTGTGACAAAGGGTAGAAGAATTTTGCATTAGTTTCTTTCAGCGGCGCATAGAAATAAGCTAAGTTTGCTGTAGCTGACTTATGAAGATAAAATTGTGCTCTTTTTCAGGTTTGTCAAATTGAACTTGGTTTTCAACGTAATGAAATTCAACAGATTGTGTATAAAACTCCCAAGATTTTAACTGCAAGTAAAAAGAGACTCAAACAGACATTTGACTACTTACACAACGTAATGGGCATTCCCCACCACATGCTTACTCGCTTTCCTCAGGTGAGCTGTTAATCTGGGAATAAATTGTAGGTGCTCTTGTCACAGCCACTTCGCTAATGTGCTGAAGGTAGGGCTTTGCTGTATGCAGGACATATGTGAATTCTTCAACTAACCTGTGGCTTTTACTCTAATTGGGGTAACTTTTATTAACAATCCAGAAACCATTGAAGATTTCAGTGTGGAAGTGCTGCTTTTTTTCCCATAGCATATGTGACATCACTACCCCCAGTCTTGTGAATTTTTAGGTTTTCAACAGAAGTAGTCATGCTCATCTCTTCTGTATTCGTGCAAGAGAGATTACTGCCTGCTTAGGGATTTGCTTGTCCTGAAATCCTGCCAAGGAGACACAAAAGAAGACAGATTATGCAGAAGATCTGTTCATTAGATAACATTTATACATATATATACACACACACACACACACACACACACACACATATAAACATTTCTTTTAGGTCTGTCTACTTAAAAAATAAGCTTTAGAGATTTTAGGATCTGAAAATACAGTGTAAAGATAAGAGAAGTTCTGTCCGTTAGGCAGTCAGATTCTCATTGGTCTTCTTATTGCTGCAGCAATTGCTAAAATACCACAGGACTGAAAATATATTTGTTTCCTGATTATTATTTTGGGGTTTTTTTCTACCTCCTCATTACTGTTACTTCCTCACAAATTAAAAGCTGGAAGTGTTAGTCACTTCATTCAATGCTGACATGCAGTTGCATGATCTTCTTACCAGGTAAAAATGAAAGCACAAATTACAGCCTCTGAACAGCAGTAATTTTCTTTCTAAAGCAAGCCTAATAGAGAATCTAAGTGGCTAGAAAGCCAAAATTGTATGGGGGAATAAAACTTTTCCTCAGGATTTTGATTATCTTGCTATTTAATATATCTTTAGTTAACAAGGATGCTTGCTCTAATGCTCATCTGTGTCACTTTGCCCTCCTTGATCTGTAAGTGGCCACAAGTTTTGCTCACTTCCTTCTCAGTTGTCTTATTGTTGGCTTTGTGGTGGTTCACCTCATTATTTTTCTTCCCTTTGTTTGGAAGGGTAAGTGGAGAGTTTCCTCTCTTCTTTGTTCTTGGCACAGTCACTCCCTCTCTTTCCCGTTCTTCCCTTTCATCCTCAAAAACTGTGAGTTCCAGGATACAGGTAGTGCATGTCAGTCTGTATATGGTTGGGCCTTTAACTTGGGCATTCACAAATGCATATTTGTCTCCATATGTACTTGCTTCTATCCAGAATTACAGTAATGTTGAAAATAGGAAGTATACAGGGCATTTTCTTGGGTCAAATTCTCTCTGATGTTACAGCTGTTCTTGTAGCCATTCTTTCTGTCAGCTATCTCCATAAATGGTGGTTAAGTGTTGTTTTGGTTTTTTTTGTTTTTTCTCCTGTCTTCTGACTCCCTCTTAAAATTCAAGAAAGGCAGGGGAGGAACAGTAGTTTTGTTTTTCCCTCCTTGTTCAAATTAGTTTGCATCCTCATGGAATTCTTCTTTCATCAATGTAGTCTCTTTTTTAGTAAAATCTCTGCTCGCTCTGTGTAGCATTCACATTTTCACCGTTATCTCCTCTATAGCATCTCTCTCTATTCAGTTGTACTGCTCAGAAATGAACTTAGATCTTTGCTTTTATGACTTAACTGTGCATCTCATCTTCTGCACTTCCCTCTCTTTTTAGATGTTCTGCTGATTTCTTTTGTGTTTCCCCTACTATTGTTCTCATTTTTGACCATCTAGAATTTTTTTTTTGGTGGCAGGTATCTTCAAAGGTAGGCATTGCTGTGCAGCAGAAGACAAATGGTTGTTTTGAACCACCACACTGTGCCTTTTTGGCTGTGTTATGATGACAGGAGTCACAGCCACTCACCTTTGCCCGTGCCACTGTGCTATTTTGTTGTTTGTATTATGCCATGTGGTCACCTCTTCATTTCATCCTTATAACAATGCTCATTTGAATCTGTCTGAAGCTACAGGGAAAATGCTCCCTGTTTCTGAATCTCTCTCTCCACTTTCTTGGCTGTGATTACACAAAAGTAATATAGCTGTTATATAGAAACAACTCTCAAGCACATTAGGTTTTTTGTATCACTCCCTGTTTTCTGTTGTGTATGTCAGCATATTGTATTGAAGTATTTATTTAGAGTTTAGATAATTTATACATAAATGTAACCTACCTGGTATTTGACATAAATTAAAGGAAAATAAGTGTATTATTTGTTTTCTTCCTAGCTCTTCAGTTTGTCTAAAAAAGACTCTTATTTTCAATGTCTCAGAGTCTGAAATTTAGACAACCTAAAAACTTCTTCCCTTTTTTCTTTCTTAGGTTTTCAACTCAAAGCTATTACGAATCAGAGAGAGGCATATGTTTCTTGCATTCTTGGGAAGAGCCCAGTATGACCCAGCACAACCCAGCTACATCTCTCTGGATCAGCTGGTATCCTTGCCCGATGAGGTGTTTTGTACAGAGATTGCCAAAGCTTCTATGCAGGACTTTGAAAATTTCTTAAAAACACTTTAATTTTTTACATGTGTTGCTAATTATGGAATTAAGTTAGGAAATAAACATACTTTATAAAACTACTTCCCTTTAAAGTCTCTTAACTTTTTAATTACTGGTTTAAGAAGTGTGTAGGATTTTAAAGGCTCACAGTAATATTTATAGTAACTTAAAAACATATTTCAGAAGGATTTTGTGAATATGTTGATTGCTACTAATGCAAGCCTTGTAATTAATCACTAACTTAATTCAGAGTGGATGATGCAGCACCCGAACTGAAAGGTAAAATCAAATGGATTCTTATTTTTTTCTTTTGATAATGGCAGAGTTTTGAGAGATTGGACTGACTAGTGATTTATTCCCTGTCTTGTCCTCTGTTGTCTTCTTTCCCCCTCTTCCCCAAAAGTTAAGATAGCAAGATAGTGCAGTAGTGAAGTAGTGTTGGGTTTACCTCCTTGAGGTAATAATATTATTATTTTCCTTGTAAGGTAGAGAGAATCACACCATTACATGTGCGAAGCTCCTCATACAGAAAGGCACTCTTTCAATAGGTTACAAAGGTGTTTCCTTGTGAAGCTGGCTGCTGAAATTAGTATCTTAAAAGCTGCTTAGCAATGTAAAAAAAAAAAAAATCAGCAAACTGAATTTAGGCAAATTATAGAAAGAAAATAAAACTGTTAGTGTCCCTGAAATCTAGAAGGACCTTATTTTAGTTACTTTTCTCTTCCCCTCGTTCAGTTTTTTTCCCCCGCATACCAATGAGATTTGTGTGGCTTTAATATACAAGTAAACATATGAAAAGAGGCTGTATATATTAAGGTGATAGAGTTAATCTGTTGTAAAAGCTGAAGTAAATGCTGACATTGGGCATCATGGGACTATTAAAAATACTTAATCTTATCACTGAACAAAGCACGTTAATATGGAATTATCAAATGCTTCACAGTGTATTTGGGAAAAATTAAAAAGCTTGCCTAAATCCACATGCAAACTGTCTGATATTGTTTAGAAGTTTCCATTCCTTCAATAAAAACAGTTCAGGACACTGAAATCCAGATGTTTTAATTTGGATTTAAGCTTATTTAATGAAAAAGCCTCAACATTTTAAAACTTTATTGTTAAGCTAAAAATAGCAATTTTTATGCACACAGCAGAACAAAATTCAAAAGATTAAATTCTACTAATCGGTGGGAAATGAAGTAAGGTTGAAGAGATTTAAAGAATGAGAATAGTAGTGATCTCTGGATGACTTATTAATTTGAAAAAGAAGTGCTTGAAACACATTGAAAAACCACATTCATTGTCTGCAATATATATCTGAGATGCTCTCTTTTGTCTTTTTTTCTCATGTTTCCTATTCCATTGGCATGGGACGATTGCTTGAAATCCTCTATTAAATAGACTGTTCTTGGTGGAGATGCATAACAAATTTCATGGTGGCTGAAATGTGATGGCTAAGCACTTTCCCCCATTTCCTCCTGTTAAATGAAAGTATCCAAGTCCAATATGCTTACTTGGATTTTTGATTGTATTAAATGCTAATAACAAACTGTAATCTTCAAACAATATTGTAAAAAAGAATGTTTCTAGTAAAAATGTTAATAGGAAGTATGTGGGTTCATGTTTGAGTTAACTTTTGCAGATTTGCTACACTAGCCTTATTACTATGTATTACCATGTGATAAACCGTTGTAATAGAAATTATATTACAGAGTGTGTATATTTTGAATGTCTCAAACTTTGAGCTTTAAATTCCTTTAATGCTTTTAAATGTAGAAATGATTGCTGCCAGAGCTAAACCAGTTTCTTTGAAATGTTAAATGCACAAGCTTCTGCCAAAATAGCTTCCCAGAACCACGATGAAGAATGGAAGCAAAACATTTAATGCGAGTGCTAGAAAGGAAGGGGAGAGAGGAAAGAAGAACTTTTTGTGGACCATGCCAAAAACTTTGTGGCTTTACGATAAAAAAAAAAAATCTTTAGGAGAAATGTTTGGCCTGGAATTCTCTTCCCCCCCCCCCCCCCCCCTCCCACCCCTAGCCTCGGCCAGGGCTAGAGCAGCCTGCGAGTGAGCGCCTTCACCCGAGGCTCGCTGGGTGCAGTATGTGGTGCAGCCCGGGCTGTGCTGTTTGCTTTCCTGGCTGGAACTGCCCACCGCGTTGCCTCCCCAGTGTTTCTGGGCTACCTCCACCTCCGCGTTTCGTGTCTTCCAAAACGCAGTGGTCCCTTCCTGAAGGAACGGCTGGGGAGAGGCAGGGATCGGTACCTCAGAACGCAGAGCCGCTCGCCTGGCGGCTGCGAGACCAGAGCAGAGATAGGTTTCTGCTTCTTGGCGTGACCGATGGTGGTTTGGTGCTTTGCTTATTGTGCTTTACAAAGCTAAATTTTGTTGTTTTATTATTTTCAGCCGTCACCGATACACACCCCCACACGGCCCCCACACCCCGCCGGGACGCATGCGCGGGTGCCGGGTCAGCATTGGCGGGCCCGCCCCGCCCCGCGCGTTACCCAGGAGGCCGCGCGCCGCGCCGAGGTCAAGATGGCGGCGAGGGCGTCTGGTGAGGCGGCGGGGGCGCTGGGGGTGCGCAGCGGGGCTGGGCCCGACCCGACCCCGAGCTGCCTGCGGCGCTGGGCTCGCCCCGGCCCGCGCCGGGCAGCGAGGCGGGCCGTGACGGGGAGAGAGGGAGCCGGGGAGCCAGTGTGCACCGTGTGTCCTTGACGGGGACAGCGAGTGCCGCTGCCACAGTCGCCGGGCGAGTCTCCTCGCCGGCCTTCCCATGGCAGCGGAGGGAGCCTGGTTCCGATAGTTGAGTTTTCTGAGTGCAGAGAGTGCTCGGGAGCGCTACAGGAACCCTTGGCCTGCTCATGAGGGGCCTCGGGGATCGCTGTCCTGCGCGGATACCGACTCCGCGCACAGTTAGTCTAAGGTTAGTCCTTGTCTGGCCCTAAAGGACGAAGGAGTAACTAAGTAGCCTGCCGAGGTAGTGCTGTAATGACGCACTGGTATCACACGGAGCACTGGGGCTTTTGGGGGGTAACTTGGTAACACAAACGGCTTAAAAGTCACAAAACAGCTTGCCCACGCTGCCCGTGTTGTGCCGTTCGTGGGCTTCTAGACCCCTTGTTGAGGTACTTGATTGTGTGCAAAAGCATCTCTGCCATCCCAAAACACATTTAAGGAAAGATGAACATGTTATATGTGGCGTGGAGGTTTTATTTTTTGTTTGGTTGGGGGTTTTTTTGAGGTTTCAGTGTTGATTTCGTGGTTGACTTTGGCGGCTCCTTGAAAAAGGAATAGCATTTAAGTATCTGGAGAGGAGAGCAGAAGGTTAACAGTATAATAACCAGTGGCCTTGAAGTCGCATTGACCCATAGCGAAAGTTGGGGGGCTTAGATAAATTATTTGAAAAGCCTGATGGTTTTGTTTTATGTAGACACCATGGGTTTGGCTCATGTAAGTGTTACAGAGCCTAAAAGTTTTGTTGCTATCTATGATGAGGAATTGGTAGCATTTTTCCAAGTCTTCAAGCAGCCCAATATTCAAATTTAGTGAAATGGGTCAAATTCTTGTATATAATGAGCTGTTCTTTGACCTGTTTAGTTTCAGTTATGGGAGACTGAGAAGTAGAGGTCAAGTCATATATGATCAAATTCAAACTTGATGCAGTGTTACGTTAATACACGTGAAAGAGGCCAGCAAATGTTTGCATACTGCCATAGTAACGTGTCAGTGTTGAATTTTACATTGCTGTGCAACTGATGATGGTTGCGTTCAGTTGCAGGAGGTGGTCGCATGATAGACAGGCTTCGCAAGTGGTATTACAATGCCGCTGGGTTCAACAAACTTGGTAAGTGTTTCATTGAGTTTTAAAAACTGCAAATGGAACAGTTCTCAAACTAGTTATGGTTCATAACTGCAGATTCATAACATAATGTGCATGCAGGTTGGCGTGTTTTTGATCAAAATTAGTTACAACTTCTGTAGGGAAAAAAGTTGGCAATAGCTTCAGTTACTGTGGTTTATACATTTTCTGTTATTTCTGTGTTTGCTCATGTTCCAGTGAATTAGCTTACAACAGCTAAGGTCAAGCTGGGGTAGTTGAAAAAGCTTTCACAAAGCACTCCCGAAAGATCGATTATTTACATTTCCCCACCGAGTGACTTTCACTGGCCAGTGACTTTCACTGGCCAGTGTCTTCTAACCCAAAGACCGCCCTTGAAACTGGAGAGGCTCCCACTGATAGTAGTCAGCCTATCTGCAGTACTTATGCAAAGTATCCAAAGTGCAAATAATATTAAAGTTAGTTCTGCCCTTCGTGTCACCATAACTTCAGCTGGCGTCGCTCTGGCCTGCACAATGGTGGAATAGGTGTCAAAACAGGGCTTCCGTAAGGAGAAGAGGTTGCCTTAATGGTATTTTCTTCAGTTTATTCAGAGTTGTTGCCAAGTTTGTTTCAGCTGTTTAGATTGAATGGATGACAAGAATGGAATATTCTTGGATGACAAGAATCTGAATATTCAGATGCCACAATTTATTGCTCACCACAATACAAGCAAATCTTTTAAAGGACATTAACATACCTGCCCTGGGGAAGTTAGAAAAAAATTACAAGGAAACTGTAAACGAGTAACCTTAGATCTTTCCTCCAAAGATGCAGTGATTAATTCCTCTTTGATAATGCCTGTCTGCTGAAATTCCTACTTCTGCTGCTTTTCTGGAAATGCGAGTAAAAAAATTAGGGAAGCACCCAATTTAATATAGTGATTAAACTAGCAGCAGTGCTCCCTGTGCCTTTGAAATAAATTACAAATCTGAATTTCAGAATACATGACTCAAACGAAATTTTTGTTTTATTGAGACACTACTACCAAATCGGTGACATGAGATGAAAACCTTTATCCACAAGTCAGTTGGTATGTTGTAGTAATCTGCATCATCTTGGAATGCTACAGAAGTAATATTTTGTCCTGTTTTGTTAATATTGAACCTTACAGCAAAATTGGTTGAGTTTCAAGAATCCTTTGTTCCACAGAAGGTGTGGGAGTGTTCTTGGTTTTGAGAAGACTGGGTGCTTCTCCCTGATGTAACTTCTGATTTGGAACTCACACAACAACATAGAGCTGCAGGTTTCCATAGCTTCATATAGTCAGCAGAGACCTGGTTATTATGAACAGGGGAGTTTAGAGAATAATTCTTCAGTACTGAAGGAGTCTCATCTGTGCTGACTGATTCTAATGGATTCAAAAACCCTTAACGTGGACAATCATCTTAAACAGAGATATAAAATTAGATGCACATAAGTTCGCCCCTTAGATCCAGAGAAGGTTTTGTTCTGTATATGTATATTCTCACGAAACACATTGAATTAAATACCCATTTTCCTTATTCCTCTTTAACAAAAGGAGTGAAAAAATGTAAATAGAGCATGTGAAAGTCAGTGTTTAGGATTGCATGGTCTCTGTGAGCCATTAGTGGCTCTCCTGGATTGGTTTGGTTTTTCTTCATAATTTTGCATTGGAAGTATTTTGCCCGTGGTACTTGAGTCAATCCTAAATCTTACGGAAGAACATTTTTCCAGTGATACTGTGAATTCTTCTTGGTACAGGGTTAATGCGAGATGATACATTGAATGAAGATGATGATGTGAAAGAAGCATTGAAGAGACTTCCAGAACATCTTTACAATGAAAGAGTATTTCGCATAAAGCGAGCGCTAGACTTAAGCTTGAAACATCAGATCCTTCCAAAAGACCAGTGGGTGAAGTATGAAGAGGTACGTGCATGGAGTGTTTCCAGGGTGCGGGTCTTAAATGGCACTGCTGTGGTTGGTGGTTGGGCTTTTCATTCCCTGGGGAGACACATGCTTAGTGTCCTTTATAGTGAGTAAATGAGTCAGTATCTCATGGAATACCTCTGGAAAACACTTGATTGCAGTTTAAAAATCTTTTTCAGTACAAATTACGAAATTTTTCTCAAGATGACAGAAGCTTAAGCTGCAGCTCAGAATCGTAGCACGTTGTTTGTGTTTAGGCCAAATATTTCTTCTAAGCTATCAGATAAAGAAATACAGTTTAAATAGCTGTGGAATTCTTACAAAATGTCTCCTGCTTTTCTGATTAATTTCTTGATCTTATAGAAAAATCTTGAGCCAAAGTTTTTGTACATGAGAGTGCCAGGGAAGAAGGATTTGAAGGGAAATCTTGCATTAAAATAAGTGTCATCTTGTAATTTAAAAAACAAACTAGACTTCCCTTATGAGATGTAACTACGTTTTGGTTTTTGGTAGTGAATTGATTCACAGACTTTGCATCACTGTCCACATCAGCTTTCTCCAGACTACGAGGCAGAGAGGAATTTTTTTGTTAAACTTTTGACTATAGAAGAGTATAAAGGTATTAATGCATCTCATAATAAGTAGAGGCTGTTTCTTGTGGTCTCATAGGTCATATTTAGGTAACTGCTGCATTAGTAACTGGTTGCCTATTTCCTCAAGCAGCAGTTTGGGTTGTGTTAAACATGGTCAGGGTGTTCTATCAAATACAAGTTTACAGTGCTGGTTAGAAGTTAAGCTCAAAAAGAGAATATCTGGAGTATTATTGTTGGGCTTTGAACTACTCAGAGTGGCTATTGTACGTTACTATAGTTGGACTTTGAACTAATTAAAGTGGATCTTGTACGTTTGGGTATCTGCCAAAAAAACACTGTTTCTAAAGGCATAGCTGGAAGCATTGCTTTGCCTGCTAATGTTGATGAGGCATTAGGAATTACTGGTTACTGCAGTAGAGAACTTGTCATTGCAGACTTCACAGGTAAGAAGTTCACCTTTTCAGGCTAAGTAAGGCTGGATTTCCTTTTTTTTTTCTTGATAGGTTGGTGTTTAGTCAAACCTGGGGAGGAATGAGAAACAAATAGTCTGTAGGAATGACTTGAGATGTTTCTGGACCTCGCTGTAAGTTTAAGTATATTCTCATCTTTTTCAGGATCACCATTATCTTGAACCATACCTAAAAGAAGTAATCCGTGAAAGACATGAAAGGGAAGCATGGAACAAGAAGTAACTATTGAACTACTTCATGCAAATATCCACATATTTTTGATATTTTTAAACATTTGGTTGTAGAAGTCCATAGGGAAGCAATTGTGAGGCTGAGGAATACTGTTTCAGCTTGTTCATTGAGTCTCATCATCCAACTAAAATAAACATGTCAAGCTATAAAAATCTTGGAAGAGTTCTTTCTAAATGTTAACAAGCTAATGTTCGGATCTTTCCTGTGAGCATATACATTACACATTAGCTTAGTGGTATGCAGTCTTCATTCCAGCTTTTGATTCTTACTCTTTTCATCATACAGCTGTTTTCTGCAGTAGTAGAGTTAGGTAAGAAGCGTTCAAGGCTGTTGGTGCTAGTTGCTCTCTTAAACTAAAAAGGATTTGGTATTCATCACTTGCCACTGTGGACAACAATACTGAACCAGTGTTTGTTACATTGTGAGACAGCAGAATGTAGTGTTCATGCACCCAAGCAGATATGTATTGTAAAAATGGAAAATAAAGATGATTCCTTAATCATAAAATAGGAAGTGTTTCACTAACTTTTTATACCATATACATTGTTAAGCCTTCAAAACTATTTTCATGTAAACCGTAATGACTGTCTCGCTTCAGCTTTTTGAGACTTTTTATTCTTGAAAAGAGTAAAAGTAATATTCTGATGTGCTTTAAACAACATAGCATTTAACATAGTTAACTTCTCATGTATTTTTCTTCATCACCTAAAGCATGCTCAAGTTATTAGTGATTGGTGTCCAGAAAATACTGGCCCTTACTGGCTGAACACCTGGAGTTTAGTCTTCCGTAGTTTAATGGTAGTGTTAATTTGAGACAGATATTGGTATTAGACATGAAATTCAAAGCCTGTCATATAACCTTCTGTACAAAGTACACAATCTTGCATGATGGCCTCAAGGTTTGCTTTTTTCCTTTTGCTATGCATGCTTGTCTGCCAAACGCAACACTCGGTTTACCAAAAGAAAAAGGAGCAAACCACATCTGCAGTTTTGAATTGGTATGACCAGATAAATAAAATACTGGATTAGAAGCTTTTAGCTTTGCTCATCACTCTGTTACAAACCTTCACCTGCTTGCTAAAGTCCCTTACATCTGTAGGATGGATACAGTGATCCCTGGGTGAAATACCTCAAAATTTGACAGCCTGATGTGGCAAAACAAAATTCTGCAAAAATACCTGCACTGCCAATATTCCTTTAAAGTCTCTGTGGAGATTATATTAAGAATTTGAGGTTTCTTTTTTTTCTGTAGTAAAATCTAATGATTGAATCATACATAATTTGATGTATTTTTGGGAACTTTACTTTTTTCTTCCAAGGGACAAATAGGGCATGAAGTTTCACACTTCTCTTTATGGAATTATTAGAATATAGTTTTGTAATTAAATTAGGAGTATTTCATTATCTGTTAGAATTATATTAGAAGGCTTAATTATATAGTGAAAGTAGTACTTGAAAAACATAGCTGGTCAAATTTCTACAAAAGCTAGAATTCTGTGGAAAGACTGTCTGCTTATTTGAACACAGGTTTGAATTAAGAAAAAAAGTCTTTCAAAAATTACTTGGTTTAGACAAAAGGGCTTTGTTGGCATTAGGCACTTAAAAATAGGCTGACCTTTGAGTGAAGTGCAAAGCAGCCATGCCCCAATTGTCCTAAAGCATCTGAAATCACTGACCCCCTTACCCTCAGATGTAACGTCTTCAAAGAGACAGAGGTGAGTAGTAGAAGAACAGAAAAGTCTTTCCAAGTGATCTTTATGGCAGCTCAAGGGGAAGAGGAGAAAGGAAGCCATGTTAAGAGCTTGCCTGTTTGCTGAGGCTTCATTTAGATGAATTTTCAGATGCTTCTGACTTGATAATTTTTAACCTTAAATTTCCATAATGTGCAGTAGTCTTCTGTTGAAGTATTTTAAAAAAATTTACTGTTGTCTAGTTGTATCTTAGAAGGCTGTTAGTAATGAAATTATTTGCCATTTTTTGGCGGAGATGGGTGTGTATTTGAAACGTTCAGGAGTATCTAAAAATGGATCATATTCCTTGTGCAGGCTGGGTGCCCCTCTGTGAATGATTGCAGCCTGTGCAGCCATTAGCTTGCTATCTGCGAAGTTGCCTCATTTTAAGGAAAAGCTTGGTAACAGCAAAGGGGGTCAAATAGCTAGAGGTGAAAAGAAAAAAGTCTGATGAGGAAGGAAAGAGCATTCTGCTTTGGAGAACTGGATTTTCTTTCTTCTGCTGTCAGCAAGGTTCTTCTGTAATAGTAAGCAAGATACTTGGTTCACAGAGGCTCCGGAAGAATTTTGCTAAGTGCTTAATATCTGGGTGTTTGGAGCTACATCTGCAGAAGTGCAGAGTAATCACATCTATGTCTAGGTTCAGTTCATTGGTTCTGAGAATATTAGGTGCAAATGTTGGTGTTTATCCATACACACAATGGTTACTACAGGTGGTGGTACCAGGAGCAAATTTCACAGGGATTCTCACAATCCTTATTTCTCTGGTGGTAAGTGCAAACATACTTATATAGAAGATTACGTATTTGTGGCCTGTACGTAATAACGTTCAGAAAGCTAGGTTGAGTCATCCACTGAAGAAGATTGAAAAGAATTCCTGAATGAGAAGAGTGCCTACTGGGTAAAATGGGAACCTGCAATTTAAGGTCATATCATCATGTACAATGCAACAGCGAATCTTGCATTTCCTTATTCCTGATTTTGAAGCCTTCATCTTGGTTAACGTAGTTTTTTGGATGTAATTTTTATAGGGATTCCATAAATTACTGAGGTATTTTTATAGTTTTAGTTCGCTACATCCAGATCATGTGTGTAAAATTAAGAGTGAGCTGACATTGCTAATCCTGCAGTTTGATGACAGTTTTAGCTTAAATTATTCTTCATCACTTTTGAGCAAACCTGTGCTTCACTTGAAGTTGTTTTATTAAATACATAGTGAAATATAAGAATACGTTTTGATTGCTGAAGATCATGCTTGTTATGTCGGATTGATTTCTTTAAATTTTGAATTGGTCAACCCCAAAACAATGGATTTTTGTCAGCACTGTAACAAGAAACACATGCTTGTTTTACATCCAACTTCCATCCGAAGGAGGGCTACAGCAGATAAAAATCCCTTAAGAATTTTGATGAAACATCATGCTTGTCATTTTAATGGAAGTGTTTTAGCATTAATATGGTAAACACATTCTGACTTGAGGCATTTTCTCTCTAGATAGCAAAGGTCAAAGATGACCTTCAGGATTTCTCCACAGTGTTTGAGGTCAGTTTTCATGGACTGAAACTGTGGCCAGGGCAAGGGCTGCTCCTGGGCAGCAGAACAGGCAGAGGCAACCCCACCAGGGTGACTTCACTTCTCATAGCCTCTCTTAGCTAGTCTATGGCCCAAAGGGCTAACATCTTGAAAAATTGTAGCCCATGAACTTCATTGTAAACGGTTTGTGTTAGCATCTAAGTACCCTTGAATGGGACCTGATCCCAAAACTGTTTCCTCAAACTCCACTGCAGGACATATGGAGCTGTAAGCTTCCTTCAGTGTCAAGTAGTTCCTAACTCACCTAGAACCTCTGCTGGTGTTGCTGGGATGAGGTGACAGGCAAGTCTGATGTCCCAAGGTGCCAGAAAGCATCTCCACCTCTGCCTTCCTGGCCAGGTGGATGTTAAGACACGTCTGGAGAAGGAGCCCTCAATGCCCTCTGCTCACTGGTGATTTAATGCTGGCTTATGCTGGCAGCCTGTCAGTTCAATGCCTTTTTTCTTCACAAAAGGTGTGGATTCACAGTTCCCTTCTCTGTGAATGTTTGCATATTTTTACATATTTTCTGGGGTGGAAGTGGGGCTATTAGTCCTTTTGGCTGACTCTGTTCTGGTGTGAAAGATCTGATAAACTGTACCAGGAGACACTAGGACTCAAATTGGTTGGTTAGAGCTGTTTTCTAGGCTGGTTTATGAGCTGCTTCAAAATAAGGGCAATGCCTGACTCCACCTGCCTAGAGGCACTTGCCTGCTTGAGCAATTACTGCCCACCAGCTTCTGCCCTGCTCTCTCCTGTAGTACCTGGGCACTGGATCGAGGAGATATGCCGAGGGCTTGAGTGAGGAATGCAGAGTGGGTGAGGGGTTGAGGTAGACCCAGGTTTAGGAAACCATGTGCAGGGATCTGAAGGAAGTATAAGGAAAATAAATTGACCTCAATCCCCTTTGCCTGCTTTGGGGGTGCATGGTGAGGATGAGGTGGAGTTGATGCGTTTATGTGCAAACGTATGGTTTAATGCATTTTGAGAAATGGGACCACTGAGTATGAGTATGTGGAGAGAGGTATGAGGCGGTTTGACAAAGGCAAGGGTGCTTTTCAGGCCACTGCACAGGGTGACACCTGTGTGTCCTAACTTTGAGAATGCCAAGTTCATGGCACTCATTAAGGCTTAAGTTTTCCCTAAATAATATTTAAAAATCATCCATTGAACCTTATTGTGAGTGGAATCCAAGCTGTCCTTGTCCTGCCTCCAGGGTGCCTGGACATGGCCTAAGCGTCCATCTCCTGTGGCCCAACCTCATCTGTTTCTTTCACAAAAACCAGGACATCTTCAAGAAGATGCCCCCACAGCTACAGGGTAGATTTGAGTTTTGGGTGCTCACATCTCTGCAGCAAAAGAGGAGCACTGGATCTTTCTCTTCCAAAGCCTAAGCAAGTGCTGGAATTGCTGTTGCTGTTTTATGAGAGTGTGCTGCTTTGGTTCCTGTGCTGGGAAAGGATCTGGAGCCTGAAACCCGATCAGAAGGAGGTAACTCAGCACAGCTGGGCTGTGCTCTCCTCAGCCCTTCCTAAAGCGGTTCCCCCCTGGCTTGCATGGATCTGGTTCTTTGTGTCTAAATCTTCTGGATTGCAAGGGGAGGCTGGATAGTGAGACATGGAGTTAAGCGCTGCTGCACTCAGTATTACAACACCTAAGCCCTTTTATGAAGCCTCATACTCCCACTGCGGCCTAGCAGATTGAAATGATTGTTTATAAGCAGCACAGTTCAGAGCCCAAAGCTCAGATCTCTTCGAGGCACTTCAGAGGGTTTTCTGTCTGCAAGTTGTGTTCCCCAGTGGAGTATTAGTTTAAAAAGATACTATTATGAAATAGTCGTAAAAGCAGCTTGATCTGTTTGGTTTACTTCAATTAACTAAAAATTCTCCAAGTTCTCCATGTTTCTTGACTGCAGTCTCTCATGCTGAAGAAGATGGACTAAAACTCCATCCATGTGCAAGTGGGCCCCTAGCAGTGCTCCGCACTCAGCCTGCCTGCTGGAGCTCACCAGACTGTCGTGGCAGTGTAGAGGTGGCTCTGACAAAAAGCAAGACGCATCCTGCTGCCAGGTGAGGCTTGGCTCATCTCTGCTCTGTGCTCTGCGAAAGCCAAGGTACCAGAGGAGGGGTGAGATCATCATTTCGGAGCTCTATCAAGGCACTCATCCCTGCCTAGGAGCGCTTAGGCTGGGCAAAGTCAGGACATGGGGCTGCACTGACAGCAACTAGACATGCTTTATTTATATATTTTAAAAAAGCAACAACAGCAAAAAAACTTCTCAGGAAAAAGTTACAAAAGTAACAGAGTGTATTTGCCTTCAGAAGTACAGCTGTCTTTCAGAGAGGCTGCTATTCCCGGTATAAGACTGGTGATGCAATTATGACCGATCAGACAGAGCTGTAGTTTAATGTTTGCACAAAGTAGTTCATGTTTACCTCAAAGAGCATTGTTATCACGCCTTCTGTTACCCAGATCTTCAGGACTACTGCTGGAAGCAGCATCTTCTGCTGGATGACTTTTAGGTTTGCAGTCATTCCCCAGAGCTGATTCTTGGTACAGGGCTTGGATAGCAGAGTGCCTGGCTTCGCACAGCTTTGTTCTTATCTGGGCACAGACTCTTGCTCTTTCTCGTGGAAAGGAGGGGTGTAGTCACCTTCACCTCTGGAACTCTGGGGGATCTCTTTCATGAATTTCCATCCTTAGCTTTTCATAAGTATATTGAACCCAGTGGTGTGTCTGGACATGTCCAAAACAGCCATTAAAGCCTTATTCAACAAGCTACTTCAAAAAGAACATGAGGAGGTATGCTTTGAAAGGGGACTTCTCCTCCAGCTGCTTCCACCCAGCACTTTAAAAACACATAAGACACAATAAAGCACGTGTTGACATAAGTGAGCCTCAAAAAAACGATTGGATTATTTTGAAGGAGTATAATCATAAGCGGGGAGAGTTATCATCCTTCACCCAGCAAAACAATTACATCAGTGCAGCTTGGACTGGGATCTGCCTTAAGATCTCCCAGATGTTGCAAATGGTTTAGTTGCTGATCGGTTGCTCTGGGTAATTATAAACTGTCAGATGGAGGAGGGGAGGCTGGTTCTCAGAGGAAACAACATAAAAGGTTTTTGGGGAATTGTAGGGAGGAAGATCCACTGTTCACAGCTGACACCCAGAGCCACAACAGTCTCTGCTTATGCCTGGCTTTGCCAGACCGGTATCACGGACATGTCTCAGAGCCTATCTTAGGCCTGAGCTATGGCATGCTGCATAGAGATGAGACCCGCAGCAAGGGGTTTGCTGTGGACTCATCCTAGCAAATCTGCTCAGAAATAATTTTAGCAGAATCTCCTACCCTGGAATGAGGGACCTGCTGCCCGCCTCACTAGCAGAAGCCCATCTGATCCTGAGGCAGCAGATGCCAGCCCTGACACTTAAATGGGAAGAGGGAACCTGGGTAAAAACTGCCACCTTGCTGGCCCTGGGGGAAAACAGCTTTCCCAGCCACAGGGCTGGTTCCCTGCTCAGATCTGGCCTGTGCAGCTGGAGGACAGAGCCCCAGATGAGGTGTTGGTGCTGTGCTGCAGCACAACAAGAGTTCAAGACTCTGGGAGCTGCAAGAAGATGGGGAGCAGGTCCCTGACGCTGTAGTTGCGTGGCTCAAACACTTACCAGAGCCTGTCCCCAGCTCAAAGGTTCATTTTTGTGCAATTTCTCTGAAGCATTTGTTGTTTGTAGCACAAAGAAGCTGTGGGCATGGTGAGCTTATGCCAGGAATTAGCCCCAGCTCCTCTCATTGCGGGTGACTGCCACCTTCCTAAAACACACCAGCAGGTCACTGGGCTCATGGAGCATGCTCAGGTCACTGGTGACCCTCTGCTCTGACCTTTGAAGGACACAGGAAGGCACCAGCATCCTGAATAGCCTTTGGTAATCAGCTGGGACACGCTTCGGCCTCAGAAAGAGAGGAGATTTTGGAAATCCCCCATGCTGGTGTTTCCATGGGGTAACATGAATTGGTGAACTGCCTTTCCGAGGTCCCTTCTGAGAGCCACAGAGGACAGTCCCCCTGGGCTCCAGCCATGCCATCTCTCCAAGTGGTGAGTAGCTGGGGTGTCCATCCAGCTCCCTGCAGTCCACGGCACGTGACAGAGCCACATTTGCCAGCTTGCAGCAGTACATCAGGCTGTGAACAAGGGCAGGTGAAAAAATGGTGAGGATGAGGAGGATGGGTGGGCAGCAACCACCCCCACACGCCCTGCCTGGGCTGGTGAGCAGCAAACAACACCAGCAGCCAACGCTGCCCAGTGCCACGGCAGAGGGAGCACAGGCTCCCAGCCTGCGGCTCTGGCCTCTGTGACCAGGGCGTTGCTGCTTCACCACCACCTGCTCAGCGGGGTTGCTGACCCCCAGTGCAGACAGGGGTGCGCGCAGGGAGGGTGTGCTCAGCCACCATCCTTGCAAGGTCTGCCCAGTGCCAGAGGTGTAGGTGGCTTCATCAGCACACAAGGGTGACAAGCTCGGCAGCAGGTCAGCTACACAAAAACGACCCCCTGGCAATGCCAGTGCCCCAGGTGGATGGGTGGCTTTGTCCTGGACACAATGATAACAGTGGGGAAAAACACATCACCCATCCCCAGCATCACCCATCAAGGCCAGCTCACCCTGACACAAGGGGGGGCTGTGCTGTAACAGTACAAGCACCACCAGAATGTCCTGGCATTGTCTTCTTCCCTTTTTTAATTTCATTTTTCAGGATGACAACACTTTAGAGGTTTATGACCAACAGGAGAATTTACTACTAAGTCATGTACTGATGTAATGAAATCTAATATATGCTGCGTAATGAGTTATGAGATGTTATTTAGTTTCAGGGTTTTATTACTTCAATCAGTTATGACCATATTTCCTTTTATATGATTGCTCACTCTTTAAACACACCAGATGACTGTATAAAGAACACCTAATAAAGTCTGGAGATGTTAAAATATAAATGTTTTAATTTTTGCCATAAATTTGTTTCAATTCTTGTGGCTTTTGCACTGGAAGTGGGGCAGTCCTTGTTAGCAGTGCAGACCCTGGTAGTGTTGACTTGTTCCTTTGTAGGAAGGAGCTGGACAACCGTGCTTCATTATAAAGCACAGTTAGTCACCAAATGCTCATCCTTGGTGATTACACACAGAAATGGAAAGGTTTTTAGAATATAAAAAAATGGAAGACAACATTGATCTGTGATATAAGTCATTACCTTAATTAACCTCCCATATTTACCCTTGCAATTGCAACATACACATGCCTTGGTTTCTACCAGTCTTCAAGAAGGGAGAATCAGGCTTATGGTCTTCAGCATCAAGATCAAATCCAGGGATGTTCTGCCCATGTACCATTTGGCAATCCTCCTAATTTTTCCACATTTATGCATTGTATTTTAAAGTCTTTTGGAAAAACATCATAGCAGTGGAATTATATAGCTGTGAAATAAGATCAGGATGAAGTCTTTAATAAATCAATGTTTTAGCAAGCAAAGGACAATTGCAGGAGTAGAGTCTGAGTTGTGACATGTTCATAGTGATTTCTCAGAAATTATTGTAGAACATATTTTATGATGTTAACAACTCTGCAGTAAGGGTTTGTGTCCAAGTGGACACCGACTGTGGCTGCTGTAAGACTGTAGCACGTGGCTGCTGTCTGGTGAGCCATCCCGTTGTGGGAATGCAGAGGTCTCCAGTGCTGCTGGCTGGGGTCCTGCACGGGTGTCACCTGCCTGGAGATGACACCTGCACATAACACATCTAATTACAACATTCTGATTTCCTCCCCACCTCTGCAACAGGCAGCACTTGCATGATTTGCTGAACCTGGTAGAAGTCCCTGCTGCGGGGTCCAGGGCAGGGGAAGCTGCGCTGGCTCGGAGGCTGCACTGCTGCTGAGCTGGGAAGAAAGAGCCTGGTAAACCTGGGCCACTGTAGAGGTTTGCTTGGCCAGCTTCAAGGGAGAGAAAACTGCTTTTTAGTTACACCTTAATTTAGAGTTTGCAGCAACCAGAAATATTTTTGTCATGTTTAATCTGCTGTGGCTGTGGCTGCCACATATGTCATGGCCCAAGGATGTCTTTTTTTGTAGGGATGATCCCTGCTGTTCTATTTCCTGCAGCAAAAAAAGGTACCAGAGGCCCAATTTGACAGAAGTTCCTTCCGATTCTGCAAGGCAGGTTGTCATCTCAGGACAGTCCCTCTGGACAGCTGTTTATCAATTCAGTTTTTTTAGTTGTACATACATCAATATGCTGTACTTCTCCCAGTATTTATTCAATTATTGATAGAGATACTAACAGAAGGGAAAAACTTCTGAATGATACACCTTACTTCTCCATTCTATTAATAGCTCTATCATTAATTGAATAAATTTTAGGAGAACTACAGCAAGTAACGATATAAAGACTTTACTATTCACAATTCCTGGCTAATAATTCAGCCAAAGAGAATCATACATCAAATAAATGGCCAAGCATACTTAAAATGTGTCTTTATACAGTAACAAGGCACAGTTTAATCCCATTAAGAAAATGCTGGCAGTGGCTCAGTGTTTGGGAATATGCCACTGAACTGTCCTGCTGTAACCTTGGATGCAGGAAAAGTTGAGACAAAGCAGCATATGCAATTTGACACATCTTTGCCCTTTAGGTCCTTAATGATGCAGTGATTTACTGCAACATTTAATATTGTTTAACTGCAGAAATTGTCTCATACGTGGAAGCTAAGCAATAACATGCTTGCTGAATGTGCCCTATCTGCTGCTTCATAAGCAAAGTTTTTTTGCAACTCGATCAAACACAGATTTCTAAGCTATCTCATAACAGCAAGTCCACATATTAATTTGTAAGAAACAAAATCTTTGTTCCATGTATCTTATTTAAAGTACAAAAAGACTGGTACATTAGTTTCTCACTAACCAAGAATTTACGGAAACATTGGGGTTTTTTTCCTCAGCTTTTAGTTTTCATCTGAGTTACTCTGCTTTTACTTTGCCCCCATTATTCTCAATAGGATCTGGAGTACTTCTCTATTCTCCAGGTACTTCATATGTGACACTCTGCTGCCAAAACAATTGACTTTTTTCTAATTAAGAAGGATTTTATATTTACAATAGAAAAAATTGCATGGCTGGATGCATTTCTCATGACCACATATTGTATCCTTGGAGCTTTAGCTATGGATCTTGGAAAAAATGCTGTGTGAATGGTTTAAAGCATTAGATTTTCAAGATGCAATCACAGCTCATTCAGTATAACCTACATCCAGCAGCATGCTGGGGGCTGAGCACGATGAAGGCCTGCTGCTGTGGAGTGCTCCCCACACTGCTGCTGCTCCTCCCCACGCACACAGCTTCCTTCCCATCGGCTGCTGTGGCACTTCCCTGATTCTCTAAGCATGGAAGGAAAATGGGTGCTTTGAGTGTTATTAGAATACACACAAACACTGTGAGTCAGAAGTATCAATATTCAGTGCCTTCCACTGGTCCTCCATGAAAGTCTTGCTCCTAAAGCATCATCTGTGTGGTTTCCCTCCACTGTTACTTGCAATACCACGTTGTCATGTGGAATGGATCACTTGACAGAGCTCTGTGTCTCTTTGTACTGTAACAGCTTCTAGAAAAATTCAAACTGGCAGTTTCTGTAATAAGGCATGAGGAAAGATATTTGAATAGTGCATGTGTTTTATAGTGTAAGGTCAGAGAGTACCAATACATTGCGGGCTACAATGGGGAATAAGAGGGTAACTATAGATACATGCATGACACACAAACATGAGTGATTATTTTTTAGCTCTTGATCCATCCTCTGGCATTTGCTGTCAAACCAAAGGGGAAAAAAGTGCTGTTTCCTTTCTGTGTGATTGTAGGAGTCTTCTGTGGTTCAGAAACCACAGGAAACAGATAGTGTGGCCCATAGCGTTGGGGTGGCCCCATTTTTCTTGCACGAGTCACGGTGCTAAGGAAGTAGCACAGATGCTCAAAGAGGCTGTGCTCCCGTGCTGGCAGCCCCATGGTCATGGCCAGGATGGGGTAACCATGCTGCTTCCAGCAGGTTTACTTCAAGGAGCAGAGCATGGTGGAGTGATATACCCTAGCAGGGCTCAGCACCAGCACCAGCTCCTAAGTGGCTCTTTGCTGCTGACAACCTGGTGTTGATGTTTTAAGGGCAGCTTGCTGTCAGTGGGAGTAATATGACAAAAATTAGGTAGGCAAGAGGGATTAAAACATGTACAATATTGCAGAACTTGTTAGGCTCAATTACACGAGTCAGAAACTAGTGAAGTGTTTGAAGACCTGGAAATAATTCCAATTTGTCATACCAGGAGACTCCTTCCCAGAAACCGGCTGTGTAAGCACAGGCAAGTCCACCATATGGAGAACAGATGTCTCAAGGGAGCTGAAAAGAAGATACTTTGCTAGTACTAAAAATATTCAGTGTGAGGAGGTGATAACAAGTGCTTCTAAAGAAGAAGCAATTATTTATCATTGAGTAGACAATTTTTACTGTTTCCTAGAACACAAACCTATATGCTCAAAAAATCTCAGACTGTCACAGTGAAGAGGCACTGATTCACAGCTTGGGGTAGAAACTATAATAATAAGCAGATTGCACATCTTGTTTAACCATCTGATTTTTAAAGCATGTTTTATCACAAGCTGTATCACACTGAAAAAAAAAATGAAGGGAAGTCAGAAGACAATGAGTTATCGGTGTGCAGTTGTTTTAATGTACAAAGCAGCATGGTTGTCTTTGCCATTTGCAGTTTGGATGTTTTACTTTTTCCCCTTTAATTAGGAACTGTCATGGAGGTTGACTCAGTTTATAACTCAGTCCTGTGGTGTTAGAATGGTGCCTGTGAGAGCTGCCTCCAAGGACCAAATCTGCTAAAACATCAGGAATGAGACTTGAGAGAAGCACTTCATCGCTGCCTTTGAGTGCCTTAGGACATGTGCTAAGGGAAGATCCAACTGAGCGAGGAAGCCCAAGGACTGCTTGAATTGGAGCTCTGCAATGACTTGTTCCATAAGCAAAGGCATGCAGCTGTGGCTCATGCCTGTGTAGGTACCAGCCATGGAACTTACACATGCCCCAGGTAGGTGGTTGAGTTTTCCTCCTGACAGAGCTGTTCTGCTTCCTGAGCAGCAAAAAAAGAGCTATTGGCACAGGTCCTTTGGCTCCTGCAGAACTCCAGCAAATTACTGCAGGGAAAGGTAAGGCAGTACCACCAAGGTAGGGCCCTGTGGCTTATTTCCTGGTGCTGAGGTGAGAAGAACTGTAATAGACTGTCTGCAACAGCCATTCATCTGACCTGTTCCTAAAAACCTCTAATAACTGCACTCCTCCAGCTCACAAAGGCAGCCTGCTCCTGAGCTTATACTTCATTATAGCTGGGTAGTTTGTCCGACTATTTAATCTAAACCTCCCTTGCATCCTGTTAACTCTGTTACTCCTTATGTCCACTCTCAGTGGATATAAAGATAACAGATTTTCATCCTCTTTACACAAAAAATTTGAAGGCTGTTATCCTGCTCCCTTTGGACCTATCTATCTTCTCTTCACTAGACTAAACAACTCCAAGATCTTTCAGTCTCTCCTCACAGGTCAGATTTTACAAACCTTGTAATGCCCTTGACGGTCACTCAGGGCTTTCTTATTTCATTTATGTCTTTCCTAAAAGGTGATGTCCAGCTGCTGGATGCAACGCTTGAGGAGAGAAGTTCCCACTGCCATGAAGTTACCACCCAGCCCTCAGCTTTCACGTCCCTACATGTACCCTTGTGGGTGTCACTGTGGTCAGCCGGGGTGTGTTTACCTCCAGGTCTCTTCTGCTGCGTGGTTGGTCACTCCTTGTTTCAATACAAGTCCTTTTGACCTCCTAGCACTTTGCACGCATCTCTCCTTGGTTCCATTTGTTGATTCTGGAAAACCTTTCCAATTTTACATAGCTATTTTGAATTTTAATCCTGGGCCCCAAGATGCTCACAATCCTCCTGGCTTAGTGTGATGGGCTGATTTTATAAGCATACTTTATTCCATTATCCGAGTTACTAATGAAAATATCAAACTGAAACAGGCCCCAAACAGACCCCGGGTGACCCTATTAAAAATGAATTTTCAGTTTGATGACAAATCGTGATAAGTTCCGCTTGTTTTCCAACCACTTGTGCACACACTGACTAATGATTTCATCTCACCTTAACTGTCTGTATGAGAAAGTCATGGGGGACACAGTCAAATGCCCCACTCAGTTGGGCAATTGCTATTTTAAAACTGTAAAAAACATTAAATACATTGTCTTTTTCTGCTGCTCAGTGCGGAGGTCTGCAGTGATCATGAGTCTGTAATGCACCAAGCACCCAAGGAAACGGCTTAGAAGGGAGGGCGGAGAACAAGGCAGCATCCTCTGCAGGGAGCAGCCCGTACTGAGGCTCCTTCCCTCTCATCCTGCTTCTGCATATGGGTGCTCCAAACCAAAACCCAACATCTCTGGTAGCCAACAGTGAGAGCAGCAGCACCCACAGCCCCGGAAAGGCCAAGGGATTGTTGCCAATTCAAGGCAAGAAACATTCTCCTTGATTCAAGAAAGGATTAGCATTTCCATGCAGCCCTCACATGCACGGGGAACCCTCCCTCAGTGGAGGATCCATCAGAGGGAAAAGAAATACCCTCCTGGGAGAGCACAGGAGGAGGTTGGCTGTGCTTTTCAGGCTCAAGCTTGAAGAGGATGGTCCAGGAGTGACAGAATTCTATTGCTAGGGAAGAGACAAATAGTTTTTAGTACGCATTTTGGTTGCCTGGGGCTGGGTGTGTATTGGGTGCCACAGCAGCTTCTGCAGCCTCAGGATTCAGGGCAGAGCCTTTTCTGCTGGTAGCTCTGGGCTATGTATATTACACCTTTACATTCAATTTGATACTGCCTTTAGCCTGCTGGCCCCCTGCCAGTGCAGCTGCAGAGAAGTTGGGGAAGTTTGCCATAATTTGCTTGGGAATTCTTGTGGAAAGTGAGTTTCACCTACTGCAGTGGGAGTGGATAGGTTTAAGGGGTTCGGGTTTCTTTTTGTCCTGAAATGCTCATCCTCACTTAGAAGTAAGGTGCAGTTTAACATTAAAATATTCCCGCTTGAACATACAGGACAACAGAAAATCAGTGTTGAAGACTGTTCAGAAAATACACTGAACTCATGCCCCAGATTAAAACAAGGCAAATGTTACTTTAACCAAGATCCTGTTGGTGTTGCTAATACCGGTGAAGAAGAGACTCTCAACCCAGGTTTTGGCAGACACCTTCAAAAAGCACCAAGATGGGTGTCCTAGTCACTGCTCAGCCAACAGCACAAGCTCAGCCCAAGTGGGGCTTAAGGCAGCCTTGCCCACGTACTGCCTGGCCAGCAGCCAGTCTTCCCCTGCCTTCAAGGAGTGAAGTCCCAGCACTAAAACCTCTGCTGGCACCAAGAACCCCAGCTGCTACACCCTCCAACTGCAATAGGGGTCTATCAAGCCTAGAGGAAGAGGACTGCAAGGGTATGGACAACTAAAGATAGAGATACATTGGACTTTTATCTGTTTCCTATCAGGAAAAGCATAAGTGATGTTTTAGGTTTTCAAGAATACCCTAACTCAGCATTTTGCTGCAGCAGGGTGGTCACTGGGCTTTGGACTGCAGCCCAGCCAAACAGAATGGAGCTTTTTGTCAGTTAAAGTCCAAGAAGGGAATAATGATCTCAGAGTTTTGTATTTATCATCGGACTTGGCCTCCTGACCCTCCTAAAGAAAGGCAACGACTTGAAACAGTTTTCACAAAGCCAAGACATAAATGGTTGCAGTAAAAATTAATTTTATCCTGATCTCTCTTTTTTTTTTCCCCAGATACACAATGTCTATTATGTTTGGATAAATCCTGCCCCCCCTGGTTCCCTCAGAATGGTCAATGCAGTTCTCCACGTTGGAAAGCTATGCTGGCCCAAAGATGTCACTATCTTGGCAATGGCTCACACAGCCCCAAACAGGGCTACGTGGAGTTATGTGGAGTTTTGTATGATTCAGCAGCAACAAGTGTGAAAAGGCTGAAACTGCTAGTGCTCGCCCTTCCTCAACCTTTTCATATTCCTGGCACTCCCTGCGAGCATTGCTGGCTGCAGATATTTAAAGAGCAAAAAGAGCAAGTACTGAAGTTAGCTTATTTTTTTTTCACTTAGCATTTTTCCTTCTTCTTTTTTCATTTAGGCAGATATTTATGCTTTTATGGTCATGAAAATCTTCCCCTGGTTTATTAGCACCAGCACGGAACATCTTGTTCTCCCAGCAAGCGCCGTGCAGTGATGAGCAATACTCCTTGTCCCAGCAGCCTTTCTCCTCACAGTAGGCACTTTTCCCCCTCACCCACGAAAACATGCAGGGTTTGTGTGGTGAAAGCACAGGGGCTTTTCTGTCACGTACTGGGTGCACATTCAGCATGGTGAGGCACAAGCATTGGCTGAAGTGATGAGGTATCTCATATGTTTCCCTTTACAAGCTGTGCTATACCAAGAGGTCTCTGCATTTTTGTCAGAAGGCTGGACATTACTGCTTTCTGAAAACCTAAAGACCTCCACATAAAAAAACCCAAAACCACAACATAAAAAAAAAAATCTGAGAAAAGACTAAGGGATTTCTATGCTTCCCAGTACACCTACAGAAAATGGAGACAAAATCTTTCCATGCTACACCTACAAAAGCATGCTACAAGATTCCTTTATGCCTGCCACATCTCGAAGCTCCATGTTTCTTCCTTCTAGCATAATTCTTCTGGTATGAAATAGGAGCAAGATCTAGGTAACCTAAAACACAACTAAATTGGGACTTCAGACTCCAAAATCCACCTGATCCTAGGCTGTGATTTAGCCTCCAGGGCTGTATTCTTCCAAGAGGTACTTAGATTAATTGGGTACTTCCCAGGCCACTGGCACCTAACTTCTGACATCCATGTGTCCCTCAGGCATAATAGAAATTGTTAATCAATGTTAAGTTGATTTGATAGTGGCTGGAGGGCTTGAGGAAGGCAGTTCAGAGAGCCGAAACCACTGTGACAGGCAGCATTCCTGTCCACCTGCATTGGCTGCCTCGGCAGAGGTGCCGGTGATTAAACAGACAGAGCCTCATCTCTCAGCCAAAGATGGCCTTTCCAGGTGCCCAGTGAACAGCACGACTTGCTGCTGAATGCAGAGCTGAATTCACTGTCAGATGAAAGCAAATTCACCTACAGTCCTGACAGTGAAAGAAATCACATGCTTAGAGACCAACCAGATGTATACTTGGTTTTATTCTTCTTTCCCACAACATACATGATTGCTGGAAATTCTTTCCTGTGCACAATCTTTTCTTTTTCTGTTTATTTATCCTTATTCAAAGCTAACAGCTGGTTTTACCTATGAGAACCAGCTCACAGATGCACTTCAGGATGTAAAGCACATTTGTGATAAGTCACCTGATAAATCCCTTTATGTTCCATATCTTTCCTGTAAAGCTGGGGAGGGGGCGAGTGGAGAAGGAGAAAAGACCTCCTTTAGGATGATGTCATAGCTGTCGGGCACATCTGCCCCAAATTAAATTACCATCTAAAGGGCTTATTTCTCAAACATATTTCTTTTCAGCTTGGAAGGAGACATAAAGCAGTGTATCCCTTCAGTTTGCATTTGGGGAGTCTGAAAATTTGGGATCACCCTTCACAGTATGCCAGCAAGATTTACTAGTGCTGAGCCTCTCAGGTGATGATGCTGTACAAGTTGCATGAAAAATGTATCTTTCTTGGTTCCTTGATTAAGTTGTGACTCATAATAAATCTTCCAGAGACATCAAACCTGTCTTGCTAAAAGCATGAGGGACCTTTGCAAAGCCCTCTAAGAAGGTGTGAGAAAGAGGTCTCACCTGCAAGAATAAAGCTTTAAAAAGTGAACCTGTTTGAATTTAAAAATATTCATTTTCGATCTTTCAGAGTAAACTCTATGTGGATGCCAGAATTGGAAGACAAAAATGCAGAATGCATAGCAATAAACAAAAATGTTTGAACACACCAAGGATGAAACCTTTGCAAATAGACTGCTTTGTCTGCTGCAGTACACCCACCCCCTCCGCCCCATCCCCCAAGAAAAAAGTAACAGGAAAAAGGAAGAGGGGACATGAAGGGCAACTATTATTTTCAATACTTTCTGTGTGATCTTTCCCAATGCAGGCACTCAGCCTCTATGGTTTGTGGGTGAAAAAAGGAGGAAAATGCTGCACCAGACAAAATCCTCTTCCTTTTCCTGCCTCTAAGTGCCAACAGCAAGTGTCCCCAAAATACTCATGGTGGAAAAGCCCTGTGTGACAAGGGAACCATTTTTTTTCTCCTGAGCAGACCCCCTGGACCCAGTGGCCATGACAGAGCTGTGCATGTGTGTGGCATCTGCTGGACTGGAGGAAGAGATGCAGCACATGCCACACACACGCACAGCCTTGTAACTGCCTGGGCAACCTGTGTTGCCTCTTTCAAAGCCCCTGCCAAACAGCATCAGAACACAGCAAAACCTGTCAGCCCATCTAGAAACCATGGCCCTGGTTTTCCAGCACTCCACCAGTTGGTGGAGTTATGCTCATTTACACCAGCTGAGGAACTGTTCCTAAATTTCCACCTGGTTCCTGGAGATTTATATACTAATTCCCTGCAAAGCATTACAATGGAAAAAAAAAAAAAAAAAAAAAAAAAGGCAGCCTAACAGGGTTCACAAGCCCTATTTCATAAGTGAGTTATCCCAGCCTTGCTGGGTCAGATCTTACTGAGAGGACGATACATCCAGAGCTGTCATGTAAATCATTTCCTTTTGAATACTTATGTCTAATCAACTTCAGACCTTGTTTTGGACACATTGTATGTTTCATAAGCTGAAGAACTCTCTCTGATGAAATCCTTGCCTCCTGACCCCGAAATACATCTGAACAAAATTGTCCCATCAGGAGTTCAGATAATTGCTTGGCCTTTCCTGTCAGTCATAAACCAGACAGATGCAACTTTTTTGGACATTTCCCCACACTTGAATGTGCTTTTCAAACATATTCCAAACAGCATAAGAGAATAGGAATGGTTGCTTTTATAAATGTGCGGTAGTTCATATGCTTAAGCAAAGAAATCAGAGACTGTCTTTGCTGGTGCCATATGTATTACTGTGTGATAAAAATTTACCAGCATGTAGTTCTGCAATTGTTGTTCTTACAGCTCTTAGTCTTAAATCTTATTTATTACCGTGGACTTTTTTCTTTCACTGGAAGTCCCAGGCTTTCCCTTTTCTTGCACCAAAGCTTACAAAGCACCAAGCAGTCCAGGTACAATTTGAAGACTCCATCTTTCTCATGCCCAGAGAGAGTGAGTTTAAGAGTGGTCTTTCTGCTTCCACCCAGAAACCCCTTCCGGATCTGCAGCTGTGCAGTTCTGTGGATCCAGCAGAGTGGCTGACCCAGCAGGACATGGACACTGAGCGAGGTTCACACCCTCTGCCTGGCCACGGCAGCATCCTCCTCACAGGGCTGCAGCTCACAACAGGGACAGCCCAATTGAGGGCTGAGCTCGGACACTGCCCAAGCACTGGCAGGGTCAGCAGGGAAGGCACAGCACGGACTCTGCAAAAGCAGGTGAAAAGTTTTCTGCTGACTTCTGAGGGGACCACGATTTTCTTCTCCTTGCCCTCCTTGACAGTCTGCTGGTAGACACAGGAGAGCTTGGAGAGGTGAGAAAAAATTGCTGGAGGAAGCCTGGAACATATCTGCTGGTGAATGGCAAGTCACCCCATGCACTTGGATGGAGCTAAATCCTGAACAATGAGAAGTATTACAAATATTCAGACATCACAGACAAGGGTTTACAGAGATCACAGTCTTGAGTTGAAAGCCTGGGAATTCCTCAAGGAGAAGGTGTGGTCTGGGGCAGCGCATGTGGGCCAAGAACTTTCCAAGTGCCTCTGCAGCTCTCAACATCTGACGAGAAAATAAAGTTCATGGGCAAAACACATTGTGAAAACAGAAAGCAGGCTGCTACATTAAACAGTAAGTTGAAAGAACAGAATGTATGTGAATGTTAGAAAAGAAAAATCCTTAAAAGTTCATCCTACATCAAGAAGAAAACTTTCCAAAGAGCGGAAAACAAGGACCTGCAGGGCTCGGGTGCATGGAAGAACCTCATTCTGCACCTGAGTCCTGGCCACGCAAGTAGAGCTGCAGAACCATATGTATCATCTCACAGACCATTTGGATGCTAAGCTTGTGTATGGCTCCTGCAGACAGACAGGCTCTGTTAGACATTACTGTGCCTGTTTGTGTTGCCATCCTCTTGGTGGTTTGATGGAAGTCATTGCTATCTAGCAGAGGTGACAAAACTGAACGTAACACGACTCCATCTGCCACTGTTGTGGTCTAGCATTTTACATCTGCAGCAAAAAGTAACCTGGAAACACAAGTGGTGTTTCTGACACTGGTGAGTGACACATGGGGCAGGGTTTGGCTCCAGCACAGCCTCACGACAATATATGCCCATGAGTTTCAGGTCTGTGTGAGTTACAGAACCCCCCTGAAGCTCATTCCAGCTTTATCATTTTGCAGGGTACCTTCGTGAGCCTGTAGTCTCAGCAGAGCTCACACAGGGTTTATAAAACTGTCCTGTGAGGACATGGAAAAAAGCATGAATCATTGGAAAAATTGTATCCTCTGCAGGAGCACCTGCAGCAAAGGCTGCAGGAGTCCCTTGGGTAGCTGCTGCAGCCATCAGGTTGCCAGCACCCACAGACCAGGACATAATGAGCTGCTTCTCTACAAATTTTTCACTCTTTCCGGACTTCTGCTAAGTGTAGGAAAATAACTTTCAGTTTTTCATATCTTTGCGTTTCTCCTCTTCATTATTCTGAGAAAAGCCCTTATCTCATCATCCTGCTGTGCTGTGTGACTTAGGCTGGATGCCCGCTGTTTCAGCTTGTACCTTCTTGTTTCCTCACCTCGGATGCTCTCTGTAGCTGCTTCACGACTGTGCTGTCATTCCTGCTGGATCCTCACAGCATGCAAGGCAAGCATCATATGGGAAAATCAGTCTGTGGGCTTCTGCTTTGGGGACTAGAATGAGCATGTGGAACAAATGAACACAAAAAGGAGGTCAGAAATTTTTGAGACGTGGAGGCACTCCAGCAGGACAACCCCAGGGGCAGCCCCGCCCCAGGGAATGGAAACAAAATTAAGGAAACCGTTCTCGAAAAGGCCCGTATGGCTGTCACAGCGGTGCTTGGGGACACTCAGAGGGGTGAGCGCGCCTGTGTCCAACTGGAGTCCCAGCTGCAGTCCCAACCGGGAGAACCCACCGGAGGGGTGGGGGAGGGGCTCCCCGGGGCCGGCAGCGCGGCTCGCTCCGGCCGCCAGGTGGCGCTGTCGCCCCGGGCACGGCCCCGGAGAGGCCTGAGGGGGGGAGCGAGGCTGCCCCGGGAGGGGGGCGGGAGCGGGGACGGGAGCGGGGACTCTGTCCCGGTAACTGCGGGGAAGGGGCCACCCCTGCTCTGCTCTGGCCGCTTTCCCGGCCGGGGATCAGAGCACGCCGCGCCCTCCGGGCCGTCCGCAAGCTGGAGGTGCGAGGAGGAGGAGGTCAGGAAACGGGAGCAGAGTCCTTACGCCGTGTGTCCCCCGCCAAGCCCGTGCGCACCTCAGATCTTGGCCTTAAGGGGGAAAAGTCTGCTCGGAGCCCAAATGCCAGTCCCACAGAGCGCATTTCGTGTCACCCAGTGGTGACACCCATCAGGTGCCAGTACCATCCCTATTTTCACTCAAACATCTCCCTTCGAGGATGTTCATTCACAGGCTGCCCCGGTTTTCCCTTGGGTGCTGCTAGTTCTTTCGGAGTGATGCATGGAATGAGTCGTTGATCCTCCCGAGGACCCCCTGAGTAGCAATTTCTCTTGGAAAAAAAAGCCTTATCCCCACACAGTGCCTCGTACAAGCCTCTGAAATACACAATGTAGTTCAGTCCCGGTGGTTTGGTTGTACTGCTAATCAGTTCTCCACAGACAAGCATATTTCTTGTCTCTTCCCTCTGATCATTTAACCTGTGCTGGTGGCTCTGAGTTTACATCTCTGCTCAAAGCACGTGCAGCAGCTTCATTTGGCGAGGACTTACTTCAGTTCAGAGACATTTGGGATTGAAGCAAGCCCACCACTCAGAAGTCCTTCACAGTCTAGACACCTTCCCCCAAAACTGGAGACCAGGTCCCCATCCCAGGTCTCTGCAGTCACCAAGCCCAGCCAGCATTTCATTGCCCACCAGTTTTCTCCTCAGCTCACTGATACGGGCACTGCCAGGTGATGTGCTCGGCTCCCTTCCCAGGCCCCTCATCAAAGGGCAGCCCATGACATTTTCCAAACACCATCTACTAGCGTTTATTTTGGCCCTTCTACAGGTGTTTCCAAATTATTTTGTGGGATAACATGGAGAACATGTTTTAGGGCAATCCATTGAAGGAGCTGGGAGACTGAAGGTGAAAACTCCCTAGGTGACGTCTGCTCTTTTTGCGGCCTCAGTGCTCCATCCTGCCTTGCTCTGACCCTCAGTACGAATGTGCAGTGCTGAGTCCCTCAGGAGAGGCAAAGCCCATCCGCAGTCCTCAAAACAAGGCCTTAGGAGTTTATTCAGAATGCAACCTCTGCTCTGGAAAACCTGTGACTTTGGAGACAAGTGGGATTTGGGGAGGCTGAAAACGCAACAAGAGAAGCAGATTTTCTTCAGATGCGTGGATGCTGTTGTAGGCTTCATGAGCCATCAGTAAATGAAAAATGAAGTTATTTTAGTAAACAAAAATGCACATGTAAGCATTGAAAGGTGAAGTCAGAAGTTTGGAGTCAGTTTGCATTTTAACAGACACAGAAATAACAATGAACTGAGGAAACATGCTTGTTTATAAGGCTGCCTGAGCAAAACCATACAAGTCAGACAGAGAGCCATCAAACTCAGTTATGGTGAATAGTATCCCATTACTCCCTGGACAAATAAGCCAGTCCTCACTGGAGCTATCAAGGAATACAATTCCAGTAAATTATATACAATTCTGAACTTGTTTTTTAAACATACACTTTTTGCGAGGGTAAAAAGTCCATTGCATTATTTTTGGTAATGCCCTGTTTTTCTATAGGTCTGATAAAGCCCAGTGTGTGAAATATTTCTTCAGCTACCTCAAAGCAAGTGCTGACATTACCAGGATGCAAGCAGTGCTAAAGACAGAAATATACATAAGTGAAAGCCTGGGCTGAGATTACATGTGATGAAATGGAAGATGCCCAGACAAACATTAAAATGTTTCTGCTGACTTAGCATGGAACCTAGTTCTTTTGCTGAAGAACTACTGTGGGATTTCAGGCACAGTTGAGTCTTGATGAATTGTGAGGCAAAATTTGATTTTGATTAATTATTTGGTAAGTTCTGAAAACTGCATACACACGGGGGAAGTCTCCCTATAACATGCATTTCTCTGGTTTCCATTCCTTGTCGTGCTGCTGTTGGGGATATTGAACACCTCCAGTTGTGGAATCCCTGCCCCAGGAAAAGGATGGTGTCAACTAAGCAAAGGCATTGCTGAGATTTATAGAGAAGTAAAGACAACTTCTGATATTAAGCAAAGAAAGCTGAGCTGGATAAAAAGCTTGCTTGGGTAAAATGAAGCTTTTCTTTTTTTTTTCTTCTTCCTCTTTTTCTTTCTTAAGCTTAACAAAAAAGAAAAATAGAAAATCCCCACTGATTGCATCCAGCTGTTAAAATTTTATGATACTGAGATCCCCAGTTGTCATGACCACTTCATGTAGTTTAATATGCAGTCGTATTCTTTTCAGTTTCATTTTCTTCCCCAACTTTAGTTAATAAAACACCTTTCAGACAGCCTGTTCTTAGCAGTTATTGAGTGCCTGGTCTTCTTTTATAAAGAGGAGAAATGTGTGCAGCTTTAAGAACTAATTCGTGTACATACACCCAGGTCGTTACCTGTGGGATACCTTGGCACCTGAGAAAGTTAAACTGCAACCATAATTCCCATTACTGTCAGTGAGAGCAGCGCTGATGCAAAGGCAATGCGGACTGAACAGCGGCAGTATTATTCTGATCGCCATAGAGCAGCCCTGCAATAAAAAGGTCAGCTCTCTGCCCCAGCCAAGACTCCCCTTGCCTGCGGATGGCTTTGGGCTCACACTCAAAATGAGCAAATCTCTCCAAACTTCAGAAATTCAGAGGCAAACCAGCACCTCCCAAACTATTGTACATTTATTCTGTTTGATCCACAGCAAGAATGAGGGTTGTTATCTATACTGTTTGCACAGTTTCAGCTTGGCTTTTATAAAGGACTTTTTTGCTGCTTGATTGGCACAAATAAAATACCGAGGATAAAGGCCATGCCCAGATTTTTTACTTGTAAATGCACTAATATTCTTATTCTGCCATCACTCCCAGATCCCTCCTGACTCACTGGTGTCTGTCCACACCAGCAGCCATGCATGTATAGGAGGTGTGGAAGTGATTCCCCGTGCCAGGGCAGCATTGGCATCAGTAGGGAGGAAGAATACTCCAACACTTCTGCTTTAGAACTCCTTGTTTGGTACAGCACGCTGGCATTGCTCTGGCTTGCTACCACTGCTCTTGTATACAGAAAAAAAACCACCATACATTAAGAAAGAATAAATGTACACATCAGCAGCTCAATGATCAGACCAGCTGATTTAATTAATCCCAGAACAAGCATTTTAAATAAGGGAATTCAGAATTATGATTAAGTTGCAAAGGAATCAAAATATGCTACAGGCAAGAGGGTTTTGCTGTGCTCTAGCTGGTGCTTGCTTCTTTTTGAGCCTTGGCATTCTTTTGTGTAAGTCTTTTGCCTTTGTGGTATTGAAAATGGTTTGGGCAATCTATTTAATGATGCAGTTTTATGCAATAGGTAACCACATTACTGCATTAAATATAAAGCAGTCAGAGAAACTGAAAATAAACTGGTTGATTTCCTAAGAGACAGCACTGATAAACACTTTGGTCAACCAATGCATTTTGTGGACAATGTTAAAGGAAATATCTTCTGACGTGCTTAGCTTGAGGAAGCTTTATCCTTCCTATGCCAGTATTTGTAGTCATAGTTTAATAGGAAGCCTCTAATGATAACAACTTACTGCTTGTTTAATCAACTTTTACTGAGCAAAATAGCTGAGTTAATTTGGGACCTATAAAGGATGGACACTATGGCTGGCTGGGATAGGAGCATGGAGCCTCCCGGTGGCAGCTGGCAGGCATGGGACTGTGTTGTAGCATTGCCCCTTGGAGAAATACTTCAGCTGTTTCTCCAGGGCAGGTCATCAGCTTCCATTTGCTGTGCCTGCCTCTCTTGTGACAGGGATAGGAAAAGTGGCTTTTCAAAATTGCAGAGATTTTAAAACGCATAAAAAGAAATGTAAAGGGAAAGGAACACTTGCAGCATGTGGGGATGTTTTCTGAGACGGAGTAGAATTCACATCAAGTCCCTTCATTTAGTAGGGAAGATCTAGCTGACAGCTAACCTTTTGATATTAAACCACTATCAGCTTGCTTTTTCCTGTCTTTCCTGGATCTCTTCCTCCTCCCCTCTATGCATTTCACTCCCTCCTCAGTAAACCAAACAAAAAGGAGGGGAAAAAGAGTGGAATTATCGTGACAGCTTCAGCATCACAGAATTCAGCCTGTGCCTCTCCCACCCCTGCCACCATCCTCAGGCACAACTTCCCTGGATGAGGGAATGTCCCCAGCCTGAAGACTGCTGCAACCCATCTCCTTCCAATATCAAAGCATTGCCAAGGGTTAAAATGAATTTCATATTTCCCAGGAGTTTGTTCTGTTTGCCAGAGGCTATTCCATTGGCACCCCCCTGGTTTGGACCCATATGCAGTGACTCTCCTGCATTGCTCCTAAAGGGTTTCTCCAGGCCAAATGGCTCCAGGTCCTGGTCTGGGAAGGCAGTAAGCAACACCCAGTGGGCTCGGCAGAGCTAGTACTGGTGGATTGCTTTGAACTAATGTAAGGAAAAATTATGTTTTCCCTATCAAGAAAAAAATTAAATAGCAGTGGCATGGTGGGAAGCAGATCCTGTCCTGAAGAGTTTGCAGCTGAAACAAGGAATGAGGCAGAAACAACATTAAGGAGAGATGCAGTGACACTCCTGAGGTAGTGTGAGTAGGGATGAGATTGGTACCCACATCTTCGAGGTGTCAGATAAGTGCTCATTTGCATCCCAGAACTCGTAACTGAACAGTAACCAAGATATCTTGAAGTCATCTCAGGCTCTGTGAGAAAACCCATCTGCCGTGCTCCAAGTGGCCATGCAGTTCTGAAGTGACAAGAGGGAAGTGAAGGAAAAAGAGATTAGTGAGAAAGGAATTGTAAAATAAAAGGATGCAAATAAATTTCTTTGTGCTGTTAGGCCAGACTGCAATGACACAACACTTTGTACAGACTCCTTCACCTTCTTTTGAAAGGAATTTGCTATATGTCCCTGTCCCTCTGCAGTCAGAACGTGTGGTTGTGATCATTCATAACAGCAAGCACATCATTTAATAGCACCAGCCTCAGTGAAGCCAAACCTGGAAGCCTGAGCTGAGTTATTCACCCCAAAAAAACCCCAAATGCACAGTTAAATCTTGCTTATCAAAATTGTAAGTATTCTTACATAGAAGGGAAAAGTGAAAAAAAAATCTGCAAATAATCTCACCTTTTTTCTAAGATGTAAAGTCACTGTGCCTATATGAGCTCCTGCACTTCCTGAGGCAAAGAACAGCCCTAGACATATGGCCACTCAGTATTAAAGACAAAAAATAATATAATTCAGCCCACAAACTGAGGGCTGAATCCTGCTGGATCTGAGTTCCTTTTGTGTCCTATAAAATTAGGACTTGTGTATATCAAAGAAAAAATGCTGAGTATCCTCCAGGGCTGGTTCATAGCCTTGTGGAAAGTCAGACTAAAAAGAAAACAACAAATTAAAGTCACACAAAATTCCTCAGAACAAAGAAAACTGCATCGAAGCAACAGCTTTCACTTTTACCCCCCCAAGAGCTGAAATAAGCATGCACTGAGGTGGTAAGCAGTTCTCATCCTGCCACCAGCAGCAGGATATACATTCTTTAGAAACGCCAGAAATTGTCTGATTTAGCAGAGTAGCTGAACAAATTAGAAATGATGGTGTGAGTGGGAGTTCGCTTTATATAGCTGGAGTTCCAAGACAGAAATACAGATTATGACAGGTTAATGGAGACTGTGACATTCCCTATACATGTAAATAAACACTGAATTTGAGAACCTCTGTTTTCCCCAAGCACTAGTAAATAAAAGTATAACAGAGACTTCGTGTAAAGTAACCATATGCTTATAATTATACAAACATTGTAGATCCCCTGTGTGAAATTTCACATCTTTATTGCATCTATTTTAATGTTTACAAAGTTAGCAGTAATTTTTCAAAATCAAATCTATCCTAAACAGGAAAAACTATTTCCTACACCATTTTAATTTTCTACACCAGAGCAAATGAAAGCAGAGTCACTGTTGCAAACTTCTTCCCGTTCTCCTGATCTATATGCTGCAATTTGTTTTCCTGGTGTCAGGATGTGTTTTGATGCACCAAGAATGCAGGAGTGGCTTCACTCTTCACGTCCATATATTAAGTTTTTAACTGTGAGTGAGAGACAATGTGGTTCTAATCTAAGACAGTGACAAAAATGCCGAGAGCTTGCAGAGAAGCAAAGTTGCCACTGGTTTGTTGCAAAATAAAACGCTGTAAAAAGCAACAGTGTTGCATGGGGTGAGCCCTGCTCCTTCTACCGACTTTTCTTGTGAAAAGACTAACAGCCAAAAGCAGGAGCAAAAGGAAGAGAAATGGGAAAGCCTGTCCCCACACTGTGGGGCTGCACAAGCCTCCACTGAGCTGAAACACGGGGGACTCATCTGGAAGAGCTCTGCGGGCTGTGGGGCGCTGGGAGAGGTGCAGATCCCTTGCAGGATGCTTGGAAAGTGAAACAGAACTTTCTTTGGAGGACCACAATGCGGGAGGTACTTCAGACTCTCCTAAAGCAACCCTATTTATTTAGGTATGCTCCTTTTTCTCCTGTTAGTTCACATGTCATAGTTTTGGCAGTTAAAAATCATCTATTCAGACTTTTGAGGTTTATGTTGACAGTTTGGAGATGGGGCATGCTGAAATAAATATGTCTAGAAAAAAAATAATGGTTTCCTGTGATATATATACATATATATATATATATATATATATATATATATATATATATATATAATGGTCTAGAATGCAGGTAGCAGAGAAGGAGCTTGGTGCTCCATCTCAGAAGATGCTCTCAGCAAAGAGCACGGCAGCCCGGCTGGGAGGGAGGCAGGGAGAGGAGCTGGCCCATTACCCATAAGGGAAGATCCATGTGAGGAAGGGGAAACAACTCCTGGGTCAAAATAAACCGACTGAAAAATAAATATTCCTGCCAGTATGAAGCACTGAAAACCTTTTCAGGAGCACTGCAGAAAAGATTAGAGGTGCTACAAATGCAGAGGCTAAAAGGATGAGAATTTAGTGCCTCAGAACCAGGGCCTTTGAAAGACAATTCCCATTTTCAAAGCTCAGGCTGGTAGAGGCTGATGTTTTGCTGAAAACCAGCACATATGGACTACACGGGCATTTTGGAAAATGTGCTAACTGTTGTGCCGGTAGGAATCCCTGCCCCCCGATTGTGTGGTGTAACCACGGCCTTTTTGGAGCCTATTGTGCTAAGCAGGGGAAAGCCCGTAGTTTGAGGGCATACATTTTCTAGTCGTCCTAATAAAGAATGATTTTGGTTCACAGAAATAAAAATCCTACAACAGATCCTTCATGTTAAAACAGGCATCAACCTAGACGCAAAAAAGAAAAAAAAAAGGAAAAAATACAAGAAGGAATGTCTACAAACTGATGAACTCTGTACTCATATCCCTTATGTACCACAGTAACTCTTGCAAATGGCCACAAACCAGAGGCGAAATGAGTGATGCTTATGTCTTGGCTTGACCACTTTGCAGGGATGAATTTTAACCTCCGACATTCTTCCTCTACATTGCTGCTCATGTTATGGTTATAGCAAGAGAAATTTCAATTAAACTTCCAGATGAAAAAATCACATCTGATTTGGACTGCTTCCTGATTTTCAAATTTGCCATTTTTCTTTTCCCTAGACTAGCAAATTCACAGAAAGAAAAAATGTGAAAGCTGTGAAAATATGTGTGTTAGTGCAAGGAAATTAATGAAACTGGTTTTAAAACTGCGTTTTTGCAGTCTCCAAATTGCTTTATTTCAGAGAAACATATTTGAAATTAAAATATGGTTACAAAATATGTATAATGCAATTATAAACTGAAATCTGGCTGACTTTTATTGTGAGAAAACCGGAAAGGAAATAATTTTAAAAAATGCTATTCTTCTTTTCTGGTGGCTGCTATTATCTTACTCTTTTTATTGTTGCTGCCATTATTACACTCTTTGCCATGCACTGAAGCGGGGATCCCAAGTGTCTCACAGGCGCTGATTCATTCTCATGCGTGCCCACTCCTGCCTGCAGTTCCCAGGTCCAGTGCCACACAGTTTTCTCAGTGACAATCAAACCCAAAACTCAATATATTCAAGTCCCTCGCAGTGGCCTGTGTAGCTCCATGGGGAGTCACAACTGCTATATCACCACAGTTCCCTACTCTGTCATTCCCTTAAGTGACTGTCTTGACAATTAGCTGTATTGAACAATGGCATTGTCTTCCAAAATGGCAAGGGGACACCCTGAGCAACCTAAAGCTTCGAGAAACAGGCCAGAAATGAACACTGGTGATTTATGGCTGTTACTACTACCTGTGTACACTCTCACCTGCTAAGCAACACTGTCTTGGGGTGCTACCATGGGGGCATCTGCCTTAGCAGGGCCTGGGCCTCCACACTGCCTGAAAGGTCACAAGAGCCAGAGGAAAGACCCCTGTTAGCTGCAGAGGGCTTCAATTCAGGCCCCCGATAAAGAAGTGACGGTGCGAAGCAGTCATCCAAGTCAATTTTAGAGAATGCGTTATAACATGCAAAAGCAGCAGGTAGAAATTAAATCAGGCTGATGGAAGTTGCTCTCAAGACCTTGCAGCTTTGCATTAGTATGAAACCACTTCCCCTTGGGAGAGGAGGAAGCCAAGGGAGGAAAAACCCGAGAACAAAGAGGGAAGAGGAGAGACAGACCGAAAGACAAAGGCAGGAAGGGAAGAGACACTCCGGGAGCACCAGAGGGGACCCTGGAAACCAGTGGAGTGAGAGTGGAAAAGGGCAGCCGTGCAGCAGCAGCATTTGGGACCACAAGGAGGGGATGTGGGAAGTGGGAACAATATCAGAAAAGAAAAATAGGACAATGAAATACAGCAGGAGAGAAAAGAAAGAGCCTGGGGGGCTAGGGTTGAGCAGAAGTTGATGGAGGAGAAACTGGAGCTGGGCAGCTGATTGGAGATAGCTGGCAGGAGCATGGAATAAGTGAATAGGACACAAAAGGGGCAGAAGGAAACAAAAAAGCGATGATAAGGCTCCGGAAGGAACTGGGTCATGGCTAGAAAAAAGTAGCCAAAGTGCTAAGTACAGAGCAGAAAGGATGGGAGTGGCAAAGGGGAGCAGAAGTAACAAAAGTAAGGCATCAGAAAAGTGAAGCCAAAGGGACAGGAGGAGGGAGGAAGGTCCCAGTGCAGAAAGCAGCTGATGAAAAGGGAGGGTAGTGGTCAGGAGGGTGTCTGTGAAGCCAGAGGATAGGCAGGAGGAGTGAAAGCACAATAAATAAAAGGGGGTGAAGAAACGGGACGGAATGAAGTGGGAATTGGTTTTGCAGAACACTTGCCTCATTTCTGCACTGTCACTGATACTTTTTTGTAGCCCTGTCTCTTCACAGTTCATCTGCCAGCATCTTGCAGTACATCTATCCTGCTAAAAAGAAGCCAAGGCAATGACGGGCCCCATTCTCTAATCCCAGCTGTACGATGTGTCCCACATCCACATGGTCACATCCAAATGGCCATCTAGGGACAGCCCCTGGCACAAGCCATAACTTGTAACAGGCCTGGGTATTGGCTGAGAAAGTGCTAGTTGGCATGGGCCAAAACCACACCAGGGAGCTCTCTAAACCATGTATGGAGGGCTGCAGGATAGTGTGAGCTCCTGTCTTGAAATTATCTTGTTTGCTAGCAGAGATGCAGCCGGGTTCACTTGGAACATGAGCCTGTCACTTGCTTTGAACATTCCCCTCATGTTCCTCATTGTCCCTAGCATCTCTCCATAGGAGATGGGGAACACAGTGGGACTAAGCATCCTGCAGGCAAACTGGGATGGGCCAGGCTAGAAACCTGCTCCATATGGCCTGTCCGGGTTTGCCTCATCTCACTGATCCTGTGCTGCACTGGGAGTGGTGCCAAAAGCCCAGGTATGAGTTGCTCTCTCTTGGCAGAAAATGAGAACAGGGAAGAAAAAGACAAGTCCAGTGTGTGACTGCATGAAAAATGGCAGCTGATGGAGGAGCATGGTCAGAGATCTCAGATTCAATGTGGGATGAATGCCAGATTCCCTTTATTTACTATGGATCAAGCTTTCACTGCTAAACACACATGATGTCTTACTGGAATGAGAGGAAAATCCACCAGTGGCGGAGCTGGGGCAGACAGGAGAGGTAAAAAGAAGTGGACAATAGGAGACCAGGACAGGAAAGGAGGAAAGCTCAGCATACGGCAGAGAAAAGCCACATGGGGAAGTGGAGGAGGGTGGTTTGCGGCTGCCTGCAGCAGCAGTGCCATGGTTCAGGCAGGAGGATGAGAAGGTGAAGAAGAAGGAAGGAGTGATCAGGACAGGTAGAGTAATGCAAGCATGTTATCATGCTTTGTCCATGGCTTCGAACTCTAGATAGGTGGTTGGATGAAACCACTGGAGAACTGACACCAGTTTTATGCTGGAGGATGCACCTCTGAAAAGCCAAATGAAAAGGGGTGGGTGAATTTCTGAATCCTGGTACTTCTGTTCCACTGCTGTATTTTGCATGACCAGCACAAGGCAAATGTGTGCCCTGCTTTGAGGAGTCTTTCCTGCCTGCCCCAGGCTACCCTGATTATCTTGACAGTGCTGCCTGCCCAGTAGTGCCAGGCGCTGCCTTTTGCCAGACCCCAGCCTGGCACTGTGCTCCAGTTGGTCTGGTGCCCTCTTGGTAGCCGATTTGCAGATTTTAAGACCAGGAGAATGGTCTCTGGCTCTTCCTATGCTTTCCCTTCCTTCTCTGATGGGTGGCAGGGCCTGCCTGAAGGCTGCCAGCTAGATGGGACCTGGCACATCCCAAGGTGAGACCCTCACTTTCCACCAAATTCTCCCTCTTTTAAGACCCCTGCTTTGTGCCAAGCTTCCGGGCACATGGCCACGGGAATACAGAGAGCCTCAAGCAAAATCATTAGCTTCGCATGAGTCTGCCCCCACTCAGCACTGGAGAACCTATGAGGCACCTGAACACATGACAGCACCGCTGGGTTGATGAGAAGCGGTACCCGAGAGGTGGCAGCAAGACGCGCGGCATCTCTCTCCGGCCCTCGTGTCCACTTCCCGCGTGAAATACACAGCGAGGAGGGAGCAAAGGGACCCCCAAGCCCCCGACAGCGGGGTGTCCCGCCCCACCGCGGACCGCCCCGCGGGGGCGGGCTGGGTGCCCCTACAGGGCGGTGCGCGGCGGGGCGGTACCCACGGGGCGGGGCGGGCGGCTGCGGGCCGAGCCCGCCCGGGTGCAGTCGCCGCTCCGCGCCACGCCGCCGCGCAGTCCCCGCGCCGCTCCGTGGGCCGCCGGAGCCGCACGTCGGGCCGCCCTCCTCTTCCTCCCCACCGCCGCCGCCTCTCGCTATGAATGCACGCCGGGCCCTGCTCTCCGCCGCCTTGCTCGCCAGCCTGCTCTGGGATTTACCTTGCTGCCTCCCGGCTTCCCTCCCTGCCGCCTCGGAGCTCACCGCCTCCTCCAAAGGTGGTCGCAGCCGCAGAGTGCCGCGGTCCCCACGGGAGAACCGCCCGCGGCAAGGGGGACACGCCATGGGCCGGGCGCTGCCACGGGCGGAACCCCACGAGTACATGCTGTCTCTGTTCAGGACTTACTCTATCGCGGAGAAACTGGGCATCAACGCCAGCTTTTTTCAGTCGTCCAAATCCGCCAACACCATCACTAGTTTTGTAGACAGGGGACGAGGTAAGTTCTGCCCCCTCTCGCCCCTCATGGTCCCCCCGGGGCTGCGGGTACCCCTTCCCGCGGCTCTCCACGGTACGAGGCTGCCGTCCCGCGGAGCCTGGTGCTGGGGAGGTGGGGAGAGCGCTGCAGTGGTCACCGGTGCTGTTCCCCGCCCCGATATTGCAGGAAAGTGCAGATCTCTCGGTAAATTGGGAGTCGCGTTGTTTTATTTTAAAGCAAACGGCCCCGCGGCACTGAACCCGAGCCGCGGCAGCCCTAAGTGCTGCGTGCGAGAAACACGAGTGTTCCTCCCCGAATGGTCATGGGGTGGTGGAAAACATGCCCCAGCTTCGCAGGCGGAATTTGGGTGTAAATTCAGCCTTGGGAAAAAAAATTAAATATCGCTCTTCTGGTTTCTTTCCACCCGCCGGAGAAAGGGTGGCTCTTATCGACGCGGCTGCACGGCAAAAAGTTTAAACCGACCGAGGGCAATCATCTGCTGCCTGAGGCTGCTCTTGCCTCGAGTCACGTTATCGGGCTTACCTGGAAGAGCCCCCGCCCCTCCGAGCGCGCTGGGACTGGGACCCTCCGTCTCCGCTTGGGGGGGCAGCGTGCAGCCCAGGTACCTCCCGGTACCGGGACTCAGCGAGGGGCGGCCGGACTTGACGTCTGCTCCGGAGCCGCATCCTTTGAGCCCTAAGTGGGGTTGGTCCTCACGCAGCCCCGGGCCCGGGATTGGCAGCGAGGCCCGCTACCCCGGGCCGCAGACCTTCCCGAGCAGCGTCGGTGCCGCGGGGCTCCCGGGACCCCTCCGTGACCTGCAGCCCTGGCCGGGGCCCTCCTTTGCTTTTTTCTCGTCGTATCGCTCGTACCCGGGGCCACGGGTGCACGTTTCTCGTCGATCCAGAGGCAAATTTCCCTTCCATATAAACGCCCCCCCGCCCCTTTTATTCCCCCCCTTTTTTCGTTACCCTGGTTGTAAGCCATTAAGAACAGACTAATTAACAGGTTCTTAATGAAGGCTGCGCTTTCGTTCCTCCCCCTCTCCTACATCTGAAGACCCTCCCCTCCGTCCGCGCCTCCCCGGGCACTGGTGTACCTGCCGGTGCCGGGACCCGGGGCAGCTCGCCGCCCTCCCGCCGTGTCCCAGCCGTTTCAGGGCAAAACAGAGCGCCGGGAAAATCACACGGCTCCCTGGAGCTACAGGAGCCGATCGCCCCAAACCGAACCGAACCGAACCCAAACCGCCGCCCTACACCACCTCCCCGCGCCGGAAGCCTCTCCCCGCCCACGGCACCCAAGGCTCAGCCCCTTGCCCCATCGCTACCCCTGCCTCGGGGGGGTTCTTTCCCGCGGAGGGAGCTCGGCGGGGCTCTTCGCCTCCCGCCTCGGTGCCCGTCGCGCCCCTTCCCACGCGGGAAGATGCGTGGAAGCGCCCACAGTATGTGCCCCTCGCGGTCGGAAGCGCGCGGAGGTTTTCGAGGGGAAAGGGGACACGGGGTTTTGCTCTCCGCTTTCGCCTTATGGGGGTTGTTTTCTTCGTCGCTGTTTAAAGCGGGGGTGGGGGGAAGAGGATTCGCTTTCTAGAAATACGGTTTCGAAAACTCAGCCGTCAGAAAGGAGCTGGACCGCTCCCCCTGACGGAGAGGAAACGGGGCGCTAATTCTGCGAGCCGCAGGAAATGGAGCCGCGCTCGATATCATCTTATTCTTGATAACCAGAAGAAAGACAGTTAATTTAACAAATTTAGCTCATCTCGCTGCATGTGAGATTCTACCTCGGGGGAAGTGATTTGCTAAGAGAAGTCCTGGTTTGATTAAGGAAAAGCCTCACTTTTCCCCACTGATTTTGATTTGATGTGTCACAGGCTGTGACCTTCTGCTGGACCTTCTGAGGGTTGCTTAGCATCAAGCCACTGATTGGAGTATTTCAACTCAGTGATCTAATTGAGTGTTCATGTCATAACATATCAAATATTGTCTAGTCTCCCATAATGAAGTGGACCAGCCAATGGCACATCACCAAAAAACTTCAAGAGAGCTTCCGTTCCTCTGAAGTGGTAGCTATTTTACTGCCCACCTCCCCGTGGGCTCCTAGCCCAGTTAATTGGCGAGCTGGAGTTGTGCTGATGATGAACAGTCTTTGCTCAGGGAAAGCGGGGAGGGGGGGGGCAAATTTTCTGTCAATTCATTTGCAGACAGTATAGCCGCCCAAATTGACCCAATTAGATGGGCTGCTCTTCACCTAAGAGGCAGCTCCGGGGGGGATAATATGACGGTGGCCGTCCCACCTGCCGCACGCCATCCTGCATGGCAGCATTTCGGGGGGACAGCAGCCCGCAGAGGAGCGAGAAGCAACTTTTAGTCCTGCCGAGAAATACCCTTCCCGTACGAGGCGGGCTGCTGTGCCTGCGCGTCCATGAGAGCGGCCGGCGGGGCTGCTCGGCGCTCGGCTCTGACCGGCAGCAGCTCCCGGCCGCAGCAGTCCCAAACCCGCCCGTCCCACCGCCCTCCGAGGCTGCGGGCAGAGCATTTCGGTGCGGACACCGACAGCCGCTCCCCTTTGATTCGTTTCTTCCCTTCCCGCTTGAAGCTAATCAGATCGTTTTCAGGGTAGCTCGAGAGGGAGTGAAGCCACGCTACTGCTTAATACATATATAATGTTTACCCCCACCGGCAGAAAAAGAGAGGAGAAAGGGGGGAAAGGGTTTGCGCTTCCCCCTTCTCCACCCCCTCCCGCCCCCCACTCGCTCCCCCTTGTTACGGTCGCAAGATCAGACAGGACCTAGCTGAATGTAGGAAAATTACTGTTGGCACATGAAGTAACTCATTAAAACGCAGATGGTGCTCTCACTGGCCTCAGGACCCCCAGCATTGGAGCTCCACAGTAAGGCAGGACAATTAGGAGCTGCAAGGACTCCACCAGGCAGGGAAAAAAAAAAAGAAAAAGAAAGAAAAAAAAAGGAGGGAGCGGGAGGGAGCTGGAGAAGGGAGCTGTAAACAAGCAATCCCAAAGCTACGCGGCACGACTGGGAACAAATCGAAAACAAAAAAGAAATAGCCGGGGTGCGAGAGAGCGCGATTTTCGAAAGGCTCTCCCGTGGGAAGGGATTGCCACGAGGGTCGGCTGCTGCGAGTGCCCCTCGCCTCTCCCTTTTGTGTCTGCAGAGCTGCCCGCAGCACCGGGACCACGGCAGGGCTCCCGCATGCGAAATGCGGCAGTCCGCGCCTAAGGGACGGGGAAATCGAAATAGGTCGAGATCTTCTCCTTTTTCCCTCCCCGTTTTCTTTGTGTAGTTTCGCGTTCCAGTTGGGAGGCAGCTGATTCGCATGGGCAGGAATCCGAACATCGTTATTTTGCCCTTGCCATGAGGGTCGCGAGTGTGGTGAATAGAGGGCTAGGACAAAAGGGGGATCCCGTGTGCAGAAACTGAAAACGGCCCGGCTGTGCATGTGGCAAACGAAAAGAGTGTAAATCCCACTTGAAGTTCATCTAGTACAACATATTTATGCAAAATAGCGGGTTTCTGGGTGGACCGAAAGCTGCAATGTAGTGTAATCTGTGCAGCGCCTTTGCCCAGGCAGTGTTGTCGTTGGCAGAAGGAAAATGAAATATAAACAGGGAAGTATTTTAATGGGAAAGGAGGGAATTCACAACTGTTAATTATTTGGTGACCTTGTATTCGATTTGTTTGAGCCCCTTATAAAAACACTAATGCAGACCAGACGGCCGGAGTGCGGCAGCGAGCTGCCGCTCTACATCCCCGCCGTGCACCCGGGAAAGGAGCGAGCGGCCCGGCCCGGCCCGGCCCGGCCCGGCCCAGCCCGGCGGGGCCTCCGCGCCCGCGGAGCCGGTGGCGCGGGGGCGGGCGGGGCGTGCGCGGCGGCTCCGCGCTGCCGGTGCCGGGAGGTGTTTCGGGGGTTGCTGTTTTACCCCCCGCGCCGCAGGAGCTGCGGAAGGGAGCGGAGCGCAGGGCCGGGGCGCAGGCGGAGCGGGGCGCAGGCGGAGCGGAGCGCAGCGTCCCCTCGGCGGCTGGGGCTGCAGCTCTCTCCTCTTCCCAGTGAAAATGGGGGCTGTCGGCGGGGGGAGTATTTTTAAATTTGTCTTTCGTTTGTTTTTTGTCCCTTGAGAAGGTGCGGGGGCTCGCGCACGCAGCGCCGCGGGAAGGGAGGGCGGTCCGGGAAAGCGGCGCCGGGAGCTCCGTGGATCAGGCAGCTCGGCTGGGCGGTGCGCGGCCGCGGAGCCGCTCTGCTAACGGGACGAGTAATTAACGCCTATCTAACCATTCCGGTGGCTCATTTCGGACGTGGTCCTGATTGTTTTCGTTATTATTATTTTTTTTAATCTAGAAACCCTCCTGCGGGGCTTGCTAAGAGGCTGCATTTGATTTTTTTTGGTGGGGGGGGGGGACGCGGAGGGGACGGATGACCGAGCTCTCCGCCTCGGAGCTGTGGAGTTTCCGCCGCCCGCGGGGAGATGCTGTGCCGCAGCTGGGCTGGCCTCAACCGGCAGCCGAGTGGCCCGCGGGGAGAAAATCCGGCGCAGGCCGGGGCCACTCGGCGCTGGGCATGGTTGCGGGGCGCCTCGCCCTCCTCATTTGCCTCCTCCCTTCATAGTAGAAAAAAACCCCAAAACGGTCGATGGGAGAAAACCCTCCTTTCCTTGCAATTTCGGGGCAGGCTGAAACTGAGGTTAGGAGTCCTCCCGTGCCTGAAGTCTGATTAATGAGCGAAAGGGGACGTTTCAGTCTTTGCTAGTTATGGCCAGATCTGTATTCTCTGTTGCTGTATCTCAGCGCTTCCACATATATGGCTCAGAAATATCCTCCAAAGCGTCCCCTCGCTTCGTTTCTTAGCTCCAAGAGCTGGGAATATTCAGGCCGATTTTCTCAACACGAATAATTTCGGAGGAATTATTTCTCCTCCATCGAAGTATTTCGGGTAGCGTAACAGCCGCAAATGGGGAAAGGGAAAGATACTGGGTTAAGGTCTGTTACAGCAGGTAGAAATCCCCCAAGGAAGCTCCTCTGCGCCTCGGTGCATCTCCTGGGACCATGCCGACAGCCGAGGGCCCGGAGCCTTGCGGGATGTCCCGCGGGTGTTGCAGCGGTCCCTCTGCGCCCGAGGGCCGAGAGTTGCTCGTGGGAACCTGGGAGGTGGCGGCGAGCGGAGAGTGGGGCAAGGGCAGGCAGCCTTCCCGGAGCAGGTACGGTACAGCGGTGATCAAACGTACATCACAGCCAGGTGCCTCCTCGCTCCGACGAGGAAAAAAAAAAAAAAGGAAACAGCCCTCCAACAACTAGTTAGCGTTTTTGGCAGGATTGGGAATTCGTCCGAGGAAGGTGTGGTCTTTCTCGGTTACTCGATAGCGAAGTGAACGATACATTTAAATCTAATCACTCGGTGTAATAAAAAACCGCGGCGAGGCAGGCGTTGGGAGATGTGGAATTGAAACCCGGAAAAATACCACACATGGAGAGTCAGCCCCTTGTTTCCACAGCGTGGGTAATGCTCCGAAAGAAATACCTGTCAGCCTTGCGACTCTGCAGACAACGTGTGGGCAGACCTTCGCAATTAGGGACAATATATGTTTTAATTTCCAGATTATTGTTGTGCGAGTGTCTGCAAACTGTCTTTAAACTAAAAATGTGCTTTTGGTTTGCGAGTTTAAATATGGCTTGAAAGAGAATTTGGGAATGGGAAAATTCTTCTTGAATGTGGTTTGGGTATAATTTGCAGTGATGTAAAGTTAAGATCTGAGCCCTGATGAATTGGCTGGGAGCCCAGTACCTGATCTGCCATGAAAAGGGAAACTTTGTGTAGCCTTCGTTAACCCCCGTCTCTCCTCAAAGCCCAGACTGCGGCGAGAAAGCGACCCAGTAAGCGGGAGAGGCTTCACACAGGGAATTGAGGGAAACGTCCCAACCCAGTCATTCATTTAGCTTCGGAGATGCTGAAACCGCAGCCACCGCACCGCGGAGGAAAGCGTGGGAGAAGGCGGGCGGGGGCCCGGCGCAGCCCCCCCGGCCCTGCCCTGCCCGCCCGCGGGAGCACCGGGCACGCCGCTGCCCGAGCGCCTCGGGAGGGGCAGAGCGGAGTAGGGCTGCTCTCTTCCCCCGCCACTGACACATCCTTAAATTTCAGATAGACCTACTCCCTCCTTCTGTCCCTCCTTCCCGCTCCTAATATTTTATTTTCTCCCGAAAAGAAGAATAAACTACGGAGAGTCGAAATAAAGCTAATACTTACTGCGAAACTAACATTCATCTACATTAACGTTACAAATATAAACACACCTCCCCGGTGCATTTTCTCCAATGTGGCTTTCCCCAGCCCAGCTGGAATGACTTTGCTGTTCTCACCAAGTATTTCGGTAATGGGAATATCTGTAAGGACAGCTTCAACTGGCCTGAGAAAAAGGCAGATCTCGAGCTGGCAGTTAGAAACCCCGGGTTTCGCCCCAGTCGCTCCTCGGGTTTAAAGGAAAACTGAAGAGGACAAGCCTCTCTCCGCGTGTACTGCTCACAGGGAGAGAGAGGGACAGCCAGGGTGTCTCCACGCCGTCTCTGCTGCCGCTCTTTGTGTGTTGGGAAGGCAGCAGCTTCGCTGGAACAAAGGGTCCCCAACCTAGACCCGTCTCTCCCCGTTTTGTGGAGGTTCCGGAGGTCCCGCTTTCCCTCCCCGCCCTCCGCTCCTTTTCCCACCCTCTCGATTGCGCTGGGAGCGAGCCAGTACTGGTTTAGGATTATGTATTCATCTGGAATTATTAGGTTACAAGAGTGAATAAATAGCGTTTATCTGATCGGATTCAAAGCTGCTCATTTGAAACAACCGGCAGCCCTGCCCCTTTCCCTGCCCTCCCGAGAGAGGCACGGAAGCCGGCAGCCGCCTGAGCCAGTGGGACTTTTCCAGCACAGAGTTTCGGTGCTTGCTGAAATCTATCTCAGAGATCCGCTTGACCGGGAACACATTTCTCTGCACATCGGCCGTGTCCTCAGCGTGCCATGCCACCGAGCAACCCGGACCAGCCGTGCAACGCCCCAAACCCTCGCCAAGTTGGAGTCTCAAAAGATGCTGCTTGGGGAGCATCCCTGAGCAAGCCTTTTGGCACCCACAGTGTCGGAGCTGGTTGCCTCCCGCACCGCCGTGTGACAGGGGGCTGCAGACCCTTTAAAGCCCATTTTCAGCAGCCGGGACATGCGGGGAATTCAGCCTCCTCCCGCTTCCCTCCCGTCCAACCTGCATGCCTGGATGTTATCCCCGAATGGGATTTCCTGTGCCGCGACAGGCCACCTGCGTGATGGCTGCTCGGGGAGAGGCGCTGTCACCTTCGTGTCCCCCCATCTCTCGGGAAAGGGCTGCCCTTTCCCTGAAACCTAAGTCTGCCGGACAGTGCTGCCTTGCTCCTGCACCCCTGCAGAGATGTGGGGGACCCCAGGACTGTGGCGCTGGCCAAGAATAGGACAAGAAGGAACGTGTATGTGGGGTGTCTTCTCCAGAGGGACAGCGGCCTGGAGGCAGCACTCTCCTCATCCCCACCCCATGGCGACTGGGAGTATTCAAAGAGAGCGAGCATCTCTCTTTGAAACCAAGCATGACACCCCACTCTCCATCCCCTAAGCAACGAGAGCTATTAAAAGCGAATCTGTGCCCAGGCCCGGCTCTGCCCACACCCCGAAGCTGGGGATAGGGGCGGGGGAAGGCGCTGATCTAGTTTCCTCGACGGTCGCTGGAGCTCTTGAACGAAGGTATGAGGCATCTCGGCAGGGCGAGGAGATCCGTCTGCACCCTGTCGGATGCCCGTGTATCTGACAGATGTGGGACGCAGAAAAAAACCCCAAAGACGACGAGAAAGAGGAGAAGGAGGACCTGCGCTTTCTTACCCGAGGGATGGGCATCCCCTTCTGTCTGAAGCTTCCGGGATCCCCTTGAAGTAGGGGGCAATGATACCAGAGATCTCCTGAGCTATTGGACCCTTCTCCCGCAACCAAGTGCACCTCAGCCCCTGGCCCCGACGGCCTGCGCCTGTGAAGGGGAGAACTACCCCCACTCCCCCCCAAAACCCACAAGAGACTCATAGACCGAATCCTGGTCTGTACTTGCAGTGCTGATGAAACTGTCCAGCACCTCTAGGCAGCTCCCGATGGGTTTCACTTTTATTTTCAGCAGCTCGATAGAGCATCTGTTGTCGTCACCTGGGCTGTGACGACATTTTTCGGGCTCTGCGCGTGTTTTTTTCAGTCTCCTCCCGCCCTCCCCGAGCGGGATGCACGACCGGGCTGGCTCTCGCCCCTCGCTGGGGAAAGAGCAGCCCCACCGAGAGGAAACAGACAAGCCTGAAGTGGGAGGCGGAGGCAGGGATGCGAAAGGCCTGGGTTCAAATTCTCCGGGATGCCTGAAGGGCCTGACCGATTCCGCATTGCTCCCGCCGGCGAGCAGCCCCGGGGAGGCGAGGAAGCTCTGGCTCGGGAATTCCCTGTCCCGGCGGACTCCTCGTGCCACGCCGGGCGAGGAAGGTAACGCGGCCATGCTCCGGCCGCCAGGCCCCGGGAGCAGGGCAGGTGTGCGGGGCACGGCGAGCGCCCAGCTCCGCAGCCTGGGATGCCGCGTGGGTGCGCGGCGCGGTCCGGGCGGGCGACGGGGCCTCCCACGGCGGCTCCCTGCGGGGCGGGGGGGACGCGCTCGGCAGGCAGCCAGGCTCCGCCGTAGGATCCTGTGGCCTGGCTGCGGGGCAGGTCTTTTTCCCAGCAATTCCCGCTGTCCCTGCTGCGCTCCACGCTCCATCTCCCTGCTGACGTCTAGGGGAACACGCAGCGACGCAGGGCGACTGTCGAGTGTGCTAATCCGCACTGATTAACTGCACGGTAATCCGCATTGATTTTTACATCGCCGTGGCCCTCCTGAAGGTTTTGGTTTGCATAAATCATCCTCTTGTCTCTCCTGCCCCGCAGGAGGTTCCCCGAGACCTGTCAGGTAGAGCCGAGGTTGTGAAACATACTGATTATGAATCGCAATGACCTTTGATATCGATAAATAACAGGCGGGTGCGTACTTCTTTAGTCTCTGTTTCTACCCCTGGGGCGGGCTGATTTTGGAAATGCGGTGAGGGGCTGCTGAACAGAGGCTCCAGTGACACTTTTACAATAGAAATCTACACAAGCTTTACTAGCTTCTGGGGAAACACAGGGGCTTTGGGAATTTTTGTATTTGCTGGGTTGTAAACATTTTATTGGAAAGCAGCTCAGGGGAATCTGGTTTGCTTTCTGTGCTGCACTTTGTACACCGATGTGTCAAAAAAGAAGTCCAGGTTTTTCTCAGAGAAGAACAGATACGTGTATATGGGGCTGATAGGCAGAGGATGTGCGTGGAGCAGGGTCTGCCTCTAGCGCTGGAGACCCTTCTGTCTGGTGCGGGTCCTTCCATACTTCCTTTCCTTTCCATATTCTTCCCTTCTCCTTCTTTCTTCTCTCCCTACCCTCCCCGGTCCGGCTGGGGGTGGGGGGTGAGGCGAGCAGGAGCGGCCCCGGCCGGGCAAGCCGGCGATGCTCCCTCCCTTCCCCGCCTCAGAGACCTCTCGGCAGATCCCCCCGAGCGCAACTGACTGTAATTATTTTTATCTCGCAGACGATCTCTCGCCCGCTCCCTTGAGGCGGCAGCAGTATGTGTTTGATGTGTCGACCCTCTCGGAGACGGAGGAGCTCGTGGGGGCCGAGCTGCGGCTGTTCCGCCGGGCCCCCCGCGGCCGCCCGCCGCCCGCCGCCCCGCTGCACGTGCAGCTCTCCGCCTGCCTCTCGCCGCGCCCGCTGGACTCCCGCGCCCTGGACCCGCGAGCGGCCTCGTCCGCCGGCTGGGAGGTGTTCGACGTGCGGCAGGGCCTGCGGGAGCAGCGGCCCTGGAAGCGGCTGTGCCTGGAGCTGCGGGCCTCGGCGGACCGCGGGCCGCGGCGCTGGCTCGACCTGCGGGGCCTGGGCTTCGCGCGCCGGCCGCGGCCGCCGCAGGAGCGGGCGCTGCTGGTGGTCTTCACCCGCGCCCGGCGGCGGAGCCTCCTCGGGGAGCTGCGCGCCGAGCTGGGCGCACCCCCGCCGCCGCCGCCCGCTGCCCGCCGCCCGCCGGCCCGGCGCCAGCGCCGCACCGCCTTCGCCAGCCGGCACGGCAAGCGGCACGGCAAGAAGTCCCGGCTGCGCTGCAGCAAGAAGCCGCTGCACGTCAACTTCAAGGAGCTGGGCTGGGACGACTGGATCATCGCCCCGCTGGAATACGAGGCCCACCACTGCGAGGGGGTCTGCGACTTCCCGCTGCGCTCCCACCTGGAGCCCACAAACCACGCCATCATCCAGACCCTCATGAACTCCATGGACCCCGGCTCCACGCCGCCCAGCTGCTGCGTCCCCACCAAACTGACCCCCATCAGCATCCTCTACATCGACGCGGGCAACAACGTGGTGTACAAGCAGTACGAGGACATGGTGGTGGAGTCCTGCGGCTGCAGGTAGCGGGCGGGACGCCCCTCGGCGGCAGCCGAGTCTGCGTCTGGCGGAGGTGCGGCGGCAGCGGCGAGCGGGGCCCCGTCCCGAGCCCGGCCGAGCGCGGCTGGGGCGGAGGGGACCGGCGCCGGGGTTCCGCGGCGGCTGCCCGCGGTGGTGGCGGGGCCTGCGGGGGCTGCGGCAGCGGCGGCCCGCGGCTGCCGGCGGGGAAGGGCGAGCGGGCCGGGCAGGCGGCGAGGCCCCCGCCCGGTCCCTTCCCCGCTCCCCTCTCCTCCCCCGGGGTTTATCTGGCGATCTGTCCTCCTCCCTCCAAAGGTGAAGGCAATTTACCAAGTACAAAAAGAGTCGGGGGAGGGAGAGGGAGCAGACTGATCCCTCTCTCTGAAGTTGCTCTGAAGAGGGCTGTTTCATTTCTGCCCTCTCTCTTTCACATTCCTGCAAGCTTACCAGCCAGAAATAGCCTACGGCCCCCTCTCCCCGCCTCTCCCCCCCAAGGGAAAAAAAAGAAAGAGAAAAGGAGAAAAAAATAAAAACAAATCAAGAATTGCTTAAGATTGTAATTACCAGCTAGGTTTTATTTTAAGACCGCAAAGAAAAACTGTGAAGAGCGAAGTGTTACAGAAAGCATAACCGGGGTGGATTGGAAAGGAAACTCCTTCGGGTCTCACGAAGAGTGCAAGGATGCCATTGCCAGGTCTCTGGGTAGCTCTGTTTCGGCAGCCCTCGCAACTTGCAGCAGTATTATACTCAAATATTGTGCTGGAAAAGGCGTTTTATATAAGATTTCTGTTTCTTTCCCACCTTTGGTCTCAGCTGTGGCTTCACCTGAGGAAAGTGCACTTCGAAGCTATGCCTAGCCCTTTTTTAATGTAATTATTGTGTTCGTAGTTTCAGGCTTTCCCCCACCGATTTTTAGAATTGTTGGCTTATCTGGTTTTGCAGAGCTACAAACTTGTGGAAAAAAAAGTAAAAAAGAGAAGAGAATAATAATATAAAATGCTAATAAAAAGACTCGACCAGGAGCATTAATTTAAAATGCACATTTTGCTTTGGATGCACTGTTGTTCATATAAAAGTTGTAAATATTTGTTTATTTAAACAGACTGAAAAGTGCAAAATGGAGATGAACAACATGCATTTCTTTTTTAATGTACAAAACATGATATGCACTCGAAATGTTATAATTTCTAATATTTTTAAAAGTTTATATTTGAGTTGTACAGAATTAAGCATTAATCAAATATTTCATCCTTACTTAACATTATCATTTCCTTAAGATATTATTACAAGATTTAAATTCTGTGCTAATAATGGAGAAAAGATTTTTTTTACTGTCTACCTCAATATAATGCAAGTATTTACAACTCTAAAGTTATCTGAGGTAAATTAATATTCAGAACATTTTTACAATACACCTTTACTGGACAATACTACAACTATTATTGTATTATTAAACATTCTTTTTTCCAAAAAGTCAGCTTGCTTTTATATGTTCTATTATTTGATTAAGTAATTCTGAATTCTCAAGTAAATATTGGCTCTAATACTAAAATGCTGCAGAGTTGAGTTGGATCAAGTGCCACTTGAAGAGGTACCTAAAGCCATTCCTCCTGTCTGAAGACTTTTTGTACTCTCATAAGATCTCTAGTTTCATCTTTGGTATATGCCAGTGGCATAGAGCTGCATTATGTTTTTATGCATTTTATGCAATGATTATTGTAAGTGGGAGAATGCATTAAGGGGAAAAATTCAGGCAAACGTTTGTAAATCTCATCTGTACTGGGGACATTAATATACACTGTATGATGATGATAAGCAAAAGACAATGAATGTTTTATAAATGATATTTATTTTGATGCAATGGGTAATATATTTATTAAATATTTCCTGGCTATCTCTTAGATAATGAAGAACTATTCAATGAGTAGCTGTTTCAGTAAGAGAAGGATCCTCTCTCAGTGATGCGTGCAGAGGTGGTACAGGCAGCTTGGGGGCTGTGAGCCCCACTCTCAGGGAAAAAAATAAAAGCCTCATCTTATATGCAGAAGGGCTGAAAGAGCTGCTCACCTTGTGGAATGTGTTTGAAAACAAGGTTCCTTTCATGGAAAGTGGAATTTTTTTGCCATATCACAAGATCTGATCCCACACGTTTTTCTCTGACCAGCTTTCACTCCCTTGGACTGGTGCTTGAACAAAGGAGTGCAGAATCGGGCCCGAGTGTTTGAATAGCAGCAGCTAAGAGACCTGTAGAAGACTTCAGCCTTAGAGTTGGTACAACTGCCAGAGGAATATTGCTTTCTAGTACTTAATAGTGCTTCAAATTCATTAGTAATAGTAGATTTGGAAATTATAGCTTTAAAAAGGGCTTTGGTTTTAAAGCCAGGTTCACCATGTACAGTTCTGACTGGTGCGGACTTTGGTTGCTGTTCTGACCACACCAGTTCAATCTTCTGCTATGGATCAAACCTCTGCTCTCTTTATGAGGTAAAGAATGGGCAAATGATGCCCAACAAGCTGCAATGTACTCTTTGAGGAAAGGTAAACGAGATATGTAAGGCATTGTCAACTGGAAATGAACATGATGTAAAAATCTGAATTTTTACAAAATTCTCAGCTAGAGAAGGCTGAATGAATCATGTCTTTATTTTGCTGTCTATTGAGCAAATGAATTATTGTGTGTACAGACAATGCTTTGGCTAAAACCATACACTGAGATTTTCAATGCAATTTCCTTTCCATGTAAAAACCAATATCGCTTCTGTTGCAAGCCCATTCATCACACGCTTGGTGGCAAGCTGTGCTGCCACTGAGTTGTCCTTTCTGCTCCGCCTCAGACATGGCTTTGGGGAGCTTCATCAGACAAAGTTCAACTGTGGGAGGCCTCAGAAAACTTCCATCAAAGGAAGTTGTTAAAGAGGCAATGTTTTTCTGTCCTGGATGTACAGTGTAGTGCAGTTTGTACCTTCTTCTACATTAACTGACTTTTTGGTGATGTCTTTAATGGCCAGAAAAGGTTTGACAGCCCTTTGTTCCAGATGTCTGTGGCTGGTAATCTCCAATAGAAATGAGAGAACCTGAAAAAAGGCAAAAATAGTTAGAAACTGCAGTATCTGCTTTGGAGGCACACCTTTGGATTTTGCTTACTGAGAGAAAACACTGGCTTTTTTGAGCGTGTGCTCTGCATGCTATGGCTAATATAACATTATCTGAGCCCATTTTGGCAAGCCCACTATTCCTAAAGATGGGATCTCTGCTCACTTCCTTTTTTAGGTCTGCAGTATTCTTTTGGGCAAACCTGAAAAGGAGCTATATGGTGCTGAGAGGGAGAAGTGAATAGATACAACAAAGCTGATCAATGGTCTTTCTTTCCTTGTACTTCCCTTCCTCTCTCCTACCCTCCCCCAAGAGATAACCAGTAAATTGAAAATGTAACAAAAAATACCTGTAATTATTTTTTCAGCTTTTTTACTACAAATACTGCAAGCCTTTGTTACAGAGAAATCCAAATATGGAAATGCAGTGGATGCACAGCTCAGATCTCTTTGTCCTGCCAAAGTAATATGAAGTTTCTTTTCCATTTCTCAACTCCCCATGCTCAAAATCACATTTAAAAAGGGGAAATTATTTCTTTTATTATGTTGCTGGCCAGAAGAGGGAGCAGAATCTATGAAATAGTGGGAATAGACAACAAGGGACAGAAGACAGCTGAAGTTGGTCTGGCTGATGGTGTGATACTTATCAGCAGACATTACACAATTCATCCATCACACTGGCTGTGCTGCTCAAGCACAAGAAAACCACTGACTCATCTTTGAAGTATAGATATGCTTTGGAACGAATTCTGAGTACATGAATGAAAAAAACAGCATGGGACTTAAGCCCTTACTTTATAAGCTCCTTTTTTGACCACAGAGTACCTCTTACATTTATTTGTGGGAGGGGTGTATTTTTGAGAATGTTTTTTTGTGGGGAAAAAAGCTGGAAATTCTCCATGAAGAGCAGATCCTGTCTTCCTCCTTGTTATTTCCATGTAGATGAGAGGTTGGTCTGTTTACTGCATTTATAAAATAAGCATGTTTATTTTTAACAACTCAATGTTTAACCTCAAATTTTATTTGAGCTGATCACATTGTACAAAATATCTTCCTTCACAGCCTCTTATCTTTGCTTCAGAAGCACATCTGAAGCCTTGAGGAAGTTGAGTGACTGAACCTCAGCCTTGTCAATCATTCAGAGGCTGGGCAGCAGGACAGCAGATGTCAATAGTGTGTAATTTGTTCTCTCACATAGCAGCCATGTGCTATAAAGGAGTATACTCCCCTAGAGCAGGGTCCTCTTGTCAGCATTCAGCTATATTATGTGATTAGATTTCCAAATATTTGTTCTTGTTTCTTTGCAGTGTCAGACCCATTGTAAACTGAGGATGTTCCAGCTGTTCATAACTGTGAGGCAGGAGAATCAACATATTGTCCCTGCTACACTCATCATCTGCGTATCCCTTGATGACTGCAGCCTTGCAAAGTACCACTGTCTTAGTTAATATACATCACTATTTAGTGTATTATGCTGTTGGGAATTCTGTTCTCCCAAGGTTTTACCCAGACCTAATTTTGCACAACATCAGCCTGTTGCAGAGTATGGGACTTTATATTTGCAAATATGCTAGTATTTTGATAAAACTAGCATTCGTTTAGACTATGAATGCTGTCAACCCCATTTCTGGAACTGAGAAATCTGAAATTGGACTGTGGACCTTTATCCGATAAGACTGCTTTCCTACTAACAACTTTCTGCACCATTTTTTAGGAAGACCCTAAGGAGAATCTCTATCCTATGGAGCCTTGTTAAATCAGTGAAAAAAACATTGCTTTCCAGAATGTGAGAATTTTATTACTCGAGAAAAATGAGTGAAAATGCTCCTAGGACAGCAGGGTTTGAGTGAGTGGGCAGGAGAGACCTCAGGTGAGTAAGAAAAGTAGAGATCTGGTTGACAGCTCTTTGCTATGGTGGAAGTGGGAAATTGCAGGAGGGCCGTAGAAGAACGAAAGGGATAATGTTAGGGCAACCTGCCAAACATCTGAGATGTTTTCACTCTAATGGTAAGAGTATGGAGAATAAACAGGAAGAACAAGAAGTCTTGGGACACAACAAAGGCTACAGTTTAATCAGCATCACACAGGCTCAGTGAAATAAATTGCGGCACTTCAATATTAGCAGAGAGAGTATAATCTGTGTAGGAAGTAGAGGCAGTAAAAAAGGGAAGAGTATTATCTGGTATATTGGGAATGTATAGAAGGCCAGAGAGGGGAAAGACAGAGTGGTTGGAGATGAAACAGAGGGACAGTAAAACTCTACTGAAGATTACTGAATGAGGAGGAGGTTGATGTCACATTTTTGAGCAACTACTGGGAGTGTCCTGAGGATATGAGGTAGTGGTAATCAAGGACTTTATCTAACCAGGTTATCTGCTGTAAGAAAATGAAAAACCCAACAAAACAAAACCGAACAGTACAGCGCAGCACGAAGAGTTCCTCAAGTTTTTGGAATGTGTTTGGACAACTCTTTGTTTCAAAGAGTGAAGGCAGTTATGGGAGACGTGGCCAGATAAGCTATGATAGATACGATTAATAAAGAGAAACTTGCTAGAAGGCAATTTGAGCTCATGTCTGTGGAGGAGGAGAGCAAGACCAAATGACTCCTCTATGGCAGATTTCCTCACTTTGGGCAATTGATAGGGATAGTTCTGAAGGGAGGAGCCAAAAGGAGAAAGACTTTTAAGAAAACAGGCAGTTTGGAAGAAATCCTTAGTTAAACATCTCGTAGGAACCTATCCTGCTGGCAAGGAGGACAACATTGGGGAAATACAGGGGGTCTGAGTCAGAAGCTGCGTGGTTGTCTATTGACAAAAACACATAATACAAAAAGTGAGCAAAGGCACTACTAGGATAAGTAAAAGAGACAGCTGAAGTATAAAGAGTGCAAAAGGGATCAGAAAAAGAAATTAGGAAAAAGGGAAAAGGGTTATCAATTCATGGGGATGTTGAACAAAGGACAAATGACGGAGTGGGCTGAAGTGTGAAACACCACCTTTGCAAGGAGGGGACACTTGATATGAGAGGCTGAACACACTTAGAACTAGCAGGGAATCAAAATGCAGCTCATGGAAGAGAAGTGAAGGAACCTTTGAATAAAGGGCATATACTGATAGCAGGAAGTCCTGGAGAAATTTACTCTGGTATAATTAGAGAACTAACCACAGGAATTTCTGAAATACTAACAAGTGTATTTAAGAACACAGAGAAGATTTAAAAGGTACCAAGAACTACAGACCAGACAACCTGTCTCAGATACCTCCAATGCTTTGAGAACTACTGCAAAAAATTCAAGTGCTTCATAAAATAGCAACTGTAGGATGATAATGTGATAAAAATATTCAGTGTGAATTTATCCAGAACAAATCATATCTAATTAGTCTCATGTTCCTCTTGGTAAGAGTGACATGCAACTCAAGCACGTAAGTTTCCAAACTGATTTTGCTACATTAAAGGGACAGTTTGATATAAGTACAGTGAAATGTAGTAGCAACAATATACACTTAAGCACTTTATGCAAAATATTACACTTAAGAAAGGATAACATCAAGCAAAATATAAAAAACTAGCTAATAGTGCTTCTACAAGAGAGAATCTGGACTGTATGGTGAAATGAATTCTGAATACAAGGTAATGAATGAATGATTCAGTTGCCTAGGGTGTTCCAGAGTGTAACAACTGGGATATTAGCTGTCAGCAATATTCTGACATCTAGACTGATGAGCGCTTGGGTAAAGTGCTGTGCCCAGTTTTAGGCATCATGATCTAACAGATCATTTTCTGACATCTTCTGGATCAGTGGTAGTCTGCTGACCACAGGCTAACATGACCTGGGACATCAGGATATCTGGGCACAACAGATATGTATGTAAGACTCACGCAGGGCCAGCTTGCTCTTTCTGTGTTCTGAAAAATATTTTCAGATATGTGCCAGGGTGGGCCTGGCTCAGTCCCTTGCCATCAGGAGAGGAGGGAGTGGAGCTCCAAAGATGCTGTTGCATGGAGAACTCCGCAGTGCCACAGTGCCTGAGATCTTTTCATCATAAACTGCCTGAGACTGAGGAGAACTAAAAACTGTTACACACTCATCTGCAATTATCTCTCTGGAGACACACAGATCTGAGTTTTGCTCTTGAAATGGGAAAAAGGGATGTCTATTGTGTGTTTGTGATGCCTCTTGTGGCACCCAAACTGGACAGTACGCCTTCTGGGATGTCATTAGTACTGAGCAGAGTGGAATAAATGTCTGTCATAAAGTTACATAAGGCATTCTGTTTAATGCAGCCAGATGAATGCTTCAGAATGAGAGAGTCCCTTTGTTCACTTCCACTCTGATGGAGTCCGGCACTGGATGAGAGTTTCTTGTTGCCATCATAAACCAGACAATGGGTCATAGCATGAAAAAATGTGCTTCTGTGAATTCACCAGGCACAATTTTCTGTTGATGTCAATTCTGGTCAAAAAAACCCCAAACTTCAATCATCCTAAAGCCAGTTATCTGCACTTTCCAGCAGATGTTCTGCAGCCGGCTGTGTCCTACAGCTGACTCTGAAATACTTTTCAGAAACTAGATTTTGTGTCCTCAAGAGTTTTAATCTAACATTGCTGTTCTGTTTGTCATTTCTTTCATATTGGTTCAGATGTGGAGCTCTAGAGAGGAGTTTTGGATATTACTGTGAACAGACAAATAAAAGCAGTGGAAAGTCTGGTCCATCTTGACCCAGAAACCCTGCAGACATGAGGGGAATCAGTTCTTGGATATGTGTCTGCAGGCCCTTGGCACAGCTGTGAGCTGATTACAGCATACCTGCCAATCAACCCACTCACATACATCTTTGATTAGTGAAGATGAACATCCAGTGTGACACAAGCTCCCAAATGTTTGTTTGCTGTGTTGTTTTAGAGGGACGTAAATTACTATCATCATCTAGAGCTGGAAATCTGTAAAACATACTCCTGTCCCTTTCTGTCAACACTCTACAAGCAGAATATTTTCATTAGCAGAACTGAAGTTGTACTGACTCTTCTTTATCATTCAGTTGCTCTGTCTTTTGTTCTTATAGACTCGAGTCTAAAAACCTATTTAACCTGGGATGTTCCTCTGCCAAAGTCTGTTTTGCTGGGAGACAATGCAAACAAATTCATGGCTGACAAAACAGGCAGTAGAACCATGAGACATTAAGCATCTACTGTACATCTGGCTGAAAGATTTTGAGAGAGAAAGAGGAAATAAAGAAGTGTTCATCATTTAAGGACTTGTCAAGTATTTCTGACTTCACATTTTATCTCAGAAAGAAGGGTGCTCTTTATGTTAAGATGGATACCTAACAGGGCAAGGAAGATGGGATTGACCTGGGGCCATTAGAAATGTGGCAAACAATTGGAAAGCATTCACATTTGCTTGAAAAACAACAAAACCCATTCCATGTTGCCTCACTGACTTGTGATAGCAGTTGGTCTGTGCAAGGAGGAGCTGTCTTCAACATGCATGACATTTTTTTCTGAATTTTTCTGTAATTATTGAGAGCTATTGTATTAGAAATTGCTGAAGCATCTACTCTCTAGCTGCCCCTTAAGTACCACACTGTTACAGATGTGAGAGGTTTAGAGCAGCTTAGAGAAAGCCAGGACGATGTACTCCTGGGCGTTATGCTTTATACAGCTTGGTAGTCCTAGTGGGTTTGTGAATATTTCTTGCTCTGAGTTCTGCTCTGTTCACTATCAGCAACCACCAGGACAAATTCCTTGATGCAAAGGTAGAATTTGTTTCAGATGAAACAGCCCAGAGATAATGCCTTCTCCTCCCTACAGTTTTGGTTCTGGTCTTTTCTGCTTGTGGCACGAGCTTCAGCAGAAGCTCTGAGGCATTTAGACTCATAGACTAGCTAGAGGGTTTTGTTTTGTGTGAGGAAGTATATGCATTCAAATTCAAAGCAGATTGTTTTATGCAGTGTCAAATTCTGTGCAGATGGAACATGATATGATATGTTGAAGTGGGATATATAGCATGTGGCTATAATTCAGGGAAACACATTTCTCCAGCTGGATACCTGCTATTGAGTTGGAAAACATGTGTCCTGCATTCTGGTAGGCTTCTACTAGAACAGTGAGAGGACATAAAAGACAGGTCATTCCTGGTATTGAGTATCAGCTAATACTTACATCTATTTCACTGGTTTCATAGTGCTGTTCAAAATTAAACCTCCTGTTATCACAACTAGCATAGTGCAACTGAAAAAAAAAAAAAAAGCTGTTGCTGAGCTCTACACCCACAAGTACACGTGGACAAGCCAACACATGCAAACAGGCTGGACTGCTTTTGGGCTGGATGACCATGCCTTCTGCCCTTTCCTGTCCCCGTGGAAAATATAGCCCATGCTGCCTCAGGGTGCAGCACTTCTTCCAGGCACCAGCCCCTGACTCTGGGGATGCATCCCATGTCTCCAGGGATCCCCTGAACCTGGAGGTCCCCTTGGGTGCAGCACCCACCTACAGCCCATGTCTCGCTCAGTCTCGCTGTGGTGCTGCAGTGAGCAGCTGGATGGGAGCGATGGGTGTCTTTGGACGGAGAAGCTGCAGCTCTGCCTGGGTCCTGTCGGGTCTGGCAAGGTGCAGGCATAATTTCACAGCATCCCTAAGCAGGCAGGAGCTGAGCTGTACATGACAGACCTATTCTTCAAGGAAAATGGGCTCATTTTGGCCAATGGCCAATGGGAGAAGTGAGATGTGACTTATGCTGTATTAATCATCAACTTATGCCTTCTGCCAGGCAGAGGTAGGCTGTGCATACAGCTTCTTCTGTGGTTCAACTGTTAAATACCTCGTGGTCAGACTCATGAGTAATTACGTGCCTCAGCCTACTTTAAATAATGAAGCAAGCATAAACCATTGCCCTGGAGTGATCCATCCTTTTCAGCACTGCTGTTCCCTGCCTGCTGATCACCCGCTCTGCTCTCTTGCACCCATCCAGGCTCCGACATTGCTCTGCTCCATCCCAGCCAAGCACGGTGAGTAAATAACCATTTCTTCCTGTGATCAGGCTAACAATGCTCCCCTCTCACACCCTTCCCTCTGCTTTTTCTTTTGCAGGTTTTACTCCTCTTGCACTTAGTTTTACTGTCAAAACCTTGTGCAGCTAATAACCACTCTGAATGTTGTCCTTTCTCTGGCCTCTTGGAGATGATGGCATCTGCTATTTCCTCCTTCCTCTCCCTCTTCCACTTGTGGCTTTTTCCATGTTAGTCACCCCTTCCTACTCCCAGATTTAAAGTATATCATCACTGTCATAGCTACAAAAATTTTCATTTTCTTCAGGTGCACTGTACCCTTGCAATTCTGCTAGTTCAATTCACACCATGCCACCTCCCAAAGACTGGTCTGGCAAAATGCTGATAGCAAAAGTGGAGGCTGACTGGTATGCAAAAAAATTGTTTTCCCCAGTGGATTTTTTTGCTTTCTTATTTTTACATAAAAGTGGCTACAATTTTTATGATGCAAAGCTCTGCCCCCTCGCTGGAACAGACATATTCCTAAGAAGAATAAAAGAGATTTTTATGTGGAAAAAATACCACTGAAAGCAATTTCACTCTTGATATTAAAGAAGATTCTACAAGGAAGGAGGCAAAACATCACTTTCTGTGATTTTTCGTCTCTGCCTTCTCCATTTTTTCAATACCATGTGCCAAGCGAAATATGAAAAGACAAAATCCTAAAGAGTTAACAAAGAGAACGTTTCCATTTCGTTACAGGCTTAGTTCCTTAGCAACCCTTCTCACCCCAGCATTCTGGTTTTGGGGTTTTTTGCAAAATCAGTGACTGTTCCCCTCCACAGCAGGAGTGGCTGGGGCAGCCGGGATGCTCAGAGACCTGGCAGGTTCAGCGCTGCAGGAACCAGGTGCAGGTGAATGTGCTGGTTCCTGGTGTGCCATGGGGATCCCTGGGAAGTGACAGCGACACCAGGAGCAGGGACTGTGCCCTCCTCTACCGAGCACACCTCCCTGGCATGGCTGAGCAATAAACCCAGACACCGTGCGCAGCTGCACTGGCTTTTCCCCAGCGTGCTGGTGGCTCCTAATTCACCTGAAGTGACACAACTGACATGGTGCAACCCATCCCTTGTTTCCACAGATTCAAAGGGATTCCTCCTAGAAGGCTGTGGGAAGCAGAGAAATATGTATATGATGTGAAGGCAGGCATAGGTAGCTCTCACAGTGGAGACTCTGGAGCAGCTCAGCATTTCCCTTTTGCAGACAGCCTGCCATGTATCTTGATGAAGAAAATAGTGTAATTTTACTGACTGTTTCTAAGAAGTTTTTCAAGTTGCAATAAGGACTGAAAACAGCAAAAAAAGACAGATGTTGTCCTGCATGGAGGGTGTGGAAATTGCAACACATTTACTGCCTTTATACATTGCAATTTTCAACATATTCCATGCATATTCCTGTCCCCTTTGTGCATAACCATGGCAAAGTTTTTGTTCCATGGGCAAAAAACTCATTGCATTTTAAAATGTTAGTTTCATTAATAATATAAAAATGTAAAACTAAAAAAATATAAAAAAGGGGACATAGAAAACAAATTGCAGAGTTCTTATTCCTCTTATTTGTGCTGGAAGGGAACAGGAGGTCATGTCACTTACATGAGTAGCAACAGCTCAACAGCACAGCCCCAGCTCTGGATATTTGTAATCAAACCAAAACTCCAAACAGTGATGATGCCCAGAGGTGTGTGAGGGATGGAGCTGCTTGTAAATGTCAAGTGAGCAAAAAAGCCACAGCAGCTGTTATTAAGTGTAGTGAACACTGCTCTGGGTTTTGGCTCGTGTGTACCCCTGAGGCATTCATGGGGACCCTGGGGTAGCTGATGGAGGTGGTCACGGCTCTCCAATGTGTCTAGTCACTGTGAGAGGCTCTTGCTTCAGAAGAGGGAGTTGGAAGAGCTCATTGCTATCTCCATTTCCTGCCCTTACCAGTTCCTGGACTTTACAGAGGATATCTCTGCTGCCCATTCAGGATGGGGAGAAGCTGCAGAAAGTGAGCATGCCGCTTCTCCAAGGTGGCAGATGCTCCATGAGAAGTCGATGGTTTGTGTGCCAGAGCAACAAAGCAGGCTGGAGCTCTGCAAACAGCACCTGTTCAAAAGTGAGGAAGGCAACGGATGAGGAAGAGCAATCCCAGCTGGAAAGTGTGGTGTATGCCTCGTGTGGCAGTGAAGCGACCCTGGGAATAAAGGGGGTGCTGGAAGCCGTCCAAAGGCTACCACACAGCAGTTGGTGGCAGGCCTTGCTGTGGCCCACTGCGGCTGGTGGTAGAGGGTCACGCCACCTGCACTGGCGGGGAAGTAAGTGTGGTGCACGTGTTGTTATTGATCTAGGAAGGAAACACAAGCTTTGATTTCCATGGACTTTATGGAGGAATAGTACTCAGCATTGTTGTGACAAGGAGTAGAGCTGCTTTTATAGGGAGAGGATTATCTGGAATTAGGGCACATAGATGCTGTAGGAAAACCCTGATCAATACCTTGGGATGATGGAGCTGGATATCTCTTCCTATTAACCCAGGCTCTGACTAAGCTCTTGGAGAAATATAATGTTTCTGTTTAATTAACAGAGAAAGTGCATTAATGTGAAGAGTTGACATACTATCCAAATTTTGGACCGCTCTGTCTCTCCTGAGTTTTGTGTTTGTGATAAGTAAGTAATGTCCCACTGCAGTTACTCTGCAGTAACTCTGCAGACCTAAATATTTGGCTGCCTGCGTATTTCATGGAAAGTTCCCCTGATTTTGAAAGGTCACACAATTGTTAGAGTTTGGCCCAGATGTGAAAACCAAAGAGCTGCTCCCCTGGGTGCTGCAGACCAGCAAGTCACCGGCCACCTTTGGATGCCACAATCATTGTTCATCGCTTTATTAGATGGGCTGTACACAGGAATGATCTCTACGGAGTTAGGAAGTCCAGGCCAATGCATACTTCTGTACTATTTGCAAGCTGTTGGAGGGAAAAAAACCCCAGTATCATTTTTATCTACAACCTTTTCCTCACTGAAGGACAGTTCCAAGGGAATCTGAGCTGAGGGGCCTGATGCTGGCTCTGAGCCTTATATAGAGCTGCTGTTTTTCATGCAGCACACCTGAGTTCTCAAAATGGTGTAAAAGCCAATTTAACCAGTCTCAGAGGAATGGGCTGGGGTGTGGGGTGCCCTTCTGGGCACTGCAGATGATGGGAGCACCCATGGTCTGTCCCAGGGCATGGTGTGCTGGAGCACTCATGGCTCCTCTTGGTTTTCCAGGTACAAGATCCACAATGCTGCAACGGCTACTTGAAGCTTTTGTCTGCTTATGTAAAGCACCTTTCTGGTTGGCTTGCCTGACCAGTGGAGGGTGCCCGTGGTGCTGAGGGATCCTTTTGTATTTCTGAAACGAGCTGTATAATGGTCCCTTTCGCACTGGTGTGCTAATGGAAAAGGCAGAGGCAATGCACTTCCTACCAACACCTCACAGAGCCCACCAAGCTCTGCAAATACTACCAAACAAGTGACAGCAGCCTTCAGGTGGCTCAACGTGACATGGAGACTGACCTGGTGGCATCCTGCAGAAGCCCCAGAAAGGGGGAGCTGCTGGGTCTTTGCTTTCTCATTCCAGCATCAGTCGGTCTCCTGTGGGCAGTGCCCTGTGGGGCAGCAGCATCTCTTCACCACTGAGCTTCAAGAGATGCGGCTCCTGGGCAGGGCTGCCCAGACCCTCTTGTACCTGCAGAGCTGGCTCTTAGATCCTGTACACTGGGGTGTAGAGTTATAAAGATCTTTCAGGTCTGAATCTATGCAGGATCTCATGGATTATGCTTCTGCTTTCCTAAAACAGTGAGTGGTGGCAACTCTCCCCATATTTCCTTACAATTGTCTGAGCTGGCGAGTCATTGACGATTTGGATACAATTTCATGTGATCACCTTCCTTGTATTTACCCTGGCACACGAAGTTGGACAAAATGTCAGTGTGCAAAAACAAGGCAAAGATAGGGAGCTACTGTATCTTATGTTTAGTTTAGTACAACAGTTTGAGAGGAGAAACTGGGAGATCTCACGCATGGTCTCAATTGGCCTGAGTCCACATCTGCTTGATTTACTCCAGCTGAGGATCTGGCTCTAAACTATTTTCTTCCTCATAGATGTAGCTGTAGTCAAGCCAATTGGTGCATGTCTGTGCAGATGAGCATCCTGCATAAAAACCAACAGAGAGCAAATGGGGGAGTAAAATTTCAAGCACAGAATGGCAGCATTCAGCTAACCCCTGCCTCTAGCCCAAAGCACACCAAAATGATCTGCGCCCTGAGCTCGGGATTTCAATAGCCACAGGACTTGGTCTAGGCTATGCTCTACTCTCCCTCTGAGTCTTTTCCCTCCTACCCCTTGCAAATACCCTCCCCAAGCCCTACAAGCCCCCACCTCTCAACTTCTCTTCAAGCAGTAGCTCCTGCCCTCGCCCTGACAGAAGCAAGCTGCCTTTGGGGACGGCAGACTTGCTCCTTCTGTCTTCTTCTATCTTGAGTTCTCTTCTCAGACAGACTCTTATGCTGGCCTTGGAAGACGGATGGAAGTGTGCCATGGGTGCCTTTCATACACAGCCTGCTGCTGAGACCACATCCACCTGCTTCAATCTCAGACTGATTTTCTTCTACAGGGGATAGGAACCACAGACATGAGAAGATTTTTCAAGGCTACAGGAATCGCTTCAGATCTGGGCTAAGAAGCTAAAATCTGGGGCTCTGAACTCACCAAAGAGGTCCCTTCCTTTGGGAAGACCTGGATGGAGTTTGTGTGCATTTGTGGCACCAGTTACCAAACAGACAGGTTGACTTCTGGGCTGCAGTGCAAGAGGAGCTCCACGGGCTCTCTGCTGCCAAAACTGTGCAGAATATGAAACACCTGGTGGGGCTCCTGGAGCTGGGTGCACCACTGAGGCCACACCCTGTATTGTCACCACAGATTTCAGATTCGGTGGGATATCCCACCCTCTTTCCAAGAAGGCTGATAATATCTTACACTGACCCTCACAATACATTTTTGGCTCTCTTATTTCTATGCAATGCTATCTCTGGCAGCATATACATTTTAACTGCTTCCCTGCAATGACTTCAACTCTGCATGAGTTTAGAAGAACCACAGGATTTTTTACAAGAGTCTTGCCACTGAAAGCCTTCAAAATTTCCTGTCATGTGTTTTTGTCTTTAGCTGCCCACTATTTAAGTTGCCCCTTAGCCTTATTAATATCTATCCTGCACCCCGCCTTCTGTACACCATAATCCTTTCAATGGCATGACCTGGAAGTAGCCATGTAACAGTGCTTTCTTTTTTCCTCATGAATTCCAAGAGATTAATTCCTTCTGTGTCTCAGCTATCATAGAATTATAGAATATGCGGAGTTGGAAGGGACCCATCAGGATCATCAAGTCCAACTCCTGGCCCTGCACAGGACACCCCAAGAGTTGCACCATGTGATTGTGAACATTGTCCAAATGCTTCTTGAACTCTGCCAGGCTGGTGCTGTGACCACTTCCCTTGCCTCCTGGAATTGTGGGAATTTGTATTTCCAATTTTCAAGTCTCTTTCACTGGAAAACCGTAAATAACAGCACAGGGATGCCACACAGGAAAAGGTACAAACTTCAGTGAGCTGATTTCTGCATATCATCCTGTATGATGGAACCTTTTGCCTGCACATACCACTGCCTTCTTTCCTTTCCATCTAGTCAGCGTGTTGATCCCATGAAAGCATCAATCTTCATTCATCATGCTTTGTAAACCACTGTAAAACACATCACACCAGCTCCTCCTGGTACTAAATAGTTTTTTATCAGTGTAACAAAGTTTCCTCGCCTACCTCCTGGCTATCCCTCCTTCCAATAGAGTCACAATGAAGTTTTACCTACTGACAGAAGTTGAAAGCTTCCTGGTTTTAATGTTTATTTAGTAAAACATTTTACATTCCTGGAGAGATACCAGTTTGTCATTAATGGATTCTTGGCTTGATACCAGCAGCTATTAGTTTTATTGGTCCTCACACATACAGAACAATTATGCAATTTGGGTAACTGCACTGAGCTGTGCCTTTGACTTCTTTAATTCTGACCCAAGAAAATCGGTGCTGAAGGATGGACAGCCATCAGAGTCTGGAGATGGGGAAGGGATGAGGGGCTGTGCTCTCCTGAGCTTTGCAAAAGTTATACCACAGCTCCTGGCAGGCACCTGGAGACGTCCACAGCCCCTGTGAGGGTCAGGGTTAGCTGGAGACCATCCCCACTCTGGCTGTGCAATGGTGAGTTCTCCTGGGTCGCTCCATGTCTTGCCGGGAGCATTGTCCCCTTGCTGCCCATGGCCCTGACCCCACATTCCTGGTGCGATCCCCCTGCCCCACTCCCTCCCTCTGTGCCCCAGCACACGGGCAGGCAGCGCTGGCTGCCAGCTGGGGCTGTAGGCAGAGCTCTGTGACTGCAGACGTGGGATCTGGACTCAGAGCACAATTGTATACTTAAAATACCTGTCTCATTCAATCTCCATTGGTAATTAAGATGAGGCCACTTCTTTCTTAGAGCCTCTTCCTCCGTTAGTCTCAGTGACAAGAGGAAAGGTGGCAGTGTCGTTATTTTTTGATGGGGGCTTGCATTTGTTTTTCAGCTGGAGAAGTCAGGGTGTTGTACACATACATAAGCATTTCAAGGGTATGACGTAGCTGGAGAAAAATGAGTGCTTTGGTGCTACAGGTCAAGTTTATTTAACACTACAATGTTTTAAAACAGTGATGCCATTTCAATTAAATATCCTAGACTGTTTTGCAAGGTAATAATTTAAGCAACTTTTCAGAACTACTTTTGCAAATCGAGCACATCTCACATAAAACACCCCAGCAATAAAATCGTATGTGTGAGAAAAAATATGCTGAGGACTTTACTAGAAATGAGGGAAGTAGTAATTTTCTTTTCAGGACAGGCTGGTTTGTAATAACATGTTATTATACCGCTTAGCCTGTTCTGTATTTCTTTTGCAATATTTGTGTTTTGCTTGTGTCTTGCAGCAACCTTGTGATAAAATTGTAAGGGACAATGAGAAGAGAAAGCAAAGAACAAGAGGGCACTTGAATTTATAGAGCACATTCAAACCTGCCTGTATCTCTTTCTCTTTCATCTGCAACATCTCCATTCTGGCTCTCTCTTTGTGTTTCTCACTGATCAAACTCAGTTCCACAGCTAGGGTTGACTGAGACCCAAAACTGAACTTCACAGAAACAGATAGCTGTAGGGACCAAAGAGACAAAGGACACTTTAAAAGTTAATTCTGTCTAGTTGTCTTGGTACTGCAACCTCTATATTTGTAAAACTGAGAGATTTCTTTTGATTATTAAAAGTTTTGCAAGGGATTTTGTTTTTCCTCAGAAATGTCGGTTATTTAATACTTTCCTGTAAAGAAATATTTGACACAATTTGACACAAAGCTGTGACACAATGGTGTCTCATTCTGTTTCTAGGAAGAATGGAAATTGGAGGAAGGAAATTTCCAAAGTGAGTGTCAGATTCTGATCTCTTTTACAGAAGGATAAATCCAGGGTAATTCAGTGCAGTTACTTTAGATTTATGCTAGCATAAATAAGATAACAATTTGGCTCTGGGAATCTCCGCAGCTCCCCGTTTGCTCATCTAACAGCTGGCAGCTTGCTTCTTGCTATTTCTCTTGCTTTCTGGGATAATTTGTCTTGCCTGGTGGTCAAGTTGGGGCCAAATGAACTCAAGACTTAGTTAAATGAACAAATGTGTTTTGCACAACACACAACTATGAATGGCTCAAGATCTTTCACATGACCATACATATTTCAGATTTCCCAAAGGTCAGAAATTAATGGCTAGTAAATGGATAGAAATATTACTTCACACAGTATGTAGTCAACCTGTGGAATTTGGTACTGCAGGAGGTCACTGATTCAAACAATGGGTCAGGATTTGAAAAATGGCTGGATAATTTTATGCCAATTTATTGCACTTGGATCTGGACAAGCAAAGATTGAGGTAAGTAGGCCTTTTGCACCAGAGTAGACATGAACTCCCCTGCAGAGACTAGGAGGAATTTTCCCCTTGGGCATAGTTGTGCCCGCTTGGCAATCAGCTTTGCCTGCTTTCGTCTGTCATTCCACAGTGGGAGACAGAAGGAGGGAGCAAGTGAAGCTGAGGTTTACAAGGCTCTGTCTGCTGCAAAACCTCAGATCCCTCCTTGAGTCACCTGACTTTGAAGGAATTAAGATCTAGATCTAGAGCCAAGCCAGACCTACATTACCTCTACCTGCTTTAGGTGCTTGTTGAGTGTTATCTGTGTGCTGGAATGGGTACACACACACTGAGACACACAGAGAACAAAATTTACACATTCACATATGTAAGCTGATGCACTGCTGTTTACAAATTAAGTCAGACAACAAAATCACTTCCAAACCATTTTAGAAAATGAGTAGCTCAGCCATAAACCATGAGTCTTTATTTAAGCATTTAGACTTGTGTTCTAATCTCTCCTTGGGAGTTTCCTAGTGAAGGCACCAGCCAGCCCAGTGCAGTTTCCCAGCTGTAGGTATCTAGTGACACTTGAGAGGACCTGACACACCAAGACGTCCTCTGGTAGTCAGTGGGAAGAGAGTTTATGGGAAATTCTACTCTCCAGCTGCTTGGGGCCAAGTGACACTGGCTGGGGCACCTCAAATAGCCCAAAAGACCAATGCTGAGGCAATTAAATCCAACTTACTGTGTCAAAACCTGAACATACATCCTATCCAGTGTATCTCCAAAAGGGAGCTGAGGTTGTTTTCCAGAACTGCAGAAGGCTTCCTGGCACAGTGCTGATCATTGCCTAGGTCATGGCCCCAGGGTTTAGTGACAGATATGCTGTGCAGCAGACCCAAACTTGCAGTGTGGGTAGTACTGTTTGTAGGCCTTAGGACTGGGTCTAGGTTTAAGCAGGAGTGGAAGCATGCCCTCAGAAGTACAACTTCCTGCAAACCTGCTTTTCTAAAAAGGCTGGCTAAATCACACAGGAAAGAAGGAAGGGTGGGAAGATTCCCACTAGCAGTAGTAGTAGAAAACATGAGCTCTGAGAAGGTATTTCAGTGGAGGCAGCAGGTAGGTGTGATTTGGAGCACCTGGAGCAGCATAATCCCAGATACTAGTTTTCCAATGATCACTTTCTGTGGAGGTCCTTACAGAGTGAACCCTGCAGCATATGGGAGAGATCTTCTCACCATCTTCAGGAGAAGACACAGGCAATTATATTTCATAGGAAAAAGATTTTAGAATTGCACAGCAGAGGACACAACTGACAGCAGCATATGGAAGGAGCCTGAAGACTGCACAGAATTACGTATCACTGGATTTTGGTCCGTGTTACATACACAGAGTCATTATTTTTTATTACTGACTGCTCTGACTGCATTAAACACCTGAACAATAAAGACATTGTGGTTTCCTGTCACAGCCAAGAAAGTGATGTCAGTGGGAAATGTCCCTAGCTCCTCTCAAACCATCAGCTTTGCCCTTGAGATGGCCAGAGATAAGTTTGAGTGAGTCCAGAGGAGTTTGAGTGAGTCTGCTGAGCAGTTCCTTGCTCTGATTTGATTGTACTGAGATCAGAAAAAAACTCACCTCTGTTGCTAGCATGCAGAGACGGAGGAGTAAAGCGACATGGACGGTTTAGGACGAGAAGAAACCGACCTTTTATTAATTTACAAATTCGCTTATATACATTAGCACGCTGGACACTGACATAAGGTTATTTGTTCACTGACCAACCACCCCCCAGAGAGACTGGCTGAACCCAACAACACTTACTTCAAGTATTTTCTCCTTGGTATCATAACAATACCATAGTTTACAAAATCTCTCAACTGTTTTCCCATAGCATCTGTGAGAAACCAAGGCTTTCACACAGACACTGTCAGAAAACTGAGACTCCTCTCACACAAGGACTTTGAAAGAGGTTTATGCAAATAGCAGCTCTTTCTTCTTCTCAGGAAGTCTGTGACTTGCCAGGTTTCTGGAGAAAATCCTCACCTTTCTGTTTGGAACCTGGTTAGGAGAGTGGATTGTCACATGGTAACTATCAGTTCTGAACAAGCTCTGACCTTACCTTTTTTAGGTTCAGCTAAAAATGAGTCTGCAAACAACCTCAGCATTTTGGGTACCACTTTGAGCTGTTGATCAAAGAAATAATGACATTTCTACTTTGCTCAGTATATCTTGGGACAACTAAACACTCTGAGGTGATCTTTTTGGCAAGTAGGAAAATTCTTCCTGCTGAAGTTGCCCATGGTGAAGCTTGCAGCTGTGATGAATAATCTCTGGACTCCCAATCCCTTGCAGATGCAGGCACAGGCCTCCTCCCCTCCTTTGTTTTCCTCTGTTGTTTTGTCAACTGTGAACAGAGCCCTGCCAGCAGCTGCAATATGCTCATAAAAAAAGGCAAAGGTCTCCACTCACCTCTGTCTCCCAGGCAGCTGTTCACAAATGTCCTGCTCTTCACTGTGTTCAGTGTATTGAAGTACCTGCACATGTTGTCAGATGCTGAGAATCCAGAGCTGGTGGGGGCCAGAGGCACACGGTGGCTGCACATGACCAACAAGCCTTGGCCCTGCATAGGTTGGACTTGAGAGGGATAGCTGCACCAGCAGGCAGGTCCATTTGTATCCTAAGAGTTTCCCACACATGTTCAATTGATTTCAAATATCCAGACACTCCCACTGCGCCTCTTCTGTGTTTATGATCTTTCCTCCCAGAGACGTACTAAAGCGGAGCAGGAGCTGGTACCCGTGGACCGACAAGGTGTGACTCCAGTGAGTTCATCTGTAGAACTAACCAGAATAAAACATTTGTTATCCAGCTGAACAAGGTTTTTAGTGGGAAATGCTTCACAGAACCACAGATTCATCCAAAAATATAATTGTGGAACATTTTGCTAAAGCACAGCAGTACCTAAATGAAGCTGCTGAGTAAGTTTCTCACATCCAGAAGAAATTTTACCTTTCCTTGGAGAGAACCTGGAACATCAGAGACTGAGACTCAACCCTCTCAGCTAAACTAGAGAATCTAGGTCACCTGTGGGACCACCAGATATCTTCTGAGTCTGTTTTTTCATGGTAAAATCCATAGAGAATGTTGGTTTTTGATTGCATTCTACAGAGAAATAAAATACATTGACTTTCATGTTTCACATGAAATAGAGTCCTGGTTTTCTGAATAGGCCTAGCTAACAGTGGGTAATGTGACTGAACTTTAGGGATACTACATCCCCCTGCATATTTGGGGTTTGAAATTTTTAAATTAATATTTTGCAGACCTAGGCATGCAAGGGAGTCTGACAAACATTTTAATTTACCTTTTTTTGTATCCAAGCATAAAGAACACATTATTTTTATAGGCATATATGAGTGTGCATCTGTGTGTAACAATGTAAGTAAAAACTGATATGTGTAACAGTGGTCAACAAAGAGCACTATTTAAATGTCAGTGCATAACTTCAAGTTAGCCTTGAGATACAATTAGACATTACACAGTTCTTCAATAGCAGGGGTAGGGCTAAGCAAGTAATGCTCCTTCATTTTGCCCTTGCTGGTGCAGAAGTACTGCTGAAGGAAGAAAAAAAGGGACCTGGCTGCTGGTGGAAGGCATGGCTAAAGGAACATGCTTTGTGCCCAGCAGACCTGCATTCATAGGACTGGAAAGGCAGCCTAGAAGATCGCTGGGGTACCAAGCTGTGCTCGGCTAAATCCGACAACATGGACATTCAACCGATTTAACCATCCTAATAATTCTGACCAAGAACACTTGCGGTAAGGTTTTCTTTCTCGATCTGTGTTAACACTTGGGACAACCATGACCTGTGTGTCACTGTCCCTGCAGAACTACTGATAAGTCCATGTCCACGCATTACAGTATGCAGGGCTAAGCCTTTGAGGGGCCTAGCTCATCATCAGTTACAATCTCTCTGGGATCTGCTGTAAGGGGTTGTCATCCACATCACCTTCCTCCACTGGATTTGCCAGGAGCTGTGCATGACCTCCTAGGACTTCAAAACATGATTCAGTGTATATTACAGAATGTCCATTCCTCTGGGCAGCAATTAAATTGCCTTTGATGTGGGTCACCATGGAAGGATGAAGGCTGCATGATGTCACCAGTTTCCCTCTGACGGACCCGTGCAGCTCTGCCAATGTCAATAGAGTGGTGGTGCTGGCTGGCTGTGAGAATCACTGTGCTGAGTCCTTCCAACCCTGCAGGATCTGTCAGGGGTTTATCAGCCTGTTTGGCTGCTACAGGCAACACTTCACAAACCCCCGCAAGGAATCATCACAGGCAACTGTCATGCAAGTCAGTGTGGAGCTGAGCTATAGCTTCTACTTTTAAAATAAATACTTCTACAGAGCTTTTTAGTGTTCCTCCTGGTCTCTGCTCTGGGTGTATTTGTGTGTGCCTGTGAGGGTGGAAGGGGAGTGTTTAAGCTATGTATACATCTGATGCTCTTTTTCTGGTACCCTTGCAAACAAGCAAAACTCAATGCTTTGTTGATGATGGCTCAGAAAAAAACCCAACTGGTCTGCAGTCAGTTTCTGGTTTCCCAGGACAGTAGCAAACAACTTTTAATCTTTTGGGATAGTAGGAACAGGGTATAGAGTAAAGCAAAATTGCAGATATTGTAATAGCTATGTGCATCTGGCTCTGGGAATATATTAATCTTTGAAAAACTTAAAAATTGGCTTGCTGGAAAGTAGAGTGTCCCAAATTGGTCCCTAACTGACCCCAAAGCACTTCTAAGCAGCATATCTAAAGCTAGGGGTAATGGATGCTGCTAGCTCTGATACAGGCTCCTACAGATGCTGTTGGGCAGGTGTCCTTTATCTCCAGGGAAAGCTGGTGCCTTGTCAGGGTCCAGAGCTGGGGCTGCTGCCTTGACCTTTGCAGGTATATATATCCATATCTCTAAGGACCAGGATGGGTTGAGTTCAGAAGCTAAAGCAAAAAGTGTAGTACGTAGTCAGGAGGTGAGTGGTGAGGATGGCATGAGATGTGCTCCTGCATTTCACAGGTAGTGAGGGGCACAAGTATAGGACATGGGTTTGGGGTCCCACCTTGGTGGGAGGCAATAGCAAGATTGGGATGACAGTGCCTTATTTTGGACTCCAGGACTGCATGCACGTAGCCTGAGTGAAGAGCCAGGAGCTATTACTACTGCCCAAGGTAGAGCCAAGCAAGCCCAAATTCTGCTTTAGGTCATGAGGAGACGCAGCATTAGGTGATCCTTGCAGGTGGTGGGCACAGGCTGGCCCAGCAGAAGTGGCTTGTCATGGAAGGTGCTCATGTCATCCTGTCATCTGACACTCTGCCTTTGAGAAGTTTCTTCCCCATTGCACTCCCCCTGGCCATGCCCCAGGACTGGCTGGACCCAGACTGTCTGAACACAGCCTGTGACCACAAAGACTGGCACACAAGATATCCTTGAAAGTTGGCATGGACACCACAAACAATGATAAATTCATCCTCACGTGGAATTCATCCTCTGTATCTTCAGCCCTTGTATCAGTTACTTCTGGCCACAGATTGTTTTCATTTCAAGGACCCAAGAACTTCAGAAAGGGAGTAGAAGTAGAAACTGTCAGGATGGCTGAGAAAAGGCGGTGAGACCACTGCTACCTTTGGTTGAGAGTGTCCTCTCCCTCTACTGATGTGGTAGGAAAGGGGGTGTGCTGGGCACAGCTGTTTGATGGCAAAGGTGCTGCTCGCCCAGGGACGTTTCCTAGGCTTATTCACAACACAAACCAACACAAATCATCCTATACATTACTTCTAAGAGGTGGGGAAGCTCATTGCAAGTAGGTGACGAGCAAAACAAAAAAATCCATCGATGAAACAGTGGGCAGCAGGCAGGGCTGGTGGGAGGGAAGCTGGGTGGGCAGCGGGGTTTCACTGGGGCCAGGTAGCCAGTGACTGACTGTTACTTGTTGTAGAACCACGACATGAAAAATGAAGCCAGGTCAGCAGAAAAGTAGGCAAAAATGGCAGCGTTCAGCTAAAGACAGCCAGAGGGAAGTGTTTGTAATGTGATCCTGGAGCAGAGTACTGCCTGGGAATGGGGGATAGAAATAGTAAAGAAATTGTATCTTGCTATTTTGAGTCCAAATGTGATTGTAGAACATGCTTTCTCTTTTTTATTTTTGTAATTGAGTGGGATCACGTCAGTGAAATCCCTGATTCTGCCATCTACTTTTCTTAATTGAAATGAGCTGGAGAACTCCTGGTGCTGCCTGGGTTGGGAAGTACAACCAGGAGCCAGGCAGAAAAGCAATCATGGCAAAAGGGTTGTGACCTGCTGGTGCCATTGAACTGAGAAGAACCAAATGGTGGAGATATCAAAATTACTTGTCTGGAATTAGGGAAAGAAAAAAACACAGACAAGGTCTAAAACAAGACCCACAGACTTTGCAGTTGGAACTAAGACTTGAAGCAGCTGGAGATGTCAGAGAAGGAATTAAAAGAGGGTATAAAATATGAGCTGAAGGCTTTGCAAAAAAGTGAGAGCAATGTCTGGAAGTTTCCCAAAAAGGCAAAGGAACAAGCTTTAGATTGAAAATTGTTGAAGACAACATTTACAAAGCATTTCCCCATCTTGGGAAGCCACCCAGGTGCAGCATTTTAAATCAGCAAAGGCTTTTCTGAGGTTCTTGAGAGCCTGATTGCGGTATGCCACACGGGATTATTCACTAGAAGGAATGAGCCCAAGCAACTTGTGACTGAATGAAACTTCTAAATAGTTTGAAACTTCTCAGCAGAAACAGACTGATGTGAGGATTCCAGAGGATGCATTATGACTCTGAGAAGGATGCTGGAGGTCACAGTGGTCATAGAGTTCCTGGATTTTACTGTGACAAATAGGATTGAGTTTAGCACTTTCTTAGTTTGTTCATAACCTAGAGCCCTGAGGAGTCAGCTTGCCTAGCTCCAGAGATATAAAAAAGAATACCCATAGGGAGTGAGATTCCACAACTCTTGCTGAAGCAAAAATCATCCTTAGGTGTTTTTGCAGATTAAATAAAATTAAAATCCCCAGGTTCATGGGTGAGAGGATGAACAAAAAATGCCAGCCAGAGTGATTCAGGCCTTCTTGAGCATAAACAAACTCGAGTAGGTTCTAAAGAGCTTCTTTGTAATGGCTTGTCCCAGAAAGCAGCAATTTCCCAGTCACTATGATTTCTCATGGCAGGAAGCCTGTGGTTAGGACAGCACTTGCCGTGATCATCGACAGCCATATGTGCTGCTGAGACACTGTGTGTGTGGGAAGATGACAGTGCTGCAGGGCTGTAGCTGTGCACAGCCCCGGGCACCACATCCTTCCGGAGCCTGGTCTCCAGGCTCTACTTGTGGGCACCAGGCATGAGCAAGGAATACACAGAAATGCATAAAAGGGGAAGGATGCCTCTTCTCTTCCCATGACCCACAGGGTAGCAGGCACTCCTGCCCAGGGAGAGTGTGCTCTCAAGGCTGTTGCCTCACAGTACAGTAGAGGACATTTTCTGGCCACAGCAAGATGGTTTGGACTAAAGAGGTATTTGAGCTGGGAGGCACACAGGGGAAATACAGTGTCTGAGGGTAGCTGGGAGGCAAAGTCACAGAGTCACAGTATGGCAAAATATCTGAAGCTGGCAGGCACTTCTGGAGACCATCTGGTCCACCCCCTGCTCCAACACCATCAGCTGCAGCAGGTTGATAAGGCCTGTGCCCTGTCAGACTTTGAATATCTCCAAGGATGGAGACTTCACCACCTCTCTGGTCAGCCTGTACCAGTGCTTGACCACCCTCCACAGAAAAAATGTTTTTCTCTTATGTTTTAAATGAAATTTCTTGTGTTTCAATTTGTGAGGTCAGTCCCCAGTGCCTGAGAGGCTGTCTCATAGGAAGGAGCATGTTGGTGCCTGCAGGAGAAGGGTGAGGGAAGGAATGAGGGCCTGCCTGATGAGTGGGATGTTCTATAACCACCAGCCCTCAGCCCCATGACAATTTGGTGTGGCTTAATTTCTCTTCAGATTTGACAAGTCTTTTGCAGAAGGACACCGCTGGACAGACTTTTCAGCGCTTGAAGAGCGGGTGGCAAGAGCGAGATAGGTTGTGTGGGAGGATGGTCCCTCCGGAGCCCCATCACTGGCAGCAGGGACACCCACTGCCCTCCCCTTGGGCAGCCCCTCTCCCCACCCCATTGATACACGTGCTGACAGTGGGATGTGAAGGATGCTCCTGCTCTGCTGGATGTGTATGTGTGATCTGAGTGGGAAGAGCTGAAGTTTTCATGCAGAAGTTGCTTAACTTCTTTTCCCAAACTGTGCCTGAGGTGTATTTGCACTGAGTCACCTCCCTTCTGGTCTGGGACTCAAAAATAAAATAGTGGAAAGAAAAAATCCTGATGGCGACAGCGCAGGCTTAGATGTTAAAATCAGCTCTCCTTTGTGGGTAGGAGCTCATTTATACACATGATTTATGCCTGTTGGAATGAGAGGGACAGACTTAACAAATGACAGGTTTTGAATGGTTGCAAGTAATGTTATTAATGTCTGCTGACTTGGTGCCCTGCCCAACTTTGAACTTCTTTCAATTGTACGGGGCTGAACAAGAGCTGCATGAGTTTTGAAATATTTCCACATAAAATAAGCTCTGAGACAGATGGAGAAATGTGAGTTTCCTAATGGGGCCTAGTAAGAAGAGTGCAGGAACTAAAAAAAAAAAGGTTATAAGAATCTTCCTCAATTGAAACAAAAACAAAGAATCAGAGGAAATATATTTCAGTGCCAACCACCATTGCCTGATGGGTTGCACTGCTGCCAATTAGAGGGCAGGCTCTTCCAAAAAGGCATTTGCAACACCTTTCACCTGCTCTGCAGGTCAAGCAGCACCGCATCCATAACTCCAGCAACTACAGCCTCCCAGGCCAGTGCTACTGAATCCCAGCCTTAATTTATTTAAATGCATACAAGATGATTCAGTAGGTGCTAATGCTGCTAATTCAGTAGGTGTTAATGCGTGAATAATTATAGACATATTTAAGCAGCTGGTGCTGTGCCTTCAAAAGTTTCTGTGCATGGAAATTAATAGCTCTGCGGTGGCATGTGTGCTTACATGTTATAAAATGAAGATGTTGGTAGCAGCTCCACATTAAAGTTTGAGTTAAGATTTTCACTTGAAGTAGAATTTGAACTTCTTGTTTTACCCTTGGATGCCTCCAGACGTGCTACAACAGATCCTCAGAAAAGATCTGATTTTTTTTCTGCATCCTTTAAAAAAAACCCCACTGTTTTTTTACATCTGTCCTTGATTTCCCCTCATTTCTCAGGATCCCCAACAGCACAAGCTCATTTCTGACAAACTTCCTCCACGTATGTGTACTGATGATATCTTAGGGCCAGGCCAGATGAGAACAGCACACACAAACAAATATTCCCCTTATTTGCAATAGCTGTTTGGAGCTAGATGGAATAGATGCTGAAGCTGCTCCTCACTCGGTTTATGTCTAATTACATAGTTCCAGGTTAATGCTTTGCCTTGAGCAGGTGACAGGGCACCTCAGATGGACACACCCCACAGAAAATATACCTGTATGAAGTGCAAACTCTGCAGAATGACAGTGAAAACAGGGGCAATGAGAACAACAGTCCATTCTGGGCCCCATTGACTGCAAATAATACCTTCTCATGTATTTTGCTCTCAGGACAAAAGGGTTTCCAGGCTTCTGCTCAGAGGTGCTCAGCACCTTGCAAGATCAGCCCCCACAGAGATCTGGACTGAAGCAGGAATTGATGGCAAGGTTTTGACGTGTCAACCATTTGGCTTTGGGACAGAAAGCAGGGTCGAGTTGATGCTGCCTGGTAGATCTCCTTGGGTCATCCTGACAGCTGTAGAAAGCCCTTTATTGCTTTTACCAGATAAACAGAGGAGCCTGCTTTCTTTCTTATCCCCTGCCCTCTTGTAAAGGAAGTGTCAGAGCTGCTTCCCCTTTGGCTGCCGGGCCAGTGACAGTGCTCGGCACAGCCTCGCAGGGGAGGGGTCCTGCCAAGCAGACCTGAAGCGAGGGCTGCAGACCCAGGCATTTTCTAAATAAACACACACCATGAGAGCAGAGAACTGCACTGACCCACACTGCTGTTATCCCAGCATTTTTTGCCTAGAACAGGTGATGGGACCTCTGGTCCATCTACGGTGGCTACTCTCAAAAAGTGGCATGGCTTTGGATGGGAACCATTCCACAGACATCTAGGATGTCACAAAGCTTAGAATAATTAAATAAGAATTGCTCTAGCAGCTGTTTTAAATAGCTGCACATTAGACTGACTTCCAGTGCCTCAGTTTTTAATAGATGAATGTCATGTGAAGGTTTCACATTATCATTTGGATGAAATACAGATTTTTGAAGATGGAATGATATTCAGTATTTTTTTTTTTGTATTTCCAGGAATGTCATATTAATATGTTCTCTGCTCCTCTGCAAAAGGCACAAAGTTGTCTCATCAGTATCAGACATACTGCACAAGAATGGCTCACAACTGTTAATTAAAAAAAGTCCAGGATGACAGGCAACAAGGTCTGTTCTCATGTGCCTTGTATGCAGGCAAGGAAGTCTCAGAGTTCATGAATGGTTCATTTATACTGCACTTTAACTTATCTGCTTCTTGAGTGCTCTCAGTCCTTTAAAAATGTTGTATAAATTTGCACTGGATACCCCTCGCCTAAACTGATTATCAGTATCAGATCCAAAAATAATTTAATTCCTCTAAACATTACCTGTTGCTTCCTGTTCCACTGTACAATAGTTTATTGTCTGGCTCTGTTGTGCCACATTTTGTCCTGTCAACTGAAGCCACAGATGGGCTGAAAGGGGAGATGAAAGTGTTCTGCACTTCTTTACAAACCATAACCCAAAACCCAGGGAATGCACTTTACATCAGATGCCCCCTAGCCATGCAAGTAATGACTGTTTTACCTTCATCTTTGTACTGATATCTGTGAGTTGTCTGGGATTCAGAAAGTATGTATGGTGCATGGGGTGAGGGGGGCGGAGGGTGTTCATTAGATAAAAGCTACATTTTCCTGACTTGTCAAAAAGGTGCACTGTAAAAGGACTCGCTTTGGTTTACAAGCAAATCACAGGAATTCATTTTTTCTATTGTTATAGTCACAGAAAAGTTGAGTGCCCGGTGTAGCCCAGTATTTTTCATTAGATAATCCTGCAGGAGCAGAAACATGAGGAAAACTGACCTGTTTCTAGCTTCTCATGGACAAGCCTTTCTCCTCTGCCCCTTTGTCCCGCTTCAGAGGTGGAGGGCGTCTGGTATTTCTGCTCCTGAGAAAGGCACCTCTCACCCTCACCGCTCTCCCTGAGGTGCTGCTGGGGGGGCAGGCTGGGCCCTGGGGACACCCAGTGTCAGAGGAGCTGACTCTGCCCCTGCTGCAACCCCAGCTGCTGGGGAATCACCCCCAGCCACCCTGCTGCTACCTTCTCATTGGGGAAACCACACTTCCCCCATCCCTGAGATAGAAGTAACTCAGGCATGAAACTCAGGTGTAACTCAGGTATAAAATTCTTTACTCCTTCATGGATTCTCCCTCAACCAGGTCTTCATCAGTGACCCAATTTTTCTTTGGACTTTCTCCTTTCCATCATTTCCCTGATTCAGTTTTTAGCTTATTTTGAAAGACAAATCTGTTTCCGTACACAGATACACAAAAAGAGGAAAAAATTGAATGGGAGAAGGGAGGGGAGAGGAGGGGAGGGGAGGGGAGGGGAGGGGAGGGGAGGGGAGGGGAGGGGAGGGGAGGGGAGGGGAGGGGAGGGAAGGGAAGGGAAGGGAAGGGAAGGGAAGGGAAGGGAAGGGAAGGGAAGGGAAGGGAAGGGAAGGGAAGGGAAGGGAAGGGAAGGGAAGGGAGGGAAGGGAAGGGAAGGGAAGGGAAGGGAAGGGAAGGGAAGGGAAGGGAAGGGAAGGGAAGGGAAGGGAAGGGAAGGGAAGGGAAGGGAAGGGAAGGGAAGGGAAGGGAAGGGAAGGGAAGGGAAGGGAAGGGAAGGGGGGAGGCGGGGGAAGGTGGGGCAGGGAAGGGGAGGGGAAAGAAACCCCTGAAACTCCACCTCCCCAAAACAAACCAAAACAAAATAGAAAAAAAACAAACAACAAAAAAGAGAGCAAAGCTCTGCAGAGTGCTTGGAATATGCAAAAAAATGCAGCTGCAAAGTACCAGCAGGAACAGACCCATTGGCTCTGCCCCTAGAATAAACCCTGAGCAGCAGGAGGCAATTCCTTGCTGCTGTCCAGGCCACACACAGGTCAGACTGCCCTCAAAGCCCACCTGCTGTGGGCCACCACCCCAATACCCACAGCATGTTCTCACTGCTGAAGTCCCCAGGAAGAATGGGCCTTGTTGCTCACCTTTAAGGACTATCTATCTGCCTGCTTTGGCTCCTGAGGAGCCAGGCATTTGCACTCAAGTAAGCTGAGGACCCCACCAAGAATGTCCTGGCAGCAGCTCTTTCTATGAGGTTCTGCTTGGGCTCTGTCGGGACTGGTTGTGCTGGGAACAGCAATCCTGTGAGACCTCCATGGTAAGGAGAAGGTGCAATTAGATTGGAGAACTTTACCCACATCAGTCCTGGATACAAGAAAGCTGCTTCCCATCGTGAAACAAGTTGTGTTTATCCATTTGTTTAAGAGCAAATTGTAAAGACAGGATAGGATTTGAGAATTGAGCCATACTCTTGGTGCACACAGGGAGAGGGGGAGAAAATTCTTGTCTTTCAAAATCCTTGAAAAGGGTCAAAAGAATGTATGCTTCCAGAGTTGTGTGTCTCACATTGAATCAACAGTACATGTTCATCAGTGATTCTGCAACAGGGACCATATTTCTAGCACCAAAAATCCTCTCCTTGGTACCTACCTCTAGCATTTTCTTCTAGCATGACTCAGAATTGTTCTGCTTGTATCCTGGAATCTTCTTTCACTTCTTATGCCTGGTTTCTGTGGTCCCTTTTAGATATTCCTTCTCTCACACTCACAAAACACATTAGAGAGCGCACAGCCAAATATAGAATCTTCTGCACCTGTTCCTCTGGAACAGCCATGCTACCAATTATGATTTAGTGGAGGACCTCCAAAAAAACTATTTCTTTTGAGTAAGGAACACAGCAGCTCTTCAAGCCCTGTGTTTAAGGACCAGGAGGTGAAGCAGGTAACAAACAAAGGGTGACAAGATGGTGAGAGGTCTTGGGACAGGGCTTTTATTGACTCATATTCAGCAGTTGAGTCTCTGATGCCTGAGGGCAGAGAGTCAGGGGCTGGCTATGAAGGAAAGAGGGCATCAGGCAGAAAGAAGGCTGGAGAGGCAGTCTGGTGTGCTGGGTACTAGGAACTGGACAAAGTGAGCTCTTTGTGAGCACAAGGACAGGGTCTAGCCTGGTGTCACCACTCTGTTGTCCCCTGTCACTGCTGAAATGCCCTATCAAAACTGACAGACCGAAATATGGCAGACGATACATATTTAAGCTCCATTTATTTTTCAGACCCACTTTTCTGCAGAGAAACAAACACCCTTAAAGTTTCATATTGACCCAAAAGATTTAACAGAATGTTTAGGTCTAGTTGGAACCATGTCATGAATTATCATTCTTATGCCAACATGTTCCCAACTCAGCGCTGGCATTGGGGTGGCCCCAGAAGGCACACTTCATGTCTTGATTTCCCTAGCACCCACACTCTGGCAATGACAGCATGCTGTGAAATTTGCCATCCAGGGTAAGGAGTCCATCCATTGCTACCAGAGGCACCCTCATGGTCACGGACCTCTGCTTCTTGTGAGGCCCTTGGACCTGAGCTTCAGCACAGGCTGGAGGAGGTGAAACATCCCTCCCTGGCCACCACAGTGGGTTCAGGCAGTAAGAGTGGGATGGGCAGTCTGCTTACAGGGGTTCCCCAGGCATGGGAACAGGTAAGGGATGAGGCTGAAGGCCTTGCTTAGGGCTTCCTTCAGAGGTGTCACTGCTGTGCAGCCTTCTGCCAACAGGACATGGAAGTAATGTGGAACCTGGGGCTAATGGACTGGGTTTGGCTTGAGAAACCAGGGTCAGGCAGAGGCTTGGGAGAGGACAGTAGTGCTGCTGTGGCTCCACAGAGCTGCTCACACACCTGTGGCCAGTGGGGTACTGGTTATGCCAGGAGAGCTGTGCTGCCTCCATAAGCCACTGCCTGGGACTTAAGATCCTGGTACTGGGGAGCTCAGAGAGTTGTTAATGCTGTGTAAGGACCTCTTGACCAAAGTCCAAAACCATGACTCTTCTTTCTGGCATCTGCCAAGCCCTAAGGCACCTAAAACTCTGCACCTTCCTGTTGAAGAGCACCTCACCTCCATTTGGCAGCCTACAGGAGCTTGGCCTTTTTCCTAGGCTGGATGTTGTTCCAGCCATGTGGCCCAGGGGCTTGGGCCAGTGCTGTCGGCATCTGTTGTGCTCTGTGGGAGTCTGGCCAGGGGAGGGCCACAGTCGTGCTCTGATGACCAGTTAATTCTTGTATGTTAGTCATTTCAGGAACTATACCAATAGATGTTAGAGCAAAAATGAGACCTCAAAGTCCTGCTGTGGGCAGATGACTGAGGCTGAGAGCACTCTTACTTGCTCTCTCCCTGTGGTCCAAATGATCTTTCACAACTCCTTGCCAAGTGAAGCTGTTTCAGCAAGAGGGGCTGATGTTATTTCTCTTTTCTCTGTGGAAATGCTGGGGTATGAGCCCTTGCAGGCAGCTGAGCCAGCAAGGTTGGGGGGGAGATCTTATCTTTGATCTATCTGTTGACCACCATCACCAAGAGCACTTTCTCAGGCTTTTTTCCCTGAGTGAAAAGCTGGCTTTTCTTCAAGTTTTGAAACAAAGCACACACTTAGGAAATACAGGGAAACAAATTATGCTTAAGGTAATCTTTCACAGCCAGGTTTTCCTTATTGGCGCTTTCAGCAGTCTTCACCACAGGAAAGGGGGCTGGTAAGGTGCATGGGACATGATGCCTATGTGGGGAAAAGAATGGGGTTAAAAAAATTGCTGATCTAACTTTAAAATATTATACAAGAAAAGAAGTTGAGAAAAACAGACACCCAAGGGATTGTTTCTGCAGTAGAGGCTTGCTTCTACTCTACCCAGAAAGCATGCACACTTCATCTCATATCTTAACTTACAGAGGCACTTACAATGACAAAATATTTACTAAAACACGCAACTAGGAGGTATCTGGGGACTCACCATAAGAAATCCAGTGAAGATCTTAGTGCATCAAAATTAAAGTTCACAAATTGAAAATCACCATAGTTTAAAAATACCGTTTTCACATTCTACCCTTGTTCACAGCACAGGCAGAGGAGGGAAAAGCTGCCCGGCCTGGGGCAGGGTGAGGGGCCCAGCCAGCCCTATGCTGACAATGACTGCACCACCATGTGCCAGTGCTGTAGCTCTGCCTCAGCTGTGTTGGTTTTGCTAGAACAGATGCAGCCTGCTTGTTCAGGGATGGTTCAGCACAGGACAAAATGACAGCTGGGGGAAGAAGCCACAGATTTCCATCTGAGGATTTCTCTCTGCAAGAAGCCAGAGTATCCCTGAATTGGTGGCACTGATCTGCACTGGATGTGCATAGAGTGAGGCCTTCAGGGGATCAGGGCATTCCAAAACCACAGGGTCAACCAACTGGTCATGAAGAATGTCCCAGCTCTTTGACCACATCCAGCATATGTAATTAGATGGGAAACTCTGCATCTTGGTTTTAATTTCTGGATGATTCCTTGCAAATATTTCTCCTCTAGGTGTCAAACTCTAAGCAAGCGAACAATCAGAACAGCAGATAAGACAGATCTCAAAATGTGCTTTGTTCATCTACAAAAGAAAGGTGAGTGCCATTTCAATTGTGTCTGATAATCATAGAATAGTTTGGATGGAAGGGACCTTTAAGATCCTCTTGTCCACCCCCTCTGCAATGGGCAGGGACATCTTCAACTAGATCAGGTTGCTCAGAGCCCCATCCAGTCTGACCTTGAATGTTTCCAGGGATGGGTCATTTATCACCTCTCTGGGCAACCTGTGACAGTGTTTAACCACCCCCATTGTAAAAAACTTCTTCCTTAGATCTAATCTAAATCAACCTTCTTTTAGTTTAAAACCATTACCCACTGTCCTATCCAAACAGAATGTTTCAGAATAACCCAACAAGTAGTCAGAAATATATTTAATTGTAATGATGACTTCGTGATATTAGACATGCTTGTAAGATGAGTTGTAAGTACAGAGTGAATACATCACAGTGCAGGTGTCCATGAATTTGCTGCTACAGCACAGAACAACCACACAAAGAGAGCTGGCCAAAGCTCGTGAGGCTGTGTAAAGTCTGGAGCTGACCTGCCCTTGAGATGCTCTGGGAAAGGTGGATCGTGATAGGGACTCCACGTGCAGGATGTCTCAGGACAAAAAGTCACGAGGTGTTTGCAGAGCACAGTGGAAGGGTACAAAGGAAGGGTACCTTTGTCACCAGCATGACTGTAGTGTGATGTGCAGGCACAGGCAGGCAGCCAAGGAGAGGCACGTGTCATGGAGAGAGCCATGAGCAAGCATCACTCTCAGCTGGTTGAGAAGAGGAATCCATAAACAGAATTCCTTCTGCTTTGGATGAGTGGAGCAAGGGAGGTTTTCTGGGCTCACATGTTTATGTTTTACTTCAGTGCTGCTTCAAACTAACCAAGACCCTCAGAATCCTCTCTGGAGCGTGAAAAAGAACTTCCTATCACTGCTTGTTTTCTCATGCAACAAGGAAAAAGAAAAGGTGAGGCAGAGGAAACAGGACATGCTTTGGGCATTTATGCTTCATGGTAATCCCAGGCTGTGTTTCTGTCTTCTGACTGCTCATTCAAGGCTTTTATTTGTGCCACCCAAAAAGGGTGACAACGTGGTTGGCTTCCCATAAAGCTTATTCTTGAGTGGGGGATTTTCTTTGGACTATTGCGTTAGTGGCAGTGGAAGGAGCAGTGGAGCATGGCTGGGGTGTGGTTGTTGACCTGAAGAAATGTGTGTTAGGGCAGTGACACATTGCTTCCAAGGAATAGGAAACAAACCATCAAGAAAGCCAGAAAAATGCTTCATTTCATAACTGGCCTGTGAGAGTTCTCCTAGCATCTGGTAGGTAGTGCTATATGTGCCAAATACCTAACAAACACATTAAAAAAAAGAATGTAAACCAAATTTTACTGAAACATAAGAATGTTAAAATTCAGAGTCACACCGGCAGCGATGTGGGAACTTGGCAGGAGTGGTTTTGAAATACTCTGCCATGTCTACTGTTTTTTATTCTGCAGAAGAACTGAAACCATTGATTTTATGAAAAGAGCATGGAGAGCAGCAGCCCAGGCACTGGAGAGGAAATTGTCCCCTGGGTAATATGGTGCCATGGAAATACAATCTGATGGCCAAAGTCACCAGATGGTGCTATTGTGCACCCTATTTGTGTGCATGTGTGACCTTCGTCCGTGCTTTGAAGGGACTTGAGAGGTTTCTCTGTAGGATGAGGGCTCTGGGGTGGTTTGCTCTCTGCTTTCCTCCCTCCTGGTCCAATGCAGACCTTGGGGCTGAGCACTCCTAGGCTGATCACTGTCTTGTTGGCCACAACTCCCAAATGGGGACCACCTCCATGCCATTTCACCCTTCACCGTTTGAAGATAAAGCATAAATAAAACAAGCTATACACACAAAACCCCTCATTCTGAATCACCGATTTCTTCCCTATGGGGAATCCAATCTTCACTCAAGAGGATGGAGAAAAAAAAAAAGCCAGGTCTTCCATCATGCCCAAGGAGGCAAGGAGCATATCTTGCTTTCTGATCAACAAGAGTGCCTTCTGAAATATCCCCCAGCAAAATTATCCTTCAGCCAGGCACTAAATTCCCATCCTTTAGGCTACAATCTCACAGAACTGAAGGGCACTGCTCTGTGCTCTGGAAGAGTGCTTCTTTCTGGGAAGGCTCTGCTTTCTCTTGTGAGTGAACCCTGTAGATCAACTCCCAACAGCAGGATCACGGCCAGAGCAGCTCTGCTGCACTGAAGCACAACGAGCAGAATATGGCCCAGGTTCAGAAACACCTGTCTCAGTTCCTGTCACCACCAGAATGATATATGCAATATTACATCTCTACATAATATTAGCTATTTAACAGTAATACTTTATATGCATACAGGCATATTTAATAAAATGCATATTTATATAGAAATAACATACCAAATTATAATATATAATATGCTGCACACCTTTAGAATAGGACTTAATCCCTGTAAAACACCTCCATAACATTATCTCTGCGGGACCCTTTCCCCAGAGGGAGCACACTGCATGCTCAGTCGTGCTTGCTGAGCTTGGGGGCAGATGTGGGAACCACCTACTTTGTCTCTCTTTGCCTGGAGTCTTGGTCTGCACTACCACCATCACTGTGGTAATCAGGTAGCTGCACAGGAGGAGGACATGGACTCAGCCCCAGATGTGGCTTTGCAGAGCTCTGTGCTTGAGCAGTTGTTACATGCCACAGGAAAAATGAACGGCAGGGGAAGGTGTCGAGTTGCCCAAGCTAAGACCTGATTTCAGTATCTTGCAGAGGTAGGGGCACAGACTGAGGTAGGGGGTGTAGGCTGTAGCTACAGAAGGTTGGAATATCCATATTTAAATGGGTATGTAAAAGTCATTATGGAGACAGTTGTGATCCCACTACTCCTTACGGAAAATGTAGGAAAAATGTGGGGGGAAGAAAGGTTTGTGTTGGTGCTCCAACCTTGGCTGCTGTGGGGGTCTTTAAAGGGAAGGTCAGTCTAGAAAACACCACTGCCAGAATCAGGGATCTGGGTAAGGCACAAGATAATGTGTTGGCTCTGATGAGACCCTCACCTGGAGTGCTGTGTCCGGTTCTGGGCTCCTCAGTACAAGAGAGACATGGAGCTACTAGAGCAGGTCCAGTGGAAGGCTACAAAGATGATGGGGGGACTGCAGCATCTCTCCTATGAGGAAAGGCTGAGGGAGCTGGGCCTGTTCAGCCTCAAGAAGAGACAACTGGGAGGGGACCTCATCAATGTCTATCAGTCTCTGAAGGGAGGGTGCCAAGAGGACGGAGCCAGGCTCTTCTCAGTGGTGCCAAGCAATAGGACAAGAGAAAATGGCAGAAACTGATGCACAGAAAGTTCCACCTGAACATGAGGAAAAAATTTACTTGTGCAGGTGCACTGGAACAGGTTGCCCAGAGAGGTGATGGAGTCTCCATCACTGGAGATATTCAAGAACCATCTGGACACAATCCAGTGCCATGAGCTCTGGAATGACCCTGCTTGAGCAGGGAGATTGGACCAGATGATCCACTGTGCTCCCTTCCAACCTGACACATTCTGTGGTCACAGGTGGTGTACCCCAGGGCTCAGTACTGGGGCCAGACCTATTTAATATCTTCACTGATGACCTGGATGAAAGGATCAAGTGGACCTTCAGCAAATTCACAGACAACACAAAGTCAGAGGGAGTGTTGATCTGCTGGAGGGTGGAAGGCTCTGCAGAAGGATCTGGACAGTTTGGATCAATGGGCCCAGGCCAATTGTATGAAGTTCCACACAATGAAGTGACAAGTCCTGCGCTTGTGCCACAACAACCCCAGGCAGGGCTACAGTCTTGGGGAAGAGTGTCTGGAAAGCTGCTGAGCAGAAAAGGACCTGGGGGTGCTGGTCAACAGCAGCTGAACACAAGTCAATTGTGTGCCCAAGAAGAAGGCCGGTGGCATCCTGGCTTGTATCAGCAATAGCATGGCCAGCAGGACCAGGGCAGTGATTATCCCCCTGTGCTCAGCACTGGTAAGGCCTCACCTCTAGTGCTGTGTCCAGTTCTGGGCCCCTCACTTCTAAAAGGACATTGAGGTGCTGGAGCGTGTCCAGAGGAGGGCAGTGGAGCTGGTGAGAGGTCTAGAGCACAAGTCCTGTGAGGACCAACTGAGGGAGATGGGGTGGTTTTGCCTGGAAAAAGAGGAGGCTCAGGGGAGACCTTATCACTCTCTACAACTACCTGAAAGAAGGCTGTAATGAGCTGGGGGTTGGCCTCTTCTCCTAGGTAACAAGCGACAGGATTAGAGGGAATGCCGCCAGTTGCACCAGAGGAGGTTTAGATTGGATATTAGGAAAAGGTTTTAAAGCATTGGAACAGACTGCCCATGGCAGTGATGTAGTCACCATCCCCAGAAGTGTTCAAAAAACATGTGGCTATGGCACTTGAGATATGGTTTAATCATTAACATGATCATGGTTAACAGTTGGACTAGATGATCTTTAAAGGTCTTTTCCTACCATGATTCTCTGACTCTGTGATTCTATGTTCAAACTTATGCATTATAATTATTTTGGTTTCTGCCCATTCTATCAATTTCTTAGTGAACCTTTTTTTTCTGTTGACTGTTCTCCAGTTCATTTTTTAAATGCATAAGCAGTTTCTAAACAGTATTCATACAAAAAGTGTGAGATCCTGAGTAATAAGTGAAAGGTATAAATGGGCATTTTAAGACTGCCGTTGCAAGACATATCAGGAGTATGGCTGAGAAGACTAAACTCACCTTGGCTTCATCTCCTCTGATTAAAGTCCTGCTGCTGCATGTGTCCCCTGGGCTGAGGATCTGTCTGTGCTCAGCATCTGGAGCAGGGATGAAACCTGCTGTCTGGTCTCTACCCCAGAGTAGGACCTGCTCTAGCAGGTGATAATAGGAGGTTTGCAAGATGCCCACACCACTACTCTCCCCCCAGAAATGCCCCAGGGCCACAGCAGGAGCCTGCTCTCTCTGCTGCTTGAACAGTAGCACTCTCTCCACTGGGTACCAGTCCATCCCGAAACACGGAAGATAAAACCCTTTTGTCCCAAAGCACCCCACTGCTGGCTGAGTTCTGTTCCTCAGTGATTAAAACCAAGAGGATGCCTTTTTGACTCAGAAATAGAGGGAGGGGAGCAGCCCCCTCTGAGTGGGTGCCTTTTGCCTGGCTTGCACCAGACCAAGCCCCTTAGCTGCAGAGATCCAGCAGCAAAGCTGCCCATGGGGAGAAGCAGCACTGGCCTGCAAGGGCCCCCACGCAGGGACAGGGATGGGGCTGGGATTGGGCGCTCCCCTGAGTGAGTACAGCTGCTGGAAGGGGATGAAGCAGCATCCGAATGCTTTTAGCAACAGACACAGGACTTGAATCAATAATACAAGAAAGCCTGTGGTCGGCGGCATTTCTGGCCACAGCAGATGGACCACCATTCAAGGAAGGGTTTGAGGCTTCCTCTGCCTGAGGGGATTTTAAACCACATTCCCACATTTCAGGCAAGTACCCTCATCTCTCTCTGGCCTGTAGGTCTGTGTAGAAACTACAGCACTGCACAGCCAAGAATCACAGGGCTGGTAGGAAACTGAGCAAAAAGCATGATTTTTGTAGGGTGGTTATCTGGGCAGGGCTGCTCTGGTATCTACACCCATGAGCAGCCCTATCCATGGAGATACTCATACCTCAGCTGGTTATGACCCTGTACTACCTGATCTAACTTGAGCTTGTGTTTCACTTTGAAGTTTACCCTGCTCTGAGCGGGGGATGGACTAGATGACCTCCAGAGGTATCTTCAAAGCTAAATTATTCTGCGATTCTATGTCTATCACTGGTTTTTATCCAGCTACTGTTTCATGTAAAATCCCTCAGTGAAGTCCCCTAGCCATTAGGTACAGGCATGTTGCTTCTTGCCTGTTGTACCTCTGCCTCCATAAATCTAAGGAAGCTCAGCTGTGGAGGTACAGAGTCCTCATCAGGTTTTTAGCTAATGCACAAAGATTAAAAGCTACTGCAATTGCCAGTAAAGGCAAGACTCCCAGGGTCACTCTTTCTTTAGCAAAAGCTACACTAATTTGATCAAAGAACTAAATTATCTATTTTAATGATTTGTATAACTTAGGGTTATTTAGTTCTGTATAAAATTTTGCATAGAAATCTACTTTTCTTCTGGTACCTTTGAACAAACAGAAATAACTCCAGCATATTAGAGAGACTATAAAAGTGCATTTAATCACAACAGAAAATACATTGATGTATTTGTTGGGTATGAACACTGGCAGATAAATGTAATCATATACAAAACCATTATATTAAATGAAGCCTGAAAAATAAATACATTGATTGTATCTTTTAGCAGCAAATAAATAAATTGGATATATATTTAAATATTGATTTAAACATGTTTTTTTATACATTATGTTTAGATACAGAGAAGTACAGTCAGTACCGGTTGTATAATAAAAGATATAAAAGATACACATTAACTCAGGCACTGGAAAACAAAAATGTTGCTTTTTAACATTTTTAGGGTGAGAAGGTTTATGCTTTAAAAAAAAAAATTCAAAAGCGTGTCCTGTTTTCAAGCTGTATTTATTTGCCATGAAGTAACAAGTTCCACAGTGTGGTGTGTTCTACAGCAGATGAAAATATTTAGTGTGTTAAATTTATGGCCGAGGGCAAAGAGCTGAACTTGGGAACCTATTTAAAGTGCAGTGGAAGTCTGTAAAGATAACGATGGGGAGCTGAAAGCAGTGAAGCCTCAGACAGTAATATCTCAATAACAAAGAGCTAATACTTTGCTGCAGAGGCTTTCTCAGCAACAGTTGGTCCATTTTTGTCATTATGTCTAATCAAGTCCAGTCTTGCCTCGGCCTCCTCAGCCAGCAGACATCCAGCACTTAAATATAACCGTATGTGTCCAGTGTGATTACAAGCGTCGTAACGCGCTCCCGGCTCTGTCCTCCCACCTCCAGCTGGCCCCAGACCCCAGGGTGTCACATTCCAGGTTTCGTCCTCTGAATGTGCGTGCCGATGGCACGTGAGGTTGGAGGGCTCAGGGAAGGGGTGTGGGGTGGCTGTCACCCATGGGCAGAAGCATGTCCTCTCTGAGCCCTGCCACAGCCCCAGACACCCACGATGGGAAACATCACCAATCCTGCCAAAAAGCACCCAGAGTCAGTATGGGCTTGGGCTCCCAGTGCGCCCGTATTTCTCCAGATGATCATGGACTTCACTATCCTGGCACTGACCCTGACCCCACTGGAGGCCAAGCATGCAAAACCCCACCCCTGCCAGGCAGAGGACAGTATTTGCCTCCTTGTGCAAGTGGAGACAGGAGGCAAGAGCCAAAGGCAGGAGCTGTCGAAGTGCTTTCTGCAATTACACTGGAAAATTCTTTAGTGTGAGTCAGCGGTAAAAAATTAAGAAAGTGCCGAGGAACAAAATTAACATATGAGAGGTTTCACAAGGTAAACAACTTGGCTCATAATTTGCTTAGGTTCTAATGTTGCCTACATGGCTTAATGCTCCTGAAAGGATTCCTGCTCTGGGCTGATAGTTAGAATAAAGACATTGAATTGCCCATATTGCTTATTAATTATGTACAGGCACTGGAATCCCAGCTGTGGCTTTGGATACATTTTTAAACAAGTTTTAGTGAACAACATCCACTACCCTGGAGGAAGCAGATGAGTACAAGCCTTTCCACAGCTGGGGTAGGATATAGGGTTGTATTCATCCCTCCTGAGTTTTACCAAAGTCCCTATCCCCATGACCTTTTCCAAAAAGTGTTGAACAGCCTGTGGGAGTGATGGGGTGTCCAGCACAGGTGACAGGGGGATGCATGACCTGGGACTAATAATCACCTTAAGGCCACTTCTCTGAGCCCAGCTCCAGCTGGGATGCGGAAGGCACTGAACCTCTTGTGAAAAACCTCTCTATGTAATGAGTTGTATATTCAGTGAGGGAACAAAGGCTCTGAGAAGGTGGTTCTGCTAAAATATTGTTAGGATTATAGTTTCCCTTTTGGTACAATGGTCTCTAGTAATATTGGAGAGAACAGAGATGGGCAGAGAGCTCTGCTGTCTCCACTGTTTCTCCCATTTGTGCCAAAAGCCTGGAGGAGCAGGAACAGCTCTGCTGTGGAGGCCAGAGGGCTTGCTCTGGTGTGGTCTGGGCGAAGTGATGTGTACCTGTATGATGAACAAATCAAAGTGTGATTTAATGTGGGAGCAGTGGGCATGAGCAGCCCACCAGCAAACAGGAAGGAAAGGTAACCCACCTTCTCTTTCTACTGCTGCTTCCAGTGCCATGCCAGGCAGGGGCGAGACATGTTGGGAAGAAAGGGCAGTAGGTTGCTCCCCACTCCTCCCCTAGAAAGGAAGCTGAGTTGCTAATATTATCTGTATTTATTATATTTATGTGGTGCTGAGCTCATCTTTGAGACATCTGGGCCCAAGAACAGTAATTAAAATGAACAACTGTTGACAGCATTTGTCACAAATTGAACAACTGGCATAAATCAAACTGCCTGGAGTCTCAGCCATCTCTCCCAAGGAGTGGATAAATACCATCTAGCCAAATTAAGAAAGCTCTGTGGAGTGCAAATGTTTGTGGCACGGAGTCAAAAACAAGCCAGTGTCGAGTTCTGTTTTGGTTCTGGAGGAGCAAATCCCCCAGCCCAGGTGTTCTCCTTGAAGGATGCCTGTCTGCCCCCCACCCACCCCCACCGTCACCATGCCTCTGATTCCAGCTATGGCACAAAAAGAGCAGGTTATCTGGCAACAGGGAAGGTTAAAAGCAGCAGCAAGCTCTGTCTGAGGGTGGATTTTGCATTAAGTGCAAATACCACTGGCTTTGCTGCATACTGAAGTTTGCAGCTAATTAAAGCACAAACCAAACCAAAATCCCACCCAAACCCCTTTGAAATCCATGACATACAAACATAGGATGTATTTTATAAGCACTCAAGAGCAGCCAAGTTCATCAAGGCAAAGATCCATCTAACTCAAAATCCCAAAGCAACAGTTTAGGGGACAGCATAAATATGGGTAAGCAGACATAGTGTCATCTTCCAAGCCCTATCCTAGCCTCTGATCATTAACAGCTGAGAGACATTTAAATGACAAGCCTTGAGAAAACAAAATCTAACTTAGAAAAAAACCCACACCAAGCATATAATAATTATGGATCAAGTCCTTGGGACATACAAATCCATATAGTACCTTTATTTGTTTCTTAGAAAGCTGGTAGATTTCCTCTACTTAGACCAGGGGCCAATTTAACACCACATTCCATTTGTAATTAGACTTGCTTTTCTACTCCCTTCAAAAGATTTTAAGGCTGGACCCAGGTGTTGGTCCTACCCATCACCTTCCCTTTGCTTCACACAACTGAAAACACAGGCACTTTTCTAAAAGGGGTAACCAGAACTGCCCTGGTGCTGAGGCTCTTCTGTAGCCTATTGGGACACCGAAATATCAGGGCCAAATAAAAGCAGGCAAAACCACAGAGACACCCGCAGTCTCCCCCACGGGGCTGCCCTGCCCCAGGGCCCTGCATGACCCCAGGCCAGCTGGACGAAGCGGGCTGCAACACGTCCCCAGCCCCAGTGAAGAAGGTGGGACAGCAATGCAGAGGATTATTTCAGGAAGCTCCCTGGCTCGGGCAGCACTTACTCACAGGGAGCGTTCTCGAGTTTTGCATTCATGTGGCTGCAAATAGGTGCAGGGGTTCGTGCCTCCTCACATAGCTCCAGGAGTGGGGTGAAAGTAGCCAGGAGCTGCACGTGGGACGTCTGACAACAGCTAGGGGAAGAGGCATAGCAACAGATCAGACCTTACTGCCCAGGTCTGCGAGCCCCATTCTCCTCCACAACAATTCTGAGGCTTACAAGAAGTCCTGTTCCATGGCTGCTGAAGGTGCACCACCATGTGCCCAGCCCACCACTGCCCCCTTTCCACCCCCTGCCCTGGCACCGTTCTGGTGCTCCCCCTCCAGCTGTGCATGGGAAGCACAGATCAGCCCAGTTTCTCTAAGCTCCAGCAATTCCTTTCACGTTCAGTGTCCCATCTGCCCTAGCAGACAGCTCTAGGCTGGCTTGGACCTCCAGACCTTATTCTTTAAAGTTTACTCAGTTGTTTTACAAGGGTGCTGAAAGGGGTGAGGGACGTCTCTTGCCAGTATTTGTTCTCCTTTCCTTGCTCAGCAGTGCCCATCTTCACCTCTGCAGACCTGAAATAACTCCCTGCATCTGGATTCAGAAAAAATGCAGTTTTCTGGTTTTTCTCAAAGTGTACAGAGGAGCAAAGACTGTGTGCATGCAACCTTTCAAATAACGTTTGCAGCTTTCTTCTTACTCTTATTTATTATGTGTTTTGCACCAGCTGTGGCTTGAAGCATTGTTATACCAAGCACCATGCAAACACAGAGCAGAAAAGCTGCTGGTGACTAGAAGAGCTTGCAATCTCAATAGCATAAATCAGTGATTTATACATAGAAAAAAATGCTAATTCATGCTGGCATACTCCCAGATGGAAAAAGAGGAATGGGTAAGTTCTGCTTATTTTCTCAGTCTCAATCAGAGCCTCATGCACTGTGCTTCCAGCATCTCTGCTCTTTCCAGTGGTGACCCCTTCAGGTTCACCTCAGTCCTCCAGACTGTCCTGCTCAAGTGGCAGACAATCATAACAGTGCTTTTCTAGAATAGAGAAAGCCTATGATGACTGGAGGGATGATTTGGGTTTGGCTCTCTGTCTCCAGGATTTGGTCTTATTAATGAAATTCTAGTGAAAATAATACACTTGCTTTATTTGGAGTGTGAGGTATGTGTCTCGAAAGGCAGTAATTGTGGCAGAGTTTTACTTTTGGCAAGCTAAAGTAAACAACAGGCTGTCTAGATGGACATGATGTCCAAGTACTTTCCTATCACAGGGGCTGAGATGCTAGCTCTGCTTGCTTTGTTTGCACTGGCCAGTATAAAACAATCTGCATACCATAATCTGAAAGGAAAGGTCAGCCCGAAGGTCACATGTTTTAAGGGTGTTACTTCAAAGACATTTATCTCCTTTACAACACCATTAAGTCCCTGGTAATGGTCTATTGTCTTTCATCATCTCAACCTCTTCACCTGCGTGTTTATGTTTAGCCAAGCCTCCCGATGCGGGCGCAGGGGAAGCAGGTGCTTGGTGGCTCCTGCTTGACGGAGCACACTCCGTGTTATTTGAGAAAGCAGCAGGCTGTTACAAGACTATCAAGCTGTAACCACAGTCATCCTCTTCCCCCCTCCTGCAGAAACCAGTAGTTAAATCCTGCACTTTTCAGCTGTTGTTTCTGATCCAGCCCTTCTTGCCCTTTTCAGTTGCACTGTTCAGGCGGGGATCTCCACTGAGGTGGCTCCTCTGAGATGACCGCTCCCTGAGATGACCGCTCCCTGCTCTTTTCCTGCCACGCTGCTCTCACTCCACTGCTGCCAGAGGATGAATTTGCTTGTTATACCCGGGAAGCGTAATGACCCCTCTTCTCTTGATCCTCTTTTTTATATTACGTAACTTGGACGCCGATCCCATCACCACCATTAGTCACACCTTGGGGCAAGATGTCGTCTCCTTGTTGTAGTAATTCAGACACTGTCCCACTGACTTCAGTGGGACAGTAAAGTCCATCAGCTGAACGTCCAAAACGAACTCTTTCCTAAAGACCTTGATGATGTGTCCCAGGGTTATTTTCACAGGCAAAAATGCCCCCTTCCCATGGGCACCTCCTTGGGGTTGCTGGAACACCTGAGACACAAAGTCAGAGAGCACTGTGATTAAGTTCCCCTGGACTGAAAAATTCAAATACTTCTTCTGTTTTCTTTTTTGATAAGATGCACCATACCTAGCTTGGTTGTGCCCAAAGGGCAAGGTTTAATCTCTTTGCACCCACAGCATTCTCTAGATGTTCCATTATATTTGCAGTTTCAGTGAGAGGAGACCAGTCTCTCCACTGCACTGACATGCTGTGAGAGAAGAAAATCTTTTTCATTCTCAGCTGTTTTGCCTTCTAACTTGCAGCAAATCTCTTGCTGTCAAGAGAGGGGACGTGGGTTTGGTGGGTGGTGTGGAGAGGTAGGGACTGTGTGGGGCATGCTGAGCGTGGGGTGATGCTGCTGGATGCGGATGACTGCTGAGCCCCTGGAGGGGGAGGAGGAGCCAGTGCCCTAGGTCTTGGCTGAGGACTGATGGATGCAGCACAAGGAGTCAAGAACACTCACACAAGCATGGCCAGGTGTCTGCTTCATGCAGAGTCTAGGGCCCCTCCTACAATCTTGGGGCATTGTAATTATTGTCAGGTATTATCAGGTATTGTTATTGTTCTTTCTAATTATTATACATTCATCACAAATTCTCTTAAGATGTTCCTTGTGTTCTCTTTCTATCAGGCAGTAGTGGGGGACTTTTTCAGACTTTCCTAGGAAGAGTTGGTAAGTGCAATTTCCACTTAGAAGTTTCCCATATAAGTTCATCTTCCTCACACATAACTGAACCTAAATGTTTGGGCTGAAATTCTCATGCCATGTTGAATTAGCTGGGAAAATAATCAAATTAAGTAGTCTGGACATTTCTATCAATAAGACAGTAAGAAAGAAACTCTCCTAATGAATTCTAGCACAGTTGCATTTGGCTCTTATGTCTTAAAATCACTTAAGTGCTCAGAATATGCCTTTTCCTGTTCCCATGAAAAGGTGGTCAAATTTGATGAAGATGTGAGCAAATTCAATCTGCCACCTCTGTGTAGGTATTGCCTAAAGTCTGGTTGTTCTTATCCCAAACATTCTCCCTGCCCTGAGCATAACCTGGCTCAAGCATGGAGAGCCTGAGCAGGGCTTTTTCTGAGATTCCTTCCTTAGGTCCTGGTGCCCCAGGCATAGCTTGGAAAGCAGAGAGCATCTCTCTGGTGTTCCTAGTGCCTCCCAGCTAAGGTGCAAGACATGAAGCGAGGAATATAAAGGTTTTGGAGAGTGAGAAAGAGCAGCTGGACAGAATTAATTCTGTGCATGGCTGTGAAGCAGGGGCTGGAGCAGACCCAGGCTGAGGAGACAGGATGGATGGTGATGGTAAAATGTCTCCTACACACTAGAGCATCTGTTTCTGTAGACCTTTGGCTTTTTCTTTTGCGTGCTGTCCTACTGGCAAATGAAATCTTTGGCAAAAGTTGATGAAAAGCCACAATTCTCAGCCTGCTGAGAAGCCCAGTGACAGAATTTTTTTGTGGGTGTTTTTTCTTTTTTTCATTTTTTTTTCTTCTTCTTTGTTGTTGTTGTTGTTTTGTTTTGTTTGTTTCATATTTTTGTTCCAAACTGAGATGAATATCTGAAATGTTGATTTTTTTTTCGTACTGGGCAATTTTTAAAAATTTCTGTTTTCTACAGTGGTGTCCTTAATTCCAGCATTTCTTAACCTTTAACTTATTGGCTTTGCAGCATTATGCTCCTTTTATGTATAGACAGTGTGTAACTTTATACAATATATGAAATGTCTTAGGAAGATGATGTGTGAGAAATACACCCATGCATGTTTGTCTATATATCTGTATCTTGCATAGCCACAAAATTTTAGTTTTCATCTCTTCCAGAGGTGAAGAAATATATTATTTAATAGGAACTCTGTTATTCACTGGAAATGTATAGGTCTAAACTCTTAGGGGTCTAATCACTGTAAAGGCTGGATATTTATTCTTCTAAATTCTACACAACCAGATCCATGTTTATAAAAAATATGCAGTTACTGTAAATTTCAGAGGAATTTTATAATTCTGGTCTCTCTTTTGCTAAAACTCTAATTTGACTGACCATATACTGCAGATTTATTTCTTTATTAATTGCATTATCAGGCCCAGAATTCAGAATGGCATTTTCCTTTGTGGGCTCTTGTGGTCACAGGCTCCTGTTTGCAGGCTGAGGCTGTAAGTAACAGCCTGTTCTTCATCTTTTTAAGGCAACTTGCTTTTTAGTGAGAACAGTGCACAAATGTTTGCAGTTGATATCTGGGAATGATGCTCTTTCTCTTCATTTCTCTGTCGACTTTGCTGAAAAGCTAAGGATGTCCAGGTTCTCAGCTGGCATAAGGTGGAAAAATGCCAAGAAATTCAAAGGAGTCACACTGAGCTTCACTAGCCAGGAACTTGCCCCATAATTTTTATTTTAGGCAGAAGAGGGAGTATAAACATTTCCATGGGCCTGGAAAGAACTCCTTTCCACGTGCTTATTACATGCTTCATGTGGACATTTTTAGAAATTAGTAGTTACTCAAAAATGAAAAACTGGCTGGTTGCATCTCTCTTGCCAGCAGACTCACCAAGCTGGTAGAGTTCATAACTCATTACAGAGAGTGAGAATTTTGCACTAGCTTCACAAAAAGTGGGGAAAAATTGTCTAATGGGACTTTAGGCAGAAATTACAAAGCTCCTTCTGGTTTTGCTTAATTTGGCTTCTTGTCCAGTCCTGCCGCCCTCCCCCGCCTGGGCTTCTCCCATCCAGCTAACAAAGCTGATTATAAAGCCTGATGTGACAGGCTTAGGACAGGCATGTTGAAAGTCAAATTAATGTTTTGGTCATTTTTTGTTAAACCAAACCTCAAACGGATCCATTCTTAGAGGCCTTGGCTGCAGCTGCCAAGGGCCAGCCATGCAAATGCCCACTGCTGTGCTACCTGGGGAGGGTCCCAGTGCAAGCTCCATGCTGAAGCAACTCTTCTCCTTCCATATTTAATAACCCACCAGCTCCTCCAAAAATGTTATTCTGACTCTCAGAACTAATACTGAGCCATAAGAGAAGGGACAAATCTGCTGTTGATATCCTGCCAATGCTCATTGCAATTACCTGCGGTGGAGCAGTAATAACGCAGTGTTTCTGGTGTTCCTCGCAATGGGATTTGAAATAGCTTATTTCCAAATAATTTTATTTTACCTCTGACACTGTGTTCTATCTTTGGTGGATTTTTTTCACCAACAAGACTAAATTTACCAATATAGTTCCACCATGCCTGCCACTTGGTTCCCAGATTACATGTGACACGCTATAGTGGAGGTGGACTATCTGCTTAAGAGAGTACCCCATTTTTCTTTATGTCATGTATACAGTGTTTTGCAGACCTGCCTTTCTTTTCAAGGCTGCTTCTCTTTGGGAGCTCTGAACAGTGAGCTGTATATATGGCTGTACAACACAGTGTGTAGTTTTTAAAAGCTTTTCCCTGCTTGCATCATAGATAATTTCTAACATGTCTAAATTACCATCTTGTTTGATTTCAATGAGTTATCAAGGCTGTGTTATGCATTAACAGCCTGAAAATCAGGCCCAGGTTTCATGCCAAGCCCGTGTTACAGGCTCAGATTTCCTTGGGGGAGAGTAGAAAGAAAGAAAGAAAGAAAGAGACGGAGGGTGTTTGCTTGACTGTCTGCTTGACTGTCTCCCCTCTCCAGGCATTGCCATGGTTTCCTTCTGGTTGACACCAGAGGTACATGGAGGACTCATCTCCACTGCTGCTTCATCTCTCACCTGGGACCTGTATCCCATTTTTGAGGAGCCTAACATCCTCATCTGCCTCTCAGGGAGTTTGGCAGCCTATGACCCTGTACAGTGGTGTGTGAGGTGTACTTTTAAATACTTCAAGAGATTAAAATAAACTGCCAGAAAGTGGTCAATGGGTAATAGAAGGGCCTAAACATGAAGGTAGGTGGAAACATGCCTGGTTTTAGATTATTTAATTCTTCTAATAAAAGGTATTTTCCTCTCCCTACCTGATTATGCTTCAGATAAGCAGTCTGTGCCCAAACATGTGTCTATATGGCATGTGCTAACACACTATCTGCTATGCCATACAGTATCAAATGCAAACTTCTTCCTAGCTGGATGCTGAATTCATGATTTGAGAAGTCACTAAGTCTAACTCTGGCATTTCAGAAGCCTGCATAGGCACAGCTATTTAAGTTGTCTTTTGTTCTGGTGAGACTCAGGGGGCTGTTGCTGGGCACCCTTCAGGCCCCAAATCAACATTTATTTATTTCTATCCCAGATCCCCAAGCGTGGAGGAGCTCCAACAGTCAGTCCTCAGATGGAAAAAGAGAAGGGAGGGGGAGGGAAGATTCTGTAAAATTAATAACAAGCTTGGGTTTTCATATCCTGTGTTTGTCTGGTGTGTAGGACATAACATCAAGGAGAGAGCTGGAGATGTGTGTTGCCTATGGTAGGGAAGGCAAAGGTGGAAAGAGAGAGGACAGTCCATGACACGGCTCATAATCATCTACCTCTGTCTCCTGAAATGCAATGGAAATAATTTTATAGTAGGCCAGGTAAGGATGAGCCATTTGGGTGTTTGTACACAAAAACTTTTTGAATGGAGACAGCTTTTAGAGAAAATTATGGTTTATTTGAAAGTAATGAGCAAAACCAAATGAGATGCCTTGATACTTGCCAGTTCATAAGCAAGCAAAACCTGTGGTTCCTGCTGGACATCTCTCCCAGGACTAGTAATATGAGAATATATTTTCATCCTTAGACTGAGAGACCTACATTCACAAAGAGCTTTAGACATCCCAGGAAATCAATGGGAATTAGATCCCCAGATGCCTCTGTGAATTTGGCATAATTAGTTCCAGGAAAACACTGCCCAGACGCTTTTCCCCTGCTACATACAGGACTGAAATGCAAGCAGGGATATTTTAGAACAACTGTAGAAATCACATACTTTTGGATTTGGGTCAGTAAGCATTTCTTTCTAGTTTTGCTCAGGTGAGAAGAGATCAGAGACGGGACAGGAATCTACAGGGCTCAGGGATGCTGAACACTTTTCAATTTACTGAAATCACTGGGAACAGAGCAAATACAGACACAAGTCACAAATCAGCGGGTGACACAAGCCAAAAGTAGTTTTTAAAGGAAGGCAAACAGGCCTGGTTCTTAATGAGGCCACAGATGTTACTTGAGATTTTGCTCCAGTAACTATCAAGACCGCACTAGCATTACACACAGATGTTACGCCAAATGATCTTGGGAAGTGGGGGCGTGATGTCATTGGGGGTTTCAAATCTGGAACACATAATCAACTTATCTTTGTTCTGAGAGTTCTCATTATAGCCCCCCGGGCTTGTTCACATGTCTATTTGCATAGGAAGTGCCCCGAGGAGAGATCCTGTTCCATGACACACATAACTATGGTGACAGTCCAACATACCTGTTGTTTAAGTTTCTCCTTATGAGTGGCTATAACATATTTTGGAGAAGAACTATGGTTGGGTGGAAAGAGGATGAATGGTCTAACTCCTCGTCTGGTTCTGAAAACATATTACTTCCAGAGGAAACCCTGAGAGCATGTAGAGTTGAAGCTCTCCAGGGTAGGGTGATCGTCCAGATATTTTCTGAGTAAATGACTCAGCAGAACCGTGTTGTATTCATAACAATGAATATTAGTAGTGAGTAGTAGGATGGTATTTTAAAAGGCTTTTCCTCTAATTAATATTGTAACATTTTACCTTGGCAGTGATTTCTCCATACCCTTTTGTCACTGTCTTGAACCTCTTATTTTGTCTAGCTGAAAAACCTCCTTAAGTGGCTCTTAAAATAGAAACTGGCTCAGATACTCATCACATTTCTGCTTTTGCTAGATGAATTTGAAAGGAATAGAAAAACAACAGCCATCTCTATTATTGGATGTTTCTTCTGAAAATAAATCTCATGCTCAATACTCTGGTGCTAAAAATAAGTTGCTGTGCTGAAGCCAGCATGGCTACTGTCTCAGTTGATTCCCACTGAGCACATATTTAAGGGCCTTTTTGAGTCATCACATTATAAAACAGGCTTTGCAAGGAGCAGGGAGAATGGTGATAGTTCTAACAACTCCTCTTCATCTTCAAAACAGTGTGTGGGACGAGGGGTCAAATAGCAGACATGTAAAAACTTCACATTTCATCTAGAGAAATATTTTCCTGTTGAGTTTAATGATGTGTTAGGGCTTTATAAACATGAGTAGGCTCCAATTATTTTCTTTTCTTTGTGTGTAAATAGGAAAATTTAAAAAAAGTTGATTTCATCTCTTAGCAGCTTCAAGGGCAAGAAATCTTATGAATGCCACAAACACAATCTGGACAGCACACAAATGAAGGGTTTGCTGTATGGGAAGGCAGAGCATTTTAGCTGATCTTCATTGCTTCTTCCAAAAGTAGAGGTATCGTGTTGGGCCATCATAACTAAGTATGAAGGGTAAACTAGTTTGCCTCTCCTTGTCAACAGAGGCTCTTAACAGTACTGCTCAGAAAAGCACCTAGGCAGGTCAATATCTGCAAAATTCCTCTCAGAGTATGGGGAAGCAGTGCTTTATCTCCACAGAGAGCGAGACTCCAGGCTGACAGCACTGCGTAGTGCTCTCACAGACTGTATTAACTTATATCTCTGTGCCTTCAACCTCATAAAAACAGGGCTTATAAACAGCTGGAGCTATGCTGCTGTGGGGAAGAGGGGCTGTGCAAAGGACTGCAGCCAGACAGCGTTAGCTCCCTGGGCTGTAGAGGGCTGCCCTGCCCCAGCATCTCCAGCTACCTTCCCCAGGACAAAGGTGAGATATTCCTCTCTGTGATCACCCTCATTCCTTGTCCTCACCTTCAGCCCTCTTCCATGGTAGCTGCTGCTCTTTGTGCTCTCCCTGGGCAGAGTCACTGAAGGCTTCTGAGACAAAAAAAAAAATTGTTTGTCTTACCCCGGATCTAGCTCTCCTGCACAGGATACTTGTCACCAGCACAGGTGGAGGTCTCCTGTGTGATGTGTGTCTGCAGGGAAGCCTGTGGTGGTGGGGCAAGCAACAGGGACCGCATCTGGCAAGCCTGATGACCTGGCAAGACACAGTGCAGCCCTAGACCCTGGTGGTGGGGGAGGCAGTGACAGGGCAGACCACAGCAGGGCCAGACAAGACAAAGACAACCCTAATGGTCACTGGTGAGTTGTGTTTCTCCTTTAAGCAGATATAGGGCTAGGTGCCTGGGATGGTGTGGTGTGAATCTGGGTCTTGAGACAAGCACTGCAAAGCCATGGTGACAGCTTTTGCCCCTTTGCAGTCATCCTCACCTGCCCTCATGGTAATATGGCTCAAGATCAAGTCAAGTGGCTTTTTGGATTGGGGACAGTTGCCCATGTTGGTACATGCGCCTAGCACAGGCAGTCAGTCCTTGCAGGATACCCTGTCAGGGCTGAGAGCAGCCCTCAACTGTTTTTATCCTCTGCCTTCCCCACCAACAGGAGGGTATTGCTGTGGCTGAGGAGAACTAAGGAAGGAAATTGTGGTGCACACAGCCCAAACAAAAAACTCACAGCCCTGTGCTGGAATATTCTTGAAATTGTTTTGGGGACTGGGATAAGAATCACAGGATTACTTTGAAACCCTCTTCTCCCCATCACCTATCACCAGCTGGTACCAAAGAGAACCTGGAAGGGCAACTTCAGTGGAATTACACTGAGGTAAGACTGGGTGATTTCACTGCACAAGAATTACCACTGCATTGCATGAGATTTGAGTGGTTTCTCAGGGATAGTTGAATCCTAACATAGTTCAAAAGGCATCCAAAGTTAGAAAAATCGAGAGCAAACATAATTTGGAAACTATTCCATGCTGGAATCCTCTGTAGATGATTGCAGTCAGGAAAATCATTATCAGAAGGTAGCCATGTAGGCAAAAATAAAGTAACAAATGGTCTGGTTTTGGTGGTTTTGCTTTCTTAACAAAATGTTCCCCTGCGCTACAAATACAAAGGGAAGGAGGAAGGGAAGTATCTGGCTATTTAAATGAAAAATTACTTTTCTCTGCAATCACCTTCTGTCAATAAAATGCTTATTTTCTGACATGTCAATTAGGTGATTCAAAAGCCAGATGACCACTGCCTTCCATTTAGTACTGCTCAGCTGGGTTAAATGTCTTAAGTGTTTACCCTTTATGACCAGTGGCATGTATCTGTTCTTAGTCAAACTGTGCTATGTGTGACATGTTTGCCTGTAGGTTTTTCTCTTGAGGTAAAGTCAACCATTATTATCAGATTCTAAGAAAAATGGTAGGTTAAGACAGTGGTTTCACTGACAGAAATGGGTACAGCTTGTTTTACAGTAATGTGTATGAGAAATATGAAACAGATGAGAAGAATTCACATAGAATTAACCAGCCTGCAATTTAAAGTGCTGCCATTAAATAGGATCATGTATCCATGCTTGATACTTCAAAAGAAACCTCTGCTGTGTAAGACCAGCTATTAGCGAGGAACATTTTGTCCGGTATCTCAAACCAATTTTAAAAGATCCTATTACAGACACACACAACCATGTGTAAATGAAACTACTTACTTCAGAATCTTTAAGACTTGATTTTGTTCACACAAAAGTCTTGAGAGTTTAAAGAAGAATTTTGAATGAGGAAAAAATTCATAAACTCTGGGTCCTGGTAGGGTCCTAGGAAGAAGGATGGTGATAATATAACCTTTTTCTGAGGCTTGTTCTGAACACACAACACTATCTGCTTGTGTAAAAGAACAGAGCAGGCAGTGGGGTGAGAAAGATTCATGTAATAACATTAATTTAACTGATTTAAAATGGATTAAATCTTTAGAGAGCTGTCTTCTGTCATCCACCATGGAATGCAGCCCAAGATTTTCGGTGGGGAAAAGCCAAGGCACTTCCTTTCTGACTTCTGAAAAGAACTGAAAGTGAAATGCTCATTTGGCAGATATAAATAAATAAGCTGAGACAATAGAAGTAACTTTCCCAGACAAAAAATAATCAGAGAAAGGACTTTGTGAGTAATAGCAGGTCAGCAGGACTCACTTCACAGGCCCAGACAAGCCAGCAGGAAACAACCACCTCCGTGAAACATTCTTTGGGTCAGACCCTGCTGAGCAGCATCGTTCTCAGACCTGGGGTGGCGGGGTTCACATCCACACCCACCCTTTGGTGGGCCATACAAATCCAGCAAGTCATTAGCAGTTTGGTATGAACAGTGTCCCTGAAAAGCAAAACTACTTAGGGCTTGGACCTTCAGCCTGGCTCCCCACAGGGTAACTGTCTCTGCCACTGCCAGCATGCCCCAAAGCCCACAGCAAAACCTGAGAGGTGAGTGCCAGTGTCATGGCTTAAATACACTGCTGACTTTTCAGAGGATCAGCTGGGGGCTCTGCTGAGCAGAACTGGGTAGCTCTGCAATTCATCCAGCATCTCAGGGAAATGTGAGTGTGACCTGCTTGTAGGACTCAAGGTAACTCAGGCTGGAAGGGATCCCAGAAGGTCTCTCGAATAATGTTTTGCTCAAAGAAGGGTAAACTCTGAGGTCAGGCCAGATTGCTCACAGCTTTATACAGTCTGAGGCAGTTGAAAACTTCTAGGAATGGAAGCTGAACTGTTCTCACTCTGAGGTTCTTTTCTCACCCCAAGCCTGATAGTGCCATGCTGAATGGCACACAGATGATTGTGGCCGCCCAGAAGGGACATTCGGAGCAATGGGATGCAATTGGGCTCTGTAGGTGCCCCTGCACTCTGCTACATGTCCCCAGTGACCTGGTTGTTTCATTTCTCCAGGTAATCGCTCACTGGGCCAAGCCATGGTTCACCTTTGCACTGTGTCCGATGACCCTTACTGCTGAAGCCAAGGCAGTATATGTGCCTGGGTCTCATCTTGGCATTTCCAGCCACAGCAGTTCAGAAACTCCTCAAGGTTCCTCAGTTTCAAAGAGTCTTGAAGTCTTTCTCACCAGTCTGCATCTTGGTTCACCACTGGCTCTGGGTGGCTGGAGCACAAAGGTTTGCAAGCAACTTCTCCTTTCAGACATTGTATAATCTAATCACAGCATTTCACAGAATCACAAAACTGCTGAGGTTGAAAGGAACCTCTGGAGGTTATCCAGTCCAAATTTGTGCTCAAAGCAGGGTCAGCTATAGCAGGCTGCTCAGGGCTGTGTCCACTTTTGTTTTTAATATCTCCAAGGACAGACTCCATAAACGCTTTGGACAGCCTGTGTCAGTGTTCAAACACCCTCACAGCAAGTAAATGCCTGTCTTATGTTTAAATGGAATTTCCTGAATTTCAGTTTGTGCCCATTACATACTGCCATGTTACCATTATACCATATTACACACTGAAATTCAATGTACAATGATACTCTTGTGCACACCGTTGTCAGAATAATAATCTCTGTCTGTCTCATCAACTTGTATTTTATAACAATAACACAGCACTTAATATTACATTTTCAGAGGAAGGAAATATATTTATTCATGCAACAGCTTGCCCAGTAGCTTAAACAGGCAGTGTGAGAAAAAAATAGCTTGGAGTTTTTACTCCAAGGGTTACAATAACTTATGATCCACAATACAGATTTCTATACAATTTCAGCAATTTTATGCAGCAATATAAAATACGATTCTTAATCTAGTTTGTGAAACCATCTCTCTATTTTATATTGTCATGAGGAATAATACAGTTGGATATGGCTGCAGAAGTTTGATTTTTTCATTCTTCTAAAAGGAGGAAACCAAAGCTACAAATGATAATTAGGAGTTTTTTATCTATATTCTGCATTGTCATATTCTGTGCTGTATTCTTAGGCTTAGTCTCTCAATGTACATATCAAGAAGCACTTACAGACAAGATACACATGGCGTCCCCTGTGATCAAAGGACTCCTTGTCAGAAACCAGTATCTCTTCAGCAGAGAAAGCCTGCCCATGATACAGGGTAGGTTTGTTCCAAATGATGCAATGTTCTACCAGATCAGCAAACTTAAGCAATACAGAAAAGCTCTGTTGTGTCCCATCAGTTTTGTGAGATTACCACCAAGCTTTCTCTTCCCCTGGGTGAACAGTCCCAGCTCTCTCAGCCACTCATATGACAAATGAGCAGTTCCTTAAACACCTTAGCAAACTTGCTCCCATATGTCCATGTCTCTCTTGTACTGGGGAGTCCAGAAGTGAAGATGTGAGCACAGCATCTAGCTGTGTTTCACCAGTGCTGGGCAGAGGGGAAGAATCGACTTCTTCAACCTGCTGGCAACATTCTTCCTAATGCCATGCAGGAGGCTGTTGGCTCTGTTTTTTATTATTGTCACAAGAATGCATTGCTGGCTCATGGTCAAGTTGGTGTCCATCCAGACTCTCAAGGCCTTTTCTGCAAAGCTGCTTTCCAGTGGGTCAACTTCCAGTATGCTCTGGTGCATGGGAGTTATTCCTCCCCAGGAATTTACACCTTCTTGAACTCCATGAGACTGCTGTTGGCTCAGTTCTCCTGCCTGTCCCTACCCCATGAATGTCAGCACAACCTTCCGCTTTACCAGCCTCTCCTCCCAGTTTTGTATGTTCCAAAAAGTGTGTGCACTCTGCCTTATCACCCAGGCCATTAATGAAACTAAACAGTGTAGGACCTAGATCCATCCTGGGGCACCCCAGTAGTGACTGGCCTCCAACTGGACTTTATGCTGCTAACCACAGCCCTTTGAGCTCACAGTTCAGCCAGTTTTCAATCACCATCTCTCTAGCTCATACTCACCCCATTTGTCTACAGGGATGTTACAGGAGACAGTGTTGACAACAACTGTTGCTCTCCTCTCATCCACCAAGCCAGTCATTTCGTCATAAAACACTGTTGGCTCAGTCAGGCAGGATTTACCCCTTGTAAATCTATGTTGATGACTCCAAACCATCTTCTTTTCCTCTCTGTGTTTGGACATGGTTTCCAGGATTAGTTGCTCCATCATCTCGGTGACTGAGGTGTGGATGCCTGACCTGGGGTTCTCTGGATCCTCCTTCTTGTCTTTCTCCAATACAGAGTGATATTTGGTCTCTTTCATTCTGCAGGAACCTCCCCTATACACCATGGCCTTTCAAGCAAAGTCAAGAATGGCCTGACAAGGACATCAGCCAGCTCTCTCACCAGTCACAAATGCATCCATCAGGTCACACAGATCTGTCTATATTCAGTTTCTTAAATCGTTCCTTAACTTGATTGACCTTTACTGAGGGTAAGTATTCCTTGCTCCAGGCTTTCTGGCTGGTCTTGGGAACATGGGATTCCTGAAGAGTGTTCTTACCTGTAAAGACTAAGGTGAAGAAACCATTGAGCACTCCAGCTCAATGTGTCACCAGCTCCCCTACACCATTCAGCACTGAGCCTGCCTTTTCCTTTGCTGTTGAGGCCCTTCTGAGCTGCAGAAGCCCTTCTTGCTGCCCATTACATCCCTCACCAGTTCCAACTGCCGATGGGCTTTGGCTTTCCTAATCCATTTAATGAAACATTTACCACCACAGTGGAAGGAATTTCCTTCATTTCACCGAGACCAGGCAGATTTATGGGTTTAAAAATGCTAATAAGGTTATGCCTGTCATAGTACTGTACTGTACACTGCGTTAAAAATTCTCTAACCCCTCTAATGACAGCACTATCATTAACTGTATTTTCCCATTATAATTTATTTTACGAACAAGTCTCTCAGAAATCTGATTTTCCATACTTCACATCTGAACTCAGTACCCTTTTGAATGCCGCAAGTGTGATCTCTTGCTGTTGAGCTCTCTTTGAAGCGTTTGCCCAGGCAGGAAAAAAATTATTCATGTGATCCCATATGATTTCAGACTGGCCATTAAATTCTAAGCCCATTTGAGGAGGTGACTGAAAAATTTTGAAACCCAGGGGAGTGGGTCGAGGTTTTGCTACTAACCTGATTCTATAATGAGACAAATCACTTCACTGCCTTGCTTTCACAGCCTTTCCAAATAAAGTATGAATCAAACCTGAATCCTTATATATTACAGAGGATTTTAGCCCTTACTTCAGGGAAGAGGAACAGGGTCTCCCATGTAACTACCTTTCCATATTAACATTTGGAAGTAAAATATGTATACATCTTATGCGAAACATGTCTGAAAAGCTCGTAGGAATTCCTCCATGAAAATTCTGGTGTATTTCTTCCATTATGGGATGGTTCAGAAATGAAGCAATCAGGGCTCCTCTTATAATTAGGATTAAAAATTTGGAAGAGAGATATGGTTAAAACACTTTTGTCCCACAGCAGATCACTGCCAGACCTTGGGCACTTCAGGTCCTGAGCCTGCAGAAGAGCCATTAAGGACTATGGACAGACAGACAGCTCAGTGTAAAGTTTGGTTCATGTTAGGCCATGTGCAACACTCAAAAGGAAACTTTGGTCAGGTTGTCTGTACAAAGTGCAGAAAGAATTAGGAGGAGAGAGGGACTCTTGATATTGAGTGTTGCTTTTCCTCAGCTCGGTAGAGAGTGAAGGGAACAGTGAGCTCCAGAAGAATTCACAGGCTGGAGGTGACAATGAAGTTTTTGGGATCCCACTGTTCTGGGTTGGGCATGAATCTGGGACTGAATCTGTAGCTAAAACTACAGAAACAAATAGTATGGTTTGGGAGTCTGGTTTTGCTTCTGAGGACAGCCATGTGGAATGGCTCACATCCGTACAGGAAAATGCTTTCTCACTAAAACCACGTAGTATAGGCCAAAATTGCACCAGGGAGAATGCAGAGAACTAAACAGCATGGGTAAAAGTCAACCTTCTGGTTTCTTTTATTAATATAGCTTAAATTTGGGGATGGTTGTGGTTTAAATTTGGTAGGCAGCTAAGCACCACACAGCTGCTTGCTCACTGCCCCACAGTGGGATGAGGGGAAGAAGGATAAAAGTGAGAAAAGTAATTGAGATATGAACAGCTTAATAATTAAAATTTAAAAAAAAAAAGGAAGGCAAAAAACTAAGAAAGGGAGAGGAAAAGACACACGAACCCATGAAAAACAAGTAATGCAAACGAAAGCAATTTCTCACCGCCAACAGACCAATGCCCAGCCAGCCCCTGAGCAACAGCAGCTCCCACCGACTTCCACCATCCTAGAATTAGTAGTAAACATGACATAATATGTTCTGGGATGTCCCTTTGGTCAGCTGGGGTCAGCTGTCTCAGCTGTGGCCCTCCCAGCTTCATATGGACCCCCAATCTACTCTCTGGCAGGGCAGTGTGAGACAGAAGAAACATACTGGTGCTGTGCAAGCACTGTTCAGCAGTAACTAATGCATACCTGTATTACCAACACTGTTTCCATCCCAAATCCCAAACATAGTCCCACATAAGATATTATGAAGAAAATTAACTCTATCCCAACCAAGCCCAGTCTGGGGTTGCTGGCCTGTCTGCCACTAGCATGGCTCCTGCAAGAGAACTGAGGCACTCTGGACCAATCAAGAGAGAAGACTATCTATGTGTATAGTCTTTACATTGTATTTTTAAATTTAATTTTTAACTAAAAAAGATGTGGGTTTTGCTAGTGAGAGGTTTTCCTTTGTCTCCAATGTGTAAAAGTTTTTCCTGGCAATAAGTTGATAGCAGGATTTTTCTGCTTCTGGCTTCGAAATGAGCCCTGAACCTGTGACAATGATCTTCAGGATCATTGTCCCTGTCCATGTCCTGGAGAAATGCCTGAGTAAAATGACTGAGTGCAGGGGATCATGCAGAGCTTTCTCTCAATGGATACACAACTATAGCACAGCTCCAGTTCTCCTATTTGTACAGAGGGCATTTTGCCAGCGCATAAACGTACCTGCACCCCATACACCCAATTGCTTTGGTCAGTCACTGTCTCTCAATCCACCCCTGGGTCACTGCACAGAGCTCGAAGGAGGTGCATACACTTGCATTCCCGAAGGGATTTTAGCAACTTATTCCCAATTAAGCCAATACTTTAAAGAGCAGAAAGATGGGATATGATTTATGAGGTTTCCTCTGGCTTTACCTCGCTCCCTAAATCTCCTCCATTTTATCTGTGAAGGCTCAGACCCTCAGGACCAAATGGATGTTGCTTTCCCACTGTTTTCTTTCAAAGTCAAGCTGTGGAAAACAGTGCCTCAGTATAGGATAAACAGCAAAGCTGTCCCACTTGAAGAATTTATTTTTAAAAAACATTGTTGCCAATTAGTACCCAAAATGAGTAAGGAAGAATGAAGGGGAAAAATACAACAGCACTGCTGAAAGGATACGTTTTCATGTTCATAGAAAGTTTAAAGCTAACAACTAGGAAAATCAAATTAGTATAGACATCTGGAGAGAGGGGAAATTATGTTTCTATTGTGCAATGTTAATGCCTTAAAATGTTTAAAACAACAGGGCTGGGGATGTGAGACTTCATTTAATTAACATGCTAGGAAACCTTATTATCAAGTTGAATGTGAATTCTTCTTGATATTTTACTCGCTCCATTGCCTGAGGCTGGCTACAGGAGGCCTTATCCCTATTTTCCTGTAAAAACTACTTCCACATTCCACATCCCAATTACTCTGAAGGGCATACCCAAGCTCCCAATAAAATCATGCTTGGAGTCTTTGCTGACTTCTAAATTCTATTCTACATGTGTTTCTGATCACAAAATCAGATTTCCAAATGTCAAAATTATACTTTGAGTGGAGACTGAATAATAGTTTAAGCCTTTTTATTTGTGTAGAAAGACGAAAATGAAAATGTGAAGCACCTGAAAACTCTCTAAATTGCTTGCTTTATTTCCACTTGAAGCAGCGTCCTGAGACCTATTGTATTGCAGTTCATCTGCACTTCATGTTGAGAACACCGAGGGGGCAAGGACAGCTCAGACTTGCCTAGCACAACAGCTCGATCACACTGGTGGGGACAACCCACTACCGCCTTCGTTCAAAGAAGTCATTAAACCAAGAATAATTCAGAATGGCAGGTTTTGGTTTCACTGGTCAGGCATTTGTAAGGTGGAGCTAGGTAACCCATTCCTCTCCAGTTAGCACCCATGGCCCTTGTTTTGGCTGTGGAGGGCAGACTGTCTGCGTATGGCAAGGAGGGAAAAAGAGCAGGCAAACTGGAAGCTTTTATTCAGGTCTTCTGTTATGGGAAAGGCAGATAGCAGTGAGAGGACAGGATGGAGCAGGATGCTCCATTTCACACCTTTGCTGATGGCAGCCAATGGTGGCTCCAGCTAGCGTGGCTGTGCCAGGGCTGCAAACAGAGTTCCCTGCCTGCACGTGGGGACAGGATGGTTTCGTACCCTCTGCACCTGCGTGTGCTCAGCCATGGGAAAGGCTGGAGAAGCAGCAGCTGAATGGGCTGACCCAGAGATTGGCCATGGATGCGGGGGGGGGCAGGGGAGGACCCACAGTCCCTTCCTTCTGCACAGCCATCTACTGCTCCCTGCACAAGCTGTATGTCCAGACCCGATATTGTCTATGAAATGGACATTATTGGCAAGATTTTCAGAAGCACCTTTTAGTTTTGGTACCCAAGGAACCCACTCACCAATTCAATGTGTTTCCTTATGTGTTTTTTGTTTAAATACTGTCCTCCCCACCCCATACTGTCAACATGGATAACAGCAAGCGATTTACTGCGTGATATTCCCCTCTCAAGCTCCATTGCTTTTCTTCCGTCAGATGCTCATTGGAAATTCTTGTAATGTGAAACAGCTCATTGGAGCGGGGCTCCACATTTTCTCCTGTTTCTGGTAACTTGTGAGAAGTTGTCACTTCGTATCCAGGGGAGCTCCAGGGACAGATGACAGACACCACAGGCTGCACATTGCAGAGCTGGAGGAAATGGATACTAAACACAATGTCATTTAGATTTAAAATAATAGCTCTTAAGTGTTCACTGTTGTTTGTAATAAATATATTATATATAAACTTTTGCTTGTGGCTGAAATCTAAACTATCTGTTTTAAATGAATGATAACATAAAACATGTCATAATTCCTGGTCCATTACTATTGATGCGGCACAACTTAACATTCCACAACATGGTTTGACTGAACCGTGCATAGTCATGAAAAGGTGAGAGCATCTGAATGCCAAATGTACGACTTCTATAGTCCTTGGTCCATTGCAGTTTAATAGCAGCAGTTTCTGCTAGTCATCACTTGCTTCAATGTTATCCTTGGGACCGATTATTTATGGATCTGAAGATGTTATTTTTTTTCTTTATAATGCAAGGTGGATAACCTTGGCTAGGCTTTGTGAGGGTCTTATCTCTGGATCAGAAAGACTAAAAGCCTCAATCCGCTTCTGTCTTTCACTTCCCTTCCCAGTGGAGAAACTAGCCCTCTTTATCGAGCCCTGTACTGCACAGTCTGGCAGGAATCTCTTTGCTTGGGGCCCGCTGCTGTTACTGGTGAAAGTCAGTGGGTTTGTCTGAATCTGAAGCTCATCACAAGGTGATCTGTTCAAATGGCTCTGAGAAAAAACATCAAAAGAAGCTGAATGCCATATCCAGAAGCAACTGACAGTCGGGGTCATCACATACAAGCTTTTGCCAAGCAAAAACTATTTAAGTGGTGAATGCTTGAATTGTGAAGAGATTTGTATCACATAATGACATCAGAATTCACTTATGGCATGAGCATGCTCTAGAAAGTGATCTTCAATGCAATTTAATGTAGAAAAGAATGGAGAAAAGTAGGAGAAAAAGTAGGGAAAGGAGGGGCAGAGAAATTGCTAAAAGACCTCAGCTTTTAGTGTTTAGAAACAGAGGAAGTCTGTATGCATCCTTGTGTACATTTGAAAGCTTCCAATACATTTGAGTTTTGCTTCTGTGACAGCTAGTCTTATGTCAAGATGGGGATTTTTGGTCTCCTCATAATGAGCTTGTGGACATTCCATTTATTATCCAGTACTACCCAAGCTGGTTTTCCACTCCTCATCATGCTGTCTGCAGCACCACCACAATGATTTAGACCATTTTCAAATAGAGTAGAAGGAAGTGAATTGAGTGTTTAGTGTGCAGAATGATATGAAGGCAAAGTTCAGATGGGTGAAACAACAAAGGAGCTTTTATTCTTAAAACTGTCTTAATTTGATTAAATTTGGCAGTTATTTTTCTGTCAAATGACACAGATAAATAGGTCAACCTTTAAATATATGATACACAAATTGTGAGAGTATATGTATATATATGTGCATGTATATAAAATCGTGCACATATATGTGTAACCATAGACATCTGCTTTCAGATTCAAATCCATCAGCATCCTTTTCTTTACACAACGTGTAGTTAAAGCAAGGGGCTTGTGACCAGTGTACCAATGGGCTAAAAACTGCTAGAAAAGTAAGAGGCAGAAAAGTCAATCAAGGATATTTTGACTGCAAACGTACAATTTACAGTTTAGGTGGTCTCCGAGCCACAGCCTGAGAGCAACTGAAAGGTTTTAACAGGGAAATTATGATTGCACACCTTCTTGTTGTTAAAGCCTTGCCCCTGCTGATGCCCACACTGGGACAGGGACCAGTTATGTTTCTCTTCTGGGGAAGCAGGGACGTGCTTATGGCATGTTTTCAGAATGCTTACCTGACAGCAGGATGCAATGAAGATCCAGTTCTACAGCAGTCAGGAAGCTATCTGAAGCAGTGTAAAGAAATGTGATACAGATGTGCTGTCTTTTAAAATTCAGATCTGATGCCAAGGCTGCAATTACAGGACTCAGCTGAACTGCCCCAGTGGCTCTCTGGGACAAGATAGATTACGTGTGGCATTTTGTTCCCAGCAGAGAGCTCGTGCCACCATTGTTAACTCATTCCTGTGAATGGAGCAGCTGAGGGAAGGACTTGGCAGAATGAAAATGCTGTTAAGGATCAGCTGGACTCTGTGGTCTTGACCATCTCTCTCACAGAACACTCAGCACCATTTGTGCTGGAAGATTCACTTTGAGGACTTAAATAATCTTAGATGTGATTCAGCTGAAACAGCCAATTCAGGTTATTCATAGCTTCAGGTTATTGTCACCCTGTTCAAAATGTGGGGGGCAGGCAAGGACTTGACTGAAACTAGACAAAAACATATAAAGAAAAGTGTATTTTCAAATGTTTCAAATGCGAACAAGAGAGAATAGAAAGGGGAACTTCAAAAACCCCAAAACCTTGAGAGTCTCTGCAAGATTTAGAGGTTCCCATGCTGGGGGCTCTGTGGGTTTGAATGAGAAAAAAACACAAAATGAATATGAAATAGTAGCTTACACTGCAACTGGCTCAGATTAGGCAGAGATTCCCTGAAATCCTATATCTGACTGTAGTCATATATCTAAAATATTTTGTATATCTAGCTAGATACCCATTCCCTGGGACCACTATTCAGCAGGTTTATGAGATACTGGAAATGTCTAAGGGAAAATATCAGCCCTTTGTGGGAAAAGACCAGCAGCTTTTAATTTCACTCACCGTCTGCAGCACATTCCATTCTGTCTTGTGAAACTGAAAACAAATTTGGCAGCAGGCAGTCATCTGATTTTCATGTAGTTCAATAATTTATCATGAAAAATATTCATTTATAAACAATTACTTGTTTTGGAATGATAGCAGCTGTCATTTTGGAGTCTGTAGTTCCCCCCAATGGGGTATTTTTCTGAGTTTATCCGTCATTAAATCATGCAGTGTTCAATGTGTTTGGAATCTGGTCTGAATGCATTTTACAATGTGTTTATGTTTGTTATGTGCATAACTTCGTTTTTTGCTTTACAGACATGAAATCCAATATTGCCAGATGCAGAAATCTCTCTTTTCTGAGCAGCTCCTCTCGATACAGCCCTTTGGCTTTCAGGAGGAATTCCCTCATACAAAATACCACCATTTCTGCTTTGCAGTCATGAATCTGTAACTACCCAAGTCACACACAATAAACAGCTCCAGCTAGAGTCCCTCCAGGCTTGACCAAAAGGCCCATGTAAGCATCGCCTTTTGGATTTAGCTAAAAGCATGCAAACATTTTCTTTCATTGCTGTCATGCTATTACAGGGTGAAAACCAGACAACACTGACCCAGCAGAGAAGACTCACATGAGCTGTCGACCTCAGGCAGGACCCTGATGTTACCAGCATGACTGGTGTTTGTGTGCATAGGAACTACAGTCAGACATTCTTGAGAGGAGGAGCTCAACAGCATTATCTTTATGCTGATGTCTTTTCAGAAATAACAGCTCTACAATGTTACAGATATGATGGGAAAAGGTAATAAAACTGAATAAGTTTCTCCGTAATAAGTACATTGGTTGGCAAAGGATTTAACAGAAATTGGACTTAGGCTGTTGTGGGGCTTTATGAAATCTAAAGCCACATAGAAAAATTCCTCTCAAAAAGGTGATTTTCCTATCTGCTTGGGTATTTTACCCTAGAAAGCACTGTGAGGTGTCAGTTGATGTCAAATCAGCTGTGTCAATGTGAGGACACCTTGGCACGCATAGAAGTTCTCCCAAAAAAGTGCTCTTTTTTTGGAGCTTAAAACTATTATAAAATAATTCATTCATTAGAAACTGGGATAAAACACACTCTTTAGAAAACATTTAAAATACAAGTGGTTTGATTAACAAATTTTTCCATTCTCAATTGTTTGGGTTTGCTTGGGTTTTGCTTGTTGCTTCACATGTGCTCAACTCCTCGAGTACTTTGGACTTAGTGTCAAAATGAAGGTTAGAAGTAAAAGGTTAGAAAACAAGCAAAGATTAGAGGATATTTCCTGTTGAAAACTTCCTGTAAAAGCTTTTGTTATGGAAATTTAGCAATTTTACTAGTAAAACATAGATGCCTCTATGGAAGTGCATATGAAGCAATGAAACAAAGATAAGAGCTGGATTTTTAACATACTGGGAAGATAGACAACAAAAAGGGTTCTTGCTACTGACCCCCATCCCATTTCTGTTCAGCAGAACACTTAAGTATCTAATTAAAGTTAAGCGTGTGCTGAAGTCCCAATGCATGAATTGGCCCAGAGTCAGACACGCGTTCAAGCATCCCTCTGAACAGAGCAAACAAGCACACATTGAGCTACTTTGCCAAACTGGGCTCATACAAATCGTTGGATTCATCAATGCCTTGGAAAAAGGGGAAATGTGAAAGGGTAAACTTGGCAGCTGACAGTTGTTATGTGCAGGTTGGCTGATACTTGGGGAGAAGCTGCAACACTCAGTCATCTGTCAATTCAGTGGGAAATGGAACTCAAGGCCTACAGAGGCAGAACAGCACCTGCTGGAGGCAAATACCTTAAACTTTTCAGGCCCACAGCAAGCTCCTAAAAACCTCTCAAAAAAACCTTGATAAAATCCTAGCAACCGTTGTGGACAGCTCAATGAATACCTCTGTTTTGCAGGTAGCAGAGGTGCGGGAGTCCAAATAAAATGTTAGGACATGGAAGGAAGGTAATGGAAAAATGATGAAGTATTAAAGTATAACTGACTCAAGAGTGTAGTATTTCACATTCATTTCTGGTCACCCCTTCTTCTGCCAGATGGCTGAGGTAGTTGAAAAGAAAAATGGAAACAGAAGAAATAGAGAGATTTTAAAGGTTTGTGGCTATTTGATTATTAAAAGAAAAGAAAAAAAGAAAAGAAAGGGAATGAAATGTGACCTAATAGAGATGTTAATGATGATGGGGGAAAAAAAAGGTCATGTACCCCTTTTTACCTTTTTTGCCACTGAACAAAACAGAAAGGGGTCCTCCAGGAAACCTGCCAAAAGTTAAACCAATAGTTGTGTACTACCACATTGTATTGAAAGCCAACCCATCTAAATCTTTGTTTTTCAATTATATGCTTCTTTAACCTTTAGATCTCATTGCTCCAAAATCTGTGACATTTGAAAAAAAAATTAAATACTACACACTGATACTGATTCTTGGCTTAATATAGGATTTACTCCTGTGCTAGAAACAGAGGGCTTCATATTTCTGTGTATAACCCAGCCCTTGAGAAGGGGAAAAGATTCTTTTCCTTGGAATAGAGCTGTTGGGTTTTTTTCCCATACTTGCTGATTGCAGTCCTATGCATCTGTCTATAAGAATCTACTAACCAGAGGCTGCATAACAACTTGCATAACAAACTGCTGGATTGTTCAAATCCAGCAACTGCTGTGTGCCTTCCTTCCTCCACAGAGAAGACTTCCCAGCAAAAACACTAGGTGGGAAAAATAACTGCCTTGAGCAACATCCTCTGTAGGCAGACATTTGTTGGCCTATCTGTTTACCTGTTCCCTCCATGCATCAGAAAGCAGCCATGAGCCATGGAAATATACCTAGAACCCTAAATCACTGGAGCAAGGAGACCAACCTTTCTCCACATTGCCCCTCTTGTGGTGACATGACTGACAGCCCAGCTGAAGTGGAAACATTCAAGGTCAGTTTGGATGGAGCATCCTAATCTGGTTGAAGGTGTCACTGCTCACTGCCAGGGGGTGGGACTGGCTGATCTTAAAGGTCTCTTTCAACCCAAACCATTCTATGATTGTATGATTCTCTTCTTTTCTTCACCTCTCTTATGCTGCATCAGAAAAGATGTCTCTGTCCTCAGACATGCGCCAAGCACAGGAAAAGTTAGAACTCTGGAGTAACAGCTGGTATTTGGGTCCAGGTTCTCTGCTGTCCTGGCTCTATTGAACTGACAATGGTGAAAAAGGGCACCCAGCAGCACCTGGCCAGTGCGGAGCGCCTTCCATCTCTGGTGTGTGTGTTTTCCAAACCTTACACCACTGATCTGCAGGACAGCCCTGAGGACTTTGCTGGTGTTGCTGCTGTACAGATGAGTGAATAGCAAGGTTAAGTGACATGCCCAAGGCCTTGGTGGGGGGCACTTTCAGACCAAGGGGTAGTGCAGGGGAATCCCCACTCCAACAGCCAGAAGAAAACACTAAGTCCACAAAACTGGCCAGTTTTTTCCTAGGATTTGTAGGATATTTATAACTACCTTTTGAATTTCAGTGTGCCTGCAAGTGCCAGCTTGGAAATTTATGAAAGAAAATAAAAGAATAACAAGCTTCTGGAGGAATGTTACATTTGAAATCTGGCAAGTGGCTGCTGGTGCTGCTAAGAATGATTGGTTTTAACAAAGGATTTCTAGCAAACCCCCCTTCTAGCCATCACATGCACGAACCCAAAGGAAGAGCAGAGCTGCACTGCCTGGTTTATGCTGAGCTGGTTTCTTCTCACATGTAACCATCCTGTGTTTTTCAGAAGATGTTTTAAATGAATTGGTAAACCTAATTCAAATGTATATGAGAAAAAACCTGTGAGAAGTAATAATTTTGGGGTAATGCAGAGTTATAAACCAGTCAATACTGGCTTTATACAAAATGCAGCCTTCCTTTACAGTACTGAGTCAAATGAAATTACTGAAGTTTTTCAGCCAGCAGTAGACAACTTGCAAAGGCTGCACAGCAGATGCTGCTGACTGTATTGGTAAGGGCTGAAGATGTACATTGCAGCCTCTTCAGTATACAAGGGAAAAGCAAACTAATCCCTTAGTCTGTCACAGTAGTACAGCCTACTTCCCATTCCTGCTCCTACATCCACCTCAGTATAGCTGTGGGTTTGGTCATCACTTGCTTTCTCCTCAGGGTGTAGGGAGAAGGGAGCACAGGGCTCTGCTCCCTCAGCTGCCAAAGGCAGGGATGTCTTTCTGGCCCATGTCCTGCTTTTGACAGAACAAACACGGAGGAAGCTCTCTGAGTTTTCTTCCTTTCACATGTTTTCTCACTGAAGTTTATGTTGTCTGGTGCTGTAGAAACCACATTGTAGAGGCAAAAGTGGAGAAAGACCCCAGATATTTGTATGGGACAAACTGCATCTTTCAGGCTAGAAGGAGCCCCAAATATCTCTGTGCTCAGAAAAACATGTCCTTACTCTTTGCTGGCTCGGCTAGATAAGTCTGGCTTATATTTTTGTGCTTTGTTTTGTTCCTTACAACCCTCGAATGACAGATTCGAGACTTCCCCAACTCTCCCTGTGCATTCCTGTATCCCCTGGGAACCATAGCCTGCCTCTGTTACCTGTGCTGCACCATGGGCACAAAGCTTCATTACACCTCCAACTCAGTTCCCTCCCAGGCTTCCTCCTTCACCTTGGCTCCTGAGAGATGGCAGCTTGTGTTATTGTGTGGAGGGTGGACACAATGATTTCACCAGGGCTCGTTGCAAAGATACCAAATCTTTCAAAGTGAAAATAAATTAGCCCACAACTGCTAGGCAAAACAGGCTTGATAAATGGGAGTTTTAGTCAGCAATGTTTAAAGTGAAATCAGTAAAGTGTGCATAATGATGGATGAGTCCAGAGATTTTTATTAAATACAATGGCCTAAAGAAATGTAGGGAGCTGTTATAAATGAAGTGAATGCTAGTTTAACTAAACCAGCTCTTGTTTAGAGAAAATGTTGGGATTTATTATCCTATTAGTTGCTTTTTTTCTCCCCTTTTTTTGTATGGAGCAGCTCTCAGGGTGTCCCGGGCAGAAAGTCAAATTCTCCATTTACCCAAGATGTTTAAAAAACATCCTCTTGAAAGTTGAAACTACTGAGTTTTCGATGGGACAACATAAATATATTTGAACTGTTGTCAGTACAAACTAGGCATCCTGAAAAGTGTAGTACATCTCCACTGAACATAATATTATTAATGTCTTTGAAACAACTCAGCATTTATTTTGAAATAGCAAAGAGGCTTGTTTCGCTTCCAAAAGGAGCTGTAATCCAAAAGTGTCTCCTATTATAATATTTTAAATGACTGGATGTAGAGAAAGACAAACATAGCATTTCTGGAGGCTCAGCTGATTGAAAAATTAGTTTGGAAATGTCTGCTGGGAACCAGCTTGCATTGTGTTGCTGTTCAGACTTGATGCTCCTACCTCATTATTAGATTAAAGAGGTTGCGGTTTACCAGCCCTACAGCCAAATACCAGTCTAGCATGGAGGATGGGTTACAATGGGTGTTGTGAGAGTGCATGCTCTGACCTCCTCTCTTGCCCTGTTGTAAAGATCAGGTAGCCCAGAAATATCTCAGAGACCCTGCTGAAGTCAGCCTCTGATGTTCCTAGCCCTACTGGACCTGCTCTCACCCTGATCAGAGTCAGTCACGCTGGAGAAGGGAAGAACTGTTTGAAGAATGAAAATGTTCAGCTACCTCCAACATTTCAGATGATGCTTTAGGAAACAGGATGGACAGAGGTAAACTAATCTATGTTAGATCATGCTCTCTGCTTTTTTCATCTTCCAGTCCTCTCTTCCCTCCCAGTCTGATATGAAGACTTGGTATTGAAATAATCTGCTTTTTTAGATTTTCCCAGTGTGACCCAAAACTTCAGAGTTCATTGCTTCACAATGCTGGATTCTGCTGCACATTTTGAACAGCTGAGTGTCAAATGGTTAAAACACTCTCAGATGGTTAAAAATGGGTTTTGGTCGTATGTCAAACTATTGCCAGTCTGCTTTCATCGTAGTGAGTGCTGTGAAATATGACTTACTAATGCTATAGAAAAAGAAAGGAAAACAGTTCAAAAATTCGGAGGTAAATGACTAAATAAGGCTTGCAATGGGAGAACTGTTCTGTCCTTTCAGCTCTAAAGTATGTCTGGGAAAACTCTTGGCTTGAGAGTAACTTAGATGGCTTTTGAATGGACAATTCTGAGAGAAAAGTTAGCTGGCAAGAGTGGAACCTAGTTTTTTTATCCAGTCTTATTTCCTTAAAGACGTAAGAAGTCTCCAAAAACCCAACAGGAGAAAGTGAAGAGCAGCAAGATAAAAATTCAGTTTCCTCTTTTGGTGCTGCTTTTTCTTCTCTCTATGACCGACAAAGTGCTCAGCAAAGGAGGTCTTATTGGTAAACTTGAGCTCGGGGAGAAGCTCATGTGCCAAGAGTTGCTTGAGGACTGCTGAAGCAGGCAGGTGGAAACCCCTCAGTGTCCTGGTGGACTGAAGAGCTGACAGGGCTCTGGGTCATGCCTCTCCTGCACATTTGTGCTCCCAGAGGCAAACAGTGACCAACAGGGTGTGGGTATGTATGAGCTGTCAACCATTAGCACCATCTAATCAAACACCTTATTGGTTTAAATGTAAAGCTTCTCTGCAGCAGTAATGCTTATCCTCGAAACTCTATGTATCCCATCTGACATCTGTTCTCCAAGATTAGGTCACATTTAAACTGGTGAACCACCTAGATCCTGGCTTTCTCCCACACCTGTATCAATCTAAGACCTGGATTCTCCCCTGTCTCAGGATGCAGAAATGAAATGAGGTTCATGGGCAGAATGAAGCAGTGACACCACTGGCCAGGCTGCACTTCTGGACTCTGTCAGACGGTACATTTTTCGCTCAGCCCCTCAGTTCAAGCAGACTTAGGAAACAGCTTCTTGCATTTCCTGCAAAGTCTCCATGGCCTCTGCAGCATATCCCAATGCTTCCCTGGGAAGAAACATGATGGACTGATGCCTGTGCCAGGAGAACTGTTGACATGGAGCTCAACAGCTAGAAATGGGATGCTAGGTTGGATTTTGCAGCTAAGCCCATTCGCTTTTCAGCAATCTCTCCTTAAAAGTGTACAGATACATAGAAGGGTTTTAAGGCAGAACTCAAAGAGATGAATTGCAGCCGCAAAAATAATTTAGTAGACACATCACTCTGACTTCAGATATCCAGCAAACGAGAAGGATGGCAAGCCCAGGACTGTGCTCCTGGACATGGCCACCTAAGACTGAAGGAGCCCTAACTTCTCATACTTGACCCAAGAACTGTCTAAGCTTTTTGAATTGTGGCACTGGAGAAAATACAAAACTGGAAATAAACTGGAAATAAACAACAAGCCAACACAGTAAAAGTAGCATTTTCCTCTGTCCAGACCGGGTCACCCATCTTTCCTTTATTCTCTTAGAATCTGGAGAGAGAGACCCCAAAACATATTGCATTAGTGACAATTCCTCCTAGAGCCAGGTCTTGCTGCAGCTGCCGGCTCTGCAGGGCTGCTGTGAGCTGGCCCAGATCTGCACAGGCACCTGCAATTCCTGCTGAGTTTTCATTCCTGCCAGGCTCCAGCTGCTGTAAAGAGTAATTCCCATAATCCAGTACATCAGGACTATCAGCTCCAAGGTAAGCAGGTCAGGAGTTGGGTTTCTGCAACACTGCTGACATATGACCATTTTGGAGCAATAATCCTCGGCTCGAGGCCCATGACTCAAGCTGTGCCTCATGCATCTGGCGCGTGTGCTGACCACTGAGGGGGACTTGCTGCTCGAGGGTGGTGCTCACACTTGCAAGGCCTCTCAGGTGGCAGGATCCATCTTCATTTTCCTGCCAGGCAGGAGGGGAGATTGGCAGAAGAAACATCATCTTCTACTCTGATTTGACTGCCAAGGAGAGGTGCAAACCTCGTGGCAGAAAGTTTTGCTGTTCTTCCTCAGGGAATTAAGAGAGGAGGTGAATAAGCCAGCCTGAAAAGAGGAATATTTGTCCTGGACAGGAGACACCAGTAGAAATACAAGGCCAATAAAATTAAACACTTGCCTTGTGCACAAAGTCTAGCAGTTTTCTTCCTTTCACACATGGCATCTGCACAGTAATAACAAAATGTAGTCCCTTTCACCCCATGCAGATTAATGGAATTTACCAGTTAACAGCTGTTTTTTTTTTTCTTTTTCATTGACTTTGGTATTAAAGTGTGATCTGAAATGAAAGAAGTAACCACATGTGTAAATATCTCAGCAGGTCATAGCAGCATGGAGGGCCCTGAGCACCCTGCCTCCTGAAAATTGTCCTCGGTGTCATTTAGAGATATGGATACAGAGGCAAGCCAGAGCGCAGCCTCTGTTTTCCGCCTGGTGTCCCACAAACTCAGGTGTCATCTACTTATGGCCTGGCACAGGCAGGAGTTTACCAGGACACAACAGGCTCCTTGGACCTGAATGTCAGAGACATGGATGGCTCGGCTGGTCAGACCTGCTCAGGGCTAGGAAGGCAGCTTGTTTCTCACAAGGATCCTCAGTCCTAGGACAGTCCACCTGTCGTAGGTGAACTTTGCCCTGGAGCAGCTCCAAGGCAACCAACCAACCAACCAGATTTTATTAAGGTGAATTTTGGTTAAGTAGCAAATTATGTCTTAAAACCAGTCAAACCCATGAACAGTATGTTTTCACAGCCAGTATCTAAGCTCTTACATCAACAGGACACATGGGCATTTTCATATAGGTGACAAGGGAATTTAGGAAGCAGTTCTTCCTGACACAGTCACTGTTGTAAATGGCTGCTGGGAACAGCCTGACACTGCTGGGAATCAGAGAGTGCTGAAGAACCAGCTTTAGGAAGAGATATGAGAGTGCAGCTATGCTAGACCAGTGCGCAATGTCAGGATTGACTACTTCTATTTAAGACTAAATGAAAAGAATCCTTTTTCTTACTTTGGAAATATGCATTCTCAAATAATTCCCAGTCCACCTATTAGGAGCTCAACCCATTAGTAGTCTACATGTTTCTACATTCTTCTGGCAAGCTTTAGACATCTCTGATCAAGACAGAATCTTAGTGAAAATTTGCCAAAGCTGTGTGTCTGTAATCATATCACTTCATTGGCAGCAGGAATTAGTACATATGGCAAAGTTCAAAGATTTGGCAATGCAAGCTCACCTTCAAAGAGAGTGTTCTGAGTTACTGGAAAATGAATTCTGTTTGACTGCTGCTAAGTGTTGAGGTTTTTTTCTTACAGCAATAAAACTGAATCCAATTAGAAGCGAAGAAATGCATTTTCAAAGACAATGATAAACAAATGTTTATAGGATAGCTAACTCTTATAGATTAAATTACCAGGTTAAAGCAACCCAAGGCAAAATGGCTGTTAATCAGCTAAACTGGAGTCCATGCTGCCCTGAGACTGATTCTTCCATCAAATCAATTCCTGATGTTTCCTCTGTTAAATTTGACTTTTCTGAAATTTGTATTTTTTCTGGAACTGCACATCCATGCGGAAAAAAGCTCTGTCTTTGCTGTATCCGAACTGCCAATCTGAAAGGTAGGAAACACTAGAATTGAAGTTGCTTCCAAATGGATGATCTGCCCTGTGCTCATACATGTAACCTTGTGTACACTGCTGCATATACATTTTTCTAAGGAATCCTTTCTTGTGCTGTGCAGCTGTGACACAGGTGGAGAGGCTGAAGTCTTGCCTGCTCACGTGCAAGTTCTGCATTACAGGGTGGATGCAGGTCCTCCTCCTCCAATCACCACCACCATCTGGAGCCTTGCCTCTGCTCTAGCAACAAGCCATGGCAGACACACTTGCCTGTGCCTGGCACAGACCCAGTGGTGGTGCTCCAGCCTGTGGTGGGTGATGAAGAGGCTCAAGGGAGGACCAGGATGCCTCTTCTTCCTGACAACAAATCTGTGCCTGTTACTAACCTAAACACTGAAGTTGCTGAGTAAGTCACACATAGAATCAAAAGGTCTTTTGCAGGACGATTCAGGACATTTTGTTCAGGGATGCCTCTATTAACTTTCAGGGGTCCTAAAATACTGAATCATCCTGGTGTTAGCTAGGGGATAACTTTAGGGGTGCAGGGCAGTTCAGAGTCAGCAACCCACACAAAGACAGGCATATCCTGCTCTTCGTGGGACATACACACACCCATGTGGAGCAAAGCAGAGGTGTGGAGTCTCCTCTGCCAGAATTACAGCACCCAACAGAAATCTGGGACCAAGGACTGGTGATGTGCTTCAGTGGTCATGTAGAGTCAGCTTCTTCAAGTTCATAGCGTCCACAAACCCAAAGGGGTCACAAGTTCTCCTCTACAGAGACCTTCAGTAACTTTCACATTTATTTCTTTGAAGCAGGCAATGTCTCTGCTTGATTCAGCAGGTTTTTTTCCGTTCTTGTTGGCTAGACTCTTTTCTTCAGCTTTCCAAGGAGGGTCTCTCTGCCTTTTCTTGTGTCTTGAATAACTACTGGTCAAAAAAAATTAGTAATTATTTCAGAAGTGAGGTGCAAGTATGGGTTACTTACACTAATAGTTGATCATGTTTACTGCAAGATACTTCGTCTACAGTGCCACTGATCCCACTTTATTTTAATGCTGTCACTGTTAGCCCTCTATTCTAAGAAGGTAATCTAGGCATTTCCTACTTGCCCACAGTAATACCAGCTATTTAGTAGCTAGGAGATCTTTCCAAAACAGCGATTACACAATTCAAACACTAACAATTTCTGAATCAAAACAAAGAATGATTGCAGGGTTCTTTTGCATGAATTGGATATACATTGTACACTGTGGTTTAGAAACAGCTGTTGGCTGAGTTGTATACAGTAAAGATACATAGAACACATGGCACTGTCATTTGCATACAGTATGTCACTGCTGTATTAAAAGTGGAGAAAGATCAGGAAAACCTTGAAAAGACAGCAGAACATAAGATGACACATGTAAGTCACGGAGAGCACTGCGGTAACAGTAAACATTAACAAAACTGACAAATTTAGAAAGGACGTTTGCAATAAGTTTTCAGTAGACTATCAAAGAGCTGGTAGCTGTTCTCACCCATGTCCTTGGTATCAGCACGGTCATGCTGATGGCCACAGGGTTTGTCCTCAGCTGGAAGTGTAGAGCCGAACTCAGGAACCTCATACTCATGGGTAGACAGTGTTGGAACCTTGCCAAGGCATATAACTCAAATAGTTATGAAACTGGTCTGATTTAAAAAAAAAAAAGTTTATTTTTCTTGGTTTTCTGGTGTGCAGACTGTGGTGATTCAGTTTTAAAGCTCTTTTTCTGCTATATTGATACTATGTTTTTCCACTAAGCAAAGACTGAGATTCTTCTACCACCCCTGATTTCAGAGCTTAGGCATTTGTGAAAAATACCACCTCCTCTGAAGTCATGAGGGCTTTCAGTATTTCTGTACAGAGTATTGCATTTTCAGGAGCTGGGGTGAGAGTGCACAACTCCATATCTGGTCACCAAAAGCCACTTGTAATGCTTTGCCATACATGGTAGCTCCCATCGAATTCCTGCTATGGCTAGTTTTACGAAGTCACTTCTTGGATTACCTGTGTACATTATCCTGAAGCAGATTGTCCATCTGACTTCCTCTCAATAAAGAGGAAAGCATGGTTCTTTTTGGTTTCTTCCTGCCCCACTTGAGATAGTTAGAGAATTCCTGAGAGCAACAGTGTTATGTTCAGCCAGTTCTCTCTTCTCCCACTTTCTGAGCACAAGCCTGCCTACAACTTCAGCTTAATTGATACCAATGGGACTTCAGTGTCCACTGACCACAACCACAGCTCCAGCTCCAGAAATGGGACCTGAAGTGGCTTGTGGGTGAATCCATGAAAGCATCTTGATTAAACCACCTCATTTTAGTAAAACCATAATTTGACAAATATTTGTGATTTTCTGAATTTTTTGGAAAAATCGAAGGCCAACACTTGGCACTTGGGCTTATAAAACAATTGTCCATGAGAGTGACTAACCTTCCATCAATGCAGGCAGGGAACACTTCCACATGAGCATACACAACCTGTGGTGATTATATGTTAAAACAGAATCCCTACAGATGATAACGGGGTAAACACCACATGGTTTAGGCAGTTTATAATGGTAGACAATGCATTTAAAAGAGAAGGTTAAAACTGCTTAAGATTATGTCTGTAGAGATCAGGTGTGGTGGGACAGGGTTAGTTGTCCACCAGATCACTTATGCACTAACATTTTCAATTAAGGCACAGTGATTTTCAAGCATATATTTTGTCAAGACAAAAAAGCCTATAGCACTCAATATTAAGTCTAATGATCAGTCTGTTAAGTCAAATACTTTAACTGGCAGTGTTGATGGATCAGAGGATCAGATGTTTAAAGATCCTATGAATTTGTGTAGGATCAACTAATACTGCTGCTGACATCTTTCTATGACAAGACGGTTTGTATCCTTGACTCACAGCATGAAATGCAGCCCCTCTTACACCTCTAGGCTCTGTGTACAGCTGGCTGCTGCAAAGAATGACCCAGGATCACTGCTTAGGGAACAGCTTTAAAATTGACTCTCTCAGCAAATAGCTGCCAGGAGTTGGCCAGGATGAAAAGTGAAGGGTAGATGTGTGTTACAGATCTGGCCCCATTCATGTGGCTGTAAGGAGTCAGCTGCCATCCTGAGTCTCCCACGGGAAGGAGTTACAACCTCAGTTTTGGAGCTGGCAGGGTTCCCTTTCTCCTGCCAATGCCTGGGGAGGTGGGCCATGCCATGCCAATACCAAGGCATGCAACCCGTGTTTTGTTTCACATAAACAGTCCTTTGCATGATTTATAGCATGGTTTTTCCCCATATTTTGCAGAAAATTCTCTAAGCAAGTGTAGCACTGGTAGAGTCACTCTTCGCACTCCATTGTGTTTCTGTTGGATCTGAGGACCCAGTTCTGAAGCTCAGGCATGCATGTCCCTCTCCAGCTCCCAAAACTCTTACAACATGCCCTGATCTTGTTCACCGTGGCTCTCCACAGCCTGAATAGGTTTCCTGCTCATGAGACTTGTGTCTCACACAGTTGATGCTCCTTATCCACTTCTTGAGGTGGGAGTCCTCCCTTCTGAGCAGTTTGTCCCAGTCAAGGAGCATTAGGAGATGGTCAAGAGATTTGAACCATCCCAGATACCTGGGGGTAGTATTTACGTAAGAATTTCTTGGACTTGGCAAATGGGAGCAGTCCTGGACACTTATAGGAATGGATGGTTTGGCACCTAGAAATCCTGGTTTATTCCAAGTAGGGCATGTATGAACTTCAGGCATCTCTGGGACTGTGCAGTAGGTGAGCAATTTTGGCTCATCATCCTACTGAAATATAGTTACACATACATAGAATCATAGAATGGTGGGCAGGAGCACCATTAACTAAATCTGGTTGTTCAAAGCTCCATCTGGCTTGACCTTGAATTCTTTCAAAGATGGGATGTTTACAAGTTCTCTGAGCAACCTATTCCAGTGTCTCACGACCCCCAACACAAAAAAAAGTCTTCATTATATGTCCAATCTAAATCTACCCTCTTTCAGTTTAAAACAATTGTCCCTTGTCCATTCCCACAGAACCTGCTAAAAAGTTTGTCCCCTTCGAGTACTGAAAGGCTGCAATATGGTCTCCCTGGAGCCTTGCCTTCTCCAGGCTGAACAACTCCAGCTCTCTCACTCTTTCTTCATAGGAGACATGTTTCATCCCCCTGATAATTTTTATGGTCCATGAGCTGGGGACCCCAGAGGTGGAGGCAGTGCTCCAGGTGGGCCCTCACCAGAGCAGAATAGAGGGGCAGAATCACCCCCTTGACTTGCTGGCCTCACTTTTTGTGATGCAACCCAGGATACATTGTGGTTTGTTCCAGCCCAGGTGCAGGACCTTGCACTTGGCCTTGCTGAACTTCATGAGGTTTATATGGACCCATTTCTCAAGGCTGGCCAGGTCCCTCTGGATGGCATCCCTTCCCTCAAGTGTACCAGCTGCGCTACTCAGCCTCCTGTCATCTGCAAGCTTGATGTGGGCAAGCTCGATCCCACTGTGTATGTCACTGATTAACATATTATAGTATTGGTCCCAGTATGAACCCTCGAGTGGCACCACTTGTAACTGACCTCCATCTGGGCACTGAGCCACTGAATGTAACTCTCTGGAAGAGGGCATCCCTCAAACCTGTATCTCTCCAATTCAGAGGCAAAGGTACACTGTCCTTTCTTGCATGAGGCCTCAAAATTCTAGGAAAAAATATCCTGTTGGGATGAAGGTGGCTACAGCAAGGACTACTACCCCAAAAATGTCTCAGCTGAGTTTGGATTATGTGTTCTGTTACTAAGAAAGCAGAAATGGCCATATTTTCAAAATCTGAATCTCTTCCTGGGAAAATGTATAGGCATGCTATCTTGCCTATTCTTAACTCTGTTGCCTTCCTTATACAAATTTCAAATTTTCAATAACAACAATTTTATTTCAGTGAACTAACAGACCAAGGGAGGATATCTGAGTTCAGTCCTCTGTCTGTCTTTAGTCTGTTTCTCTTTTCTCTGCACAGATTCCTTAGGGTTTGGCAAAAAAATAGCACTGAAATTTACTTTGACTCATATGTTTCTTTTGGTCTAGTTTTCTTTTACAAGAGAAAAAAAAGTCTGCTAAATATTTAGGAATTTTCCCTCTTTCCACAAGAAACCTAAGCAACTAGGGGCCCAGTCCACACAAGATTTCTTGAGTGTCTTCCTCACTTGGACACGGTTCCCTGGAGACAAGGCGGAACTTGCGTGAGAGAGGACTGTAAACTGAACCCTGAGAATGGAAATGCAATTTTTAAACAAGCAAAACCAAGGCATCAATGTGGTTGACATTGCTTCCCACTTTGGATTATATATTGTATATAATCCAATTTAGACCAGTCAAGGAGGGCAAAAGACTTTTATGAGCCAAAACCCAAGGAAGGAGAGAGCCTAAATCCTGTGAGATTTTGTTTGTATTTCAGAAACTAACCAGAGAGGAAACGCATTTTAAAAACCCAAATTCCATTACTTAGAGTTGACCTGTGATTCTTGCAGTCTCCTTACACTCAATCTACATGTTCCCTCTGGCTTGCACGCTACCATCTCTGAAGTTCCTGCTGCTAATCACTACAATATGGATTCTCTAGCCTCAATGTTAACATTAAATGTAGTGGCTTTCAGCTGTAGCCCTCAAAGCATTAAGAAAATAAACCCCACACTAAAAGTCATTTTCAACCTCATGTCGTCAGGGACCACAGGGACCACCAGCAACTGTCTTGTACTAGGTTTTGATCTATTGCTTTTGCCTTTCCCCCTCTGATGTATTTTTACAGGGTTTGGAGCTACAGAAATGCCAGAACAGCAAGTCAATCTCCCACAGGTTGGCACCCAGACTTCTTCAGTGCCCTGCTCCCCATTTGTAGTTCAGAATTTGTTCTGAGCATTGCCATGAGTCTGTATGTGGCTGGCTGTTAGACAGGTACTATGGTTACGTAAAGCCATGGAAACTCGAGCACAAGGAAGACCAAGAGAACTTCACAAGGTGTCTTCTGCTTCAAAGGAGGTAGGACTCTAGTTTTCAGACTTTTATTCTACTAAAACTATGTCCATCCAGTGCAAAGTGCTCTTCATCATTTGTGAAGTTGCAGTTTACCACTTTCCCTTCCCCATCACCCTTCTGACACTGAAGACTTTCAGCAAATCTGCAAGAATCTCTGAGCCGTCCTAGTGATGGAGCTAAGGTGGAGGCAGAGGAGTGCCTGATCTCTGGCTTCATAAGACGCTGAAGCTGTACTTCATGATGTGAGTGAAGACAGGAAGAGGCATTTTTTGTGTAGCTTGTGCTGGTACCTGATCTGTTTGGCAGTTCAACGGGAAAAGGGATGCCTCAGCCCACCTGATTGCTGAGGGTTTGATCACTGTCACAATGGATGTTAGAGGCAGTGCTGAAAATAAATATGATACCATATTTTCACAGGCATAGTTTGCAGTCTACCTGTCAGAAACAATTACTTCAGGAGCAGTACATGCTGTCCTGCAGCACAAGTAACATAAGAACAAGTCTGTGAAGTGGAGTGGAGTCTTTCTCACTACATGGAGTGGGCTTTTCCTTCTCAGATGAAGGCAGAAGACAGTCTTTCCCTTTGTGCAGGTTATCAGATAAACCAGTCATCTGAACACTTTGCTATACTTTCTTGGCATCCTTATTTAATATAATGAGATCTGAGAAGCAGGTTGAGTACCTGAAATGTAGATATTTCTGATCTCGTTTTAAGAACGGTTCTCCTTTCCTTTTGGGGAAGAGTGGCTGGAAAGTGGCCCAGCAGCAAAGGACCTGGGGTTGTTGGTGGACAGCAGCTGAACATGAGCCAGTGTGTGCGCCCAGGTGACCAAGAAGGGCAATGGCATCCAGCAGCGCTACAGGCTGGGGCAGAGTGGCTGGACAGTGCCCGGGCAGAAAGGGACCCGGGGGTACTGATTGACAACAGGCTGAACATGAGCCAGTGTGTGCCCAGGTGGCCAAGAAGGCCAGTGGCATCTTGGCCTGTATCAGCAATGGTGTGGCCAGCAGGACCAGGGCAGTGATCATCACCCTGTACCGGGCACTGGTGAGGCCACACCTTGAGTGCTGTGTCCAGTTCTGGGCCCCTCAATTCAGGAAGGACATTGAGGTGCTGGAGCGTGTCCAGAGAAGGGCAATGGAGCTGGTGAAGGGTCTGGAGCACAAGTCCTATGAGGAGTGGCTGAAGGAGTTGGGGGTATTTAGCCTGGAGAAAAAGAGGCTCACAGGTGATCATATTGCTCTCTTCAAGTACCTGAAAGGAGGTTGAAGTCAGGTGAGGGTTGGCCTTTTCTACCAGGCAACAAGCAACAGTGCAAGAGGAAACAGCCTCAGACTGTGCCAGGGAAGGTTCTGGTGGGACATAAGGGAGAATTTTGTCATGGAAGTAAAATTTACTTGGAGTCCTTAGGTTTCATGATCTAGTAAAGCACATTGCAGACACTGGAGACACCCCAAGGTTACATAGTTTGCCTGGTCCAAGAACAGGTATATTTGTCTTGGGAAAAATCTTAGCTCGCTGAAGATTCAGTATTAGTGGTTGTCACTGTTCCAGGGGGAACACCTTCCTCCTAATATATTACTCTATCTAATTACAGAGAAAAAAATCTAATGATTTTTTGACAGCCCTATGAACACTTCCAGTCCTACGTTGAAGAACCGTGTGTACCCAACTGGTTCTATCCAGCTTGTGTTCAGATGACTTCTTATCAAGCAAAGCCTGCTTGTATCATCATCGTCATCATAACCCAAGTGCTTCCTGAGTCTTTTGGGTGAATCATAGCACTGTAATCTGAAAGAGTTGCAGCCACTTTCACAGTTGCTTCACTGGTCTGTTGGCTTTGGAGTCACCAAAAGCTTAACTTATTTCTTCATTGCAGTAATTCAGTTGCATCCTGTTAACCAAGGGCACGAAGGCTTTGGATAACAAGGAACACACAGTTATGGCATTTGCTATGGTTGGCAAAATGCTGTAACCATTTGATCCCAGCAAATGTGTGCCCAGCCTTACTCACAGAGCCCTCCTCTGCAGCCCAGCCTTTCTCTCCCTTTCTATTGTATAAAACCCCTTTGATTTAAATCCTGCTTCATTGAAATTGGTGGAAAACCTCTTATTCTGCTTAGAAGTGAAGCTTTCATATGCATTCCAAGAAGAAAAACCTCTTCCTCTTTATAGTGTGTACTTCATGTTACCTGATGTTAAATTATACCTGTGATGATATTTCACTGATACAGTGAAAAAGAAAAAGCATCAGGTGAATTATTGCATATGAGCTGTAGCTAGAAGATCCAACGTGACCATGACACAATTAAACAAAGAACCCGCATGATTTGCAACTGCCAAGTGGAAATGTGATTTTTCATACTGAACAATCAGTTTGTTGGAAACTGGTCTAGACACAGTCAAACATAAAAAAGTGACATTTTTTAAAAGGGATGATAAAGAGTTACTAACACTGACCTAGACACATGATGGAGTTTTCTACTCTTGAAGTTGTTAAATAAAAGCATTTTAATAAACGACATATCCTTGTGTATCCAAGATTTTGTTGTTTTCTGAAATGATACTTTGACATTCTCAGACCTCCAGGCGTACATAGATCAAACTAAATACTGAAAGTGCTTCTGCCTTTATAATTTGCAATTTTTTTTTCTAAATAAAATTGTTACTTCATGGGTAACTCTTTCTGTATTTCTGATTACTAGAAATTACAATAATTACTTTCTTGACTGCCAGACCATGTATTATATAAGAAAAATGTATAAATTGTTTAAATATTTATTGAATTTACAGAGCTGCCATGTCTGTAAATGTTCACATGTTGTGAGAATTTTTTGATCACAGTGCTGCAGAGATGAGGAATAGTACTGCAAAGACGATTGAAAAGAAAGCCCTAGTGACTTCATATTGTTTTAACATAAATTATCATCAAACTTGGAAGTCATATTCTGTATGGTAATGTCTCATAAAAATGTTTCTGAATCTTCATTTTGACCCTTTCTTTTCTATAAAATAAACATTTTTGCCCATGGAGTATCCTTTTACCTTTAAATATCTGACCTCTCACGAAGAAGAACTTAGTAGTGTGCTGTTTATGCATTAGGAGATGTGATGCTTATCACACTTGCCTTGCTTCTCTATTTTGTTACAGCTCAACAAATGGATCCCTAATCATTTCTTTATTAGTTAAACCAGATCATTTCCTCGTGTGGCAATAGGTCAGTCTAAAAGTCCAAGCAAGTGAAATCTTGCTCCTTTCAGGGCAAAAAATGTCTTTCACAAAAAAAATATAAGGACAATAGCATGTTCTCATTGTCAGTATAAAAGTAACCATTTTCCCCAGGTGGTAAATGAACATTAAATCAGTAGACATGAAAACATCAAATAAACTGCTCCTTTTCAATTAAAATTCTCATATATGCAAATGCTGAATTTTATACAACTCAACAAAATAACTCATTCCCTTCTGTTCTGAAGAGGAACCACTACTAAAAATCAGTAAAGTTATGAATTCTGTGGCAAGTGATGGCAAAGGAGCAGCTGATCCAGGGGCTGAGATGACAGGCAAGAGGACAGAGAACAATTCAGAGGTGCCAGCATGGGAAGGAAACTGGCAGGCTGGAGAGTGACCTGCTGGGCTCTGGTCCCAGCTGAGCTCCCCATCCTTGCTCTGGGGGACCAAACCCATTAACGTGTGACATTCAGCTCTCCCCCTGGGTGGGTTATTAGTCATAAGGGAATAGTTGACAGTTCTTTGTTTTTTCCTTGTTATAAGCAGATTATTAGAGTTTCCTTTCCCTACACAAATTATACACCTGAAAATAGTTTCAGCTTAAACCAGAGCATTTTGTCCAGTGATTCAACATAAAACTATTTCATCCCTTTTTAAACAAATGGACACTACTCTTGGTTTGCTCTTGCTCTCTCTCTTGGAACTATCTTGAGCTAGTTTCTATGACCTGTTGTTTCACATTATGAATAAATTGGTTTTCTTCACTTTGGTTATCCCCTAATCCCTTTTAGGCAAATGATAGTTCTGGAACCTTATACAGTGTCTCTGGTTAATGCACCTCTGAGAAGTTAGATAAGGCTGATCCTTATTTAGCCCACATTCAGTAGAATTACATTGAGCTATTTTTGGCTGAGTGCCCTTTTAATTTTCCAAGCTCTCAAATGGAGTCATTTAAAGTATAAAAATGTATGAACATCTTTCCTCTGAAATAAATGGCACTCTTTTTCTTGGCTTAATTTCCTTTGGAAGTAAATGCTATACTATGCTTCACTGGTACCAACAATCAGTAACGTAGTGTAGGTTGCCAGACATAAAGATTAGATAAGTATTTGAATTTCCAGTAGTGTTTTCATGGAATTATCTATATGCAGCTCATATTCTATTCTGAGAGACCAGCGGGGCTAGCAACACTAATTATATTTATCTTTTAAAAATAAATTATGTTTGCTACAATGGAAGGACTTGAAATCTGTTTGATGTGTATTTATACTTTTTAAAAATCATCCCAAGGGTCAATATTGAAGTTGGTACTGATTGTATTCTAGAATCTGAGAACCCCTTGAAGATGGAACATTTACACTATACAGTTTGCTCTAAATGGCTCAGAGTTAAAGAAAAAAAAAATGTGGCGTTTAGTTTCTCCTAACTGAATTTTCCTTCAAGATGATCTCAGTTATTTGATACTGAAATAACACTGACTTTCTAATAACAATCAATTCTGCTCTAGGAGGTAACCATGTAAAATTGGCCCAGGACTCCTCATCAGAGCTATTCCTTGAATGCACTGACTCATTTCTGTGGACTGAGGTAAAGAAGAGCTTTTTATTCCTGTCATTGTGGGAGAACTAAGGCAGGTTGGAGACGGGGGACTGCAATCGATTTCTCTTCAGCATCGTCTATTTTGAATGAATTGAAACAGGTTTTTGTGGTAAAGTTTCCTGAAATTTACATGTTTCTCAACAAATCTCTACTTCAAGAGTAAAGCTTTTCCCCTGACTTCCCTTTTAAAGCTTTCCTCCTCCAGTTGAATTTTCTCAGTCTCCCTCTTCCAATATGAGGAAGCTGTCTGTACAATTCCTTATCTATAACCCAAACTTATTAATATCTCACTTTTTTTTTAAACAAAACCAATAGTAGAATTCTCTTGCTAGCCAAGCCAGCTTAGACAACTTTACAGAAATATCAATTTCGTCTCTTTCAGAATATGCAGACAAATCCTTGGGTTCCAGAGCTAAAATACTTATCAATCATAATCCATAAAGCCCTCAATTATTGCTCTTGTGTTCTTCTATGATGGCTAGAGGAGTGCTTGCCCAGGACGAAAGGAAATGAAGTCTGGTTGGTAGGGTTCATTTTGCCACCCTAGGAAGTGCAGGAAAAGGGCGTTTTGCCATTGTATCTCATATGCTTTTTAATCCTTCCAGCCAGATCTGCTGCTTGGTCCATGTGTATGTGAGGCATGAACCTGTTCTTCCACTGCCCCACAGAAGGGTCAGGAGCAATGATATTGTCAAACATGACCAGTGCCTTTTAGGACTGTTTTGGCCAGGGGCTTTTCCTCATTGCATCAGGAACAGATGCATTAGGAATAAGGCAATTCTTTTCTTGCCACTGTTCCCCTTAATTCCCCCTCCCAGCAATGTTTGAAATTTCAGAATTATACTGCAAAACTGCGTAGCTGAGCACCTCCTGAATCTGGGAGCACTTCAGGCTGGGGATGCCAGTGCAGACTTCATATGGGGTGAGATGAACAGCCACAATATTAACGCGCCCAGTGTGTTTCATGGGGTCTCTGTGCCTTGACCTCAGAGAGTTTCAGTGCTCTTCAGAGGGTATGTTTGTATAAAAAGGAGTGTGCAAGGGTGGGAGGTGAGACTGTGTCTCTTTATATACTATTTATTAATTTTTACCCGCTTCCTAAATCCTTTGCCAGAGCCTCAAGGGATCATTAGTTTCATATAAAGCTAACAACTTGTGTATCTTTCCAGTATTTAGGTAAGTGGAAAAGAGCCCATTTTCCTAATCTCATTGGCATCTAGACTGTATTTTATGAATTTTATCATATGGAACTAATATTTCAGTACATGTCAAAAAAACTTTGCTTAATGCAATCCAGCATTCCTGATTATGCTGGCCAATTTATACAACATTATGAAACAATTAGGATGATACATATGCAATATGAATATGGCATAAGTAAATGTGAGCTGAGCAACATGATGGTGAACAGATCATCATTTATGGGATACTCTTTTCTGGATACTTGACTGAACAAAGAGGGACAGAGATGAAATAAATGGGAAGGTGCTTCCCTGTAAGCCTGAGGCTTGTGTACATACAGCGCATTCAAATGTGTGTAAGAGGCAGCAGTGCAAAGGACCTTATCAGAGGTCCTTCTGCAAGCTCTGCTGAACACCTACAGAAAACCCACAGGAGGGCAGAAGTTTTGCTCTTCCAACTCATTTGTGAGCCTGAGGCCAGTGCTAAAGCCATAAAAATTACTCAGAAAAACTGGTAAGTATTACACTGTTGGACTTACGGAAAGGCACTAATTTACCAGGCTGCAGGCATGGAGACACAAGAAGGGATCTGCCCTGGGAACTTTTCTGGGAGTGATGGAGATCAAGGTGGCCTGTGAGAGGAGGGGGATATTGCTGGGAATGAGATGGTCTCTCACAGAAACCAGCCTATGCAGGGTCTTCCCAGCAGTGTGCTGGGTTTCAGTGCCAGGAATAGGGGCAAGGAGTGAAACACAGATGTACACGCACACAGCCACACCCCTTGTTTTTGCCCCAAAGCCTTTCATGCAAACATGGGCAGAGAGCTTCCAAAGAAAGCTGTGGAAATGGCTGACCCCAGGTGGTTTATTTACTAAGTGGCAAAGAAGTAGTGTGCCCGAATTTCCCCCCCCCGATGCCATACAAAGGACAGTAGCAGGGTAGGTTCCTCAGTTTTGCATACATGGCAAGGTAGCCCAGTCTCAGACACTTTTGCAGGGCCAGAAGTAGAAGATATTACGGTCAGAGAAAGAATAGACACAGGCAATGTGTCATCTGGTAAATTATTCAAATAAAAGCTGATGAGGAATCTTGAGTGTGTGCTCTGGGAAACAGTTTTAGCATCACAAGAACCTGTTGTCCCATGCACAGTGCCTGGCAGGAGTTTAGCATGGATGGTCTGATGGCACTGACTGCCACTGCTTTCCTGAAGATAGTGCATCTAAGCCTAGCTCTATTGCTCCTGTTCCTGCAGCACTGCAGCAATTTCATGCATCAAAGACCGACTGCAGCCTCTCCTCCTCTTCACCTTTGTTGCCCCAGGATCTTGTGGGACTCTGAAAGTCTCTCACTTGGTTTTCCTTTAAAGAGATTACTTCTGGATATTCCGTTGTGAGAGGGGAATGGGATTTTGGCAACTTTAATGTAGTACAGGGTATTTAGGTTCAAGTGATGACAAATGAATGTAATTAATATATTAAAGTATGAGTCTGTAAGTACTCCCACCCTCAGAGTAGTTTGCTTGTTTTCAAATGCAGTTTCAAAACATAATTCATTATGTGATTCGAGTGAATGTCGAGCCAATTTCTACTTGGATCTGTGTCCTAGAGGACCATAAGAAACCTGCTATTCTGCCTAGCACCAGGGATAACATGTAATTCTCAGACCAAATTCATGTGAATTGTTTTCAAGTAGCTGTACTCAAGCAAGCAGCTGGTTGGACTAGAGGCTCCAGAGAAGTCCTAGGAACACATGCAGTTAGATCTTCTCTTCCTGACCATTACTGGTTTCATTCCAATGCAGGCTTTGGTTTGAAAATACTTGCTGGCACCACAAGACAGCAGAGGGTAAAATACATAATTCCTGCCGTAAGTTAATAGTCTCATATTTCAGAAAGATGATCCACACCACCACCTATCTGTACTTGAGTATCTGACCAAAAATGTCAAGGTATTACGACTTTCTAGTCCCAAACTTGGTTCCAGTGTTTGCATTCAAAACATAGACAGACTTTAAAAGTGAATGAGTATTTGGATTTTGCTTTAGATGTTTTCAGGATTTTTTTCATTTTTCTGTAGGACTGGTTGATATTTGACCTTTTTTGATCTTTATTTTTTGCTCCATTGGCCGACACGTTTACCAGCATAAGGAACAATGTGTTTGAATTGCACAAGGTCTTTTGATGATGGAGATCTGTCATACACACCTTTGACTTTTCTGGATTTGTCTTTTACATAGTGCAGCGGTGAAGTCAGAGCAAGAGCCTGAATAACTCTCGATTGCCTCTATCTCTAGAGATAATTTACAGAGCCTATGTCAACCAGCAGCCCTCACTGATGCAGGAGCAGAAGTAGTAGCATTCCATCCTCCACAGGATGGATAGGAAAAATTCTCCTGATAACCTGGAAAATTATGGCATGGCAGAGGAATACTTTTAAAATAACTATATTAAGTATAATTTAATGCAGGTACATTCGGTTAATTAAATTTAATGTTTAAATTTCTACATAGAGAGGCACTAAACCATGAAATGCTCAGTGAATGAGCCCAAAACCAGGAAAGATGACTCTTTAATGAAAACACACTTTTTAAGAACTTTAAGATATTTTAAAACATAGGCCATAGTGAATGTACATGCCATCTTGACTTATTCTTTTATTCAGAACTGTCCAACTGGATGGTGTTTGCATACAAAATTTGAAAATGCAAACTAGAATAGACGAAGCAAGTATTGTAATTACGACTTTTTAAAGTAAACAGAGTACAGAGTACAAGCAGACAATACTTGTTCATGCAGTTCACATATTAATAGTTCAAAAATTTGGTCCTCTAGAATTTGCGCTCATCGTGCTCTACGCTATGTACAAATACTGTTTCCATTACAAGTGATTTATTCCACACAAAGCTAACCCGCTTCGATTAAGAGTCCAAAAATGGCCCCCAAAAAATAACTACACTGATTTCAGTAAGGAAACCAACATTATAAAGCAGCTCCCTGAACAGTAATAATTGTACTATATTTCTCTAGCCAGTTGTAAAAATAATTACTTTGCATTTCCCAATGAAAACCAAAATGTCAAGTTTTCAGGTGTGAACTTAAGGTCTAATAAAATATTTATTTAGGCTTGTAACAAAAGCTGAAATAATACATGAATGCAAATTCTGAAAAATGAGACTTTGTACCATTATAAATATTTAATCATTATTTTGTATCCAGAAAGAAATATTGGAAGGCCTTTATCCTTGAGACAGCAAGTTCTTCGTAAACATTTGGAGTCACTAGCAATATGCAGTCTGTGTACAGGAGAGATTCTGTTTCTAATTATAAGAAAATTATCTATCACTTCAGTCTGGAAACGTCTTTCTAGAATGTCCCCCTCCCCAGCCCTGTTCCATCTGTTTACTACGAGACATGCTCTGTGTGATATGAGGGGGCAGTGATCCTGTAGCTACACAGCTTCTCCATCACCTCATACCTGGATGTGGCAGACACCTCTGCAGGATACAATTACAATTAAAATGATGTTATTTGATATTAGACTAGTATTTTTTGATTTGCACCAGCAATTCAAAGTTGAGATCCCATATAAGACAGGTAATGGATGACCCACATATTTGATATGTCTACTGTAGTTACATAGATGTGGCAGCGGAGTGTAGGACAAGTCACATGCCAAATTCTGTTTTTATATACTCATATATTTGAAAATATTAACTTTTTGATTGAAATTTACTATAATTATTTCCTACATTTAGGTTTTGGATTTTTTGCAGTTGCTGCTAAACCTGAACTTTTGGGTTCCCAGCAACTGGGACTGGCACACTCCTCTACTTGCAGAACTTTTTGAACTCCTGCTTCAGATAAAATTGGTAGTACTTGAACTTTAGTTAAACTCAGACAAAAACTAAACCAACAGAAAATGTAAAAGCCATGAAGTTTTCCCTTCACAGGCTTAATGAGGCAGCTGCCAAGATTCTTGGATAATTTACAGAATTCACAGAATTATTTAGGTCAAAATGACCTCTAAGTTCATCGAGGCCAAAATTTAACAATGGCCTGCCCCCAGGTAGGTGGATCCACAGCCTGGAAATTCCAAACCCTTTCACTAACTTCATCAGGGCTGGGATCAGCCTCTTTGCATCACTGACATTTCTTCTCCTGCTCAGGCTTTGTTTGTAGAGCAATTTATCAGCTGAGGCTCATGCTTACCTCACACTACATGGACATTGAAGTTCATGTGTTAACGTGAATTTATCTGTAATAGAGAAGGAAAGTAAAACCTGCCTTCTCATCCTCCCAAACATCATTGTCCTCCAGGCAATGGGGACAACCTGGAGGTTTGTCAGATGACTATAAAAGCTGCACGTTGCTGATTTGGCTGTTTCCCCTACTATCTCTGTTTCCCTTAGCTTCAGAGAAGAGTGGTGGACAGTTTGATCTGTTGACTTGGGCTCATCTAAGAAGGTGGACATGTCCCAAAATGCTCAGATTTTTTACTGGGCAATACCTATCTACCTATCTGCGATTGTATCCAAGGTCTCCAGGGCAAATTTCAGATTTATGTATTTTATTGCACTGCCCTTGAATGCTTCCCTATCACCCGTGTCAGATACATAGTGAACTGATTCGTAAATGAACTCCAAGCCAGGACATGAGCCTCCCTTGTTCATTCATATGCTGTTGGTGTCATGCAAGCAGCACCAGCTCTGTGGTTTTGTGAAATGGACTCATTTATCACTGGATGTGATGGTGATGATAGTACCACCCTTTAATTATATCAGATGCCTCACAGCTGTCTGATGAGATAGATTGCTTGTTCCTCTGGCAAGGCTTCATTAAAGGCACAATGCTAAAGATGAACGGTCAATTTTATAAAATAGATTAAAACAATGCAAATTAAACTTTCTTGCTGGTAAGTGGTGCCATTACTTTCCAGTAAATAATGTCATGAATCAATGAACAACAAAAGTTGTGAGATAAAGAAGATACTCATTAAATGATGGAACATGATGCAGCTTTATAAAAGCAAATATGCCTTTAGCTTTCTTTCCACTATGATCTAGTCCTTGAAATATTTACCAAGATGTCATTTTACCTAGGCTAACTAGTGAAATCTGCATACAAATTAGAGCTAAATTGAGTCTGCAGCAACAGCACTGTTTAAGCAGCCGTGTTCCTAGATTTACAGATAAGTGAGATGGTACAAAGAACACAGCCCCTCCCAAGCAGCCCATACAAAAGACCTTGAGCATCCCCTCATACTTCAGACCCTTCTGAGAGCCATCCTCACTTCTTGCATCACAGCCATTTTAAACAATCATTTCAATTCCTGGTTGCAAGTCTAAAGCATCTCTCATGCTAGCAAATAAGTAAAGAAAGTTTCTTTGCAGAGGTAGAAGGTTTTGTGTGGTTTTGTTTCCAGGGGAAATTACAGCTGGCACGACTGCTAGCCAGTACAACAAGGGGAACAAGTCTCTTCTACAGTGAAAAGGAATTCCTTCAAAGAGGAAAGATTATTTCCGGCCTAAAATAACTCAGTTCTGTTATCTTTACAGAAGTAGCGTAGCCAAAATCAGTGGGGAATCTTGCATGAAGAACAGGAGGAAATATAATCTGTTCAAGTAAGAAAACATATTTAAAGTAACCGTCTTTCAAATAACTCCTTAGCAGTGCTTGGAAAACCCTAGAGAGCACGACCATTGCTTGTGGTATGAGCAAAGAGGAGCAAAAAGGCTCTGCAAAGCACTTCTATCAGGCATAGAGGAGGATTACAAATGTAGCCTTTCAAAGTTGAACTTCGTAAGCGGAGAAAGGAATTATAACAAGCAGTTGCCAGTGACCTTGAAGAGACTCCACTTAATAACCAGTAACGTCCCTTCCAGTTCTGTCACCACACTTAAAGCCACTTTGCTTAAGTGTAATTTAGCTCCTTTATTTGCTTTCATAAACACTTGTGCCAAAGGTTTCTATTTTCACAGATAAGTGGGGAATGATTGCTGAAGATGTGGATGTGTGCACTCCCGCATGCAGGTACTCGCAGAGAGGGCTCTCTGTGCCAGGCTGTGCCCTCTCCCCTTCACTTCTAGGTTTTAATCACACAGGCAGAGAGCAGAACTGGGCAGAACTGTTACTTAGGAAGATGGTAGCGTACCCTGGAAAGTAAACCAGGAAATATTCAAATGGTCACAACTGCACCTTTGCCATCAGAGATGGAAGTGGCAGTTCGGTAGCATCAGGCTTGCATTGTGAGTGCTCTCTCTGGCACACTCATGAGTAAAGATTTTGGCAAAGCTGGTCACAGCTGTGCACATGGAAACTAAGACACATGAAAGCCTATGCCTCCTTCTTGGCCACCTCACCCCAAGCTCCTACACATGCTCACAAGGAACTCCAGCTCCACAATAAGGTCTTCTCACATCTTTGACTGGTGAATACCAGCCAGCCATCAAACTCTGCTAATGAATAATCCCTGACAGAAAAAAGGCTTTGTTCCCTGGGCAAATGGTGCTGGAGAGCCTGCTGAGACTCCCTCTCCTGCTCTATCAGAAGGGGCTGAAAATCAGATGAAGATGTTAATCCGACAAACAAATATTTATACAATGTCATTGACCGTTACAGCCCAAGGTCACTGTGGAAAAAACAACACAGTAAATTTTTATAAACATCTTTTCCTTGTGTCTTCTTCTTTAGAAATTACAGCACATTTACTTTCTGAATTATTTTCAAAGAGGGCAAAGAGTAAACCACAAAAATACACATTTTTGCAACTATAATTCATCTCCAATGTAGCCAGAGGAAGTAGATTTGCAGATACATTTTCATCCAAACTTGCCTTCTTGAATATTTCCATCTTTTTCCATCTTGCCCAGATAACCAAACACAGATACAAGAAAGATTAATTTCTTCTTTCTGGCTGCAGTAGGGACCTCTGCTAATTGTTTGCCTTGGAATATATAAGAGGTTTTCTTCCTTACACATCTGTTTGCTGCCTTATGCCTCATCAGGACACTTTACCCTCAGTCAATGCACACAGGATTTTACTGCTGGGAGACCATTTTAGAGCATCTCTTTTTGAACTGTCTAGATCTATACCTAGAGCCTCACTCCCATTTTTCTTTCTGGTATCCACACTGCGTGTGTGCGTGTGTGTGTGGTGAGAATGTGGCTCAATCCATTGCCCGTACACCATGCAGTGGCCGTAAGTGGGACAGGACTTCTATCCAGCTCCTCAGCAAAGACCTTGCATTACCTACACAGATTTGACAACTGCCACTTGATTTCCATGCCTTTTACACAAACAATTTATTTTCAGCAGGCAATTTCATTCTCGCTATCTGCATTCCCACTCGTTTATCCTGCACAGCGGTTCAAACTACAATAACCTTTCAGGACAGATGCAGTAGGACTCAAGATCAGAGCACTCTTTTTTTGTTGAAGAGTTGATTGAACCTGTGCAATAGACAGCTGGTCTTCTTGCTCCAGTGGGAAAATCAAGATTTACAGACTTGGTCTTTAGCTTTTTCAAGGAGTGAAATCTGGTGTAAGTTAGATTTGGCTCATTTGACAGGTGTCACAAGAGTGATTGATCGTGACTGTCTCAGACAGATGCCTGAGGATGGCACAAGTGTTTCCAAGGAGCTACCTGCCTCTTTTTGGTGGTCAGTTAAGACTACATGGATACCTTCTAGATGAGCAAAAGAAGGTGAGGTGATTCCTGCCCCTCATGACTTGCTCACAGTTGGACAAGAGGTGTGTGTGAAAGGCAGGCATGGCACCAGGACAGACCATGTCTGGATTGGACGCTCCCTGTGGCAAACTGTGTTCTGGTTTGTCAGTCATTCTGCAGAGAGGTGTACTGTTGAGTCCCCTGGGGAAAATCTGGGCGCTCACCGTTACCCTGCAAAAAAAACCCAACTTGCAAAGTTGATAAATAGGTGAACTTGCAAAGTCAGGTTTAGCCAAGTAAATCTGAGTTTTCTTGCTTGTTCTGTTCAGACATTTTAAAATACTAAATTCTCCACTTGACGTTTTGTCTCAATTACCCTAAATTGTTAAAACTATAAAGGAAAAGTCACCACCAATCTGGAAACAATAAATCTCAATCCTGGAACACTAATCGTGTTTCCAAACACCCTCCTAAATAGCACTTAATTTGAATTATGGATACTAGTTGCAGCTGTGTTCAAATAAGAATGGCAAACATGGTTTCATCGCACCAGGACGTGACTGCAGCTTCACAGTTTTATCACTGAACTAAGGAGTCATTTCCAATCTCTGTGTTAGCAGAAATCCACCACTGTCAGCCCTGTTTGTAAATGCCGTTGAGAGGTAGTCTGCAGCAGTGTTTGACAGTAGTTTTGAAAATAAAGCATGATTTCCTGGTTGTGGCTATTGCAAAATGTTTCCCATAACCCAGACCTGATCTGCTTTGGTTTCCATTCACATTGCCCCTGAAATTCTGGAATTTCCTAGTCACCCAGCCCAATAGAGTCACACTGCATCTCTTTGAGGGTGCAGCCAGTAAGTCTGGGAATCGTCAGCCATGCAGTAGATATGCAGCATCCTGGACCATGCAAAATGTGTCACATACAGGAGAATGTAACACGCTCTGAAGAAGTTCACAGACATTCATATATATATATTCAATTAAAAATATGTCAATGGAAAAAAATCAAGACACATTTGATGTTACTTCTGGTTCTTGATGTATCCTAAAACCAGGCTTGAAATAACATTTTATACTGAAGCTACTCTTGCTGCATCCCTGAGGGTTTTTAAGGGCTGCTTTCTTGCTATGATCATTCCAAAAACAAAGGAAAGAGTATCTTTCTTACACCAAATAAAAGTGAAAATTTAATTCTTAACAACTTCTCCTTAATTTCTGGATCCTAAATATTGAAAAGCAGCAGTACTTCCGCAACCCCAGTGTTTCCACAGCTCTCCAAATATATTAAAAAAAAAGAAAAAAGAAAACAAAATTTAAAATCCTGTTAATTTTTTTCTTCTGCCCATTGCTGGCCAGTTTGGCGCAGCCCAAGGAACCTCTAGCTCAGATTCCAACAAGCCCTGCAGCATATCACTGGATCATTTCTGAACTGTAAACAAGAACCCGAAAACACACTCATGGTGCAGCTGTGCTTGTGGCCAAACTTCAATGTGCTATTACTTTAATTTGACTCTTATAAGCATGAACAGATTCCCATCTTCAGGCAGGAAAGCACCCCATCAGTGGTTTCTTTGCAGTTGATTTGTATGCACGCTTCTGACTCTCGCTGTGACTGCTGCAGCCAAAAGGAGAACCAGATCTCCATTTCATTCAGCCTTGCATAAATAAAAATATCATTAAGCACTATTTAAAATATGTTACATTTAACAAATTGACATGTAATCCCTTACAATTTACTGAACTTGGCAATATTAATAAGTGTGGTCTATATTCTATAAATCAAGAACATGTTTGCTGGAGGTATGTGCACTTGAAGTCACTTCTAGCCAGAATTCTTACTTCCATTAGGAAGTGTTTTCTCCTGTTTTACTGGATACATGTCTATGGGTGTGACTACAAGATATATTTTGGTCTAACAATGTATTTTTTCTCCTCCCACCAGATGGGAAGTGTTTTTTTCCTTGTTGAAAATGTCATCTTGTATTGATTATCAATCACAATAAATACATTTTAAGGCCTTGAATTAAAATGTTCCTTTAATTTAAAAAAAGAATTCAGAAGACAGAACAATGGGTACAATTAAATACTGAAAAATGCTTTGCCATTTTACTGTGAAAAGTCTTTGGGTGAAGTTAGTAATGTCATGCTCTTTAAAATTTACATATAATAAACTGTCATGGTGTTCATATATGATGTTTCACATTTTCTAATGTAAGATGTACATTTTAAAGAGCTGTCACAAACACAGAGCTTTGTAATTTCCAGATGTGCTGGTAGGTCCACTGAGGTGCGTCAGTCTATGACCCACTGGTGTTCCAGATACGTGTGTGATATGGATCTACCCTATAAAAGACCATGAAAGTCGCTGTTTTCTATCAGTGCATAATGCTACAGCTCATACATGCAAATCAAGGAAAGGAGAGAGCATGCAAGTTATGGATTTTTAACCAGGTCTTTGGAGTATAGCCTTTCTACACCTCCTCTGAACACCTCCTGAGCCAGACAGACACAGGTAATGGTGAACCCTTCAGCCTCCAAGACTCTCAGATGGAGACATTTGACCAGGTCACCCTTTTTTACCTCTGAGCCACCAAAATCCCAAATTAGTCCTGTGGCAGACTTTGTTCTTCAAGGCATAAATTAAAGCAGACATGACTAGGAAGGCAGCAGAATCTCCTGAGATACAGGAGCCTTTGGTTCAGACAACAAAACTGAACCAGAGGAGAGTGGATCTGCTGAAATATATCCATTGGTTTCAGCCATCACTGGAGAAGATGTTGTCATTAACCCTGGCCCATAAATCAGCACAGAGCCAGTGAGGAGCTTCTGCAAAGTGTAGCAGTGGGAGTTCTGTCTTTTAAATGTACTGTAAAATGCAGTGACTGATTGTCAGTTTACCTTCCTGGAATAACCTGCAGCTCATTGGGAAGCGCCTTTCTCTCCTGTAACCCCGGGGCTCTGCCTCTTGTTGCTCGCATTACTCTTGTGTCAGCCGTTGACACTTCCTTTGTACATCCAGAGGCAAGCTCACGTTATATGGCCGAACTTACCAATCAAGATGATAAATTGTGTTACTGCATGTAAGTATTTTAAGTATTTTATATATTTTTTCTTACCATGAAAGGGCACCTTACATTCATTGTTAAAACTGTCATGACTCATTTTTCTAAGTCTGTGGGTTTAAAACAAAGCCAGCTATTATGCTTGCTTCTGATGGGTACACCAAATAGGTTTCACTACCTACCTTGGACTTTCTGTTATGTATTAACATTCTTACTCCCCCTTCTTCATTGATAACACTGCAAGTGTGGTATGATGAATCGGATGTCAGGAGGTTGTCATTTGTTTCGGCTTCATATTTCACAGATGAAAAGATGCTGGAGATGAGATTATGTACTCACAAGCACACATCCCTCTCCCTCAGCCCTTCTTTATAGTGAAACTGATTTTGACTAGCTGACCTCAAGAGAGCAGAAACCTCCCATGTGTTCGCATTTAGATTTTTAAAGAACTTTTTTATTTTTCTGTCCTTGCATTCTCTTCCGTCTCTCACTTTCAAACAGTGAAAAATACAAATGAAGTATTTCTAATTGACCTGATTTACTTTAATAATCATAGCTACAGAGAATAATAAAGACCATTAATTATTCTAAAAATACACATATTTTTGTAACCCCTACTTTTCTTGGACTTGGAAAAGATGGTCCTATATCACTTTTGCCACTGTCACATCCCATATTTGTAGAAAGCATCACCTGTTTTCAAACATGTCTTTTTAATCAACACTCTTTAAGCTCAGATACACAGTCATCCTCTTGACTCATGTTTTGTCTTTGCAAAAGCATAGTGAGCATCACCACTGAAGTGTGCTTACTCACCTCATTGGTTAGTTTTCTCCTGTACTCTCACCACTTCATTTTAGCAGTAATGGATGTGATTTGGACCCACGACTTAATGTAAAAATATTGGAATAAATCATACTGTCAGAATGAAAAGCAAGGAAAAAATTAGCCATAGGAATTCACTGCTTTATGAAAAAGGATGGGGGAAAGGTGGACAGTTTTAATAGTTACTAACTTCTGAAGTGAAGTTTGACCAAAGAAAATGTTGGGTCCAGGAAATACGCAGACAGTGAAATATGTGGATGTATGGGAGGACGGAACATTCTTCCCAGATAAATTTTCCTGATATTCATGACCACGGTTTTAGCATTAAATTACTATTGCATACAGTTTTGGGACAAAAAACTAGGAATTTTGTTACACCGAGGTATGTATTCAAGAGGCCTCTTGACCTGAGACCCGAATCAAGGCGTTCGTTTGCCGTCTCTCTGTGCAGCTGGGGGGAGGAAGAACACCTTGGATGCTTGCCCTTGGAAACAGGCCATCACCCAGCCACAAACGCTCCCAGCTCCTCTTCCAGGAGCTCTTTGCTGAAATGTACTGTGTGCTACACTAGATAAGGGCAAGAATTTCAGGAATTTTTTCAAATGATTGAAGAAGTTGCATCATTGCTAATACATCATCTCTAACACAGTGCTCCCTGCCAAGGAAAAACCCACACAATCACATAAAGGCAACAAGCAAAGCAGCAGACATGAGCAAACCCAGAATTCCTGAATGCCTGCATTAGAGTTCTACTGTTGCCTGCAGCACAGACTCTACATGAAAGGCCCCGTGCACTGATCCATACATTATTTAGACTTCTAAGCTGCTTACCCACAAATCCTCAAGGCTGGGCAGTGCAGAACTCAAACTGCCAAAGGAGAAGAGAAACCACAGGCACCAAGACCAGACCCCTAACCTGCACCACACTGTGCTCCATTTATGGATAGAAAGGAAACCTGGGAAACCTTTTGAACGTTTATTCACGTATAGGTGGGAAAATTAGGCATTTTCAGAGCTTGTATGTGGTGCTATATGTTTCATAACCATTGTCATACACCTGAATTCATCAAAGCCACTGAGGGTGAAAATGGTTTGGTGACCCAGGACAGCATTTAGAGAGTTTGTCCAACAAGAGGGAGCCTGAGGTTTAATTCCATCTGCAGCTGGAGAACACCAAGGTTCAGACCTCATCCTTCTCACAGGGGAGGCTGGGTCATGGCATGGCAAGCCTGCGCCATCTCCCATGCCCCAGCTGTGCTGCTGGTCAGGAGGGAACTTGTCCATCTGCTATAGACAGAGAGCGAGAGCAATTCCTTGGCCTTGTCTACTGGACATTTGACCCTCGGATTCTCTGCTTCCTGTGGAAATGCCATACTGGATGTGTTTGTGCAGAACAATACTGAGAAACAGGTTTGGGAGAAGAGCTAGAGGGATCAAGGCCAGTCTGACCAGGACAAGCGCCTTGTGCAATGCCCACCGAAGCACTCTCTGCCCAGTGTCACAGCTCCCACAGGAGCCAGTTGGAAAGCCCACAAAAACCTCTGTGCACTCAGAGGTCTCTGCCCTCCTGTGTAGAGTCAGAAGGCTGGAAAGACCTTCCAGATGGGATGCACTCCAGTGCAAAGCTTCAACACAGGAAGAAGTATCTACCTTTGCCATCCTGATGGATTTTGATTTGGCATATCCAAATTTCCCTCCATGAAGGGACATTCTGTAGCTGTACTCACTGATCTGTTACAAGCCTTCATTGCCTTGCTGACAGAAACATTTTGTTCTTTCTAACCAAAACTTTTCTTCTGCAATTTAAGGCCATTACTTCTTGTCCTAATCACGACAGACAGAAAGAAGACGTTATTCCCTTGTGGTCAACCGAAGTCTTTTTTATCTTGGATATTTGCTGGCATATTTTTAGTCTCAAGTTTTCCTCCTTCCAGTTCAGTAACTTCAACTTACTGAGTCTTCTTTCCCTGACGTGTTCTCCAGACCTCATCACTCTCTGTATAAAGAGTTTCTGGTTGATTCACACCTGCCTCAAAGCATGGCAACACAATGGGAAGCAGCAGTCCAGCAGAGGCTTTGCTGAAGCTGAGAGGAGCAGGAAGAAGGCTTAGTCTGGTAAAAATTCTGGTAAAGACAGTCCAGTCATGATGGTCACCATTCACGACAACAACTTGGTGCACACACTCAGTGTGTGGCTGACCAGCAGGAAGCCTGCAATCCACTACAACCAAAGGTCCATTACTGGAGCTGGACACAAGCCAGTAGTTTCCCAAAGGCATTTCAGGAGTAAGTTGTCTTACCTTACAAAAGCATCTTACAATGCTACCCTTTTTAAAGTACCTTACCATAGTACATGTTTGGTAGCATCCTGATTTTTTCAGACTAAATCTCCACTCCTGGAATGCCTGAGAGTCCTGTCCTCCAGTGCACATGAAGTTATGACAAGTTATGACAGCTTATTTAAAAAGCATTTGAGCACAGCTCGATCTTCCTTGTGCATGCCAGCAGGGAGGAGACCACAGACCACACACTGCAGTTGTTCTGATCGGCTTACTCAGGTCCAAGAGATGGAGGCTGTCCCCCTCTCCAGTAGCCCCTTGTTGGAGCCATGGTGCTGGTATATCAGCCTCACCCCAGGAACTGCAAATAAAACCCCAATGCAAAGGTTAATTAACCCTGATTCACTCGTTGCTTAATGTAAAATCCTCTTTTACAAAAAGTGTATGATTCTGCGTTTTCATGTTTCCGCTACAAACATTAGGTTGTGGGAATTCAAGTCAGGAAAAAAAGAATTAAAAATTTGCTCACTTTGGTCTCTACAGAGTATTCAGTGTAACCAAAAACTATAGGGAAAAAAAATGGGTCTGAAGCAGAGTAGGAACAGCTCTGCTTTGCATGATGTGTGTGAGGGAGATGGAGCTTCTCAAGCTTCTCAAAAACCCTGTAGAATACACATTATCTCTGAAGTTGAAAGGCTCCAGGTTATGCAGTAACATAACATATATTTAGTAATTTCATGACAAAAATGTTAGCTAAAATATTTCTGACATTTCTTTTTTGTCTTTTACTTGTCTTAGGTTACTTGAAAGGAGTGGTGAAGCTGTTACCTAAGACTTTCAATATGTGATTGCAATTAATTAAGGTCCTTTGTCTAAGCTGTAGAATATCTCTACACATTCAGCTCTTCAGAAATGTGTGTCCACATTCCAAACTTTCAAGTTAGACATGCTTCAAAATAGGACTAGGAGGGATTGCTGACGGTTCATCAGGTCAACATTTTCTGTTATGTGAATTATGCTGTTGGGCAACCAAATATTCTGCATCTCAAATTTGGAATTTTTCTCATAACACAAGACAGAAGCAGTCTTTTGCCTCTTGTCATGACTATTTTGAAGACCAAAACTAACACAAGTGACAGACCTGGTAACTAGGAGCAGAATCTTTCTCAGATTGCCTATTACAGAATCACAGAATAGGCTGAGTTGGAAGGGACCCACAAGGATCATCGAGTCACTCCTGGCACCGCACAAGACCATCCCCAAGAGTCACACCAAGTGCCCGAGAGTATTGTGCAAATACTGGGTTTTTTTAATTTCCTAGTAAAAAAAATTACCTAAATTCAAATTTTTATTTCTTTACTTTTGCGTTTGGACATTCAAATAACTTCAACAGCAGAAGTTGTTGTCCTACTCTTTCCATTCTGCTCCTGTTAGTTACTGCCTACTATTCCAGAACTTAACACTAACCTTTCAGAAAATTTCACTACATCATTTCACTACCTCATGATACAAAAATATTTTTAATTTCTGCTCTGCGATATAATGACTTCCAAGTACTTCTTCAAGAAATTACTGAAATTATTACATAATTTTATTAAGATGAGTAGATAGGGAGAATTGAGAAATGTCTAAGCATTACAGTTGGTTAGGATACAGACTAAAAGAATCCCTTTTACCCTCAAATAGAAAAAAAATCTCATGACCAAGAAATATATTTTTAGTACAACATCATAGTTTGCATTCATAAAGAAACAGTATAAATATACAGTTCTAACTACAGCCCTAATGCAGCATACACTGTTCACATAGATAATGAAGATTAGAAAATATTAGGGGGTTTTTTTTAACATTCCTGGTTACACAAGTCTATGCAATCTGGTACTGGCAGCAACATCTTGGGCAGGGGTGATTCTGGTACTGTCCTTCTACTTAGCTCACCAGAACTTGCAGGTATATATGACTTCTTCTAGATCTTGCCCTAAATTGGTGTATTGCTCCCTTCCAAACAGTCATACAAAGGTTGTGGTTTCTGTTCATTGCTTTCCAAGGTGTATTTTCTGGGACTACTGAGGTAAATCTGCTTCACAAAATGCTTTAGTCTGAAGAGCTGTAATGTACTTCAGTGCTTTAAAGTACATTAAGATTATTGAAAGGACAAAAGACCTAAAAACCACCTACCAGCCTGTTGCATTTTGCATTGAATCTGTGAAACTGCAGGTTTACAGCTAATGTAGCTGAGATCTGATGGTTTTGAGTTTGGGCCTCCATACTGCTGCAGGCTTGGGACGTGTACGCAGTCATATGCAACTCCCCTCATATCTCCTACAGCAAATCCTTAGCTGTATTAGTATAACTATACATAGGCACATGTAATATCTGGAATCCAACCAGCAGCCAGATTTGAAGGATCATCCATAAAAGTTTCACGTAGCTAAAGAAAGCAGTCAAAGCACTCTTAATAAATTTAATATTTTCACAGATTCTCTGGTCAGCTTCACAGGGTAAGGTACTCTTTAAAGAGACATATACATTTATATATAAGTATGCAGGTCACCTGGAAAACATCCAAACTCTTCCTTAAAGCAGTCAGACACAAATTTCTAGTTATACTAAGCAAGATCTGTAGTAATGATATTACTCACAGCACTGAAGATTTATTGGGTGTAGCAATGGGTTCAGCAGAATTTCAGACCTGCAATTATGTCATAAGATAAGCATGTCAGAGGCTATGGGCATGTCAGGTAATTTGACTTGTACACCTATCTTTGTTCTGGCATCTGCCCACTTGTGATATACACAACTGATATCGCCGAGGGAGTACTGAAGATCTGACTGTTACTGGTACTTGCTAAAGTGAGACATAAAATGGTAAATATTAAGAATCTATCTGCTTGGTTTAGGGAAGTCAGGCAATGTATTTCTGGCAGGATGAAGCACCAGCCAATGTGGTACATGACATTTGTATCTGATGCATGATTAAATACCAACATGTAAAATGAAACACTACAGATCTGCTTTACTGCATGGATTCTAGCGAAAAGATGTTTAACAGTGGTAGGAGAAAATACTCATTAAGAATAATCTCCTGAGAAAGAACATTCCACATTTTATGAGCAAGGGCTCATCTCAAAGAGTTATCACAGGTAGCCTGCTGTGGGCTGCAGTGTGGAGGAGGGAAACAAGGAAACAGAAAACATAAAAAACCCTGGACTTAAGTGTGATGTTGAAGGTTATCACTCATCTGGGCTGAACAGTGTGGCAAGAAGACTGGTAAAAGGAGGAAATTTGAGGCTGTATGGCATACGAACCTTCATATGAGCCTATATGTTGCAATAAACTGCCTTACTTACTAGCCATCCATTTTTCTAAAGTCTTTTGGTTCAGTTTCTCCCTATGTTTCCTTGAACTGATTAGGGCAAGACATTGTGCCTTAAGGGCACAATTAGGAGGGCATCAATAATGTTATAATGCTATTAAAGTTTAACAATAAGTCACAGATGACAATTTCCTAATTGGAAAATTAGGTGCACATTGATTGATGCTTTCAGTTTCTGATGATGCCTACTAGGTGGCCTAAAGATTAGACCAATCTCCATTTTATTTTTCTTCATCAAAGCTGTTTTTCTGGCTATTTCTCAAAATTATGAAGTCACACTCCTTCCACATTATCTTTAGTATTTACCTTCTCTGAGCTACCAAATAAAAAAAATATTAAATCATAAGAGAGGGAAATATGAGACCTGGTTGAATAAAGGACCAGCAGATGAAAACACCCTAACCAATTACATCCTTGCTGAAATCCTCTGCATGTAACTGCTTGGAAAGGAAGAACAAGTAATGCATGAGCTAGTAAGTCAAGTTTAATCAATGAAATTCAATCCATACGTTATTATAACATCTTTTAGGATAAAACCCCTATATAAATCTAGTATTTTTGTAGTTGTTGTAGTTTAACTGTATAGAATATATCACAGAATCATCAAGGTTGGAAGACACCTTTAAGATCACTTAGTGCAACCATCAGCCTAGCACCATCATAATCATCCCTAAATCATATACCCAAGTGCCACATCCAGACACCTATTGAGCACTTCCAGAGATGGTGACTCCACCAGCCCCCTGGGCAGCCCATTTCAATGCTTAACCACTCTTTCAGTGAAAAAATTCTTTCTAATATCCAATCTGAATCTCTCCTGACCATTCCCTCTTGTCCTTTCTACTTGAGACATGACACAAGAGTCCAACCCTCACCTGGCTCCAATCTCCTTTCAGGTAGTTGTGGAGAGCAATATGGTCACCTCTGAGCCTCCTTTTCTCCAGGCTAAACACCCCCAGCTCCTCACAGGAGTTGTGCTCCAGACCCTTCACCAGCTCCATTGCCCTTCTCTGGACATGCTCCAGCACCTCAATGTCCTTCCTGAATTGAGGGGCCCAGAACTGGACACAGCACTCGAGGTGTGGCCTCACCAGTGCCCAGTACAGGGGGGACAATCACTGCCCTGGTCCTGCTGGCCACATTATTGCTGATACAGGCCAGGATGCCATTGGGCTTCTTGGCCACCTGGGCACACAATGGCTCATGTTCAGCTGCTGTCCACCAGCACCCCCAGATCCTTTTCCTACTGACCCCTTTCAAGACACTCTTCCCCAAGCCTGGGATTGTTGTGACCCAAGTTCAGGACCCAGCACTCAGCCTTACTGAAACTCTTGCTGTTGTCCTCAGCCCATCAATCCAGTCTGTGAAGACCCCTCTGCAGAGCCTTCCTACCCTCCAGCAGATCAACACTCCCATCCAATATGGTGTTGACTGCAAATTGACCGAAAGTCTCCTTGGGCAAGGAAAACAGCTTGAAAGAGTAAACACAGGAGGTAATTTAACTAGCACTTAGAAGATATGCCTTGTTCATGCTGGAGGGTAGTTTGCAAAGGTATGAACTTAAAATAATTTTGACATTATTTGCACTGAACTGGTGTTGGAGGATATTCAAAACATGGCCAAGTGTAGATGGATCTTGCCTGTTCCACTGAACTACACTGAAGCAAGTTTCAAGAGACTTTTTTTCAGGTGAAGTGGGCAACGCAAGAGTTTCTGGGGAGGGTTTATGAAAGCAGGATCTCAAAAGCTCAAGTAATTGCTAATTGTAGAGTGTTGACAAAGCTTATTTCAAACCTGCTGTCTGAAGTGGTCAGTGTGATTCACCGGATTTCTATGGCTGCTCTGGATTGAGATCAAGATTGGGAATTAAAATAGGATTTGTGACCCCAAGCACCAGAGAGATACTTTTACTGCAAAAGCCTTCAGCCTCTGCAAAGTCTCTGCCGACAGAGGTCAGCTGGGATCATCAGCATGTACTTTAGATGAGGGTGAGTACAGGCATTTTTGGCTACGGAAATAGGGTGATTGATGTAACTCCCCCCCTACATGTAGGCTCTGGCACATAAAATAGGTCTGCATCTGTCAATGACTCAAACAGTATCTTTAACCATAACTCACCTACACTTTGTAGAAATATAGTTGTTTGCCTCTGCCAACACAGAATCATAGAATCGTTGGTTTGGGTTGGAAGGACCATTTAAAGCTCATCTAGTCCAACCCCCAGGCAATGAGCAAGGACATCTTCAACTTGATCAGGTTTCTCAGTGCCACATCCCACCCGACCTTGAATATTTCCAGGGATAGGTCATCTACCACCTCCCTGGGCAACCTGTGGCAGTGTTTTACCACTCATCACAAAAAATTTATTCTATTTATCTAGTCTGAATCTAACTTTTTTTAAGTTAAAACTTCTTTTAAGTTAAAACCCTTATCCAATACAACAGTCCCTGCTAAAAAGTTTATCCCCACCTTTGTGCCCTACATAAAAGGCCACAATGAGGGCTTCCCAGAGCCTTCACTTCTCCAAGTTGAACAATCACAGTTCTTTCAGTGTTTTCTCATAGACAAAATATCCCATTCTTCTGATAATTTTTGTGACCCTCTTCTGGATCTGTTCCACCAGGTTCATGCCCTTCCTGTGCTGAAGAACCCAGAGCTGGATGCAGTACGCCAGGTGGGTCTCACCACAGTGGAGTAGAGGCGCAGAACCCCCTTCCTTGACCTGCGGGTCACACTTCTGATGCAGCCCAGGCTACAATTATCTTTCTGGGCTATGAGTGCATATTACCAGCTCATATCCAACTTTTCATCCACCAATGCTCCCAAGTCATCTGCAGGGCAGTTCTCAATCTCTCTATCCCAAGCCTGTATTGATAGTGGTGGTTGTCCCATCTTCATCCTAGCCTTGAGGTCCAGCAGTTAACTTGGTCTACTAGACTCGGATGTTCAGATCCTAAATCATACCTTAACTTTAATTGCTGATCCAGTTTATGCCAGAAGCAAGCACCAACCTGCTCAGACTAAGTCTGGGTAGAAGGAAGAAGAAAACTAATGATCTAGAAAACTTGAAGCCAAACAAGGATGCTTGGAGTGAGTCCATGTACTGTGCAGGAGTTCAACTCACTTTTCCTGGAGAAACTTTCGGTGTCCAGATCTCTTGCTGGGTATACAACGCAATTGTTTTGTGCCTAGATATACCGATCTTTTTTTCTTGATGTGATCTGTTGAATGATACTCCTCTATGTTTGCAATGGTTTCAGTGACTACTGCCATATCCACAAAGACACCTGAAGCCAAATGTTAACAGGCTTTTACCACAAGTAGTGGTGCGTTTTGATTTTCTATTCCTTCAAATATTTTTAGCTGCTATTCACGTGTTTAAAGTCCCTTATTACTATTTACAATGATGGTACAGTACTTCATAGTATAGATAAACAATGCTGGACCAGGAAAAGCAGACGCTAATAAAAAAACACAAGCATTTCTGGAAAAATGCAGAGACTGAAGTTCCTTTGCAGAAACTATTCCTTCAGTATTTATGAATAACAAATTCACCCACTGAAATAAGGTTGTGAATGACTCATGTTCAGAAAAAGGCCAAAATTCATTGGACAATCCGTTCATAGCAAATAATTTAACCAGATCTAAAAATATTTGTGGGGTTTTTTCTTGCAGGAGGAAAAAAGTGTCTCACAAAAATGAACTTGTTAAAAGGCAAAAAAAAAGGTTTGTAACCCTGCAATCCAGCCCAAATAAGGACAGTATGTAGTTGCAGTATCCCAGGAGTAGAGCATTGACTGGACTGTGCCTGACAATCTGATACTTCCCCTCTGAAGCGTGGGAGAGAGAAACCATTTGGCTGGTGTGTTGCAGCTCTCTGCCTGCCCCAGAGCAGGCCAGAAAAGCACAGGGACAAAGCTAGCAGGGTCTGCCATCCCCCTGACACTGACAAGCTCCAGCAACATAAGCCATTCACCTGGGGGACCAAGCAGCACCTAACATTTTTACTCCGCACAATGTAAATACTCAAGAAATCTTCACTAAGTCCAAGTTTTCAAAACTCATTTTCCAGATCTTGGGCAGCAGGTGGGTTTTGAACATTTCCACAGTTAAAAAAAGAAAAATAAGTGTATTAATATCTTATGCTTTTTCTTGTATTCTGCAGGTTTTGAGTTCCCCAAACTACTGCTGAACCATTTGCTTTGACAGTTCCTGCCTCATCATCCCTGTAATGCTTTCTGACTTACTGAGACTGCACTGGTGTGTGGTACAGCACTAAATACACTCCTGAAATCCAAAGAAATTATGTCTGTCCAGCTCGGTTAATGTATCTCAAAAAATCCAAACACACTTCTCAGACATGGGATATTTTTTTAATCGTTTCATGCTGAGTGACCTTTAATAAATCAGAGCTAAACAAAGTCTTTATAAGTCAATGCATGTATTTCCTCCCCTTAATGTGCTCCAGTTTATAGGTATGTAGAAAAATGCTGTAATTTTTCAGCCTCATGCAAACATCCCCTGAATGCAATGAGAATTTGTGCTGTTCTGGCTGGGACCCTGCATGCATAAACTCTTATGAGTAAGAGCTCTTCCTACAAAAATGTTGCTCCCTTGTATGACAAAGGTTAGGTAGACTCAGCCTTACTTTGCTAGGACTGCCTGTGGCCAGAATCCCCGAGAATAAGACGCTGCCATTCAGACAAAAGCAACATGGAAAAACAAGCTGGATGTATGCAATGTCCTTTGTCAGTGGTATCTGTAGGAAAATGGCTTGAGAGCCAAGAACAGAACCAAAGAACAAGTCAGTGTCAACAATGACTGATGAGGCTGAAGCTGCTCATGGCGAGAGGTTTGGTTTTAGTGTGGAAACAGCTGAAGGAGGCAGAAAACTGCCTGATTCGAAGGGGTAACCATATACCAAAATGAACTCTGGAATCTAACTCCATAGACTGTCTAGGAGCATGGAGGAAAATGAGGCATGGAAATGGTCACTGTGGTTTAGTTGAATTTTGCTGGTTTGTTGGGCTGCTGAAGGAGTGATTGGCCTGTGATTCTTTCAAAAAACTTTCCAAAGCCTGTGCAGGTGTTTGCTGTACAGATTAGTATAGGTTGATTCCCCAAAATAACTGTTAAATATAACAATTTATCAGCTTATTTAAGCAATTGCATTCAGCTGGGCATGAGCTGGGCAGAGTGGCTGTATGCCTTGGCTGCAGTGTGTGCAGGCTCATCCTGTGCCATGTGAAGTCAATCTCAGTGCAAATGAAATCCAAAGTCCTGCTTACAGCAGCGTCATATGGAGTCTCGGCTCTGAGAGTGGGAAAGAGAGCCTGAGTTTGCTGCACAGTTGACAGAAAATCTCTTGAGCACTTGCATACCAAGGATGCAGTTGCTCCACCAGCACACAGGCTGTGCACAAATTGCCTTCCCTCAGAGCCTCCCTAGGATCAGGACATAATCCATACCCACCACTTACAATGCCACTGGCACCTGGAGTACTGCTAGTACTCCTCATCTTCCTAGCAGAGCATACACTGATTTGCTGCAAGTTTGTATAACTGCAATAATTCCCTTGTCATATCAGGATCAAGAGATAAACAGCTGCAGGTTGGGGAGGATGAAAATTATTCAGGATAGGGCACTGGAACAAAGAAGCCAGGGGGTCACTGCTCATCCCTAGCCCTGCGCTGAGCTCTGGGACCCCAGTGTTGCACCTCTATGTCCTAGAGCAAATAGAATGCAAATTCCCAGCATATTAGATACAACAGAACTTGCACAGTTAAGTTAGATTGGAAATGGAAAGCAACTCATCAGTGCTGAGAAGCAGCTGAATGCTTTCAACTGTACAGTCCAAATACAGCTTCAATATTTCAGTTAGTCCATGAGGAGGGACTTCTTGCCCATAAAGAGCATATTACAGGATTGGGGCCAAAACTAGCAAAATTCTTCTGAAGCACTGAAGACATGAGTGATTTCTGTAACATAATATTTATTCCAGAGCAAGCCACCATGTATCTTGTTTCTTCTTTTCTAGAAAAAGCACTTCTCAAGGTGTTTGTTTTTTATACCAGAATAATTGTACCTCCAACTGGAGGACCTCAAACGGCATTGGACATGGTTCTGGCTGATGAGCCAGACTCCCAGCTACAATATCCTTGTAGCTGTCACTGGTGTCTCTTCTGGACTAGTGTAATTTGGAAGAGGAGGATAAAAAGGGAAACTCTGTGTTTACAAAGGAAAGAAGGAAACCATCTGTGACAGGGCTCTTTTTTGAGCATTGGCTGTTTGAGCACTGCTCAGAGGTTTCTAATGCCAGAAGTGATCCCAGCAGAAATGGATTAGTGGGCAGAGAACAAGTGAGGAGGTCAAAAGGTGAAAAATAAATACAATTTATCACATGCCTGTGCTGTTTGTCACCAGACTAGAGAAATTAAGGAAATCACATGTATATCATCACTTTGCCTTGAAATAGGATGACCCCATATACATACAATCTGAGCTACTGCTCTGGGTTAGCTTGTTAAACTTTTGTAAAGGGGTGGTGAACTAGACCCAGCTAGTTTGCCTCATATGACAGGCTGTTGTTTGAGGAGTAAACATATGTCAATAGCTTTAACATGACCAACCTTTACAGTAAAGAGCCAGAGAGGACATTTCATACCCAGACTGGGAATTTTCCATGCCAGTTTTACAGTTCAGAAAATATACATATCACAGAGGCACATATGCAGTAAGCACAAACGATTAGCATTGGAAATGACAACTTGCAAGCCAAGTTTTAGCTTTACGTGATTTGAAACAGCTGAGTGATAAATTAAAATAAAAACAAATGCCAGCAGCTCCTTAGTGCTAATGGGATTGGTGGGTGCTCCTGTCATGAGAGCCTGGTGAATACATATTGTTATAATTGTCTGGGTGGAGGTGATAGAACAAACGTGCCTCTTCCAAGCCAGTGTTGGCACTGACAATAATTGTTAACAGATTTAGTATCCTATTCACCTCTTTTTTCCCCTATAGCTCCTTCTTAACTTATCAGCAGATTTTATTTTTGAGTTATTAGAAATCACATCTTTCTCTTATTGATTCTTCTGAATTGCCAGCCAGCCACTAATTGTTTCCAGCTCTGATGGTTCAAAATTACTGATTTCCTTTTAGATACTTTAATCATTCATATATCTTCCCCTCCATCCCTCCACCCCCTTTTGACTTTCTTTGGCTTGAGGTTCTCTCAGAGGAGTTATCAGCTTAGTTAACCCTACTTGTTCTAGCCAAACTCTGCTCTCATTCCTTTGGCAAAGGGGTAGTCAAGAAGAGTTGACAAACATAAATCCTCATCTAATTCAATCCTAGCATGAGCACTCTGAGTCCAAATACTCTGAATTTGAGCACCTAGTTGATGTGCTGTCCAGGTGTACCTATACAGCTATCTATACACACACATACACACATACATACACATATATCCATGTCCTTATCCATATCCATGTACATAGTGAGTGTGGGTGTTTAAATGTAAATATATGTAAACATAGATATGCTGTATAAATATAGTATATAAATAATATGAGCATACCTGCATTCATAAATAAATGCACGTGCTTGTATTTAAGGTCTGGCTTGCTACTCCCTCCTGCTTGCTGCTCCCACTGTGCCGCACGGCTCCTGAAGCACAATGACTGTCACAGCTCTGAGATCGTCAGTCACCCAAGGGTCACACATCAGCAGGTCACCACAGATCAGCTGAGTGGCAGGAGCTGCTGACAGACTCACGGATAAGCCAGGGCAAGGGGAAGGAGAGGTGACTTCTCGCAAGAGCTCTCTGGCTGTTAGCAAAGATAACTTCAATTACATTGCATTAGCTGGGCACTAGAAACGTGCAGACGATCTGCTGCTGGGGCATTGCTGACTCGAAGCACTTGTCAAGAAGGAGGAACTGGTGCACGAGCCTGTGCTCTGCCTGCTGACCAAGGCCCCTCTCCTGCTCCTCTGCACAGCAGTGTCAGTGCATCCCCCTGTGCTCTTCTGCCTTGGATGACCAGCTCGGCTGCCCTTCATCCCCCTGGCACTGGCAAAGTGCAGATGGCTGCCAAAGGAGAGCTCTCCCACTGCTGTTGTGAGAGCAAAGGGACCTTAGCACTGCTGTGCTTCAAGGCAAGTGGAGCCCCAGGGCAGGGGACCTGCAGCTTGTCTGCTCTGTAGTAGGGAGCAAAGAAGTAAAGCCCAGAGACTAATAAAAAAATTACCTTCATGAGGTTATGGGGCAACTTCCTTTTCAGTCCAAAGCAATTTTCATTGCTGCTTCTTCATCTCAAAGGCCTTAGGGGAATAAAAAGCAAAACACCAGGGCAAGTTTTGCCCTCTTGAGAAATCCTTCTGACTTCACTAGACCAGAGCAGGTTCCAAACACCACAGTTCAATTCTTATGGATCAGAAATGGTCCCAGATTAAAAAATTCCCCTCCCCATCTACACTTGTTCCTGGCTCCCTGGAGCCACACACACATTTGGAGAGGTGCAGGAGGGGAAGTCTTCCCACAGTGTTGCCCTTGCACAGGCACTGCTTGGTTCCCTGGGGTGGAAAGACCCCTTACCAGGTCTTTGTCCTGGGAAGCACACACTAACGCTACACTGACATTGCTCTCTGAGCTTCCCACCCAACCCAGAGACATCCTGGAAGCATGGCCAGGCAGCTGCCAGCACTGCAAGCCTAGCCTGCTGCAGACTGGAACTTTCCAGGCCCTTAGCCTTGTTCAAGAGCCCAGCATTGCTGTCCCAAGTGCATGTCACGGAGAGGTCCAGGTCAATATTCTTGCAGAACCTAGTACAAATTTTCCTAGGCACAATTTTTTTCTGTCAAAAATGCAATTCTCTGAGCTTCCAGCAGAGCAAGGCTCTTTTAAAAATACATAACTCATAAATGAATCAATATAGGACTGATGTGAATCAGTACAAGGGCACTTGAGGACACTCCTTCTTTTCCTGTTGCATAGTTGCTCCCTCTCCAGACCTTGCCAAAACTACCCCATTGTTACACTGAAAGCAGCTAATGGCAGCTGTTAAACACGTGGTTCAACTTTAGGGATCAGTCCCAGGCATGAAAATTAGTTTCTGCTCAGGTTAAATGCAAGTAGCAATTAAGTGCCTCTTTGCATAGTGAGAACAGAAGTAGTTGGAAGCTGCTGCCCAGAGCAAGATCCTGCTGAGAAGCGCAATAGCCCTCAAGGTTCATCCCTGACCACAGGCACAAAGGTGAAGGAATGGACTGGTTGCAGCTGTAAGCATTAGTGAAGCAAAGGCTTGACAGATATGATTTTGGGAGAAAAACAGACTCCTTTCAGCCATGATATTCATTGGAAAAGCAAGCTTGTTGAGGGTACAAAACAAAGCCTGGTCTGTCTTAATGTAATATTGCCTTGTGTTATTTAGAACTGTTCTCCAAAAACACACACTATAGGATTAAAAGAAAAAAAGGGGGGGGGGGGGTGAGTCTAATAAAAAGGAAGAAGAAATGAACTTACATATCCAGAAGGGCCATGTTGTTACTTTTTCCATAGGCTCCTTCCAGTCTTACGCATTTTGGTTTCATTGTGAGTTTACTGCAGGAAGCATGCTTAGGTTCTGCAGAGCAGCAGTCAGCATCCTGGGACGACGCAGATGAGAAGTATCAGTATGTATGATGAAATGAGTCAGAAACCCACTCAGTGCATGCCATCGGGCTATGAAAATCACTCTTCTACTGAATATGTGCAGCAGTGATAGTGACTGTGACAAAAAGTGAGAGCTAGTGTCCCTCTGTGTGTCTTGAATTTAAAATAAAAAGCTTATTCCTTCCAGGCAAACCAAATCCTCTAAGCAAGCCTGGATATGTTGTCCCTGTCTCAGCTGTTAATTTAGTGTAGTTTTCCAGTTCAGCAAAACTTTAGTCTCTTCAGAGCTCTGAAAGTCTGCAGCAGAGTATGTAGCCAAGGAGGGGCAATTCTGTTCCCAAATCCACAGGCTCACTCTTACAATTGCACCCAATCTTGAATTCTTGTTCTATTTCTGTGGGAGAACCAGGATTCTTGAGTTGTGTCTCAGCCAAAAGGGAATTTTCTTTGCCTACACTTTTCCAGAAATGTCAACATATCACTGACACATTGGGTCTTGACAGATAAAGTGGGATGTTACAACTGAAAAACAAAAAGAAAAAAATGTCTGAGTGTTGCAGAAGATCCTTCTTCTCAAATTGAGCAGAGGGAATGGTTACCCTGTTGAATCACAGTGGGGCTGTGGCTGGGTAATTGAAAAGATTTGTTGTCTGAGAAAGCACATTTAAAAATTCCTCTCCTTTCTTCAGCTATCAGGATACCACTGGGACTTCACCAGGTCCATAGATCTGCTGCATAATGTGTGAATGGCCATATCTCACCATGGAGTCAAGAGTTGAGCTGTTCCGAGTACAACATAAATAAGATCAAAATCAGAGTTGACTTGTGAGGTGAGATATAATGGCTGTGGGTAAGAGCAGGAAGGTGGGGCTGGAGAAATCAGATGGGTAAAATACAAAGCAGCAAGGTGTGTTGGGTAGATAGACTTGAAGCATTCAGCACCATCTCAGCTAGTTTTATCAAATCCTGCTTATCATTTTGAAAATGGCAGGTCACCTAGGTCATCTCAGAATTACTGAAGGAAGAAGTGGTACAGTTTAATTAGACTTTCTCATGATAAGTTTCTCTATAGACATCTCAGGTCATCCCAAGTACAGCTGTATCACTCTGGAATAAGAAAATCCACTGAAATAAATGTATTTACACTGGTATCACTTAATACAAGGTCTGTCTGAAAGATTTCAAACATGGTGTTTCACAAACAGGAGCATGAGCTGAACACTGTAACACAGATTAGGGTCAAATAAATCCTTACACATCTGAAGATTTGTGTCTTAGACTTCTTCATGTACAAAGGACTTTGTTACTATGTCCTCTTTCCTGCTATTACAACGGCCCCACACAGGACTGAAAACAAATTCTACTTCTCAAAGGTTTTTTTCTCATCAGTATATGAGACAGCCACCTCTGTTCATATGGCAAGTACAAGAAATTATGGTAAAGCTGCACAGATACAAATTAAAGTATCGCAGTGTCAATGGAACAAAGGACAAATTGCTCTTAGGTTAGGCTTCAGTGGGCAGGATCAGTGGACATTAAAGGGAAACACAAAAGCAAAGAGAAACAGAGCCTGCATCACTTAGATGTCATTGGCTTCTACTCTGTTTCCAGGCATTATCAGCAAAGTCTCATGAGCCTATCCATGCCACTTGATGCTTTTTCTGCAGTTCAGAGCTTGCAGTGATGAGCCCACGTGAGTTGGGGGTTTTTTTGTCCCAGTGGCATCTCACATGGTAGGGGTTTTTTTGAGTTTTTTGGGTTTGTTTGTTTGTTTTGATTTGAGGGATTTTTGTTGGAGGCAGGGGGACTTGCTCCTCAGTTTTGTGCCATCCCTGAGTTGCCAGACTTGGTATTGAAACAGTGAGAGCCCAGCCCAGCAGCAATCAGGTATTTGCCCCAGGGATGAATTAGACTAGCTACTCTCTGAGCAACTTTCCTCTGGCAATGTACTATGTAATCCAAGTAACCAAAATATCAATTTTTATGGATACATGGTAGTATTTCAGCTAAGGGATACTTTTAACTTCAAGGAAAAAGGAACACGAGACTGCTGGAGTCATTGGGTTGGTTTTGCTCTTGGACCCTCCCACGAATGCAACAACATCCACCTGAGCAGCACAGCTGCCACCCACACAACAGCTGTGGAGGGGCCCTTCCAGAGCTTTCCCACCTTCATGGCTACAAACAGCCTGCCTGTATATGTTCACAAATTCTTCCTATGTTCATTCAAAACCAATTTATACTCAATCATTCTCAAATCAGTACAGACTATGACTCAAATAAGCTTCTCTCCTTTATTCTTCATCCCTCTTTGTAAATAATTTTCCATCCCTTTTCAGGCTTTTTTAAATTATTTTTTTTATGAATTGAAAAACATGCCCAGAGTCTTCTCTTGTGGTATCTGTCTTAGAGATTTCCCCTAACCCTGTTTTGCTCTTAACTCACCATCCCTTATCATAGATGACTTGAACAGTGTCAGGTGAACACTTGCCAGACACCCGTGCAGTATAGCAGCATTTCACATTTCTCCTGCAAATGCCTCACCTTGACATTTTTCATGCTGTTATAACTTCAGAACACTGCAATTATTCTGAAACTAATACATTGTCTTTGTCTGATGTTATATCCATATCATGAACTCCCAGTTTTCACAGATTACTTACGCTGAGTAACTGACCATGAATTTGGTACTACTGACCTTGGTCTTATTTGTCCCCATTCCACCTTCTCCATGTTGTGTTATTGGCAAAATATTCTGAACCTATGCTATTAAATGGTGCCCTCTTCCAGCCAATAATCCACAGTTAATCAAGCAATTTGTGTCTCCTCAGAAGCCAAAGATAAAATTCCTGCCTCTTTTCAATTAACTAGTCTCTTCTGCTCAAAAAGCTGCCTTGCCAGATGGTTTGTGCTTCCTCCTCCCAATCTCAGACAGATCTGGCTCCCAGAGACTGGGAAAGAGCCCAGCACCGACAGCAGGGAGATTCCCAGCCAGGGGTATCTCCCTGGAAGTGGTTTTTTAAATGAACTTTAGAGTCTGTCCTGCCTATAAAGTTAGTGTTCATAATTTTGGTTCTCTGTCAGATCAGCATAAAGGACTGGCAGAGCTTGTAAAATAAAATGGCAATCAGAAAGCTAGCATCCAAATCCACCCTTCAATTTGAAATGCAAAATGTAATACTTTTCAGGAATCTGGAGGGCTAATGTAACAAGGAATGTATCCTCCCCTGAAATGAAGGATTCATTTCAAAACATGCTGATACTTTGGCGCAGAACAGTGACTTCATCAGCATAGTCAAAAATAAGAAAAAAATATTATTTAGAAGATATTACCTCTGGGCCAGATCATCATATGTCACAAATTTGGATTAATTTAAACAGAGCTACATTAGTTTTTATCAGTTCCAAATCCACCTATTTCCCACGGTCTGGAGCATTATATTTCCAATTTTTTAATTTCCTAATATTTTCCAAATGCTGTTAGAATTTTAGGGAAAGAGTATTATATTTTCCATTTTCCTTTTTCCTGTGCTTTATGACTCAACAATCTTTCATGAGATTTTCTTTTTGATCTTACAGAGAAGCTCTTTAATAAAAACAAAAAAGCTGATCTGCTAGTTCTTGCTACAAACATTGTACAAAGTCGATTAGGTGAGGAATCATTAAAGAATTGCATATTAAACCCCTGTAGTTTTAGAATACCAGATATTAAATAAATTAAAGAAGGAAACTTACTGCCCAGTACTTTGGAAAGTGGCTACCATTCAAGGCAAAATTTGAAGTAAAAACAAGGAAAAGTGACTGTTATTAAATTCCACAGTCTTGATTCATTTTTTCATCCTCGTAGAGACAAATGTCTTTAAATGTTTACTTAGTATTAAGTTAAATTATCTACTTGAGATTGGGAAAAATAATATTCATACCCTAAAATTTCGTCCTATTTCTACATTAGTACAATGTTCTTTTAACTCAAATTTTCTCTGCAAAGAGTGAAGCAGAGGTTTGTAAGTCATATCTGTACCGTCTCTCACAGCTGTGCCAAAGCTTGCACCACAGACCAAACCCAATCTCACTTGGGCACTGCTCAAAACAACATCTTGCTTGGACCTCAGCTTCCTACAAGGGGAATTATTTCATCACAGATAGAAGTCAATAACTAATTAGTGTTCATGCATCATAGGCAAAGGGGGCACAAGGACATGTGAAATATGTGGAGTTTCATTTCAGCACAGCAGTAAAAGCCAGAGTTAGGGTGTCTCCTGACTATCCCACTCTGAAACACTCCTTTTTCTGTTGATGTTAGTTGTGTAAATATCTGTGCCCACATTATATTTAGAGACAATATGAACAAGTGGAAAATGTGAAGAGAATTGGGTTTTTGAACTCTGAGAAATTGTAGGTACTCAAAATTAGCAAGTAGGTTGATTTTGTTTTAGAAAAAGTTACCCTCTTGACCCAGTTTTTTTTTGAACATTCTTCTGAATGTTTTCAAAATATTCATTAATAATAACAGAAATTACTGTACTGAACATATTTGAAATTCAGCTGTAAAACACCTCTGCCTTTCCATAGTTAATGTGATAACAACATCTTTGAAAATTAATCAGTCACTCAATTAAGTATGACCCATATCTCAGAAAACCATATTTGCCATCTGTAATAAAGTTGTACTTTTTACTTTGTTCCCTCACTGAATAATTTTAAAGTGTTTACATGGTATCCTGAGCACCCATGCAGAATACAATGGCTCATTGCTGCCTCTGCCTAACCACACACACTGTACCCACATTTCCCAGTCCCTTCAGATGCCAATGCCTACCTACATTTATCAGTAGAGGCATCACTCATTTTGATTCTTCCTTTCTTCAAAATTCAAGACTGAGAGCTAGCCAAAGCCCACTCCTTCAAACTCTGCCTAGCTCGAGAGCTTCTAATCTTTGACAAATCACTGGTAGGGGATTTGTTTGGGATGGAATTCCTCTCCTGCTCGACTTGAGGACCTCTTGCCTGCAGTGTGAGGCTCTGCTCAGCTTTGCACTGTCAAGTGTAGAGGGCAGAGAACAGTTTGCAGTGAGTGACTTCTCAGGTGAAGTATGCTTCTAATGTTTTTTTGCAGAGTTTCTGTACTTAGCAATCCCTATGTCCCATGCTATAATCTAAATTACTTGCTAATTAAGATCCATGAATACCTCTTGGTACCCCATGTGCCCATGGGTAGTTTTACTGGGGCAGCAAGAAGCCAAATTCAGAACTGTAATGGGGTTAATGAGTGCAAAGATGATCTCATCTGGATGGAAGTAACTTTTGGAGTAAGGACCTCTGAAGCATCATTCTGTCTCATGTTGGGTATTGAGATAAGTTCCCGACGTTAGAAGCCCTGGTGATGCCTAATCTGTGGCTGTGGGACACTCCCCAGTATGCAGAAGGGAAACTTCTGCATTCCAGTCAGTCCCTGCTCTGGGCAGCAGCAGGACCAGGCCCAACATGAGTCAGGAAACCTTTCTCCTGTGCAATTACTCAGAAATCTTCTGCATTCACGTATGTGAAAAAGAACCAGGTGCTCAGAGCTATTCAGATTTAAGTTAAACTGCCTTCTAGAATAAGCCTTCTCTTCACTGGGAACTGATGTCAGCTATTGAAACAGAACTCTTAACTGAGACACTTCAGGCTAGTTGCCTACATTTTGGTGGAATTTATCCAGGGTTACACAATTAGTGTATAACACATACACTAATTCTTCAGAGTAGCTGCAGACACAGCAAAATTCATTATTTCCATGAAAGCACTTGCTAGTCAGTCTTTGCCATACCATATCTGCTGGCAGCACAGACAGAAGTGTGTGTTTATAATAACAAGACAGGAGAAATTTCAGACAGTTCTTTGAATAATGCATTTTGCAGTACTTGTTCAGGCTTGTTAAACCCAAAGCAAAATATAAAAAGCCAAAGTTGCACTTTTTTGTGAGGTCTATACCTCTGTTTCTTAATAGGAATTATCTCAAAGGATAAATTAATTTCTTTTACATGCTACTAACCATGAATGCATCTAAAAACCTTGTTGCCGTTTGCATTGTTCTGTCAGTATAAATTCTTCTAATTTTAGCCCCACAGCTCTTTGACTGGACTTTATCCTGACTTGGCCCTCCAGCCATTTCTAGCCTCATTTCTCCAAAAAGATGACACTACTTGCATCCTGTACTGGGACTTAAAAGCTTTTCCTGTTCACCTAGTGATCAGATACTCTAGTGATGCCAAGTAATTCATACGGACATGAACCTAGTTGGGACTGATAGCCTCATTGCTACTTAAATTCAGTGGAGGTAACTTCATGGTAGCCACAGAATTGTTCAAACCAGTGTCTATGAGGTATTGTGAACAATCAAAAATTTTGCTACCAGCAAAAGCCACAACTGACCACACCAAATATGCAGCAGCTTGACCCTTGCACATGTACAAAAATCACTGTAATTGTATGAGTGTACATAACTCACTCCAGCATATCCTGCTAAGAGCTGACGTCAGGATTCTTTGTTTGAACTTTGAAAACCTTTCACAGTGTTACTCCTACCTCCTCATCCAAATGCTTAAGTCCCTGTACATTTAAATATCAAATCTTATTTCTTATTCTCAACTAGTAAATTTTATCTCTTTCTAAAGCCCTCTTGAAATAGTAGTGTTATTGGGCATGTTCTGTCATAAGTATTACTTTGTGGATTACATTGCCAAAATACATTTTTGATCTGTCTGAGCTTAGTCATTTTAAATCCATCCATTAATACACATCTGCTCACAGCTGACTAAAATTCTCTACTGGAACAGTAAAAGATAAATTTCTTAACTAATCATTTTGGTAGGTGTTTTCTGTGTGTGCTTTTTGTGTTATTTACTCCTAGACACTGGATCCTGAGACTCTTAGATCCTGGGTCCCATCCCTGATTGGGATGAGACACTTTCTCTTGGCTTCTCTAGAGCTCAGTGGAGTGGCTTTGGTGGGCCAGATTTTCACCCATAGGGCCAGTTTTGAAAACTATCTAGTATCTGCAGAGATCACATGGCCTAAACTGGTGCATCTGTCCTGGCACAAAGCTGCAGTCTGGTCAAATCCACGCTTGGGTTTTCAGAGGAGAGGTCAAGACACCATCAGCAGTAGCAGCAGAAGGTTTCTTCTGTCAGCCTTCTTGCTCTGTCAGCCCAGGCAACTGGGTTGAACCCTGCCACGGATGTCTGGGAAACACAACCAAGTCATTGCTGTTGAGGGCACAAGGAACAAGAAATTATTTTGTACCAATATTTTGTTACTAGTAGTAACAATCTGTGTAGATATTTCTGCCTTGCTGCGCCTCTTAATGTGACTGAGTTTATCCCTCACTAAAATACCTTCATTAAAAAAGGTACCATGTTATTTCACATTTCCAGTGGAGAAAGAGACAATGTCAGATGAATCAACAATAGAATTTAGTTTGGTTTCTGTATACAACAAGCCTTTAAATTTTGCTATCACACCTCTTCCTTCAGCCTTTGAATGGTTAGAAACACGTTTCAGAATTACATCTGATTTGCTTGAAGGGCACCAGGAGAAGAAACTCCCATTTGCCAGATCAACCAGTCATCCAAATTAGATATTTGGAAATTAACTGAGGGCATCACACAGCTGGATTTATTTATCTCTTATACTTTGACATTGCTTCTGGAGACTACTCAAATGAGAAAATGTGCTTGCAGCAAGCAACCACAAGGAGTCTGAGCAAGGTGGAATCAAGGTTCATCTTCCAACTCTGATGGGCTCTGGTGGAAAGGCTGTACTCCACCTCTTGGGGTACCTGCCACCAGTCCTCCTCTGCACACCTTTCTAAGTGAATTCAGCAGTCTGCTTGTGGCTATCACGTGTTAGTTCAAAACCTGGGGCTCAGGGAGTAGTCACAGGCTTCTTGTTTACAGCAGCGGCCAGTGACCTCAGGCCTATCTCCTGAGACGACAATGTGGGTCCAGGAGGGATCCGGTGCCCTTCTTTCCACATAGAAATAGTTCACACGGGACACTGCTAATTTTCAAAAGTCCTTACATATTCAGTGACTTCTGCCCAGGTGACTGAGGTGTTGGAGAGGGAAAGTCCAAGTCTGAATGAAGGCTGGCGTGCATGCAGACTTAAAGAATAAAACATCTTTTTATGAGCGGGACAAGGCAAACTTCCCAGGAGATGAGGTATTCTGGGAGCCCTTTGTGGGCAAGTCAGCAGGCTGCCTGCCTGTGGGAAATGCCATTTTTTGAGACATGAAGCACTGTTTGGTGGCACTTCTCCTGGACAAGTCAGTAAGATGTCTGTCCCCAAGAGGTGTACATCAGTCCCACCTTGGCAGGAACCAGGGCCCCAGACTGTGCCTGCACCTGCTGAAGCACCTAACAGACCCTTCCTGGACCTTCCTCCAGGTGCCAAATCTCCAGCACCAAGAGGAAACTAGGACTTTTCTCAGTATCATGGCAGAGCCTCCACATGGCTCGTTCCCACCAAGTCTTTCCCCCACTGGATAAGAAGAATGATCATCCAAAGAAGACTCACTCTCTGTGTTTCATATTTTTTCAACAGAATTTGTGTCAGGCAGGGGAAGGCAATCAGTGAGAAACCAGCCCCCATGGACGCCATTTCCACATGGTGTCTCCAGTATGTCTCCATCTGTCTGCCACAGTCATTCCTTGACTTTGTACCAACTGTAGGGCACAGTGGCCGCTTGTCTATAGGCAGCGATACTGAGTCCTTTCTAACAACTGCATGTAGCACTTACCTCCCCCTCTCTGTACCTCTCTAAGCTGCTGGTCCACCTGGTGCCCTTGGTGGCTAAGACAGAGAACAGCTTGGTTTTGTCCCCTCTGTTTTGCAAGTAATATTATCCCCCAAGGCTCTATACATATAAGAGTTGCTATGTGCGTTTGGCTTGGATCTGTGAGCTACTTCCCCAGTCACTAATAAAGAGCAGTGTCTCTTGACCTTCCTTCTTGAAGAAAAATTCCTCAACTGGTCCTGCCCCTAAAGCAGGATGGTCTGTGCTACACTATGCTGCAGCTGGCAGCTCCAAGCCCCGAATGCCAAGCCCCAGTGAGAGGTGCCACTCTTGCCTTCGTGCTCTCCTGCATCTTGAGCAACACACACTGACCTGCTTGAGGAGAGAAAACTGTCCCACCACCCTGGGACGAATGACACACTGCTGTGGGGGCACTACTGAAAACACTGCTGCAGCAGCTGCTACTGCTCCACCTTCCACCCTGAACAGTGTGGGGAGCTGTGTGATAAAAGGTGTTTATCACCTCTAGACCCGTGCAGTCAGCTGAGGACCCATCAGCCCTGACTCACCCACCCCAGCTTCATCCTTGCCTGCAGGAAGTCACTATGTCATCTGTGATGACAAGAAAAACTGGTCTCATCTTTTATGAAAACCTTCCTCCCCCTCCAAAAATGAAGTGGCATGTGTCTCATAAAGCTGCCTGAGATGTCTGTCAGGGCATAGCAGCAAGAGGAGCACATTCAGGCACAGATGTACACCAAAGCAGATACAACTGCAGAAGAAAAAGGGGAAAAAAGTTGGCTAGGGAACAAGTATTTTTAATAGTGTTCCCTTTAACAGAACCTAAAGAGTAGTAACACTTCATTTTACCTTTTCTATTAAAGCAAAAAGCTCACCAGTGTCGGTTGTGTGCAGGTGCTATGCACAGTGGGAAACAACTCAAACCAGCATGTGTTCTTTGAAATATTTCTTTTAAACAGACACTAAGTATTTTCAGCTTTTGGAGAATGTGACTCAAAATAACAAGTAGATAAAATATCACCATGCCGTGCAAGGGAGGATATGTGCAGTTATCTGCTGTGATTTCATACTAATATTTAGCTATCATATAGCACTCTCTCTGCTGACCCCACTGTATAAACACTCAATAATTAACCAGCACACTCCCTGCTATGCAACAGGTAGGTAATATTGCTCTTACCATCCCCAAGCTACACAGGCGGAATTTAGACAGCGAGATGACAAACCTTACCCAGACCCACTTGGGAAGTCTATGGCAAGGCAGAGAGTAGGATCAGTTCCTGCAAAATGTGTTCGCTTCCCCCCACTCTGCCTTTTATGTTACAGTCCAGAGACACGTAAGAGTTCAGTGCAGCCCTGAGCAGAGAGGAGTCCACCTGCAAAAACTCCTAAAGCTGTTTCACACCACTGACAGTTTCTGGAGCAGACACGGCTCAGAGGGGAGCCGCAGGAGTGCTGTAAATCAGGACTGAGGCATATTGGCAGAGCTTTGTGGGAAAGCTTGCCTGGGGTCTGCCTGTTACTCGTTGTTTTTCTCAGCACTCTTGATGCTTCTTTTTCTTTACGATGAAGCACTGCCCCCAGCCATCCTATGCTCATCATTTATTAATTTTCCAGTTTAATTATCAGGTTTAGTGCAGTTGTGAAAGGGGTGTGAAAACAAACAGAACACGAACATTGCACTAATTTACTGCGGAGGGCAGCTGCAGACTCCCCACTGCAGGAATGGCTTGTGAACCTCCTACAGCCTGTTGTGCCCCAGCAGGGACAGTGTTCCTCACCTGCCCATCAGAAAGAAGCTCTTGGTTCATCCCATTTGCATTTACCGCCATTAGAAGCAGCAAGCGCAACAATGCAAAATGGTTCTCAACAAAAAAACCCCAACAGCAAACCAACAGACCAAGCCCAACAATATTACACGTGTAAGGATTAACTGCTCACATTTTGCACTCAATTTTGCTTCAAGCTTTAACTGGTGAGGAAGCAGAGTTCATGGACCACTGAGATTATTTTCACTACAGGAAATTATGTGAAGGAAAAGGCAACCTTGGTAAGGAAATTGGTAAAATCTCGTTAAAACGTCAATTTGCCTTAAGGATTGCATCTTTTTCTACAAGGATTTCAGTAAACTTGGGTAGGTACTAAAAAGCACTGTCCATTTTTCCCATTTTTCCCCCGAAGGAATCAACAGATGCAATTGCAGGGACATTTAGACAAAAACAGCCTCAGAGAAAGCAACAGTGTTTTGCTGGCACAATATTCATAAAGTTTTGGCTTGGCTATTGAAAGAGACTATAGGTTTCTTGACTTTGTTGCATGGAAACTGCTTATGACCAGTGTTTTTCTTAGCCCAACACATTCTTATTTCCTAGTATAAAAGACATCCACTTAAACTGTGGCAACATTGCCACCACTTCTAAAAAAGGCTTGTGCAGTGCAGTCCTGACTATCAGAGCTCACATCTCCCACGAAAATCAAACTGCATGTTTTTCCAGGTGCTGCCATATTGGAAACAAGACACATGGGGACCAAAAAATGTGTTTCAGGACTTAACCTGAGGCCTACAATTAGAATTTTTTATTGAACCTAGTTATTGCGAACTTCTTTCAACTGAAGTGTACATTTGTTTAAACACCTCCAAACTCATATTTGCTCTGGCTGTTGAAGTAATGTATGTTCTCAGAGTCGGTAGAAGAAAATAGTGCCATTTAACTGGCAGTGTAATTTCTTGTAACTGAAATGCTTTATTTTAAGCAGTACAATTTTGCAGAGATTGCACAGAGATGCTGCAAATGTTTTAAATGTGCGGGGTAAAGTTTCTCCATGAGAGCATGCTATGCTGTACACAAGCAACACAGCAAACGCACCCCAGTTCAAATGCCTATTGACACATATGCATAGCATGATTCAGAGTTCCTGTGTAACTCAGGCAGACTGCTACAGGCCTATTTTCTTGTACCTTTAGTTGCCTTCAGATGAAGTTAACCCTGAAATCTAAACCATCTCTTTAGCTGGAATTTTAAAGGAGCCTAAAGAAACTGTGCAGACCATATGCAAAACTCCCCTGTCTTTCTTGAAAATGAGATTTTGGTTCCTAGTTTTCCCCAGAAAATGGGAACAACGATAATTCTTTTTGCCTAACATGTGCCTGTTTTACATGTTCATATAACTCTTAACCCACCTTGACTGAACTCTCCAGGTGTTAATCTGGATTGAATAGCATAATACATACCAATCCAGACAGCACAATGCCAAGCTCCCAGCTGTTGTCTCACGGACCTCAGAGTTACAAGAAAACAGCCACTAACTCTGCAGAGCAGCTCCTGGAACATCTCTCCACGTCAGATCAGAGCCTCAGCATGCGAGCTGGAAAAAGACTTCTGGTCTGTCCAAGGATGTTAGTGAGACTCAGTCTAGCCCAAATATCCATGTGGGGACTCCTTTTCCATTAGATCATGACAGTTAAAACATGAAGTGCAGAGAGAGAATTAGGTGTTAGGAAATTTTGAGTGCTGTCTAGCTCTGGGTTTGACCAGAACATAAAACACATAGAGAAGTGGTCATAGCACCAAGCCTGAGAGAGTTCAAGAAGCATTTGGACAATGCTCACAGGCACATGGTGTGATTCTTGGGGATGGTGCTGTGCAGAGTCTGGAGCTGGACTCAATTATCCTTGTGACACCCTTCCAATTCAGCACATTCTGTGATTCTGTGATATATCATTAGTAATTTTCTGTATTACAACACTTCCCAGATTAACACCATGAAAATTAATTAAATACCTGAAATTACAGCTCTTTCAAATGATTGTGTGTCGGGTCCTTTCTTGGATTTTCCTCTTAATCACCAGGATCTCTCAATGACCACATTTTACACATGAACTTTCATATCTTTACACATGAACATGAAAGTTCATATCTTTACACATGAACTTCAATGTGTCTTTGACAGCACCTACTTTTCTTGCAGTCTTTGTAATTTCTAGTTTGTTTTAGAAATGCACAACGATATCAATATAATTTCAGGGGACGTCACTGCTAGGATATTTTTCCTTTTGCTCCACCTGCCACTGATCTGAAGGTTTCACTGTTGTCCTGGAGAGCATCCACTAGACTCTCTTGACAATGATAAAGGGCTCTGTACATCAGTGTGTTCAGGATGAGTTCAGGGATAGCCCCAGCCACTGCTCATCCTGGGGTTTTAGCTGATTCTAGATAGCACTTGAGTAACATTTGTTACTATTTCCAGCCCAGCTGCATGAGGTAGAGCACAAGCTTTGTAATGATTTTGGCAGGAAGAATAAAAAGACACAGGTGTTTTCGGGGGTGGTGTTGGTACATCTGTATTTGTTACTCTTCTGTTACAGTGAAGAATTTCCCACCCTTTATTCGTAGTTTCTGGCCAACACTAGCCAGATTGAACAATAAGGAGAAATCCCATTGCAGTGTAAGTAAGTCAGGCATAAACTGGTGTAATGATATAAGAAGACTCCATCTCTATTCCACTCCTTTATCCTGAATACTTCTGCAATCACTTTCTCCATGAGGAAACAAAGCACTTGAGGTCAGGACAGGTATGAGAGGAAAGACAAACATCCCAAGATTGGCAGCCAAGTTGAAAAAGTGACTGACTTTGTAGTAAGCCCTACAATTGCTGAAAGTGTCTTCACATGTCCTTCCCTGACTCTGCACACCTCCATCATAGATAGTCTTTTGCTAAAACCTGTGAATTTACTTCTCTGAGCCTTCACAGTTTCTCTGTATATCCTGGACTATGTCTGTGGCTCATCACTGAGATTGAGACTTTATTCACAAACCAAGGAGCCCAGAACAGTGCTGAGTATCTAATCCCATAGGAAAGTCTCTTGCAGCACCTTGAGAGGGAAAACTACCTCCCTGAGAACTGATAAAACGCCTCTGCCTACACGGCTTACAAACCCAACTGCATCTTTGCTATAACAAAATATTACTAAGTCACATCTGATTTGTTACCTAGGATCTTCCCTAAATCTTTATAAACTCAAATGCTTCCAAGTATTTCCCTCCTGATGATTATGCAGTTAGGATGGTTTTTTCCTGAGATATATGTTTGTGTTGTTTTCTCTGTTGAATGTAATTGTGCTATTTCCGGCACGTATTTCTAACCCTTAAAGTCCCTTTGGATAAGTGTATATGTGACGAAGACTGAGCAATCACTGGGGCCAGAAAAACAGGAACCAGAAAGGAAATAAAGTTTCACAGTTCCCAGGTCCCATTTATTTCATAAGCACAGCACAGCTTGTAGTTAGAAACCAGCATCATGCAGGCAGGCAAAACACAAGTGATCCCTGAGAAAGAGGGACAGGAGAGCTGATAATGCATTACCAACCTGCTTTTATAGATATAGATAGAGATATATATATATATTCGTGCGTGTGTGTGTAAAAATTCTCATATCATGAAAATAAAGTAATTAAATAAAATCAGGATCAGTTATAATCCCTGCAGACTTTCTTCCAACTCAGTATATTGCTGTTTACCATTAACATTTGTTTCCAATCTTTTATGCAGTTTTCACTCCACATAGTAAAGTTCATGTCCAAGTAAACGTTTCGAAGTCTAATAAGAAAGAATTCATAGAGCGTTTTCATCAGTGGAATATTACATTGAAACCATTCAGGTACCGCAGTGATCTGCTTTAGGATTTTGATAACACACACACTCACACTCACACTCTCACACACACATATTTCTCTCTTTTTGCACAAGTCATAGGTCACTTAGATTGTATTATAGGCAAACTGGTGATTCGCTATTAAAATTTTTTTTTAAAGATACTCAGTTGCTATACCCAATAGTAATGATTTAAAGAATATTTTTCCTGGTAGTCAGGATCATTGCATCTTCTCATCCTCAAGATAAATCTTAATAATAACTACAGAAATCCTGTAATTTTTCAATTTTTTAACATTTAATGGCATGTATCAGTGAAAAAGAATTACTCAAGTGTTCCTCATCACACAGGAGGCGTTTAGCGTAGGAGTTTTACTTAAGAAATTAATAATTATTCCATTTCTAGATTGCCAAAACACTTCCGAAGACCATTCCTGAGAAATTCAGTCACTTTACAGAGTTAGAGAACTTGTTTCAGGAAACCTTAACACTACTTAATGTCCTTTAGACTACAACTTCTGTTAACACACACAAAAAAATTGGTCACAATGATCAAAGTGTTCTCCTAGACTCTGGAGGCTTTGAGAAGAACCTAGGTTATTTTCTAGCTCTGCACTGAAATATTTATGACATTTCCAACTTGGGTCAGTTTCAGTTTGGAAAATTAAGTGGAGTTCAAGAGCTCTGAATAAGTTTCGTTCTGTGATTTTTGCAGTATTCATAAGCTTACTGGGCCGAAACTCATACAGATCAAAACCAAGGAAAATGTTCCCATGAATTCCTGTGAAAACGGAATTTTTGGCAACTCTGCTGAAACCTAAAACAACCATGAGAGAGCTGCAATTGTCAAAAATTATTCATCAACATTTTCACTCTATATGGGTCTGTTTTATTTATATAAAATTTTCTACATGTTAGGATGTATGAGCTGTTTGCCTGTAACTTATCATCAACAAATCTCTGGGCAAGCACCAGGATTTGAGTGTCTGTCTTCTTGTGGCCTTACGACAGAGGTGCTGAGTTCCTACTGATCTCACTATACTGAGAGCTGTAAGCACTCCCCACCACCAACTGTGAGACCACTGGTCAAGAAAAATGCAGACATACTGGCTTGTTTGTGTCAAAACTGCCAAATTTGCAGTTCCCTCAAAATTTGTTGAAAGGCTTTAGGCATGTCTGCTGATCTGTGTCATCTGAATTACAAAATCCTGAGATGATCCTAATGTTTCCATGCCAGCCCAAATCAAACTAAATCAAGCTGTACTAAGCCACCTGAATTTAATTCTATTATGAAACAGAGGGGAAATTCCCAGCTGTAATAGCAATAGATGCTTTTCTTTGGAAAAATAGTTACAGAGGATCTGTATTCATAGCATAACCAGCAAGAAGGAAGGAAGGAAGGAAGGAAGGAAAGAGAAAGAAAGAAAGAAAGAGAAAGAAAGAAAGAAAGAAAGAAAGAAAGAAAGAAAGAAAGAAAGAAAGAAAGAAAGAAAGAAACTGAAAGTAACATTTAAAGTAATATGATAAAAATAAATATATGATTACATTACACTAATCCCTGTTTCTACCATTTTGTCAAGATGAAAAAGCCTCACAATAGGAGAAAACGTGTGTCAAGTTTACACAAAGAGGTTCAATGCGCAGGGCAGATGAGCCTTTATTCATCTCAGTCCTCTTCACTGTCTCTGTCTCTGACCTTCCCTTCAGCTCCTCACATCTAAGTTTCTTCACCCTCACCCAAAGAAAGAAAAACGTACAGATGGGTATCATAACTGTGCAAATAGTTCCTTTGTGAATATTTGGATTTCAGGAGTAAGAAACAAAGTTGCCCTTGCTCAGCTTCCAAGGTTCTCAAGAGGTACCTCTCTGACAGAGTTATAGTTGCCCCAAACACACTTTCCATGCATTGTATTTATCAAAAGGGGAAAAATAAAGGAATGGCAAAATCTCTTCAGAGCCTTTTGCATGAGTGATGATCCTGTTAGTGAGCTGGAGAACCAATCTCAAAGTCACCCCCTGGAGCATTCCTGACCTGGAATGCGAACTGGGAAGATTATGTGCAATAATAGTCAGGAGGAAAAAACCAAGTCATTCCTGCAAAAGACCACCTATTACCATGTTATATATGTATATATGACATTGTGAATAAATAACTAACTGGATGGTGTTGACAGCTTTGCCGTGTCTAACAGGAATGAACGCACATTTAGACACAAATTGACAGCTGCTTTTGAAGTGGAAGGGATTTCATTTACGCTGCTGGGTATAATGGATCAGTACCTGTGCGAGAATTGCAAATCCATATTTCCATGAACAAATAGCTGCTTCTAGGAGTTTTTAAAAAATGTAAGAACAGAAGGAAGATTGTTGTCTTGTGGGCTGCTCTTCTGCAAATTTCATATGCAAGGAAATTCTTAGAGAGTAGGTCATCTGGTTTATCGGTAAACTAAGAAGCCTGGTGAGACGAAGGGGACTGATACCACATGAGGTGCAGAAAAGTCTCTTTAACTGCAGAATCTCAAAGCGATATTATTCTGGATGTTTTCCTCTCTGTTTCTCTGCTTAAGTTTCTTGTTCAGCCCGCAGCCTGTTTGCCCCGTGCTGTTCTAGTGCAATGCATAATGCAGAAATATTTGAAATGGGAAGCAATTAGGGTTACAGTAACAGTAAGACTCAAGTATTCAGAAAGCAGGACATTTTAAAGTCAGGGTAAGGTGAAACCAGCAGTTTCTGTTTCTCAGTTTTTATGTTTCGGAGCAGGCTGACCACGCTACAGGCGTACAGCACAGTAACAACACCTAAGGGGAGCAGCGTTGCCATCTGGGCCCAATGGAGCTATGCTGATTCACCCCACCTGAGAATGCAATCTGTAATCTTTCACAGGTGGATTTGGCCAGAATGAGAAGTAGCAAGATGAGGAAAAATGAAAAGCAATGGTAACAAAGTTACCACAGCCTCTTTTGCTTGTAATGAAAAATCACTTTCAGACTTTTGCAGATTCTTTTCATCTCCTTTTCTGTTTCCCCCTCTTTTTTCCCATTGTCATTATTTTTTGCTCTGCTTGTCTTTTCTGATTGGGTACTTTGCTCATTCCTGCTTGTGCGGTATTGATGCAACATTTTTGTGGATGTTCAGCCTCCTGATGGACCTGGGTCATGGCTGCAGATCCTGTCCCTCCGGACACTCTGCCCCTTATTCTGCTGAAAGAAAGCCATTCCTTACAGCTCTCTTCCTCACATATGACGACCAGCCCTGTGGCACAATTACCCCCAAATGATCAACATTTAGCCAGTTGAAAGTAGGGAAATTTTCCACTGGTCCAGCCAAGTAAATGCTTATGAGGACACAAAGCATACACAGAGCCTGTATGTATACACAGAAGAGATGATCTAAAAGTTTCCTGTTACTGTAGCAGAGCTACTAAATGGAAATTGACAGAATGTGAAGAACATTATCATGGAAACGTCAGCAAGCAGAGTAGCCTGTGGGAAAACATCGCAAGAAAAGGGAAAAAGAGATCCCATCCACATTTGAAAATTTGGATGAAGTGCTAAGCTGCAGGGGTTGGTTCTTGAACTAAATGTCAGTGCTTCGAGGTCAGTGACCTTACCTCTACAGTACTTTATCGGTAGTGTGATAGATAATTTATAGCTTTAAAAAATGCTGGAAGGACATACTCTTTCATGGAACATATGGTTTGGATTTGTACTGTGTCCATTATTCTTATTTCTGACAATCTATAACAAGTCTATATAAATTTGTTACCAAATTGCTATTTTCTAATAGATATACAAAGTTGCTATTATTTGACAATATTATTGTCACAGGGGTACATATGTCAAGCCCAAAAGCTCCTATGAAATGTATGAGTATGTGCCAGGATTTCATTTGACATACAGACTTTAATTTTAAATGCAATCATATAAGCAATAAAGTTTCACTGTTTCAGCTTGAATTCCTTGTAATAATAGCCTTTTGTTTTTTTCCTTCTTTTAAATAAAATTGACACTGACAGCATATTGGCAAGGCCAAAACAATACTGTTATTACAAGCATTTAATCCCAATAAAAAGGAACTAATGTCTTTTTTTTTTAATATTCCTTTGAAGCATTACTGCCTGATTACTTCATAATATCTTTATCTCTTAGTTATTCCTTGCCAAGACTGTGCTTCACTCCTCTGTCTGTGAAGAATGTCATTTTTTCCCCAGATAGAAACAGAATTTCTTTCAGTGGCTGTGAAATTCTTTCCTATTTCTGATACTCTTGCAAGGATCTCCAACAGTGATTTATCATGGGACATGGGTTTTAATTACTACCATAATTTGCTTTGACATTGCAACAATCTGTAAGCTTGTTTCCGCTGTTTGGCCAAATGTGACTGTTTGCATAAGCAATAACTTGCCATTTCCTTCATGCTGGCGACACGGAGTTCCTGTGATCTGGAGAACTTAGTGCATCATCTGCTCCCATATGAGTCAATGGGGTTTTGCCTTTAACTTGCATGGGAAAAGAATAAGGTTCCAGGTAAGAAATTGCTGAATGAGCTGCTTTTTACACCTTTTTCTTTACAGAAAGCTAGTCCTTTCATGAGATTCAGGAAAAATAATACAAAAACTTTTGTTTCTTTCATTACACTATCCTAGCAGCCAAGGGTCACTGCTGAAATGTTATGTCTTCTAGAGACTGCCAAGGTTTGTCATTAAGCACGATCACTTGGGAATGTTCCAAACATTAATACTTTTATATTTGAGATAATGATATTTTCAGTCAAGCAATATGCAATTTTTGCCAAACCCAAGCAATGCAAATGCAACTTCTCTTTGGTCGTATTGGCGGGACCTGTATCACACGGCAGGTGTCCTCCACAGCTTTGGTCCCCTGAGAGGTTGCTCTGGGGCCCTTCTGGAACATTTTGAGGTTCCCTCTTGACTTCGAGCCTGGGTTTCCTCTGCAGAACTAGCCAGGATTGTCTGGAAATGATGCACATCTGAGTCTTGTCCCAGCAGGAGAAACACTCCTGGATCCCACACTGTGGAGGAAGAATTTATCATTGCCTATTCCTGTTATTCTGCCTCTCTGTTCATTTTATGACAACCATAACAAAACAAATAGCAAATATTCAGCCTTGCCATTGTTTGTAGTGTATTTTTTGAACATAATTTGTTACTTTCACTTTTCAAAAATCAAGGTCTGTTGTTGCCTGGCGTTTCTTGGACTGCCCTCAGCCAAGACGCCGACTCCTTCCTGCCCGAGAGCCCACGTGGAGGTGAGGCTACTTTAAGGCCAGGCATGGGTGGATCACACTGAGGTGAGGCGGCTCGAGGTGAGCAGCAGGCAAGGCGCAGAGAAAAGAGGCGGAGGAGGCAAAGGGCTGCAGCAGGGGGATCTCCCCCGTGGTCTCCGTTTATTTAGGAACAAGGTCAAGAGACCCAGACGGGAGAGTGGTGGAGGGACAACTCCAAGGAGCAGCCTGTGAGCAGCCAGTTAAAAGGGAGGGGAGAACTGGGAGGAGTCGAGGGGTACAACCAATAGGGAAACAGGCGAGGGGAGGGGACGAGGGTCCGGGGTCCAATTAAAACATCTGAGGGGAGGGTACAATGAACGCCAACCAATAAAACATTGAACATGGTAGAAACTTCCAGAAAGATGGGTGGGTCTAAGGCCCTGGGCACGCCTTTCAGGTGGGTCTTACACCCTGGTCCCGCCCACAGAATCTCCCCCCAGGGAGGAGCCTCCCACGTCAGAGGTGGAGCTGGCGTAGGAGGTGGTGGCAATGTCCAGGGAGGAACCTCCCACAGTCTGAGACATGGCAACTCTCCTATTTTCACATGCCACACATTAACTCTAACTTCACCTGTGCAACAAACACATTGACAACATAATCACTCATCCTACTGCCACTGGAGATCAGCAATTCCCCAAGGCAAACAATGCAAACAAACAAGAACAACAGCAGCGACAACAAATAGAACAGAAACCCAGTAGCAGCCTCTCTCGGCTGTCAGGCGCTTTCTCTGCTGGTGCAGTTCCGGCCACAGCCGGCAGGGGCGCCGGCGGCTCCCGGCCGGGCAGGGTGGGTGCGATGGTTCCCCCGTGGCTGCAGGGGCGCTGTGGCGCGAGCTCGGCCGTCCTTCTCCACACGGTGATGGCAGGCGCAGCCAGCGGGAGAGGTGGAAAACGGGCTTCCTTTACAAACTCAGGGTGGGCGGCCAGTCTCAGTGCCCCTCTGGATGGTGAAATGGGCTATAGCAGGAACCTTGGAAGCAACAAGCTGGAACAGCAGAGGCGAGCACACCCAGGGTGGCAAACAAAGTGTAGCAAAAACTCCAAAGCCATGCCAGGAGCCGCGGGAGTCTGGGCAGACACGGGATGTGCAGTTGAAGTGTAGCAAGAAAAGCCTGAAGCAGAGGCAGGAAACAGTGGGGCTGGGCAGCGGCAGCCGGGCTCCCACACACAGCCGGGAGACGCTCCCTCCGGAGGCAACTGGGAGTCAGGGTCCCAGGTTTTCCCCTGAGGCACACAAGCAGATGGTGAGGTTCCTTTCCAGTGAAATTGGGTGCTGAAAAGGTCCCAGTCCAATGGCTGCTCTTACAAGCAAAGGCTCGCCCACGGTAGGAGAAGCAGTAAAGGACGGAACTCCACAGTGGCAGCAAATTGTCCCCGCAGCAGCAGCCCAGCACCAAAACCATGACCATCTCACCTCCGATCCTGAGAGAGAGAGAGCGAGAGCTGAGCCCATCCCTTCACCCCCCAGTCAAAATCTTGTGGTATCGCTGCATTTCCCAAGAGAAAAAACCCCCAGCTAAGAGACTGCAGCCAGCTGCAACCCTTTCCCCCATCTTGGCCACATCTTTTGTGTCTCTTAAGTATCCGTCGTTCCCATCTTTTAGGTAACAAATGGGAGAAAATACCCTGAGAGAAAGAAAAAGGAGAAAAAGAAAAATCCTAACCTCCAACAGTCTGCTCCTACATTTGACAAACCTGTATCTTCTATTAGTAATAAAAATACTTTGCGCATAAAAACTACATTTCATGGATAGATCCCTGTTGCATTACAAAGGTTGAATTATGATCATCCTTGTTTTACAAATGGCCTGCCAGTGTCACAATGAAAACCATTATATCATTGTTCCTTCAGCTAGATCTTTTTAATCACTAGTGGCCAGGGCTGAGCTCAAAATTAAACTCCCATGACAAGTATCAAACTAGTATTTAACCCTCCTCATTGTCCCCTGGTGAAGTTTCATGGAAGCAATAGCAATGAGCTTGAACATATTGCTGAGTGCTGCATATTTGTGAGAGAACATCCCTAAAACCAGTGAACACTCCACTCTGACAACAGTTTGAGCTGTTCCTGGAGTAAAACAGGGCTTATATAGTTGGGCACCCCTCAGGAAGCTGTAAAACCAAACAGAAGTACAGCTAAAAACAAAGGGTGATGTCAAGAGAGAAAAGATGGGTCCACAGCATTTATGATTACAGAGCAGACAATCCTTCCTTTAGGAAATAAATTGTTGGGGGAGAGTCTGTAAGTCTTTTCATTCTACATGTGCACTGAAAGGTTTTGAGATCCTTTCACAGGCACAAGACAAAACAGTTGGTAAGAAACTCATCCTTCCAGTCAGGTCATAGAAGGCCAATCCGTGGCAAGAGAGCAAGGCAGTACAATTTGCAGCCTGGAAGGCACTGGAGGAGCAGAAGAAGAGAGCAAGACTGAAGTGCAGAGCAGAGCCAGGGTAAGTCCAGGAGTGAGTGAGATGTCCTTATTGCCTCTTCAGGCCTTCAGGAAGTAGCAGATGCTGGCTCAGCCTGCTTTTAGTTCGCAGGGTACACCTGCAAGTGGAGCCCCTTCTCTGTGCTGATGGGGACAATGCATTCCTATGTAACTCTCTGCTACACACACTCAACAGCAATATAATTTGGAATACATTTTTTCAGGGACTCTGGCTTCATACAGGAGCGGAACAGAAATCCCTGAAATAGATCTGACTGGAATTTTGGTCCAAAAGGAATTGTTAGATCAAGTCTGACTTCGGCTAGTACATAAGCTAGGGGACGTCACAAACATGTTTCTATTCTTTAGGATCAAAAACTGATTAAACTAGGAAATTTCAGTCTTCAGGTAGCTTAATAGTCAAAGCTACAAGCAAAGAACTGGGTAGGCTGAGATTCCCAGTATCTAGAAACCCAAGAGATATGGCAAAAGAGCTCCAGCATGAGAAAATTGAGGCAACCCCTCACCCCCCACAGAACCTCTCTCAAAGTGAGAAGTGGGAATTCCCTCCTAACCCCAATTTGTGGATCAGTATTAATCTGATGAGCAAGAAGTCAGGGTTCAGACTGAGAAGCTTCAATACCATATTAAAGCAGGTGTGCCACTTCTGCATTCCCATTGCTGGCTGCAGTTGATCTCTCATGCTTCAGGGGAAGGCAAAACATCTCCATGAGCTCTGAAAAGCGTATAATTGCCATTTAGACTCTGAGAGGAAAAATCCCTTCCCCATGTATTTGCAGATTGTGAGCTATCTTACACCGAGCTGGAAAAGGCTTGGATGAAATACAAGCAAGACTGAGAAGTCCCATGGCCAATGCAAAAAACGGGATGAGTATGGTTCCACACACTCATTAGCCTGTCACAGGCTAGCAAGTCTCCAAGAAGCTATGACAAAACATGTCTTTTTTAAAGTCTGTAGTCCTGTATTGATAGTGCAGCATTAACTTTGCCTGGACTACTTGTCAGCAATGATGGTGTTATTTTAATGTTACAGGGACAGTCATGGCAAAAGATAATGGAAAGAAGGTTGCCAATTACAAAACCCATTCTCTACTTTTGCTTCTTCCCACCTGTGTGCTCATGCTTGCCTTGTCCTGTGAAACTTTTTGTGAAACAGTACAGGCCTCCTTCTCTCTTCAGCAAAAACTTGGCAGTGCTACTATCAGTTTTACCAGAGCACAACAGAGCCATGTGGATGTTTATAGCAATAGCAGTGGCATCAAATACAAGAGAAAGTTACAGAAAAGACAGACTTTTGCTTCCAGACCTTGTTCAACACCTCGGCCAATACCTCCAGTTGGGCAAGTTGTCTGTCATTTGTACATGCTGAGCTACTCCTTGGCACCAGTTAAATAGTTTTTAACTTTTCCTAATGATTCTACAAGCCTCTGAACAGGTGTATTTCAAGTATTACCCAGGTTTTCCAGTTCACTTGGAATATAGAAATAACCTCATCAAAAGTGGGTGGACTCTTGCAGTAGTGATAGAGACATATTCCCCATCTTCCTTCCTCCAGGTTCATAGGCATTTTTTCACATGCACTTCAATTACAACAATAAAAATATCTATTGAATACCCATGCATTTCACCAGCATGCATGGTGGATGCCCCCTCTCGGGGTCAGTGCATGTGATAGTTTTGTCTCCCATGGAATTGGTTTGATTCGTTTAAGTCTGAGGAATCGCACATATGAATTCTAATAGAAATGTGCAATATATGTTCCTAAAAACATTAGTCTCAAGAGAAGCAACAAATAAGTAAACACTGGGAATAATAGAAAAAATCCTATATTTTGTGAAGTCAGCAGGATAAGAGGTATGAAGTAAATGCATGGAAGTTGTTGCTTTTGACTGTAAAAAATACATTGCAGTGTCGTGATGACAATTTCAGGCTACATGGCTGTTAGCTAATCTACTTTTCCACAGCTGTATGAAACTGCCTAATAAGATGTTTATCCCTTTATAAACCCAGACTTCAGTGATTTAAAATCCTAACACTTTATTTATTGTAGCACAGCCTAGCAGTTCACTGTCTTAGCCTCAGAGGAGTCAGAGAACAGCTCTCACGGAAGAATACAAAACCCCAAACTAAATTCCTGCATTTGTGTCCAGCTCATGGAGTTTTATTAAGTACCTATGCTTGCATGGGTAACCACCATCCTTCAGTGGGCAGCCCAGCACAGAGCCCTGCTGCAGGGACACCACGCTGTCTGTGCTGTGGTTAATCCTCAGAAGGCGCTGTAAGCCATACCCAGCAGCTGCCAGGTGGGAAGCAAAGAGTCTCTGTGGATGAGTGAAGTAAATGCTGTGACATGAGCGGTTTTATTCCCTTAAACTTACACAGCAAGTGGCTGTTTGAGTAGGGAGCAGAGGTAGGTCTTCTCTTACTCTGCCTCCCAACAAGCATCTCCCGCAAGTGTGCGTGCATTTCTCCTGTGTGGAACTCACTTCTTTCTGCTCAGTTTTGTTAAAGCTTTTCAGCCTGTTCTTACTTTGAATTCGCCTAGCATCAACGTCCAGCATTTCTACTCCTCTATGCCTTCATCTTCGAGGCATTCTCTTACCAGCTTTACTGGCATTCTCCTGGGTATTCTGTATTTTCACCTCCTTTGGGTTCCCAGCAGCTGTTGGACTAGTGAAAAAAAGGAAGTAAAATATTGGCCAAAAATGTGAGTAGGGAAAAGAATGACCAAAACACCCTGGAAATCTGGGTAGAATTATTTCATACACACAAAGGATCTTATTTTGATTTTTCTGTTTTAAAAACATCTGGACTTTAGAAGGATGAGAGGTCTGAGTCCTTCTCTGCAAAATCAAGTGAAGTTGCAAAACAGATCCAGATACCGGTGGCTGTGTGGCTCAAGGACTGATAGCTAGAAGCATTGAATTTACATTGAAGTCCTTCCTTGAAGCCTGTTTCTGCCTAGAAATGATCTAATGCCATTATTGTCTGTTGGCTCACAGGCATACTGTCTCTGGAGTGCAGGAAATAAAACCTGGTGATGTTTGTTCAAGTTTTGGAGAGTTGCTCACAGTCACTATTTCATGCCTTTTCAATAACTTCATTGGAGAGAAGAAGTATGGAATGAAAGTGCTCTCATTCCTCCAGACCAGAGTTGATTATAGCACTAAGTCAGCACTAGGATAACTGCTCTGTGTTGCCTGGACAAAAAAAATGTATCATAATGTTTTTTTTCTGTTCAGAGAGAAAAGTTTGGTTAGTTACTGACTACAGCAGATATGTGGAATGTGTGGCCCAGCCGCATTCAGACCAATAGACTATGGCAAAGACAGTAAGTTGCCTAATTTATCTGCTACCTGCAATCAAATAACAAAATAACGATATGCTTCTCCCTGTGAATCCTTGTGCAGGTTAGGGCTTTTAAAGAAATGTGGGCTGACACAGCTGCCATGGGAAAAATGAAGGTATATCTAAACTAGAAGATTTCATGAAACTATTTGGGCTTTCTGAAAACTTTTGTTAGGAATTAGAAATTTTTTCTAAGAATGCTAAAAGTGACTGGTTTTGTATTTTCTGATTCAATCCTTTCTGACTTTTTTTTTTTTTTTTCAAATTAAAAATAGCCCAAAACTTTTAATGCTGTTAAACCCAAAATATTTTAATTACCCTGAACTTTCCTTTATTCACAGATTTTTTTTCATTTCAAAGTTAAACCATATTTCAATATCCTAAGAGGCTCGTGAGAATGAGTTTATACTCTGTTCATAATTCTATCACATATTTAAATTGTCTTATTTTGATGCATTCACTCCTTCCTATCTGTGTTTTGCAAAAAGTGTAGTACTCAAGTGTTAATAGAAAAATACCTAGGAAACAAAAGTTGAAAGTCACATCACAAGTGTTTCTGGATGGAACAACCTTGACGTGATGGATGACGAATCTCAAACAAGGAATCCTATTTAACCCTTGAATTCATGTTCAATCTACAGTGTAAAACAAAGTATTTAAAGAAATTAATGGGAAAAGATGAATTCACAAGAAGTCTTAAGTAATGGAATTTCCCTTTCTGTGTTCTTTCAGTCTGTTTTATTTCGTGTCTTATTTGCTTGGATCCATTCATGTCATAATACTCCATTTAAGTAAGCTATCCTATCTTTTTCTTAGTATTTCTAAGGCACCTAGTACATCTAACATTGCTTCATTGCAAAGATGCCAAGAGTTTATGGGATTAGAAGATTCAATCAGGTAATTACACAGATATTAAGAATCTTTACTGTTGTGTTACATATATTTTTCTTAATCCTACCAGGTGTAGAAATCCTCACATTTCAAACCAGAAAATGACTCAAAGTGAGAAACATGTATTTCACTGGGTATTTAATACCTTAGCTAGTGACTTCTCAGCTGTCTGAAACATTTACGGTGGTTGACTGGTGTATGCAGAAACTTCACTGAGGAATGGGACTAAATGAGATGCCGTATTTATTCACCAGTTTTCTTCACTGATGTACCAGACTAAGCATCAGGTAACAGAGAAGAAAAGCATCCCATTATTTTCTCCAAAACCAAGATGCTTTGAATTCAATTAACTTCTCACCGAAAGACACAGATTGCTAAAGATATATTTGTAAGTCAATGCAACCTCTAAAAGCCAAGCACCTATCCTACCTTGATGCCCCAGCCCTTCTCCAGCCCTGCCTAGGTGACAGATGACCCACATGGCTGGCAGAGGAAGCAGAAAGCTCTTCAAGAATGCTAAGAGCTCCCAAAAGCGTGGGGATGAGTCCAAATTTCAGCATCCTGAGAAATGTCTCCCTCTCTAAGAAAAGTCAGGTGTAGGGTACTGCATCTGGGAAGGAATAACCCCAAGAACCAGCACAGGCTGGGGGCTGACACACTGGAGAGCAGCTCTGCAGAGAAGGATCTGGAAGTCTTGGTGGATGACAGGTTGACCATGTGCCAGCAGTGTCCTTGTGGCCAGGAGAGGTAATGGTATCCTGGAGAGCTGTGTCCAGTTCTGGGCTCCTCACTACAAGAAAGACATGGAGCTGCTGGAGAGGGGCAGCAGAGGGGCATAAAGATGATGAGGGGTCTGGAGCATCTCTTTATGAGGAGAGACTGTGGGAGCTGCGCCTGTTTAATCTGGAGAAGGGAAGACTGAGAGGGGATGTCATCAGCGCCTATAAATACCTCAAAGGCAGGTGCAAAGAGAATGGTGCCAGACTCTTTTCGGTGGTGCCCAGTGACAGGACAAGGAGCAGTATCAGATAACCCAAAGACAGGAGCTGCTTGGTGTTCTAAAGTTGTGTCACGTGTACATACAAATTACCTTGAGGCGGCTTTGTTGTTTCTACCAAAGCCGGTCAGAGTGCCAGATCACTGTTTCGGGTGAAGCTGATAAATGCACAGCTACAGCACTCTTCCAAATGTTTTCAGGAGACCCTGGTTAGACAGTGCCCAGGCAATGGACAGAAAGTGTTCCTATGCAACTCCACCTGGCTGGGCTTCCTATGCAGTCCTCCAACTCACCTTTTTCTATTTGACATGTCCCTGTATCTGTCTCTAAGGGAATATTTACACAGGGGATTGCAAAACAGTGAGAACCATTCCAAACTATATGTCTAAAATTTTGCACGCCATACCTTGAGCTCTGAAAAGTAGCCACTGATCCTGTGCTTGCTGTATAGGTGGCCAAGTTTCAGGTACCAAGGGATCTGTTTGCAGCAAAGTAGTTTCATATATGTGTCCACAGATAGCATCCAGAATTGGAGAAGAATGATACAGTTAATGCTGAGACCAAAGCTGTCCTGACTGGCCTGTCAACCTGCACAGGCACAGTTTCTCCAGCAAGACTGAGTCCTAGTAAATGGCGTGTTCCCACAAAAGTGTGTTTTCACTAAGCTGTGTGCTTTGATCAGAAATTCTTTACCCTGAGGATGGTGAGGTACTGGCAAAAATTTCTCAGAGAAGCTGTGGATTCCCTTCCCTGGCAGTGTTCAAGGCTTTGTTGGATGGAGCTTTGAAAAACCTGGTGTACTGGAAGGTGTCCCTGCCCATGGCAGGGGGGTTGGAACTGGATGATGAAGTCCCTTAAAACCCAAACCATTCTATGATTCTATTCTGTGAAGGAAAAGACAGCAGCCCCATTTGGGCCACATGAGACACGCCAGCCAGAAATAACCCAGGGCCTGACTCACAGACTGAAAGCCAGAGGAGAAATCCCAGCAGGGTTTTCTCCCAGGCACTCTCAGTCTCATTAAGTGCACATGGTTGCAGAGGCGTTCTGAAAACATCTAAATAAATATGCAGCACCTTTCTGCTTCTTTTCAGACTTTAAACAGGTATAACAGCTTTTGCACTTTCCCATTCATTTTACTTTTTCTTCCTTTCAGACTAAGTCTCAATCAATACAGGAGAGGGAAAAGATGGCACTCAGGTTCATTCCTATTTTTAAATAAACCAGACTGGTGGGGTTTCCGTGGCTGACGGACAAGCACCTGTTTGATCTTAGAATTGCCAGGGTTGGAAGAGACTTCTAAGATCATCAAGTCCAACCATCAACCCAGAAAATTTTGCCCACATCCAGACACCTGGTACATCCCACCACCCCGAGCAGCACAGTCCTGCACACAGCACTTCTCAGCAGTGGTCACTGGTGCATTAGTTAGCCTTGAACCATGCCCCAGCAATGTCCAGGACAAAAATGGATGGAATAGGTCAAAAGTCACTCAAGGGTGAATGTAGATAATTAAATTATTCAGGTCATTATGAGTCTATATCCTGGTCTGTCTTTATTTATCACAATAGATGCTGTTGCTGCCCTGTGTTGTGCTTACTCTGCACTCACACATTGAAGTGGGTTGTTTAAAGCTGTGGGGGCATCTCCACTGGTGCTGTGGCTCTGATGCAGGCTGCAAGGTGGGACCTAGAGACCCCTTGTTCCAGCACCAGCCATCTGCGTGCCCCCCACAGCAGACAATACAATCCAGCCCCTGCTGCGTGCCTTGCCACTGCATCCCCTGCCCGTCCAGGCCGTTGGCATTCCTTGATCACAAGTGGCATTATTTTACTTCTCTTAGACTTTGTGGGCCTGTTGTGAAACAGCAGAGTCAAGCTGAGACACCACCTGAAGGAATTTGGACTATTTCTGATGTGTATTTGGGCACAGAGATTTTATTTGCCTGTAATAAGAAACATTACCTTCTCCTCCCCCCAATAAAATGATTCCTCTAATATTTAAGTTTCAAGACCATACACTGTGTTTATAACCCTCAGGCCCTGAAGTAAAATAAGATTGAGTTTCCCTCAGGTAAGTACTTCCAGACACTTTATCTGCTATATCATTACAACTATACCCTATTTGTTACTGTACTGTGTAACACAATACTTGCATTATATTCCACATGAAAAGCTGTTTCTGCAGCATCTTGTCATCATTTCACGAACGCAGCTTTGAAGCCGTTTTGAATTCTGAATTCAGTGCATAACAGCGAAGGCTCAAGTGCACAACACCGTATTATTTACTCAGATGGGGTTAATTGCTGAATAAAAGAATGGTTCCTTTCAGTTTACCTTTTTACAATCTCACTCACACTGGATATGGAAGACAGGTAAGTCTGTGATAAATATCAAACTTTCTAATCAGAAACGAGCCCAGTCGTATTTGAAATCTTGAACTTAATCCAGAATCAGGAAATGCAGCCACTTGTGTTACTGTTGCTGAAAGAAGAAAATGACCTTTTTATTGTAGCTTACATTCACTATTGTACTTGTGAACCATGGGGAATGAAGCAGAAGAAATGCAAGGGCTTAAGGAGAGCTTCTTTTAACAAGAAAACTGAAGTTGGGTGCAATAAAAATATATAGCCAATATAAAGGCTGTGATTCTCCAGGGGAAATCTGTGACTTTGACATGGATTCACTCCTAACAAATTATTCCCTCTTCCTAGCTACCATGAATATTTGCTTTCAGGCACCCATTGCCTTAAATTTTACTTGCTTTACCGTCAGTGTGGGTTCATTTGAATGTAGAAAAATTAATAATTTACACCTCTAACAGGAATATAAAAAGTGAAATGATACTATAAATTATTAAGTGGAGATTTACTTTCAGCAAACTTTTTTATTTCTCAGAGATGTTCCAGGGAAAATGCCTGCAGGATTATTTCATAATTACTCTCTGCTGGTGACTAATTTACAGCTGAACTGGAATCCTGGACCAACATTAGTAACAGAGTGCCATAACTCAGTGGTGTGCTCTTGGTAGGCAACGTTGTACCAGAAGAGATGAGAATCATAAAATTGTACACAATTTTTTTGTGATGTGGAACTCAGATGGAATTTATACTTTACCTAAACCAAGTTTTTTACACCATCAGTTTATTGTGACACCCTCCGGTGTCAATACTGCAGCAGAGGCTAGATTTGCCAAGCAGTCATAATAATGTATAGGCATTTAAATTAAATGGATGGATTTTAAAACAGTTTTAAACTTTTTCAAATGTTTTAGAAATACTGAGAGCCTTACACATTCCCTAGGGCTGTCTGATCCTTTTCTTTTTTTTGGAAATCAGTTAACTTAATTATCTAGAGAAATCAGAGCCTAGCTATGAGTGAAAGTTTAAGTTGATGGGTCAGGCAGTGGAAAGATGTGAGAGCTTTCTGTGCATTTTCACAAAGTCTCAGTATCTTGTAAAAGAGACTCAGCCTTGTCTTCTGATCCCTAGATCTCATTTTTCACTCTCTCTGATTTTGTGGATAAGATTATTTTTTTCCTTTTCACTGTTTCCACTATAAAATTATCCAGAAGATACTTAAAATGAGATCAAAATGGAAAAAAAAAAAAAAAAGAAAAACTCATAGGAAGGTCCTTAGGCTTGCATGTTATCGAATGCAATACTGACTTTGACTGAAAGGGTAAACTCATACTTTTCTGGAATAAGGTCTTGTGGATTTTTTCTCATCAGCTCACCAACTCTTACAGGTCACTGTGAAAATTTTAGCACGAGTTTCAGTTGGAACAAATGCCGGCCTTACCTAGGTGTTTCCTTGTCTGCGACATGCAAGGATCATCCAAGGCCAGCACTAGCAGTGCTAGTACCAGAAGATGGGAGAGCTGCTGAATGAATCCCACCAAAGCCTCTGCCAGCAGTGCTGTGTGATTCTCGGTGTCCCACCTCAGCAGTGATGGTTATGCTGTGCCCCCTGAGTAATACTGTGTTCCCAAATCCCATAAATGTGTGGAGTGGAAGCTCTCTGAGAACAAGTTATTCTCAGGGTAGGAAGCAATTCTATAGTCTCACTTTGCTGCTGTGGAGATTTTAATTTTTCTCTTTTTTTTTTTTTTAATTTAAGAAGAGGGAAAATAAGACCTTCTGAATGGAAAAAGAAGAGCAATGGGAAGCAAGAAAATACCTGAAACTGCAGCAGTCAGTCCTGTAGTGAGATTGAACTTGAAATCTGGAAGAATAACCTCCATGTCACTACTTTAAATCACTTAGAGTAATAGACGACAGAAGGGGACATAACTGGCCAGAAAAGTTGTTCTGAAAAGCATCCATCTCTCAAATTTAACTCTGTAAACTCACTAATCTGTGTATGTCCCTAACCTGAGCACATAGCACTGACTGAAAAGCACATTTACGGAAATATAAAACTAGACCAGCAATCTGCCTCTCTTTTTCTGTGTGAATGTCTGTTCAAAAATACCTGTTACAGAGAAATTTCCACTCATTTCCACCCAATATTTGTATGCATACAGTGTACTCCTACTTGCTATTGCATGAACAGTGTCCTCCAACACAAAGTTTTTCCCTAATGTTCCTAAGAAAGATGTATTTTTATGGATTAGTTATGTCCTTTCTCATTCTTAGTTCTGCTGAGCTGAGGAGGCTGAACTGCCCAAATGTCTTTTCACACAAGAAACTCTCTCTCTTCCAGCCATCCCATCCCTTCTGGATGAAGAGGACTCACACACAGTCTTTCCAGGAAGCTTTGTCAGTAGCGTTGACCTTTCCCTCCCTCTACTGGCACCTCCTAAGATCAAATAAACCTGTTTCACGTGTATCATGCTGAGGAATCACAGACACCCTGTAGCAGACCAGTACCCCCGATCTTCCTTTCCTTCTGTTGTTTCATAGTAATGAACTAACATAACAGAAAAATCTTGCACTTTTTACATAAAAGCATGGCTTTACCACAAGAACTGTTATTTTAACCTCATGCTCCTATTTCAGACCTCCTCTGAGCTGCTGATGCTTCCCAGTTTGGTATCATCAGCAAGTGCCAGTAGTACACTTATTTCCCTGTGTGTTAAAGCAATTCATCAAAACATTTTGTGAGATCAGTTCAAAAATATCTTTCATGTACTCTGTCAATAACCTCTTCCAAGTCAACTTTAATACCACTGCCAATTACCATCTCTGTTTAAAGATTTTTTTGCAGTTGCAGCACAAAAATTGTGCACAACATATTTGTACAAAAAAAAAAAAAAAATCTCCATCCTAGTGGTTTTGTAGCAGATAACTAGCATTTTGCAAGATTTTTCCTTGTTCCAAATATGCATAATGTCACAGAATAAGGTATCACCTTAAGTCTGGTTTGACCCATTTCATTAAATCGGTTTTGTACTCTATTCTGCTTTTTGTTTCCCCCTGTTTTTTTTGATTCTTCTTTTCAAGATTTTCTCTAAAGCCTTGCACACTGTTGAAACACAGCTAAGAAACCTGGGTTTTCTAGAATCTCCTTTCCTCCTTTTTCAAACGTCTTCATCTCCACCTTGGAGGTGGACCCTTGCTGCTGGACACCAGAAAGTTATCCCCTAGAACTGCAGGATGGGGGTGTTGCACAACTCAATTTAAATCAGGAAACTCCTGACCTGTGCTTCTGCCTAAGCTCAGAGCTCAGGGAGCATTTGTCCCTCCTTCCCTGACTATGCTGAATTCACTGTCAATGCAACTCCTCAGCTAACAAGCAGGGAAGAATGGCTGTTAGCTTGCTGGTGTGGCGTTTGGAAGCATAGCATGCTGAATTCCTTTAGTCTAGCTCCAGTTGTGATTTAACAATGACTTTGTGATGACACAAGAAAGAGTTAACAGAACAAAAACCCAAGTTCTGCTTCAAGTATTTTTACAACTTTCTTTACGCCACAGAGCTGTGGAGAAAAACATCTCAAGGGTTGCTCTTTTTTTCCATTAGGCTGTCTGCTTTTACAGGTGTTGAGTCGCTGTAAGATCTGAAAATCTCCATACATGAAAATGTGATGGTGAGATGGTCTGGAACTGAAACACTCAACCTGCCTGACCCAATGCTTGCGGGTTTATAACACAGTCACTTGCTAAACTGACAGTAACAGTCTGGAGTATGAACGCCTAATACTATGAAAGCCAGAGATAGTTTTCTCCCTGGCAGCCAGTTCACCTTGTCCTGCAGCAGTGTATGTGAACTCTCTTCCTCAGCTCTTGGGAGAAGAGTCAAGTGGTCACAGTATCTACCCAACAAGCAAGAGCTGAAAGTCACTTGTAATCTCTGTAATAGAAGACAGATCCAACCAATTCTTTCCTACCATTTTTTTTCCTGTAAGGATTTGCAAGATGTCTTTAAAATTGAATTTCTTGTGTACCATTATTCTGCCAGAAAGCTGAATCAAGATGAATATTTGGAGTCAGAGTCAACAGAGCTGACATTTTTGGTGTTGAATCTTCTCATGGCCATCTGATTCCACCAGAGTGCTGTCATGTTCATAGCATTACTGGACAATTCAGGTATGAAGAGACCTCACAGGGCTTTTGACTGAGCCTGTTGCTCCAAGAATGGTCAGCTGTTGGGTCATTCCAGGGAGCTCAGGAATTTATTCAGTCAGTTCTTGAAAATCTCCAAGGATGGAAATTGTACAATCTCTGTGGGTAAATTGCTTTCCTGCTTGATTGGCCACATGGGAAAAGGTTTCTCCTTTTACTCCATTGAAAACCCACTTTATTCAATTTCATTGTTGTCTTGTCCCTTACAGGTTTCCTGAACTCTTTACCTTCAGAGCTCCTCCCGTGGGATCCCATCTACCCATTTCCTGAATGAACCAAAGCCTGGTTTCCTACAGCCCAGGATCTGTACCCAGCTCTTCGCCCTCCCCACTCCCCTCAGGAGCTTCAAGTCCACAGGCTCATGGGCACTAAAATAGGAGTAGTTGATACTGCTTTTCACATTGCCAACCATTTCTTCCTTGTAAATAGCAGATCTAGCTTTGCACCATTCCTGACAGGTCCATTGAGTACCTCTGCCAAGAGGCGATCCCCGAATCTGCCCAGAAACTCTATGACTGTAGCATCCCACATTGTTACTCTTCCAGAAAATGTCAGGAGATTGAAATACCCCATAAAATCCAGAGTCTCTGATCCAAGAATTTTATTGAGCTGTTTAAAGAAGGCTTTGGCCACTTTCTTAACGTGATCAGGAGGTCTGTAACACAATCCTACCAAAATGGCATCTTTACTCAGCTGTTTGACCCTGGCACACAAGCTCTCAGCCCATCATCCATCCCATACAAAAGCTCCATATATTACGACTGTTCCTTAACACGAGGAACAAGCCACGCTCCTCTTCCCCGTCTCTCCTGAAGAGCATGTTGTCATGAGAGCCTACCCCACCCCATCTGAGTTATTCCAGTGATGCTGTAGCTTTGTAAATACACACAGAGCTCTACTTCTTCCTGCTTCTTTCCCAGGCTCTGTGCTCTGGTGTACCTATACACCAAAAACAGCTTTAGCCAATAGTGATGACAAAATGACAGAGTTTTCAATTCTCAGAGAAGTAAGGAGAGAGGTCAGCAGAACTGCCACCTCAGACTTTTAGAGGGGAAACTCTGGCCTGCTTAGGAGACAGGTTGAGGCAGTGTATATTTTTTTTTCATTATGCAAAGACACCCCTTTCTATGGAGTTCACAGAACTGATGGCATTACTGTCCTGAAGTGCCAGCCATGCAGAATAAGAGCATGTACCACCACAGAGAAAGCACAAGGGAAAGGAAGGTGGACAAAGGTAAATAAGATCATGATTATGCAAAATATTAATCCATTTCATTTTTTCTGATCTCGAGGAAGACGTTAATCTATGACGAGGAACCTGAATGAACAAAGAAGATGGTAATATATGTCCTTCAAAGAGCTAATGAAAATTATGTGAGTCTGTTTTGCACCTCCCAACATATAATTTCCGTTATTAGAATGTAGAACCTGTGCATGTTTCTAACATCACTGAAGCTAACCACAACATGAAGCAGACACTGGAGGATGTCCACAGATGACCAAGGGGATTTAGCAAAGTGATTGATTTATACTGCCAGACAACACAACATGAGCAGGCTGATGGAGTAAGACTTTCAATATTGTAGAAATGTTTGAGGCATAAGTAGAATTATTCCCAATCTCAGATTAGAAATTTTGGGTCAATTGAACCTGATTTGTTACAATGTGGGTCTTGTTAAGTGTGACTTTTTTCTATACCATCCTGCTCTATACATTAGAAAAAAAATTACCTGTTAATTTTTTTTTATATTTCTCCTTATTGACGCTAAATCCTTCTGACCAAGAAACACCAAGAAGTCAAAAGTCACTCAAGACTTGCTACAATCTTTCGAGACAGAGTCCTCAGACAGACAGAACTGCTTTTCATGCGATTTATTGGCAGCAAAAAGGAATGGAAGAGAGGTGAAGAGATGGCCCGTAAAAAAAAGGTTGTTCTAGATTGCATCTGATCTGGAATTTCACATCTGGAAAGGTGGAAAGTCAAAAGGCTCAGTTTTGCCCTTTAGGTGTGGAAAAGTGAGTATGTTTTATAAATAACATGTTCTTTCACTTGAACAAAAAATAATAGCATGCTGTACATGACATTCCTTCTCTGAATAGGTGAGAGTGACAAGGGGGCAGCAACATCTGAACTGAAGAGGGTGGTTAATCAAATTCTAACTCTTCTTACCTATCACAAAAACTGCAACTTGAGAGGTACAAATCAATCTGGACAGAAAAACAGCCCTTTTCCAAAATGTAAGCATGTCCATACTAGTGAATTAAAGATGGAAAAAGGAACTTCTGTTCATTCTGTTCATTTTTGTTTCTTTCGATTTTATTTGTAGGGTCTTAAGATTTTGGGTTAATTTGGTTCAGATTTTTGATTAAGTCCTTTCTGGTTTGTGTTTTTTTTTTTTTTTGACATTAGGCATTAATTTTTCAGCCAGGCTAGAAGATGTAGTGACTGTGTTTCAGTGAGGTGGTGTTGCGATTGCAGATTTTTTTGCAAGACAAGGATTGCAAGCTAACTAAAATGGTTTTTATAGCATTTTAACTTCTATTTAGTTTCCCTTTTAACCACTTCCAGAGAAGAAAACTTTATTGAAAGCCTAAGAGCCAAACCATTTTAATTATTACAGATCACAGTAAACACTGCCTGTACTTTCCAGCAATTCTCCAAAGAGCGAGACAGTGCCAGGCACTTCTTTTTACTCATTATTTTAATAATATATGTAAGTGTAGAAGAAGAAAGTCTGCTAACATACAACTTGCATGTCACATAAAACCAAAAAGCACAAATACAAATTTAAAAAGGAACATGACTAAAGAAAATTAGTTTATAGAGAGAAGTCATCTGGGAAGTAATTGCAGTGATACCAGTCAAGTTCTATGTGAATAATTGTAACCTCTAGGGTAGGTATCCAGACAATATCAGTGGGTTATTGTATATGGCTATAGAATGCATTTTGTTTTCAGTTTTTTCAAAGATACAGATATCAGACAGATACACTTACCAGATACAGATTTTTGACCTGCCCATTTTATGCTTTTCGAAGGTGGTTTGGTTTTGTGTAAATTGCTTTTCTATATCATTCCATAACATTCTATAGGATTATGTTCTTCAAGGATTCCTGGTCCTACTAACTTGGTCAGAAAGGTACTGTTGGTGGCCCACCAGACAGTCTGGCAATACCAAGCAGCTCTGCTCAGCCCACTATTTTCTGGCCTTGACTGGAGCTGGGAGTAATAGAGAACAAAATCAGTCCAACATACAGATCCAAGGGCCAACAGAACCAGATCCAACAGCTCCTCACATGCTCCCCACAACGTGGTATTTAAAGCATGGACTTCCATGAGTGAAACCTGCCACATAATCTCCCAGCCCTTGAATGGCTGGATGAACTTGTGATAAACCAATTAGATTCTGAAGGTCTCCCCTAGGGGTGTATTTAGCACACAAGGGATCTTTAATGGCATAATTCAATGAACAAAAATCTCCGATTTTCTTGAGCCTTTGGAGTTATTTTGTCCTTCTTCCCAGTCTTGAGAGGACAATGTACACAGGTTTCCCGATGGTGTTATTGGTGTGAATATCTCTAGAATGGACTGATCCAATATGGGCTGACAACAATTAACAATATTACTTACAGGTTATTTTTAGCTGTACATATTGTGTAGATAGATGAAGTGCCCAATACAATGAGACTTCCTGCATTTTTTATAGCTCATTTGGGAGAAAGGAAAGCTCATCTTCTCCAGCCTGGTTCTGTAAGACAGACTGAGCTCTGAGCTTGTGGATGATCATGCCTGGGAGAATGTGAAAGTCAATTTCTCATCAGACATGGCAGTTTGGCTACCCACGTGGATGTTTCAGCATCCCTGATGGTGCAAAACTAGAAAAATTACTCACCTGTGATTTCTGTGGCCTTCTTCCAGCAGCGATTTACAGCATCTGATGGTGAGGCCTATTTTAGCTATTCCTAATGGATATAAACAGCCCAAGCTTGAGTCATTATATGTTCTTTTGGATGCATCAGCCTCAGATACATCTTAGCTGTCTTGAAAATTTGAAGTTTCACTGCTTTTTAAAGTCTACAGTGTAAAAAAACCCTTTTACAATGATTTATTTAAGGTTCTTGCCTCGATTCACATGGATAAGTCTCTGCATATTGTTGATGACTATCAGAGTGTCTGTTCAATAGGGTGAAAAAACATGTGTGCATCTTGGAAGTGAGGAAAAATGGACACATTTCCTTACAGTTAGGAATTTGAAATGACATTCTTTTAGGCCCATGTGAAGAAATTTTCCAAAAATCCCACAACCAGTGTATTATCTGCCTTTTTATTTCTTACATGCGACACACTGATGTAGGTGAGAAGAGAAATAATCCTGTTTCCTTCTTGGTTCTGTTTGGTCCCCTCTCTCCCTCTCCAGGAGGGCAGAAGAGATTGCTGAGGAGACCAAGACATCTTCTGACACAGCCTACACATCAAGGACACAAAGGTGCTTCAAGTGCTATGTTGCAGAGAAGGTATTGCTGTCTGTATGACAGGCAGATTTCAGATCAGAAAGCTACAAGCTGGGTTAGTTTGGTCTCCAAATTCCACTGTTTGGAAAACTCCAGTTTGACAGGGAGGTTTGGCACAAAGCTGGGACTGCTCCGTTCCTGTACTTTCTGCCATGCAGGTGTGGGGCAGACAGGGCACAAGGTGAGAAAGGATGATGGTAGCACCCAGAGCTGCCCAGGGGGATGGTGCCAAGCAGGTATCCTTGTGACATGGAGATCTTCCTCAAATGCATGCCGTGGCAGCTGTTACCATGCGGGACACACAGGAACTCAGGCACGCCAGCTGTATGTCATGGAGCTGGAGGAAGGCCACGGTACTGTGCTGCAAATGGGTCAGGCATGGACTGACCACCAGGGAAAGAGGTGAGAGACAGAGGGATGAGTCTGCCCCAAACTCAGCTTCAAGATGTGCCCGTCAGCAGAGAAAGCACGCTCAGCAGCTCAAACACTGTGCGGCAGATCACAGCCCTCATCCACCATGCAACTCTTGCACCCTGAAATTGAGATTAGGGCTCAAGAAAGGCTAAGCAAATGCCGAAGGAGCTCGCTGTGAACTTCTGAGCAGGGACCAGATTAACTTTCCTTATACTTTATAATCACAGCTCTACACTGCACACACAGCAGGACCTGGAGTGGTCATGGTTTTCCACATGTAGCCAGCTTTGGTGGCACTGAATTCTTCTGCAAAAGGTCCTCTGCCTGGTGCCTCAGCCAACTGCCGGCAGCACATGGAAATTGGAGCCAGTTTGATATGTCTTCTAAGCAGCTCATTGCAGGAATCTGACTTCTGGTGTCATCCCAGGAATCCTGCTGGCCCTGGGGCCATCACCACCCCCCCGCCAGGGGGAAGGAGCAGGCTCCGCAGCCAAGCCTGCAGCCTGCACACAGCACAGCGTGGGCTCGCATTCCTCCAGCACAGCTGTATCGTGTTGCTTGCGTGGTGCTTTGCATGGTGTGAGGACAGTGCCACTGGCAGGCCTGAGAGCTCCTGTCTGCTTCATCACAAAACAGCATTTAGGGCCGGTTTCAGCTCCAAACTCGCAGTTCCTCTATCTGCCCTAAGTTGCAAGGGGGGAAGCAGGTGTATTGGGGCAGGAACCCAGTCCCTGCAACAAGCTCTGGAGCTGAAGGAACACTGTGAAATACAACATTGCCTAGTTTGCAGGGGGACAAACCTGGAATCTCTGAATGAGCTTTAAATGGATTAGTTACAGCCCATCAAACTCTTGTGGGCATTTTATTATTCAGAATTAAAGTGACCTGATTTCAGCATAGCTTAATTCCACTCATAATGCAGTTAAGCTAAATCTGAAAATGAAGGCTTTATTACTGGTAAATCCTCTCTGCATCTCTGGTTAATTTGGATTAATTTTCTGAAGGGACCTTCCATGCCTGAACCCTGCTGGTGGTCAACTCAGTTATAGCATCTGTCACTCCTCTCTACTAAGAGTGCCAGGAGAAGGACTTGTGCCAAGACAGAGTGCTCCTCACTGCAGGCTGAAGGAGCAGGAGAGGGTCAGCCACCAGAGACTACTCCCCATGCACGTCAACACTTAAAACACTTGTCTCCAGAGTTTTATGGCCAGGTGCCTCCTAAGGCAGGTACCAAACTGTCTCGATGCCAGGGCAGCAAGACAGAAGGGGAGACTGCCTCCCTGGAACAGTAGATCCTGTCACCGCCACTGCTGTGAGAAACAACAAGGCCCCTGCCCAAGGGGACCAAAGCTGCCCTGCCAGCATCTGGTTTTCTCAGCTGAGAGAGGAACGGAAGGAGGTGCACCCGCGTGTCTCTTCCTCTTCAGCCTTTTCAAGGTGAATGGCTTTGAGATGCTCTCTTGGCTAGGTTTCTCCACTTGCAGGGCTCCTTCTGCAGACTGCTACTTGCCAAGTCCTTGCATAGGAGAGTTGATATTTCCTAAAGATGGTGAGTCTGATGGTCAAGGTGACAACCTTGTGTATCCAAGTGTATCCAGGGCTCAGCAGCTGAGTGGTCATTCCTAGTTTAGGAATAACACGTTGGGCTTCAGTCCCACAGATCTGCCACAGCCACGGCACTTTTCTGCTTCTCTGGTGTGCATGCATGTCTGCTTTCCAAAGTGACCGGAAAGGCTCTGGTCCTGCCTGAATCTGAACATTATTCACTTCATGAATATTTGTCTAAGATGTCTGGTTGCTAACGCCAAATGAAGCCTTCACTTCCTCTACAAATATTTGTGCAATGACCTGTAACTACCGGCCAACATGCCTGCCAGCAGTCCATTAGATGACATCCCATTTTACAATTAACTATTATCATTTGATAACCTCTTGAGGTTAAGAATACAGATGTAAGATCTCCAAGATTCCTAACGGGAATACTTCATATCAGAAGTATGTTTCCCTTGAGGATGACATCACCACAGGGACACATATTTCAAATATTTTGGCCATCATATTTTGAAAGCTCCTTTGGAAATACAAAAATGCTTTTTGAGCCCTGAGAGAGCTTTTCTAGTAGTCTCAAGTAAACATACTACCATTTAACTCTTCGGAAAGCCTCGAGAAATAACAACACGATGTGTCACATGAAAAAAAATAAAGAATTGTAGTGTAGCTAAACAAAGAATATGTTTGGTCTAGGGTGTTGATATTACCTGAAAATAGTTCTTTTCTGGATACTACATCAGTTTTTTTGTAATGAGGCAGTTCAAATGGAGCCTGAGCCGCAATTTCAGAGCAGGATCCCGACTACTTGGGGAGTTGAACGCTAGTTTCAAATCTAACAAATGGTCAGCGTGCACAGTATGGCATTAGCTAAACTGAAACCCTTAGCCTGAATCACTCCCACCTGTTGAGCTCTGGAGAAAGCTGTAAGTAGCTGTAGTCTCACCTTCAGTTACAGGCAGGACTTTCACCAGTGCCTGGGTGCTGAAGCTAAATCCCTAGCTATTAAATTCAGTAGGAAAAGGTTATGCATATGTGTGTATGCATATACACATACACAAATATACACATGTATATGTTTGAGTGCATATATATGTATATAATTTGGGTATACACTTACACAAATCATTTATTAGTCATTTTGCTTGGGGGTCTTTTTCATTCTTTTTTCTTTTAATGTCTTCTCCACTTCTATTTCTGACCTTCTTTATGTGTCCCAGATTATGCAGCTTAGGAAAGCAGGCTATGAAATGGGCAACATTTACTATACTTTCAACTGCTGAAGGCTCCTTTCACTCATAAATATAAATAAAGTTCAGTGTATTTAAGGATGTTATCCTACTGAGGAAAAGTCCCGTGCATGGAGACAATGCAGATTAAAGAGTCACCTTCCTAATTTGAGGAAGTGAAATTGATTTAAATAATGTACTTGGGGACAGAGAAAGGAAAACTCAGATTCCTGCCCCTCCTTTTTGGCAGAAGCAGCAGGGCCCAATTCAGTTTGGGCTCTCTTACAGTCACTGTTGCAAGGGCCAACTATATTCCACCATCAAGGCCATTATCTATGAGGTGTGGCACTTATTAAATGTAGAACAGCACTTATTAAATGCACTTTAACTACCTTGTTTTTCTTGTCGCTGATGAACAGTTCAATAACTGCTCTAAGATGTTTCCTTACTTCCCATATCCATACTAGATTAATTACAAATAAGAGTTCATGAAACATTAGACCATCATTCAAAAGATAGCCATGAATGAATCAGTATTGTCTTTATAAACCCTCATTTACTTATTAATTTGACAATATGGCATGCAAAATCATCCAAATGACATTCCAGTGACAATATTTAAATAAAAAATGAATATTTAAATCTTCATTTAATAAAATAAGACTGGTTTAGGTGTCAAACCTCATAAATGTTTTTTGAAGGCAGCATGCTAGAATTGCTTCTGTTCTCAAAGACTTCAGAGAATTCCTATCAATTTGATAGACAATCCCTAAAGATTTGTTAAATAGGGATGATAATAGGAAGTTATAATTTTAAAAATTTATTATAACTGAAATCTTAGTGTAGAATTAACACTAATGGTCTTAGTGCTATAGTTTGAAAACGAATGGTGTATTTGAAAACATGCACAATTTATCTGAAGCTTTAAGAAGGAAAACGTACTCAGTTCTGCTTTTAACAAACTACTAATACCTATGTATATCGACATATCTGTTTATACTGTGAGACATATTAATTAAATTAATTTTTAATAGAGATGTTACAGTAGGCTGTAGCTCACTTCCAACAGTTCAGACAGCCAACAGTTTGGGTGCTTTGATAATGCACCTGGGGCACCTGCTCCTCCTTCCACATGTGTCCAGAATCAGACTTAGTACAACTGGAAGGCAGACTTTGAAAAAGCAAATTGCATCATGTTCACATGAAAACAAAATACCTGTTCTTTTAAAAAATGACAGTCGAAAAGCTAAACTTCCACTGAAAAATTGTCCATTCATTTTCCAGCTTATTGGGAAATCTGGACATAGGCTTCACCATAGCCTTTCTAGAACAGTTACAAAAAACCAGATGTGCTTTCTGAACTGAAAAGCTGAGACAGAGGAAAATATACATCATATGGGATTTACATTTTATATTGCTGTAGAACTGTCCCCTTGGCTGTCTTTCTTGCCCTGCGAGATAACAATATTTTCTGTAGGGGTGACCGCCTGCTATTCTGATTTCAGTGAAACACCTCCCAGGATAAAGCATATAGAGAATGGGACAAACACTCCCTCTGGTTTTTTCTCTCACGCTCCAGTCTCATTCTGTTTAGGCTTTTATATCACACTTAGCTATTGAGTTTTTCAGTACATCAGCGTGATTGCAGACTGGGACAAAGGGAAGTAGAAGACTATCTTATCCTATTGGGCAACGTGGCTCCTGCCTGCACCTCTTTGTCATGTTAAATATGATCACAACGCCACTCTGTTAAGATCACATTAGATCTGTTACTCGGAAAAATACCATCACTGCCCATAACTAACAAACAAGCAATTTGATGCAGAAATATTGTATTATAAAATTTGCCTAAGATACAGAGACTGGGTTAGCATGGCTACCATGAATCAATCTTTTTAATATGAACACCAGTGTAAGAAAACAAAAGAGAAAAAAGAGATTGGCAGGAATTGAGCTTTCAGTTGATAGACACATGAAAGTGCATAAAATACGCATTTGCTGGCCTAACAGCCCATGAGAGAATGTTACCCCAAGAAGAAATATTTGAAAAATACAGTGAAGCTCACAGAGTGATACCAAATTAAATAGATTTCATTTTTCTTTTTTGACATCATTAGACAATAGACTTCACAAATCACTAACACACACTGATTCTAACGTGACCTAAAAATTATAGAAACTTAGGAGAAGGAATAAAACCCCCTCAAATTCAGTTTAAAAGTACAGATGTCTTTGTTTTTTCACTGGCAACTCCAACACTATTGCCTTTGGACATTTTATTTTTAAGAAACATCTGTCCAATTTGGATCTGTCATACTGCAACTGTGATTAGTTAGAGATGTTACAAAAAGTGAAATTACTTATGCAAGTCAAGTCTACAGAGTTAGTATATCATGAACACGAAGTAATGAACTTCCTGAAAACAACAATCTGAATTTCTCTGGTGCCTTTTACCCATGGACCCCAAACCACCTGAAATGCATTATTTAATTACAGATTGCTCAACCTAGAGACAGGATGTATACCAAAAATTCAGTAAGTCTCCTCTGAGATGGAAAACAGCGCATATTCAGAAGAAAAGCAATGCTGTAACTTAGGAGGATGTGAAAAGGCAGTGAAAATTCAAGAGCACATAAGTAGGGAGCCTTAAATTATTTATGCTATATTTGACTGAAGTATCATCTTTTACAATGAAGCTTTTTGGGTCGTAATCCATGATGCTTACAACCACTGGTGGATAGTGGGGGTTTTTTCCCCCTGAAATATGGCAGTTGTAACTGTTCCATTTTAAATCTCATTTATGAGAACTTTGAGATAAATTTTAGATCTGGACAAAAATTTTTAGACAAATAGTTTACTCACCAAAAAATGAAGGACAACTGAAGCTGTTTGAAAGTTTGGATTGAATTCAGCAAATTGTTTCAGCTAAACAATGTGGGGGTGGAAAGTGGAATTCTGAAAATGTGAAACATTCTGTTCTGACATTATCAAAATTACAAAATTCCTCCTTTATTTTCTTCTTTTTAGTTAAAGCATTAGAAAAAGTGGGCAATACAACCAAAAAGGAAGAAAAGAGACTGACACACCACAAGAAAAACCTGGAGTGTGTCACACTTGGAAGCTTTTCAGTCTGACTATTCCCAGTTTGTGCAAGAAAGCCTCCAAACAAGAATAAGGTTTACCACAGAGGATAAGGATACGTGCACATTCCACATATTTCTCCTGTGAGTTAGAGCAAAGATGCACCAATTGAAAGCTGGAAAATGCTATTAGTAAAGTCTACCAATTTGATCTCTTTGCTCATCTTACATAATGTACTTGACGAAAAGCAATTTAGATGGCTTTTCATGAACTCTTTTTGACTGAACTATTTTTGCATAGGTCATCTTCTGCCTTTCAGTGGTTTAAAATATTGATCGGGTAAAACTATCTGTACTCCTGAATTTACCACTCATTTTAGACAAATGCTTCTCTTCAGAAGACTGCTGTTGCCTGGAGCTGACAAGTGCAGCACAAAGTTAAAGGTGCTTTACCTACTCACAGGAGGACTGTGTCACAGCAGAAGAAACAGTATCCAGTGACTGAGAAATCAACTTTAAGCAATGAATTTCTCACTTGGCAAAGGATTGAGATGTAACTTGCTTGAACTCTGGAATACCCCTTGAATATAGTACACATTATTTAAAATGATGGCACTATGGCACATGTTGGACCAGTATTCACTTGAACTTGTACAAAGAGCCACCAGAAAAAAAAGCCTGCTTGATAATAGGCAGGGGCAGAGCCTTTACTCAAAAGCATGAGTGATGCTCAAATGTCTCATGTATCATTCCTTTTACAGTAGGAAGCTGGCAGAGATGCAAAAGATTAGAAGACCTACAAAGATGCACATTTCAGGGATCTGCCAGAGGCTCTGACCTATTTCTTGATGGATATTTGAGCCTTCGCTCAGGGGCACATTGAACAATCATCCACAACACAAACCGCCAGGACCCAGCAATTCACCTCAGGCTCCAAAATCTCAAGAGTCTCACCCCAACCTGTTGTTGCTCATGAAGTCTGGACAGATTGGGCAGCCTTCAACTAACTACTGGCAGAAGTCCCAGGCTCAATTGTACCGAGGCTCTTTGGCTTCTCTTGCTCTCTAATAGCTCATTAGGCTCTCTTGCGAGAGAAGAACCTGGCATCCAGAGCGGCAGCTACTAAACTCCATCCACTGTCATCTGCATACAATTTGCTGTGTGGAGCTGAGGCACCACACTGTTGTGAAGGGAAAAAGTGATGTGGAGGAACAAAAACAACTCACTCGTACACCATCCAAACCTTGTTTGTATATTTTCATAGGTTTGTTCACTTTTGCAGTGAGCAGAAAATGGGAGCGGATAAACCTTTGAATATGCAATGGCAAAATCACCTGTGATGCACCTGGTCACTGATGTGAATTTGGCTCAGCTTAGCAGTCACTATATATAGACTCATGTCAGTAAGCAACTGCTCTCAGCTGTGCTTGTTTAGCTGTTGATTTCAGGTCAGGGCCCAGAAGTTGTTTTCCAATATCAGTGCGTGGGAAAATACAGTCCACTTACATAGTGAAGGCCTTTAGCTACCAAAATAACAGAGAACAGGGTTTGAAATGACCAAGAATGCTACACTGCTAACCAGATAGTGTCATTACACAATATGAAATAGATTAACTTGCTCAGGTCTTGCCTTTGGCAGTTTTGGGTGCAAATGATCTCTTGCCCATAGAGTACAACTGCTCATTTTCCTGCCCGCTTCTACAGAAACTACCCAACCCCCACTTGTTTCAGTGTGCTTTTCTTTACCTAGTTCCTGCTTGGGAAAAACAAAAACAAAAACAAAACCCAAACAAAACAAACAAACAAAAAAACCCCACCACCCTATAGTAGAATCTTTTATGGAGTGTAAAAGGTTTTCCATCTCCTCTCCTTTGTCCCTCTCAAGTCTGCCAAATGATCTACTCACAAGAACACTGTCTCATCTGATTGATCCAGACTATCAAACATTACTACTTAGAGTATTTTAGGTAATCTGGCTGTTTTGGGCAGGCACAGGTTAGCAAACATATTGAAGCAGCTCCAGCAGCAAATCCAGTGGAGCAGCGGTATCTGTAGGAAGAGGATGATGAGCAGGCAGAGTTGGAAAGGGAAGTGAGCAGGATGTGACAGTCCCTTCTGCCCACCAGGCTGAGTTTCATTTGTGATATCCATCCTCAGGAGTGGCAAAACTTCTTAGACCAGGAAAGGTCTAGGGCTGTGAGCCAGAAGGAAAATTCTCAAGCTTAAAAAACCTACTTTGGACAAATGCCACTAAGCAGCATCTCTTACATGAACACAATATTAACAGCTCAATCCTTATATAACTAAAAGAGATGAAATATGGGAAAAGAAATAAAAAAGAATCTGAAGTTAAAAAGGAATACCTGAATTATGAATTTTACCATTATTTTTTATTCAAGTCAGAAAAGTAGGCCTTTTTTACTAAGAGAAAGTACTAAGAGAAAGTTTTACTTGCTTTTTACTAAGAGAAAGCGTGTTTTTCCTTGATCTTTGTGGGAGACAGTCAGTAAAGCAAGGAAAAAACCAGAGAATTCATAGCCTTTGCCATTTCCAGAGCCCTGTTCTAACACAATCATTCAGCCAGAGCAGTAGTGTAATCACACCTAAATATGATCAGTTATCTTTACTCCTTCTCTCTTAACATATGTTCAATTTTATAAAGCGCTGAGGAAGAGGAAATTGAGATTACACTACTTACAGATGTCCTGAGAATGCTGGAAATGGTTGATGGAATAAGCTACAATGAGAGATCACCTTTCCTTCATTTCAAAGCATGAGATCCTTAATTTGGCTGATACTGAGAGATGTTTTCTTCATGGGGCTTTCTGTCTCTTCCACTTTGGCAAGCAATGGAAGAAGATGATATAAGAGAAACTGGTCCAAATTCAAACACATACAATCTCAACTTTAATTCATGTTTGGAAGAAGTTTTTCAATTATATAAATAAATCACAACCTTTACAAAATCTTTTCTATGGCTCCTTGACTGTAGTGGTCAATAAAAAATAATACTTCTATCATGCATAACCTGTGAAAACTGTCCCTTTATCATGAAAAAGGATTACAGCTGTGCTATTTTCATTCTTGGCCCATTTCTTTAGCTAAAATATAATGGCTTAATTTCATTTTCTTTTCAATGTGAAATTAGTGCTGATGAAAAATACCAGCTTAGCAACTTAGGAAACTGAAGCATGTTACTCATCCAGAGAGTGAGAAAACCACGGGTAAACAGAGTGTAGGGTACCACCAAAACCAATCAAAACTGGTGTAGATGGGAAAGCTATTTCAAGAAATAACTTGTTCCCCCCACAAGATACATACAATTCTTAGGCTCCATGAGGACTTTGACAACAGCAAAGACAAAAAAAATATGACTCATAGTATATGAGCATAGTCATTAGGTGATTTAAACCAAAATATAGAAGGTACCTCAAAATTTAGTCACTGTTGAACATGAACTGAGATATATTTTTTATGAGATATGCTAAGGTTTTAGCTCTATGTGTGCTGCTTTTCTGCAGATCTCTCTTTTCTTCTGAAGTGGTAAATGGCTGTCTTCAGGATATCAAAGCATATATGTTGATAATTAAATTTATTACCAATTTTTTATCAGTACCATCAATAATGAGAAAAGTGTCATTAACTACATTGTTAATAATGAGATACATGTTGATATACATACATTAGTATGGTGTATGCAAATGCTTAGTCTTTGGTTAAAGCTGTGGGCTCATTTGTAACCCATGCCTATCTTGGCTCCAGTGGTGGAAGGAAATCTCACTCTGAACTGTCCTCTTCACATCAGGATCACTTGGGGTCAGCTCAGGACCATGGTCCCAAAAATACATCAGAACGGCCAGTTAATAATGAGTTATCACTTACCAGTGGTCAGCAGCAAATGAGTACAGAGGCAAAAAAAAAAAAAAAAGAGAAACCTAATTTGAATTTATGCTCCTCTGTTAGCTGCTCTTCTTGCAACATTCATCTCTCAACCCCTTGGTGGTGGGTTACTAACTAACTTAAGGCTTCCTTAAATTCCTTAAATGCAGCCTTGGATGGCTAAGTTCAGGATTTGTGCAAAAAGCTGGGGGATTTAAACTGTGGCTGGTGGATGTGAGCCCGAGTGCATCTCAGTGAACATAAATGAAAACTAAATCTGAGGGAAGCTAGGCCAGCCAAATGCACTCCTGGGATGAGGGGAGGCGGAAGAAGGTGTAAAATACACCAGCTCAGACTCCCTCCAGAACTGGAGAACTCAGATTCACATCTGAATTTGGCTCCCATTGCCTGACTCAGAAAGGGAACTCTTTCCAAGTCTGGAGACACCGGTACATTCTGTGCAAAATCCTTACTGAGATGCTGTTCAGCTTGTCTAGCCCACAGAGTAACTTAGCCTGACATATCATCTGTTTTCCTCTGGAGGCACAGGCTGCATTCAAAGAACCAGTGCACAGCAGAAACGAGAACACCACCATGTGCTGCTCTGCGACATGCTGCTGTGTGCCGGGCATGTGCATGGGCAGGACCCCGGCCCAATGCCACGGGCATTAATGCTGGGACAGCATGCACCTTCTGTTTTCTTAGAGGAAATTAAATGAGAGTGAAATAGTCTACTGGAGGGAAAATACATTGCAGAGAAGCCTCCAGGATCCTTGAAGCGAGATGTACTGTGAAAAGTACCTGACAAAGTAGGGGCTGCTTGGCTTTTAGATGTGTTGTAGTCATGTGAGCTGCAAGAAGGAAACATCTATGGGTCAGGACCTGCCAAGCAAAAAGACAAAGCGACTACCAATGCTGGCAGCGAGTGTGGAATTTTAAACCCAGACTCAGATCTAGGAGAAGATGCTTTGCAACAAAGTCTACCTACCCCACAGAAGAGCTAGGAGTTTCCTGCCTCCATGAGGACCACCACTACTCAGTGACTTAGACTGGGGAAAAGCAGTGTGACACTCAAGGCTTGGCTGAAGGAAACCTCCTACCTTTCTCTAGAGCTGCACTGGAAAGCAGCGGAGACCTTCAGGAACTGCCACCTCCTCATCTTCTACAATCTCTGCAAAAGCAATAGAGTAAATTATGTTTTCTTTAATTCACATGGAAATATAGAGAGAGGACTGGAACCCACCGCTTGGGGAGGATACAAGCCACAGTTCAGTCAAAATGGTGTTCAGAACTAAATTCCAGGAATTACACATCTGAGAAAATCTGGGGAAAACACTTTAATCTCCCTTCCACTGTGAGAAATGTGGCTTAATTATGCAGAAGTTACAAAAGAAGATAAAATTGGGGCCTTGCAAAATTTTTTAAAAATCTGGCTTATTTCTAGTCACAACATTAGAACTTTCTTTTATCTGGATCACCAGATAAAAAATAATTATATTAGAAAAGGACTGCCTCGGACACTGGACACATGAAACTAGAATGCTGTACTCCCTCATGTATTAGCACTGTTAATGGATGACCTGAGATCCTAGAAGTGTTAATCAGCCACTCAGAGCTACTTTGAACTCCATCCTCTGCTTTATGAGGAGCAACCTCCAGGATCTCCCAAAATCCAAGCCGCACATCGACACAACAGGATGCATGACAGCCAGGAGCCACCCGCGCATGGGGCACAGGGGCGGCTGGGCGCAGAAGCCCAGTGGTCCATGCTGCTGATGCCAAAGAAGGGCAGGGGGAAAGCAGAGCAGTAACTGTGCTGGTTTGGCCCAGCAAGGGAAGTCAAGGTGGAAACACAACAAGGAGGTGAGCAGTGTCAGCAGCCTGAGGCTACATGAAGTGTCTGTGAGAGAGAGCAGCAGCCCCAGCACAGCTGTGTCCCAGAGACCGAATTTGTAATGACTCGGCAAAGCATATGCCAGAAAGCCTGCCTACCCCTGCAACCATAGAAGTTGTGAGTGGATGCCTGGGGCCAAATTAATCCCTGTTGGAAGCTCAGAAAAATCCAGGGGAGGTAGAGGCACAAAAGAATGTGGCCCTTTATTAGCATCATAGCTTGAAAGCCAATTTTTGTACATCAAGAAGTGATAAGCAACCAAAATAATGTCAAAGCAAAAGAGGACTTTTCTTTCTAAGAATTTCTGACTCCAGTGTTACTCATCATTGTTTCCTGCAGTCCCATCCAGTCGCTCAAATTGCTGGTGGGAAATCTATTATTTGTCCCTCACTAGCAAAACAGAACAAATACCTCTTTAAAAAAGGGCTCTGTGATTTGGTCAGCTTCATGGATGTGGGCCAAGAGATTAGCACTAGATCCTGCAAGCAGGATCAGCCTGCTGCAAGCCCACACTGTGTGCAGCAAAAAGTTTTCCAGACATAGGAATTACACCTGAAAACTCTGCACTGTAACATGATAGAGCAGGTAACATCTGCCAGGTTATGAGACATGTTAAATATGCAAACATATGTTTGGGCAACCTCATGCAGACTTTTGTAGCTCATAAAGAAGACACCTAAGAGGGTATGCTTTCAAGAGCTGAGGTTGATATTTTTCATTCGGGTGATTAATATTGGCTGGAAAGTGAGCAGTAATAGTGGTGAAAACTGGGAAAAGTAAACTTCAATAAAAGTCTCTGCAAAAAGGAGACGTTCCCAGAAAATGTTTAGACCAAAGCCAATTTTCCTTTGAGAAAAAGCACTAGAAGAAAGCCACCAGCCCAAAAACTGACTAACTCAGTGTTTTGATTGCTCCCAGGCACTTTGAGGTGCAAATACACAGGTTTCCAGCTTAGAACCAGGCTGCAGGTGCAGGTCTGATGGCAATTCAGCTAGAGTAACAAACAAAGCAAGTATCAGTGTGCAAACTACAACCACATAAGGACAATTATTCATGTGCTTTTCAAATGTTATACACAGTTCAGTTTAATCTATGTCATGCTGACCACATAGAGTTGAATCAAAACAGGCTGTTAGAGGAAACAAAGAGGAAATGAAACAATGGCAAAGATATGTTCAAGCTGAAAATACCAAGTGGTCTTTGAGGAAACAATAGGGATGCTATTAATTGTAAAATACCCTGTAGGCTCCAAGCAGGTTGGCAGCATTCACTTTTCCAAGCCTGAGGCCAGAATCAAAGAGGACACTAAATCCTGAAAGCCTAGGAAAGCAGAAGAGCTGAGTGTGCTGCTGAGGGTTATGGAGAGGGTGTCAGTGAATGCTCTTGGCTACACAAGGCACCCAGACGGAGACCCGAAGACGATGCTGCAGTTTAACAGTCTGTTACCAACCCAGCAATGGAGGTAACGGGGCTGAAAGGGAACTCATACATGCAGGGGAAGATTGAAATCCTGCTTCAAGTTGCCCTAAGTGAGGGAGAGCTCATGGTACTGAGATAGTTGCTCAGTACTAGACCTGTTATCTATGATTTACTAGGTAAAACCCAATATAGATTTCAATGCAAAATCTTTAAGCATGCTCAGGAAACAGAAGCATGGCATGAGGAAAGGAGCAAGGAACAGGACATGTCATCATCCTGTGCTGGAGTGTGGCTCAGATGGGAAAGCCCTGGCACTGACACACAAGGCAATGCATTCTAGTCCTGTTATCATCAGATTGCTCAAAGGTGCTGCTCCCAGTCCCAGGGCTAGCACAGTGTGTGCCACCTTAAACACTGCTGCAGTGGGAGGTCTGTCCTGGGGATCCATGTGTCATCCCACAGGAACCTGCTCCTGGAACAGGACTCAGCTTCTGCAAAGCACATGGGCAGCCTTGAGTGGGGCCATGGTCCAGGGATATTCCTGTGCTTGGCACAAGGTAGTTCCCACCCCCAATGTGGGACTGGTGCGGTGCTCTTAGGAAGAGCCTCCTGCTCCTCACCAGTCAGAGAGTGCTGACATCTGACACCACAACATTTTTAGATGTTGGCAAACCTAAGCTGGGCAGCAAAAGGGACTTCAAGGTCTTTTTCTTAGGTAAGGATCCACGTGCTTGGATGTCACAGGCTTGTTGCATGCTCCCTCATGGACTACAGTTCTTCAGCCACTTGGATTTAAGTGCAGATTATCCTATTTGGGACTATATCAAATAATTACATAGCTAGATATAATAACTAATATTAACTCTTAAATTATTACTGCTGAAAACATCTGGTTTAAAATAACAACTATAACTCAGTCATGTGTAGTCTATATTATTTGGTGACTGCCAACAATACATACAAATATCTGTATAGAGACATTTAAACAAGAAAAGGTACATAAAAGAAACAAAATTAAACAAGTTAATGTTTAAATCAATGCCTATTCATGTTCTAGTCAGTCTTGCATAAAGTATTCAAGGTTACTTTTAAAAAAACTGCTAAAATTGTTTTGGATTAAACCTGCTTGAAAACACGTGCAGTTTTAACATGAATTGTTCTGATTGCACTTTAGTTTTGAATACATTTTGAAATAAAATAAACTAATACAGCGAAATGTTGCACTCAGAGTGATTAACAGAAACCTTGACTTTTTTTCAACTGAAACAATTTGTCAAATCTAAATGCAATGTGTTATGCTTTGTTGAAACTTTCATTGGCATAAAAATATGTCAAATTCTTAGTGTCACCAAGAAAGCAGGTGATAAAATACTTAGGAAATCAAGGAAAACTTCTAGGACATAATGTCATAAAATAAGAATGAAAGAGCATCAGAAGACAAACCCTAAGAAAGTTCCCATAGCTATGAATAAAGGACTAATGTGAAGCTGGATAGGCTCATTGCCCAGATTGTTTATATCCTATATTGTCCCTGTATTGTCACTACGTAGACTTGATGGTACCTTCTGCCCAACTCTTTGATGTGACCCTGGGTTTCCTCAGGGAAGCCCACCAGGAACAGCAGGCAGAGCCAGGAGCACCCACCTCTCTCTGAGGTCACCACACACCACAAAGTCCCAGGCAGTGCTGTGGTCAGTGGTGGTCACCCCACGTGGCATGCCTGTGGGTCACACAAGGCACTGCCATGGCAGGCACCCACAGAAACGCATCCCTGACCTTCACCCTGCACTTCCTCCAGCACTGCCAATCCCATCCAGGTAATCAAACTCTGCCCAGCATCCATCCCCTCAGGGATGAGTCTGGGTGGCTGCAGATGCTCTGCGAATGCTGCCTCTTTTGGCTGCTAATGTGCAAGGTCCTTGCAAGAGCCTGTTTGGTTGTATTTCCTTCCTCCTCCTCCTCCCCAAAACTGTGAGGACTCAGGGCAGCCTGTGCTGTGTTATTGAACGGGCAATGGTGCAGACCCAGCCAGCCCATAGCCACACAGCGCAAGCAAGAACAGATAGACGTGACCTTTCTTTGCATGGAAAACATTTTCTCTGTGACATCAGCTTCTGCTTCAGGATGCCTCTTGCCTTCACAGGTCTCTGTGCTCTGCCCTGGGGCACTGCAGACCAACACGGTGAAGAGCAGAGATGAATGCACACTCAGCAGAGCTGGCCAGCCCACCATGAGCATGCAGCTCCAGAAGCATGCTCAGGGTGATGTGGGCTGCCCCAGATTGCCTCCACCTGCAGGGAGGAGAGGATGACACTGACCTGAACATCTTTCTGATTTTCCTCTTTCTCTTCCTGCCATCACCTACCCACTTCTTGCTCCTGCCACCTCCCTCTTGCTATAAGGCAGCTAGATAATCTCCAATCTGACTTCTGATTTAGTCCTTTCAAGTTACGTTTCAATAAGTAGATTAAATAATTTCAAGGCCCATCCCCGCTAACTTGTCACTATTTTGAGGGACAGCAAGTTTACTGGGATGGACTAGTTGGCCTCAAAACTAGAGAACGTGCCATGCCATGTTTACTTTTCCATACAGATGTGACCATGAGGACCAGGAAATATCATACAGAATTAAATAAATACATAAAAGAGAATATTTTCCAATATCTGCAAGGAAATTTTGGAGGAGACGACTGATGCCAAATATTTTTTTACACTTGATGTGTCAGCAGGGTTTTGGCAGGTGCCCCTAGTAAAAAACAAGAACATATTTGTGCACATTCAACACCCTCTTTGGGAGATGCTGTTTCCTTAAACTGCCATATGGGTTGTATTCCGTATCCAAGGTGTTTTACAGGAAAATAAAACAATTTTTTATCATATACAGAGTGCTTAAGCCTAAACAGATGAGGGGAAAAAAGTAAAATATCATGATAAAAGGCTCCAAGCAGCTTTGAAAATAACTAGATCTTCTACAAAGAAGTTAAACAAACGGTAAGTGTAATCTAAATGCTATATAATGAAAGTAACACACTTGGAAGAGAAGTTTCAACAGCCCAACCCAACACACAGACAGTTTTCAATATATGCAGGCTGTCACTAACATGCTTGCCCTGACTAGCAGAGAACAGACAGGTTTCTCATAACAGTGAATTCTGGGAAGAAATGTATGACTGAAAAACCTTGTCAAGCAGCCAGGAACACAGATATTTTTAAAGGGGTTCAGTTCTAAGTCACTCCCACACCAAACATTCAGCAGATTACTAGTGCCTCTAGACATAATACCAGCATAGTGCCCTCAAACAGGTGGGTCTGTACTGGGAAGTGATCAGTGGTCAGCTCTGTGCAGTGACCACCACTAAAAACTGCAACTGTCCTTCCTCCCAAGATTCAGGGTGTCAGATAGTTGCTTGAGGAAGTGCAGCACTAAGATTTAGAGTCAAGCAAGAACAGTGTATTGCTGTTACAAACCATGCCCTGTCAAGTCCTTCACCAAGAACAAAAAGATTGGGATCCTTTAGCTTTCAAGCACTCTTTTGCAGTTGAACACAGAAATTGTCTGGAGCATGTGACAAAACTACGAAGGTCTTCAATCTAAAACAGCTTTTGTATAATCCAGCTGGCTGAGTCAATTCCGTGTCTGGTTTCAGAGATGGTCAGAACTGCTGCAGAAGGCAGCTCTGGTACACAAGGCTGGAAGGGCACGTCCTGAGCCCTGCTGAGGGTATCAACATGACCTTCCTTCCCTGGAAGATGGCACTGATCACAGGTAGCAATCACATCCTTGGACACCTGCTATTCAGGAGCAGGTGAGCTACTCTGAGAAAGAAGAACTGCAATTGAGGTACAGAGGAGAGCATCGGCAGTCTCATCTGAGGGAGTCTCGTATGTGTAGCAGTAAAATTGAGTTCAGACAGCCATGTCCTGTGACAGCACAGTGCTCTCCACCCAATTGCACAGTCACCAAGCATTAGCTACACTGTGCCACTTGGCAGGCTGCCTGACATTCTGCATTATCTACATTTTGCTCATTGTTATTTTTTATAGTATCTGGAGAAAGAGAATGTCTGCCTGCCTTTACTGAACTCTTGCAGAAGTCAGTTGGAACCAATTTCCATCTTGGGCAGGACCTCATTTCACACAGCACTATCAGTGAGCACCAAGGCTCTTCATGAGGGGAGTGACCCACTGGAGCCAAGAAACTCTGTCTGGCCATGGACATCTGCACCCAGACATGCCTCAGACACCAACGAGCCCATGGCTCCTCTCAGCATGCCAAAAGAGAAAAGGGTCCATCTCAGAGCACGGTGGCGTAACATATATAGAGATTCTTACAGGGGAAAAAGGCCTGAGGTTCATCTTGGTAGAGAAAAGGCAAAAGCAAAAGGCTGACTGGTTAGAACATGAGATAATCAGAACACAATGACCTGCTGTTTAAATCAAGACTGATAATACAGAGGGAGAAGAAGTTAATCAAATACTGACACAACTATTCCATTTTAAAAAGTCAGACATTTCCTTTTATAAATAACTGGTATAAAACAATAGATAGTGGAGTGAAGGGACTGAAGAATATATTGTTTTCACCAAACAATGTTGTATTTGGGAGTAGAGGAACCAGTAATTATGATATTTTACCAAAGCCTGGCTTTGGCAGCTTTTTCAGCATTCACATGCAAAGAGAAATGTCAGTTCCAAATATCAAATTAACAGTAAATCTAGTTCTCCCATTTCTTCTGAGCTTCATTCCATTGGCTTTCAAATCACTGGGTGATTTAGAATATCAGGGTGTTTCAGAAATAAAATATACTTGGTGGGATTTCAAGTCTAACGTTATGCTCATATGCTCATATGAGTATTGTACACTTCAGCAGATTAAGAGAAAGCAGCTACAAGGGTCAACAGACCTGACTCAGCTATGAAGTTACTGGAAAAATCCAAGTTGGTTGATATTTAAAAATCTAAAATGAACCACATGATTGGGTTTCAAGATTCAAATAATTTTAACAAAATTATCTGATTATAATCTAAAAAAAAGCAAAAATAAAAACAAAACAAAACAAACAAAACAAAACAAACAAAACAACAACAACAAAAACACAAACAAACAAAAAACCAAAACAAAAAAAAACCTCACAAAATAAAACCACACAAAAAACCTCCAAACACCAAAACCAGTATCAGAAGGAAAGGAAGCAGAGAAATCAAAATCCCTTTCTAGTAACTTCAGTGCTTGCTTGATTGTGGGGATAATTCAGCATGTCAATAATGCCAGTGAAATTCCTCCAATTTTATGTGGAAAGCATTTTGCATTAAATAGACTTTAATCTACAGATCCCTTGATCATTAAAACTCTCCATAATCAAAACAGGGTCAAAAGGCAAACAAATGAAATGAAATCCAGTGATTACAAAAATAAACAACTGAGCAGTAGATGGTAATTTTATGAAGCATATGCAGTAGCTCATATCACAAGGGTGGAAGGACTGGGAAAAAACACTGTATTCAGAAAAAAAAATATATTTGTCTGAAAATGATCTCTTAATTTTTTGGCTACTCTTTCATCCACCACAATTGTGTGGTCTGTTTTTCAGGGAAAGAAGAAGCCAACTGAACTTCCTTTGGCCAGAGTTTTTTTGTCTCAGGAGTGGAATCAGGTTTCTCTTAAATAACCGAAGGCAAGATGGTTGTCTTATATTGTATGTGTTGTTACCAAAGCTATTGTGGATGAAGACCATACCCAAACCATTGCAGACTGTACCAAGTCCAGAGAAATATGTTGCTTCCTTCACAAGAGGAAAAAAATGTTTTCCATTGTATGACTGAGAAAACATCTGTTGCTAATCCATGAAGTTTTAAAAGACTGACTGGTAGCTGTGTTCCTCTGGAGATGGATTGACTTAGCAAGCAATAGATCAGTTCTAAGAAAAAATCTTCATTGGTGCCTCGATGTTCTCCCTGCACTATGAACATACGAACCCCAGGGTAGAGGGTGTACCAGACTCCAGAAAAAATGACACAAAGTTGAGCTGGAGACATCCCTAATTATCCAAGAACACAACCTTGAGCTTACCTGAAAGTCTCTGGGGTTTTTTTCTTATCTACTCATGCTGTTTTTAAACATCTCACATGTAAAGCACACATACAAAGTGGTGACAGAAAAGGAAATTAAAAGATGTCTGAGGAGTATCCACGGACCATGAGCACAGGGGAACACACTAAGCATGTAACCTTAAGATCTCAAACCTGTGATAATTGTCAGCTGTCCTTACATTATCTGAGAAGCTGACACCTTTGATATTTGAGTATCACTTCAGAGATCCTGTTTTCATCTCTGTGACTGCCTCAAGGAGAGTGCAGGATGAATTGTACAAGGCAAAGCAGGGTCAGGAGCAGTGTTTGTCAAGGCAGCCAGGCCTCTGCACTCCTGAACCAGGAGTCTATCCACACAATATTCCATAAAGAATGTCAGTGGATGCTTTTTGATTTGTAACTAATGAGTAGCAGGGAATGTATCTCTGTATATAATTTGACTTGACTCTTAGACCAGTATCAGAATACTTTAGTCCCTGGAATTGTCTTGCTTTCCAAACTTCCCCTCTTTCTGTGTTTTTTCCCCTTTTCCTCCCAGCATTTTTGTCCAGCAGTCCATAGTGCAGCGTGGCATGAGGTGTCTCCTGCTCACATTATATCACATCACAGCATTCATCCCCCATTTGATGTATACTCTCAATCTCTCTGCTCTGTGTAAAACACAGCAACGATCTTTGCTTCAGCTTTTCAAGAGGAGACATCAGTAAGCTCTGTTGGTCCCTACACAGATCCTAAACTGTCTTTCCTTCCCCCTCCCATAACATAGTCCCTCCCATACTAACTTTCACAAGTAAAAGTCTTGTTGGGAAGGTAAGACAATGGTGTCTTAGCATTTTATTGCCTTCCAGTATAGTATTTCACACCCAGGTATCTGTGAAGAATGTGCCAGATGAAGTAAAGTTCTATATGCTGGGATCTCACAAACTGTGGTAGATAAACTGAAGGCAAATCAGTTACTCCTGGATGTTTACTCTCATTCAGGGCTTAAATGAAATTAAGTGTCCTGTAGGCCTTTGAACATAGCAGCTCAGAAACCATAGTCAACTCAGTGAAACATCACAACTGCAATTTCAAGTTGTGCCCTATGAAGTTCAGTGCTCCAATCAAAATATCCTGGAACGACAGGATACCCTCTGTCTAAAGAGGTTGTGTGACTTTTTTTACTCCTGTGGAAAGCTGGTACTCAAGATATGTGAATTTCAGTCTTGAAAATGGAGAGGCTTAATTTTTTCCACTTTACTCAAGTGGATTTTTATATCTATGAAAAGTAACTGATGGCAGTTCTGCATCTTGTAGAGCCTTGCTGTGATGGAGGCATGTTGATTCAAGACCTTGAAAAGTCACTGTAAGTTGTAAAATATTTGTTTCGGGGTCAGGTTTGCCCTGTCTCAGCATGTATGTTATAGGGGTGTTTGAAACGTGTTTCTGAGCAGGGGCAGATTTGGGATAGAAGTTGCTGACAAGAGTCTGACAGTGCAATAAACTGTGAGGTTTAAGAGAAAGGTAAAGAGAGAGTTTAATTGAATTAATGGCTCCTGCGATCTCAAGAGCAATGGGAGGGCAGAAGCTAGGATAGAAAGGGAATCTTGCTTCACTGTTGACTCTGAAGTCTCACCAGTTGTCATTCTGACAGGAAAGTGTAAGACTTCATCCCTTTACGTACTTACTTGCACTTAGACCTTCATTACCCTTTCTTTAATAATTTTCTGAAGTACTTCACAACACACCACTCTTTAACCTTGTACATGCAGAAGAAAGGAAGCACAGTCCTTTTCCAGGGCACTATGTGTGCAACCTCTGTTGGTAGTGTCTACTCCTCTAGCAATTTTAGAAGTGCTGGCAAATGCTATCTAAGTCACTCCTCATTGCATTTTTCAGAGATTTTCTGTACTGTTGTCCCCAAAAAGAAAAAGTCTTGATGTTGTTGAGGGGAGTATTGCATTGGCAATATCACTACAGAAAGATATTCCTGTTTTATACACCTAGCTAAGGAAGGCAATTTCAGCACTTGCTTCCTCAAGTGTTGCACTGCATGCTGAAGATGGTAGGCTGAAGAATGTGAATCACAATATCTCACTTTTTTTTTAAAGTTTTAATTTGAAAAGGTTTTTTTTTTTTGCAAAGGATATGACTTAAGAGTTGGACTCGATGATCCTTGTAGGTCCCTTCCAACTTAGAATATTCTGTGATTCTGTGATGTTTTTAAATCAAAGTGTCTGATTTCAATTCTAATACCTATGGCTTAAGGAAATTAATTTTGGATAGAATTCACTGTGTGATTTCTGCAAGAACCAGAAAGAGGTTTATACACCATTTCAGTTTCAATCAGCTCTAGTCAGCCCATCGCATCCAGAGTACTTCTAAATGGGACTGGGAAAACCTTTGTATGAAACTTGAATTACCCAAACTTCACATGCGAGGGCAGGGGATTAATGCTTACGTTTTCTTCAGAAAAACGATAGCATGTAGAAAGCTTAGTGTACTCGTGAACACAATAAAAATAAGAAAATTCAGTGGGACAGTGGTGTGCTGCAATTTAGTTAAAATGCCAGGAGGTAGGATTATTACAGCTCCAAAACAGAGAGAAAATGTTACTTGAAATTTCTTTCAGATTGTTTCAGATTACATTACTGGAAAATAAAAATCTGATTTTCAGTGAAAATTCATGGCTTCTATTGCTTTTTATTTGTTAATTTTATTTATGTTTATTTATTATTACTTTTTAATTATTTATACTACCAATAAAAATTAATTAATTAATTTTTACAAACATTTTATAAATCATTATGTGATTTTTTTATTTTTGATATGTATTGTATTATTAATCTCATTATTTTAAAAGGCTTAAGTAGCATCAGTACTTTCAATGTAATTTCATTGTCTGGGAAGGGAAAAATCAGATAACTGCATACACTTATGGATGGCTTCACTTAAACATGCAGACAGTTTCAGAGAAGTCTCTTATTTAGGATATCACTTAAATCCTACCTTATCTTTTCTATCAAGTTGTTTAATGGTAAGTTTAGACCGACTGTTCACCCAGAAAGAGGAAAATGCTATTCCACTATCTTCCACAGAACACCATCTTCTACAAAAGTTCTCTTTAGGCTTCATAGGAGTTTGAGAAAGTAAATATAGAAGAATATTTGAAATTATTTTGCCTGGAATATTGTAAAAAATCCCCAAACTATAATGAATACTTCAGAGAAGACGAACCTGTTCTTTTCATTTGCTTTTGTGCATTAACCAGGGAATGCACTTTGAGCAGTAGTCATCAGCATGCTAAATTACATTACTATTTTTTTCATTTAGCAATGGAAGTTTCACAGAAAATCTTTGCTTGTGCTGGTGTGGTCCTGATTTTTCATGGTTAAAACGGAGGTGTTTGTTGACTCTTGCAGGAGTAACTTACACTGCATCCAAGAGGTGAACTTCTGCTAGCAAAATCAGTGGGAGTTTTGCTATCAACCTTGGTGTAAACAGGATTCAGATGTAATAACTTTCCTGGAAAGTGCTGTGGTCTAGTGGATTACCTATGAGCTTACTATATTTTCTGCTCTATAATCTAAAGCAACTTGTTTTTAAGAAGGTCTGGTTATTTTGATTCTGTCTAAATGAGCTTTCAAAGGGTTTTTTATATTGTGAAACCGTTCAGTGCTCAATCACTGAAATTAAAAAAAAAGTAGTCATTTTATACTGCTTCAGTATTTTCAATGCTTTCTGCTCTATTGACGTTACAAAATGGACTTTTTTCCAAGTCATCCCAGATTTATTCTGCTTTCCCAGCAGCAACACTTTCCATTATGAAAGTTTTTTACTCAGGTGGTCCGTGCTCTCTTCCCTCCACGTTACACGTCTGCCTTGGCCAAACTACATTCCCTGCAATGGGAAAGTTCCCACTCCAACAAGGTCTTGTGGGGACCCATGGGAGCCAATGAACCCCAGAGCCAAGCACAAGGGACCACAAGGAAACCTGGTCAGGCACCTGTAGCCACAGTGGTGAACACTGGCCTGCAACACCCAAGCTACAGTGCTCTCCGAATCATCTGGAGATGTACATGGATTTTAGCTGGGATGGTTTGGGCAGTTAAACAAAGCAGAATGTTTTCACTTGGGAACACGAAAAGTGAAATATGCTGACTGAAAACATCAAAATGAAGCATTCTCTTGTCTCAAGCCATACAATCTGTATGTGCCATGAACTTCCAGTTTCATGAAAGACTTTCCACACAAATAAAAGATGCAGTTTTCAGCCCCTGATCCTCGTCCCTATCTTGGATGCTATTTATAGGATTAGTTGCTCTTCTGCGTGATGTTGTGGTCCCTCAGAAGGCATCTCATCCACCCTTGAGACCAAGGCTCCAATTTTCCTGGCCTTAGACTAGGTCCTGGATTGCCTGAATTGCCAACATCATTTCACAACCTCCTTTAAGGCTGAACAGTCACTTCTCTGGAAGATTTTATGGGGCAGCCTTCTTAACAGCATTGCACAGATCATTCCTTTAGAACAAAAAAATTAAAAGATTTTGAAAGCACTGGGTTTAATACACTTATGTTACCTAGGAGTTTGTCACCTTTCAACAGAGAACTCCAATGACATTTATTTATTAGTTTTCAATGAAAGTCTGTTTATTGAAAACCCATTCCTTACCTCCTTCAGAAGTTTGACTCAGTATGCTGGAGTTTTGGTTCTCCTCCACTTCCTGCTTGGGACACGTTTTTCCCAGGTGGGCAGAGTTTGCTAAACCCCACAGCCGCACAGATGTAGGACAACATCAAAGCAGATGGCATTTGCAGCATATCCTAAATGCAATTATATTCTTCCTTGCCCATGGACAGTCAACACCTCCTAGGAGCAAACATATTTCCATACTGTAAATCCCTCACGGTATTTAAAGACACTTATAAACATATGGAATTCATAAATTATTCGAGAGCAGTCCAACATCCTTCAAGTTTTTTCCTGCAGCTAAATATTTTACAGAAATGCAAGTTATTATTATTATCATGTCATGCAGCCAATAGCAGCTGGGAGTAGTGAAGAGATCACTGCCTCTTTCTCTTTGCACTGTACTGGCCTAATTTGTGTTTAAAGTCTGCTGGACAATTACAGTTTAAAATAACCCATTGTGTAACAACATTTTTCTGTGAGCAAAGACATGGAATTCAGAACATATTGAGCAGAAGTAAAAAAGCCCAGTGCTAATAATCTTAAAATTACTGAGCTAATTAAGTTAGAGCAAGCAAATCACATTCTCTAGATTTCCATTAGATTTAAAATAAGGGGAGTTTGAAGAAAATGGATTCAGCTGTTACTGACTTATATATGTACACAATTTTCCATTGGAATGTCTGGGGCAAATTGTACTGCTACAAGCACAGGAACAGCTGGATGTATTTTGATGAAGCAATAAAAAAAGGGGGGGAAAAGGTAGTTTCAGAGGGCAGTTTGATATAAAAAGGATTTTGTCTGAGATAGTTTTGGTACATTAGATTAATGCCTGACTGAAAGAGACTTGAAGCCAAAGACTCCCTCCCAGCTTTGATGGGCTTTGGATGAAACCATGTGGGTCATCATACGAGCTGCACTCCACGCTTAGCTATTGCAGGTGTTACTGTTCCAGCTACAAATCGCTGTCAAAGAACAAATACTGAGGCACCTTAAGTATTTCTACCAGATGATGCTGGTCTGGTCTTCGAACAAAGGCTCCATGCTTCTGATTGATGACTATTTGGTGAGTTTTCAATACGCTGTGATTACCCTGACCTGCAGCTTTCTGCAACCACTGAATGTCTGTTCTACTGCTACACTTGGACCATAGGGCCAAAGGTCTCTTTCGTGGTGAAAACTGTAATGTCAGAGGGGGTTTCTGTCTGCGCTTTGTCCATAAGCCTGTAAACCAAACAGCTCTTTGTTGCACAGGTTTAGGGCTGTGAGAACAGTATGCTGAAAACACGTTAGGGGAGAGGTGAGACAGGGCCAGAGGAGGCCAGTGGAGCATAGCTCATGTTTCTGCAAGATACAGAGCTCTTCCAGTTCTCTCTGTTCCAGAAGGTGGAGTAGTCCCAAGATAGCATAACACTGGCTTTTCTTCTCTCTCTGTCTCAGCAGCCACTTCCTCCACAGAGCTTCTCCAGCCAGAATAGAGAATAAGAACATTGTTTTGATCAAGGATAATCTTATCTTCTTTCTGGAATGCTGTTTCAGCTAGAAACTGACTCAGAAATGAGAGTAGTAGACAGAGTTCAGGGATTCCTCTTTAGGTGAAAGATGAGATGTTGATCTGTTCCAGCCAACAAGAAATACTGTGGAACAGAAGCTTTTTTTTTAAAATTTCCTATAAACTATCTACTTTGAATAACAATTACAATAACTCACCCTGTTATAACACAGTAGTAGCACTGTCTGGCAGACCCACCTTTGCTTTCTAAGGCACTGATTAAATGCAATTAGACACAGACAACTGGACGACAACCTTGGATTTTCCTCATTAGCATTGTTAGCAGAACTGGCCATTCCTAAGTGGGCAAGGAGACCATGGCCCCTGTCCTAGAGAAGGCAGCAGAGCTGTTTTGCTTCATGTGACACTGTAGAAGGTATCACTCAGTTTCTGTCCAGGCACCGTGCTTCCAGCAGATCTCTCCTTCTGCAGAAAGCTGATGCATATCCCAGATGACATCCATAAGCTGTATGGATGAAGAACTTATTTGAACTGTGTGTGGTTCTGAACATACCATCAAGACCAATTATTATCAATATCATAATCTAACTGCTATTGCAACATGGTAGCCCTTTCCTCTTTACTTTGTGGGATTATTCCAAGAAGGCACTAGCATAAGATAGGTCATCCAGTTTGTAGACACCATGACCTCCTGGGCCATCCCTAGAGTGTTCCAGTAACATCTAGACCCAAACTGAATTATCTTCTGTGGACTCAGAATTACTCCTGTGTGATCATTTAACCCCCAAAAGGTCCCTTTGTGCATTCAGTCTGCCCCACTCATGTGCATCATGCAGAGAACCAACCCAGTGCCTGCCACAAGGAACTTGAGTCATGCCATCAGCATCTCTCAGAATAAGACAGGTAGGAATTAGTGATGCTGATTCAGAGTCTGAACAGGGATTTCTGGCTTTCCACCTTTCTTATTGGTCCAAGTCTAGCCCAAAAACTCACCAAGCCTCTGGAGTCCTTGCAAACTTCTCAGGGAAGAGAAGGTCATTTTCTTACCTTGTGTGTGCATGTTGATTGAATTTGGGAGGAAAAAGTATTCCCTGGGACAGCAAGTTCACAATGTTTTTCATAAGATACCATATGGTTCATCCTTAACTGTTGTCCAATACAAAACTCCTTCTGTCTCTCCCACATGACATGGGCTTGAGGAGAGAGGACAGACCTTGTGGGTCAACAACTGGTTCCACAGCAGTTGTTGACAGTAGGGATTTGCTTTTTACAACCATGTGACAGTCAAAGAACGCTACAGTCACACATGGGATCCACCTGACAAAGCTTAATCAAAAAAAACAGGGCTGAAGGGAGGCCATCTCAAACATATGCTCATAAATAAGGAAGTGCCTTCTGGACAGTATTGTTGAGAAAGCTCTCATGTCTCTTCTGGGGAATCAGCCTGAGTGGGTGCCTCTCCGGAGGGCACCAATTCATTGCACTAATGCAAGCAGCGTGGGGAACAAACAGGAGGAATGAGAGGTCTGTGTGCAGTTGCAGGGCTGTAATATCACCGGGATCACAGAGCTGTGGTGGAACAGCTCCCACCACAGCTGCACTGCTGTGAATGGTTGCTGGTTCTCTAGGAATGACAGGCTTGCCCAGGGAGGGCAAAGAGGGGGAGTTGCCCTTTGTGTGAGAGCAGTAGGATCACCTGGACCTCGGCCTGGGGCTGGACATTGAGTCAGCTGGGAGGTTGTGGGTCAGGATTACAAGGCAGACCAACACAGGCTGCATTGCAGTGGGTGCCTGCTACCAATGTCCTGATCAGGGAGAAAAAAATAAAGACTTTTTTAACCACCCCAATATTTTCTTCAGGGACAACACCTCAAGGCACAAGAAATCTAGGCTTCTGGAGCACACAGATGACAACTTTCTGACACAGTTGATCAAGATTATCACACATGAGAGAGATGTTCTGGATGTCATATTTACAAGCAAGGCAGAACTGATCAGAGATGCGAAAGTACAGCATGGCCTTTGAAGTCCACTAAATGATGGAGTTCAGGATCCCAAGAGGAGAGCAAAGCAAGCAGAAGAGTCAAAGCCCTGGAGTTCAGGAGAGCCAACTTAGACTCTTCATGTCTTGAAAGAATCCCAGGGAAGACAGGCTAGGATAGAAGAGGGGACCAGGAGAACTGGTCCTTTAAGCTCTTCTAAGCTCCAGAATGGTCATTCTGAGGCTCAGGAAATTAAGCAAAGGCAGCCAGAAGCCTTCGTGGATGAGCAAGATGCTCCTGACAAAACAGAAATAGAACAGGTAAGCAAAGGTGGAACTAAAGACAGGTTACCCAAAGAGAAGATAAACATATCGTTCACGTGTATCGCAGGAGTTCCGATGCTGGTCAGCACTGGTATGCCACAACCTTCCTAGAGAGAGCGTCCTGTAAAGAACAACTCTTCCAGGGGCGATGGCAGGCCTCCCTGGGCAGCAAGTGATTTCAGCAAGTGTAGCGATTTCTCAGGTACAAGTGATTCCAGCTCTTGTGAAATCACCCAAGGCAAGCTCGGGGACAGAGAGACAGGAGCCTCTTTTGGCAATTCCACAGAGGTAGCTTTTACTATCCAGCAGCCCCTGTGAAAGGAAGACCAAAGACAAAAACTCACTCTCATCAGTGCTAGGGGGCAGAGGTTATATGGGGAAGGCAGGGGGTGGGGTAGAAACCAATTAGCCAATGGGGTACAGGCTATTACCATAAAGAAGCAAGGCATGCTGCCAGTAGCTCTTTTCGTCACCGTGACCTGAGGAGGGTTGCTTATCGCTGAGGAGAGTCTTTTTGGTCTCCAGCCTCTCTCCTCCAAAGGGAGTGCAGAGGGCTCCTGCAACAAGGGCTCACAGCCCTCCACACATGTGCAGAGGAGTTAGGAAGCTCGTCTAGTCCTTTGGGCCTCTACGGGATGTGAAATAAAACAAGAAGAGTTTCTACAGGTACATCAGCAGCAAAGGAAAACTAGGGAAAATATGGGCCCACTTCTGAATAAGACAGGGGACCTAGTGACAGGTCACTAGGACCTGGAAGGACATGGATGAGACTGGGGCATTTAATGTCTTTTCTGCCTCAGTCTTTACTGGTAAGACCAGCCTTTAGGAATCCAAAGGCCCTGAGACCCACGGTAAAGCTTGGAGTAGAGGAGACTTACTCTTTGTAAAGACGGATCATGTCAGGGAACATTTAAACAGTTTGGACATACAGATGTTCATGGGACTAGTGGTAGTTCACCCATGGATACTGAGGGAGTTGGCTGGTATTATGACAAGGCCACTCTCAGTTATCTCTGAAAGATCATGGGGATCAGAGGACTTTCATGAGGACTGGAATAGAACAAATGTCACTCCTTTCTTCAGGAGGGCATGGTTTTTCAGTCTTACCTTAGAACTACAGGCCAGTCAATCCCATGTCCATTGGCACCTGGTAGAGCCAATAGTACTAGAAACCATTTCTAAACACAAAAGACAAGAAGTTGATTGAGAATGATTAGCATGGATTTACAAAGAAGAAATCATGCCTGACAAACCTGACAGCCTCTTGTGATGACTTGATCCGTCCAGTGGATGAGAGGAGAACAATGGTTGTTGTTAGGCTTGATTTCAGCAAGGCTTTCACAGTCTCCTACAACATCCCAAACCTAACCCTAACCCATAGATAAACTGCTCAAGCAGAGGTCAGATAAATGGCCAGTGAGGTGACTGGAAACTGGCTGAACTGCCACCCCAAAGGGCTATTATCTGTGACATGAAAACCAGAGGGAGGCAAGTCACTTAGAGGTGTGCCCCAGGAGATGATACTGGCTCCAGGCCCATTTAGCACTTTCATTAATGGCCTGGGTGGTGGGGCAGAGTGAACTCTGAGCAAATTTGAAGAATATACAAAACTGTGAGGAATTGCTGCTATCCCAGCTGGTTGTGTTGCTGGTTGTGTTGAAAGGCAGGGGAAATGGGCCAACAAGTTCAAGAAAGGGAAGTGCAAAGTCCTGCACCTGGGGAAGAAGAAACTCCATGCACCTGGACATGCTAGAGGCTAATCCTCTGAAAGTAGCTTTGCAGGAAAGGCTTTTGTGGCTGCTGGTGGACAAGCTGAACATGAGCCAGCAATGTGCCCTTGTGACAAAGAAGACCAACAGCCTGGTGGGCTGCATTAGGAAGCATGTTGCCCACAGGTCAAGAGAGGTGGTCCTTCCCCTCTTCTCAGCACTCGTGAGACATGTCTGGGTGCTGCACCCCAGTCTGAGCTCCCCAATAGAAGAGAGACACAGACATATGGGAGAAATTAAACAAAGGGCCACAAAGGTGATTGAGGGACTGGAGAATTCAGCATACAAGGAGAAGCTAAGAGAGTTGGGACTGCTCAGACTGCAGAAGAAAAGACTATGAGGGATCTTAACCATGTGTAAAAACACCTGGTGGATCATGTAAACAAGGTGGCATCCAACTTTGCTCAGTAGTTCCCACTGATAGACAGAAGACAACAGTCACAAAATGAGATACCGAAAAGTCTGCTTAAACTTAGGAAAACCTGCTTTACCATGAGCGTAGTTTAATACTGGCTCAGGTTTCCCAGAGAGGTCATGGAGTCTCCAGTACTGGAGATATTCAAACTTGACTGGAGATTACCTTGAGCCACCTGCTGCAGCTGACTCTGCTTGAAGCACAGAGTTGGATCAGAGGTTGGTGCCTTCCAGCCTCAGCTATTTCATCATACTGTGATTAATCATACAGCTAAACCAAAAGGTATCAGGAAAGCTTTTGCTTCCTACACAGAGGACTGCAGTCCTGGCTACAGCCTCATCTTTCAGGATCTTGCACCTCATGGCTGAGACACTGGCAGGAAAGGGATTCAAATGCAGAGGAATCTTTCTGCTCTCTTCAGATCACCCATGACTTCATGTTAACACCACTGAGGGCTACGATCTGCTTTCACATTAAAGCCCACTGTTTCATTTGCAACAGAGAAATGGCAGACAGCAGGAAGGCGAGGCACTGTACAAGGTTCAATTTTTCTATGGAATTTACCTGCCAGATATGAAAATCTGGGTAAGCTGGAGGCAGGGAGGAATCCACAGCTGGAAGGAGGAAGGGAGAAGGAGATGATGAGTTTTATTTTCAACATATGTACTAATCATGGCACAAAAGAGAAATAAGGGTGGGAAACTGCAGCTGGGAGGGGGAGGGCAGGCAGAGGTGCTGATGATTATTGTAGATATATTTATTAAATCATTGCTCCAAGCAGGGAACCAGGGTGGGAATATGCAGCTGGAAGGTGGAGGGCAAGGGGAAAACAGCAATTTTATATTCAATGTTTGCAATGAGCATGGCTCAGAATGGGGACTAGGGGCACAGCCTTGCAGCTGGAGGTGGGAGTGCCACAGGAGAACGCTGGTTCTTAAACCTGTCACATTAAAATATGCACATCTTGCCTCCAGGAAACCCTGGTGCAAAGGCTTTGCAAAGCTTGTGGAACGGGAGAGCTTTTATTTTAAAAGAGTAAGGGGGAAAGCTTGTTCACCTGCTGGGTTTTTGCTAAGCTCTTGCAGCTCTATTACAAAATTACTCCATAAACTTTAACAGCTGGCCCCATGCCAGCAAAATGTCATTATTAATACTGCTATGGAAAGTGCCAACAGAAGTGAAATACTCATGGGGAGACACTGCAAAAGACATACAGAACTGCAGACTTTTGGAGAATCAGAAGAAGGGAAGGGGGAAGGGGGAGTAAAAACTGCCATATGGACCCTGTATGAACTAACTGAGCTTATACCAGAACAGAGGTCAGTCATCAAGACTGGTCAGTGCCAGCAGGTTTCCAGCTTGTAAATGCATCAACTCTGGTCAACAGAAGTAGCATAGGGATGTGATTAAGGTGGGGAAAGAGACTATTGTGTGGTTTAGATGGTTCACAGTGATAAGAATGAAAATGCAAAAAGCAAACTATGGAGGGGATGTGATCCTGTCTAGAGCTGAATGTTTTCTTCCTTCAAAGCAGTTGTGATAGCAGCAGCTACTCAGAAATCCATGGGGTCTGAATCTAAACTGTGTCATCTCCTCCTCCCTTGGCCATGCTATAGACCTGTGTCACAAGTCTTTCATCCTGTGGCACAATCTGCTGAAGAACTACTTTGACATGGTTAGAATCATAGATCATAAAATGGATTGGGTTGGAAGGGACCTGAAGGATCATCTCGTTCCAACCCCCCTGCCATGCGCGCAGACCCTGTCCACTAGACCAGGTTGCTCAAAGCTTCATCCAGCCTGGCCTTAAACACATGCAGGGATGGGATATCCACAGCTTTTCTGAGCAACCTGTGTTGAGCAGTGTCTCATCACCTTCACAGTAAAGAATTTCTTCCTAATATCTAATCTAACCAACTCTCTTTCAGTGTAAAGCCATTCCCCCTTGTTCTGTCACAACATGCTCTTGCAAACAGTCTCTCTCCATGCTTCTTGTAGGCCCCCTTCAGGTACTGGAAGGCTACAATTAGGTCACACTGAAATCTTCTTTTCTATAGGCTGAACAATCCCAATTCTTTCAGCTTTTCCTCATAGGAGAGGTTCTCCATCCCTCTGATCTTGGCCCCACCTTGGTGGCGCTCCTCTGCAACAGGCTGATGTTCTTCCTGTGCTGGGGACCCCAGAGGTGAATGCAGTACTCAAGGTGGGGTTTCACGACAGCAGAGCAGAAGGGTAGAATCCCCTCCCTCACTCTCCTGCCCATTCTGCTTTTGATGCAGCCCAGGACACAATTGCCTTTCTGGGGTGCAAGTGCACTTTGCTGGGTCATGTTCAGCCTCTCACCCACCAGCACCCCCAGTCCTACTTGAAAGGGCTGCTTTGGATCTGTTCATCTCCAGCCTGTGTTGATACCACAACCCCAACCCAGGTGCAGCTTGGTCTTGTTTGCAGTTGGTCTTGTTAAACCTCATGAGATTCCCATGGACCCACTTCTTGAGCTTGTCCAGGTCCCTCTGGATGGCATCTCCTCCTTCAGGTGTGTCAGCCACACCACTCATCTGCAAATTTGCTGAGGGTTCACTCAATCCCTTCATCTACATCATTACTGAAGATATTGAATAACACTGGTACCAGTACAGACTCACTGATATCCATTGGGACTGTGAGCCATAGACCACTACCCTCTGGATGCAACCATCTAACCATTTCCTTACCCACCTAGCAGTCCACCCATCAAATCCATCTCTCTCCAGTTTAGAGAGAAGGACATTGTGGGGGACCATGTCAAAGATCTTACAGCAATCCAGATAGATGACATCCATAGCCATTCCCTTGTCCACTGATGTAGTCACCCCATCGTAGAAGGCCACTAGTTTGGTCAGGCAGGACTTGCCCTTGGTGAAGCCGTGGTGGATGTCCCAAATCACCTCCCTGTTCTCCGTGTGCCTTAGCACAGTGTCTAGGAGGATCTGTCCCATGATTTTCCCAGGCACAGAGGTGAGGCTGACAGGTTGGTAGTTTTCAGGGTCCTCTTTTTTAGTCTTTTTAAAGATGAGTGCAATGTTTCCCTTTTTCCAGTCACCTGGGACTTCACCTGACTGGAATGGGAAGGGGAAATTGTCCCATGCCTATGGCAACTCTGCCAAAAGTTTCAGAGCTGCAAAGAAAAAATTGAAAAGTCTTTTTGCAAAAGTTATGTTGGAGTAAATGTAGGTTCATATACAGGTTCTGGAGTCACAATCATGATGCTCAGAAGTGTGTGTTGTCATCCAGTTCTTGAGTTTGGACGCATAGTGCCAACACAAAATAAGAAACTGACATCATATGTCGCTTGGACATTGATCTACTGTCTCAGGAAAGGACACAAGCTGGAGATTGAGAACTGGATGAGGGGAAATAATTGCCAAACTTGGAATAATCTGACTTGAAATTAGTCTGATACTCAGAACAGTTTATAAGTGATGGAAAAATCAGATCTATGAAAGCTTATACATCCACTCAGGCCCCCAGTTAACCTGGTTTCAATTCCTCCCTCGATAATCTGAGGGAAGCTGACTGTCAGTCAAAGATGTCACATTAAAGCATATGTTTTTAGATCTTTTCAATACTGAAAAACTGTCATGTTCTCATCCGCAGGTTGTTGTGATATTCTCTGATTTAACTGCTTTCCTGAACACGATTGCTTTATTGAATCAGCGCCACAGAAAACATCTGTCTCTGTAGCACAGGGGATGATCTTTACAAAGCTCATCATCAGGAAGTCCTTCATGAATAAATCATTAAACCAACATTTAAAAATTTTTTTTTTGCTATCAATTAGAGAATAAAATGAAATAAATGAAATAAAACAATGAAGTAAAACAAGACCTGTATCATTATCTTGTAGCTATTCATGATTGCTGGCTTTTGTGCCCTTTGGGTAGCAAAACTGCTTAAAATAATAGAATTAGTCATTAGAAAATAAAAAGTCAACTTGCCCTTTCCTTGCAAGTGAAAGATTGTTTCTTGTACTTTCTAATGTCTCGCCTAAATTAACTTTAAAAGACAAAAGGATTCCTCACTTCTCTTTTTTTTTCCTGGGGCAGAAAACTCCAAAGAGCTCAAAACAAGGAATATTACTAAAGCTTAGTTTAAATCTCCTCCTTTCTAGTTCTATTTACATTTAGACTCCTTCCTAGAGAGTGGCTTGAAATTATGCTCTTATGACCTGATAATATATCAGTTTACCCTTTTAATATCAGAAACTAAGACTTCTAAATAAAAAAAAAAATGTATTACTTATGAACAACTATGAACTGCTGCCATTGATGGTCTCTGGATGTTGACATCAAGGACACCACAGTATTGGGTTGATTCTGGTTTACTCTTGTCTTTATAGCAAAGATAACATTGAAACTAGTGCATTTATATGAAAAAAAAATCTGAATTTAAAAGTTAACAGATTAATATATACCATTTTAATAGAACAACAAAGTCCATTATGCTTGATTTTAATAAATTTTCCTCATACAATCAGAAATTGCTTGTGCTGTGTTATAAGCGTTTACTGGAATTTTATACCCCTTGTGATTTGATTTCAAGATAACAAATAATTCCAAAAATGTATAAAGAACTTATAATCTATGATTCCACCCATGAAACCATTTTATAGATAGGAAAACTGAAGAAAATCTCAGCTTATTCCCTCAGATCAGGTAGTCATGGCTGTACCGTGTACTCTCAGAGTGTCTCTCATACTGGTTTCCTGTGTGAAGAAGACAGCCTTGAGGCACTGGATGTGGTCATGGTGTCAATGCATGGAGCCTTCCCACATGTTTGGCATATCCATGCCTGGAGGAGAGTGAACCATGCAGCCTGTGCAGTGACATGACCCTGAACCAGCCAAAAATAATGAAAAGGCCTCCATTGACCTCAGGTCTCAACACATGTCTAAAATTGTACGTTTTCATTGTACACTCAGAGCCAGTTACCTTACAACTTGTTTGTCTGCGTGCTCAGATGAAGATAGACCTGAAGACTGAATATGACTGAGAAAAGGAACTGATTCAGATGTCCTACAAAGTGTCATAAAGTACAAACAAAAATACTAATTCTGACTTATTTTATGCTTACCATGGTGGTGTGATCAGAATTTAAACTCCCAGTGAGTTCAGTCAGTGAGTCTAACCTAATGCATGTGGTACCGACCTGTTATTTCACAGCTTCAGTGTGAAGATTTTGTTCAGACTGTAGCTATACTAAAATTCAAAGTCTCATTTTTCAGTGATACAACAATATAGCTAGCAATTCTTAATCTTACAGCTTTTCCAAAATCATCAGGAAAAGACTACTCTTACCCTGACAAGACAACAGACAGGACATTTCTCCAATTTATGTTAAACATACAACAACTTGAGAATAACAACATCCGTGAAATATCTATTGATTTGTCAGATGGAAGTAAAAGGAGAGTCAGATAATTTTTTATTTCTTTTTTGCAGTTTTTCTATCCAGCCAGACAGGTGTGCTGGCCACATTATGTTACCATATGTCTGGAGAAATTGTTTTTAAAATAGCTAATACTGTATTTGAGAAAATTTCATGTAGCATATGCCATTTAATATATACAAAAGTTGTCCATACAATTATACAATTGGGTAAAATATACAAAATCAAGTTGTATTTAAGAGGATTTTTGGTTATAAGCCAATGCAAATATTATTCTCCCATGATTCCAGGAAGAGATTAAGTGTAGAGTGGTGACTTGTGCAGTGTCTGCCAATTGCTGACTAATTGTATGCCCATCATTATTGCATCCACATATACAATGTGGGTGAAAATTCAGAGCAGAACCACACTGCACAGCATACTTCAAATAGCAGTGGTCATTTTGAGGCAAATTATTATATATTTTTTCAGTGTTAATTTCACTCAGCTATTTTAATGTCCTCAGGGACATAGAGCATCACAGCACGGGAAACAAAGTACTGGACATGTGTCTAACATAAATAAAAAGGCAGAGACTAATACATGTGCACAGACTGCACAACTTTTTCAAATTTATTTCTCAACAAAGTATAAAATTAAGACAAAACTACACTACCCTACTCTCTATGTATCCTGGCTATCAGTGAATGGTTTAAAAGACAGGATCCTGGGAATGTTGTACATTATGACAGGGGAAAATAATTAGAGCAACCACAATGTATATACAGCCAGAGAGACATCTTGGAAAAACATTTCCTATAATTGCACTGTGACAAAATGTGCAGTAAATATGATACACATGGTGAAAATTACACCACAATTAATGGCATGCCTCTAACATAATTAATTCTTAATGTTTTTAGTAGCTTAGGAAAAAAGCCCTATCACTGTGTCCTGCTGAAGTGATAATATTGTTAGACAGCAACTCTCAACAATTTTCATAAGCCAGGCAGTGTTGGTGCTGGCAAAAAATTTTTGCCTACATTCAAAATACCTCTCCCTGATCTCATTTTTAGTTGCACATTAGAACTAAGATGTTAAAACAACAGATTAAGAACACTCTCCAATTTGATTGACTCATTTTGCTGAAAAATGTGTCTGTATTTAGAGAAATGGAGGTTGATTTCCCCTCTTTGCTATATTTGGAATCCTGTTGCATGAAAACTGTGTTGTTGCGTGTCCCTTTAATCATTATATGTGGATTCTTTTTATAGTAGTGTGTGCATTCAAAGCTATCCCCCAAAACAGGACATTTGCAACTGCTAATTGAAAGACAAGCTGTGTTATTTTGTTTCTTCCACATCTGGGATGGCCAGGGACAGTCAGACATAGCAGTTGTCACCTAAGTGAACGCTAAACCAATTTGTCAACACTGCGTTAATAGTTGCTGTTCAAAAGGAGATATCCCTCAAACTTAAGCGAGTATTGCTATATGAATGTCCCAGTAACTTACAGTCTCCTCCACCACTTAAAGACCTACTGATATTCACAGCCATTAAATGCCTCTTCCATGTCCTGACCACACACAGCAAGGCTAATTACTCTCGGGGAACTTAAATTCCCACTTCAATTTCAACAGGACTGCACTTAATTTCTGTTCAAATCTCTTATATAGCAACAGTGTTTGCTGCAGAGGATATCAGAACACAGGGCTCCGAGGAACTTTCTGGGCCATTAAGTCAACTCCCCTGTTACTGCAAGCAAACACATTGTACAATTTCTTTCATACACTCCAACATAAAAGTTGTTGGGTTTTGGCCTCTGTTACTCAACTGGAGAATATTCCAAAATGCACTTGCTCTAAGAGTGAGGAGTTGCCTTCTAGTTTCAAACTTGTTTTTTCTCAGTTGACACCCACTGTACATGTGAAAATATTTTAATTTTGTTTAAATTACTTTTCTCCCTGCTGCTTTCCCTTATGCCTTCCCCCATACCCTCATTTTGCCAGTCTGACCAAGACCATCGCTTCCATCCTCTCACAGGGACAAAGACCCTTCTTTTGAACCTGCGTGGGTCCTTCTCTGTATCTGCTAGGCTTTCAAATGGCTTTTCTAAAGACAGAAGTTGAGAATAGGTCTAGCCACAGCCCTGTAGGGTGATGCTAGTATTTTTCTTTCCCACTGGCAGTAATTTGACAGACAAATTCTGAAACTGCATTTGTCTTTTCATTGTTACTTCACATTGATGGCTCTTAGTCAAACCTTGATCAGCAAGTAAAATTCTTTTATGAACAGATGAGCCCTGAGCTTCTAGAAAAATTTTTTATATTATTTTTATTATTATATTTTATCCCATTCCCATTTGGGCTCATAGTCTTTGCTCTCCCCAAAAGATGTGTACTGGCAATGCCTCTAAACCCTGTATATCAGTACATGTTGTCAGGACCCTATCCATATTTACATCAAGTCACTGAGAAACTATTAAACAAAATTAAAATTGGTTACCAGTCTGGTTTCATCCCCTTCCTTTCCATAGACTGCTGCTGTCCACATTCATGTCTCCTGTTACCTACTTTACAATGCCACCCCTGATTCCTCTCATTATGACAAGTAAAGGTTGTCCATTTGTTTCCAAAGCATGTTTTCTTGAAATCTTGATAGATGATACTTACACATTATTTTTGTGGCAAATGTAAAAGTTCAGTGTCATCTACCTCTGTTAAATTATTATTTGTCATTTTCTATGTTTAATTTGTCTCCTAGTGCTCCTGCAGGATCTCTTTCAAAGCCTGCTGTAGTGCATTACACACAGTTTAGGTCAGACTTTTATGTCCATGGCTGTCTACATAGCTTTTCCTGTATTTAAGTACAGCTGTTTCCCTTGCCACTCTCCTGTCTGCAGTGACAATGCTCACTCCACCCAAAGGTGCTATGAAGCTTGTGGTTCTCCACAGCACACCTTCCAGCCTCTTGGGATGGAGACAGGGGATATGTCCCACTCAAGATGAACTTTCAAGCTGAAATTTGTACTTGGATGCCACATTCCCGATGATCCCTTCCTATTTGTCCTCATGGACCAGTATTGTCATCTCTCCTGAGCACTGGGGCAAAAGATTTATGACACATTAGAGAGTTCTCACAATATTCTCACTGGTTTTGACTTTTGCAACAAGGTTCCTCTACAGCAGTCCTTTTTTCAGCTCCTATAGTTTCCCTGCTTATTCCCAATATTCTTCCTGAGGCAGTAGTTCCCTCTGCCAGGTCTGAAACACATCCCTATGTAATTTTGCCCATGGCACTTTGATGTATTCCTTGGCATCTTTGACCTGAAGCATCTCCAAACCTTTCCCACTTTGAAGACCCTGAGCAACCCAGCCCCAGCTGTCTCTCCTAAACAGTCCTTTCAATTTTTCAAAGTTTGCTCCAGCGAAATCTGAAATCTTAATTAGAGAACTATTTTTTTGTTTATCCTTCCATTTAAACTGAGTAAGCTCAAGACCACTCTTGTTAAACAACTGCCAAGTCCCATCCAAAAAGTGACTGAACTTTATTAGTGGATGGAGTGATTGCTGCCTGCAGTGCATAGAGCCAAATCCTGACACCTTTCCTCTGCCCTCTTTACTCTGGCATAAGTTTGCTGAAATCAATGGGAGTTTTGTTTATGTAACTAAAAGATTGGGCCTACAGTTTGTAGTTTTCTTTGAATTCCCTTAATATGAAAGGTGCTACACAAATACATTCTTATTTTATTTTCTTTTTATAAAGCCCAAAATATTATTGGCCATTGAAAGTTTATGGAAACTTGAAGAAATAGCAGTTGGCATTGACCTTTTCCCCAGCATAGGAGTCCCTAGGATAACACAGATGTCATGTGCAATGAAATTAATGTTGTGAGCACAGCTGTTTAGTAAAATAGAGTAAGATAAAAAGAAACAATTACCTAATTTGATATGGGATCTTTTAAATTTTTTTTCTTTATCTTATGCTACAGTTTGCAACTTATTGACTCATCCAGTGCCAGATAGGGTTTTTCCCTTCTGTAAAACCAGTTTTCACTTACATTTACTGCTGGGAAGCATTATTTCAAATGATGAAGTGTAGCAAGCAGAGCCAACAAGAACATTTTACATAGTTAGCAAGTACACCCGGACTTCTCTTCTGCAATTTACTTATAGACTTAACTTGATTGTTCTCAGGCTAATATGCACAATTTGGAAAATTGAAATAGCCTTCTATAATGTTCAAACACAATCCCATAAACTGAATCAATTGTGAAAGTAAGTTTTACCTCAAGACCCCACAATGAGGTATCTATTACCAGGAGCTCTAAGCAAATGTTCTTTTAATTAGCTACATTTATCTTTAATGCCTGTTTTGACAGAAACTCTAACATAAACATACATTACAAATACAGAAAATCCAGCGCAAAGTATGGTTAATTTTTATGCTTGACAGAGCCATTTGGAAAAAATAACTGTGACCTTTTTGGAGCCTGGAAAAAAAATCTTAATGTGATGTCATTATAACACAGTTTCAGAAACCAAGAAGAAACAGTGGCATCTGTAGCTAAAGTACAATAACAATTCTTAAACCATTCCTTAAAAGTGGCAATAAAACCATAAAAAGACCTTTGGGCCTTATGCTGAGGCAGCTGAAAAATCATGTTAAATAATTTCTGTAAGGACAACAGTAATTATAAACCTGATTAAAGTTTACCTACATTTCATTCCTAGAGTGTCTGAAACGAAGACTGTGAAACCAGATGGTTACAGAGCACACATGATGGATATAGTCCATCAGGCATGTCCATTGCCATGGAAACAACAGGAATAACATTATCTTTAGTGTCTATTTCTTCACAAAACTTTTCATTTAAGTGTTGCTGCCAATCTAAGCAAAGTCCATACGAATACCTAAGTATCGGCTCAAAAAACAGCTTTGCTTCCCCCACCCTGCAGTAAGTGTGACGGACGTTGTTGAGTGTTGCAGGAATGACAGCAGCCTGTGTCCTCTCCTTGGACCAAGCTGTACTCAGATGCTTCTCAACAGACTTTCTTTGGGTTTTTTGGGGGTTTTTGGTTTTGGGGTTTTTTTTCGTTTGTTTTTAGGTTATTTGATTAGGGTTATGATTTTGAGTTGTGCTATTCAAACAATTCAATTGTTATTTGAATGAATAAACAAACCAGGTGATAAAAATATCTTCCTTTCTCATTTTCTGCATCAATGAAATGAACCAGAGGCAGAGCAGAAGACAGAGAGTTTGAAAAAGACATGAGACAATACAGATGTGTTTTATAGGTCATCATAACCTTGCAAGTGAGCACGTGGATTACAAAACCATAAATCTGAAGCTGAATGAGGGAATGTATGCACATAGAGACAGCAGACAGCATTGGCACCATACTAACCTGGAATGGTCTATCTTCATCCTCTCTATAATGGATGTTTCATTTTCAAGAAAAATAATTCTGTCCTGTCCTTAGCTTTTCCCTCTTATCCTATTTCATAAAAATAAACAGGAGATGATGCTATATGTAACAGTCCACACCCAGCCTTCCAAAAGCCAGGAAATTGCCTATTTTCTGGTTTACACTCAACTCAGAAATATATGGGACACATCAATGGTCTGAAATGACTTTATGAATCCAGTGATTGTAGAAGATAACGGCCACTCAAAAGAATCTCTAGTATTTTATCTGCTTGTTCAAGTCTGTCCAATAAAAGGATTCATGGGGCAAAGGCTCTACTTGCCCCTTGGAAAGTACAGGGCAAAAATCCTATCAGTACCACTGGGGAGTGGTTAATCTGATTCCTTTTTCCTCACAAAGTACACCTAGCAGGTCCATCCCATGGCACATATACACAGGTTAAAGCACTTTAGCCACAAGATTGTCTCACCATGTGTTCCCACAGCCAACAAGCTCAATGATGTGTTATGCCACACAGTCACTAGATCAAGAGTTGTTGCCAAAACTTGTGAAAACATTCCTGGAACCATGTGAATATGATCTGTGCCTTTGTTCCGTGCAATATACACACCTATGAAAAAATTACCTCTAACAAAAAAATTGAGGATTTGAAGATGTCATGCTGAGTAAGACCATCTGCTTAAGAATTTCACACATTGGGAAGCCGATGTGGAATATGCATCATGGTCCCTGTGGCTTGTGGAGGGAGGGCTGCGATGCAGAGACCCACACCAATGTGAGCTGGAAGTAAAACAGCCACAGCTGCATGCTTTACAGCTTGGATTGCCATAATAACATGCCCAAAATACTTATGCCTTGTTGCCATCAGCATATCAGAAACACAGCTTTATACAGGCAGTAGCTGGGACTGCTCCCTCAAGTTCATCGGTTCACTCAGGGGCTCTGAGTCTGTGACAAGGGCACAATGGCCACAGACAGCTGAAATTTCTGCTGAGCTGCAGATATTCTCACCTGAGGGATATCACATTACTTCAGCGCTTTCCATTTTCACGTTCAAAGCTCTGCATACCTGTGCCCTGACCCCTGCTTTAAGTCCAGTGTCTTATCATATTCCCTCTCCATCCTCCACTGAGGCCAGTGTTTGTAGGCTAATTCCCTTACACTCTGCACTTCACGGAGAGCATTTTATTTTTTACTGGTCAATATTTGGGTCGCCTGGTTTTGCAAAGAGGATGTTTTTCCTGGTATGAGAGTTGCTTAGTGTTATTAAAACAAAGCACAGCTCACTGTGCAAAATGCAGAGTGGCAGTGTTGTCCTGACTGCACAAATTAACATACAATGTATTTTCCCAGCATGGTATGGTGACAAACCATCTTAGAGCTGTCCAGAGGCTCCCACAACACACACCTTTGTTTTGCTGCTACGGAAGAAGTTGTCATAATGCCCATTTGTCTCAGGTTTTGCAGGTGGCATACAGAACAACCAAAAAATCTATACATTTTTTCCAGGACAGGATCTTCTTATTTTACTTAGAAAAAATATCTGTGAAGGTCTCACTACTTCTGTCACATTTGTCTTATTTCTGTGTTGCTGAATAAGCAGGGTTGTTCACCTGCTACCTCATACACAGAAATTGTCTTCATATGCCTGGGTGAGAGAGGCTCCAGAACAACTTTTAATATAGAACATACACTCCCTCAACGACTGGCTTTGTTTTCTGAAACATCTGTAACCTGGGGCCCGATCACCCTATACAGGACAGGAACAACCACTGCTGAAGCCAAACCCGATCCAGCCACCACCTTACTTTACCTTCCACATTCTTGCATTGCCCCGCACTGTTTCGTTTTGCCTCTGACACAAATTTGTCTGTCAGTCGAGGTTGTCACTCCTCAGCTTCCCAGGAGGTCACCACAAGCCTTGCAGAGGTGCACAGCCATTTCAGGCAAGCAGCATGCACACATCACACAGAGTTCTTTACCTTCTCCCCTCTTTGGCTCCCCAGAAAGCAGAAACCCGGCGAAATTGCTTTGCGATGCGCTTATGTAGTTTTTAATTCAGTATTTGCTGTTTTCTACTCTTACTGGAAAAACAGTTCAAAGAAATGAGCCTTTCCTTGGACCAGAATGTTGTGCTGCAAACAACTAGGGAAAATTTAGGTCCCAATAAATATGTCGTGCAGCTATTAAGGGGAGGTAAATAGACCAGACAGAAAAGGACTGGAAACAACAGAGTGGAGCAGCTGCATGCATTGCATTAAAACATTTATCATCTGGCCTAGTTGGAGTTGTATTTTACATTGTGAATTTATTATATTTTGGCTTAATAAATGTGAATTCTCACATTCTTCCAAAGTTTTAAGTAAGTCCAGATACGCTTCCCACACATTTCTTCATGATCTCAAGTTGTGTTTTTAACTACTACATCAATGATTAATTTCAAGAAATATATGAAAAAATTAAGCTTTGTCAGGTGCATTTATCATATCAAAGTCCCTTTCCTCAGACAAGATGTACAGACAGGCCTCTAAGTTTGAAAATAAGCTTCATTCTCACTGGTAAATATTGAATGCCACAAAAAAGAACCACAAATGAAATGGAAGGAAGGAAGGAAGGAAGGAAGGAAGGAAGGAAGGAAGGAAGGAAGGAAGGAAGGAAGGAAGGAAGGAAGGAAGGAAGGAAGGAAGGAAGGAAGGAAGGAAGGAAGGAAGGAAGGAAGGAAGGAAGGAAGGAAGGAAGGAATACAAGGTGCCCCCTTTCCCAGCAACTACTGCAAAACTGCTGAATTCCTCTCATCTTTATCCATTGCATTGGGTTATAAATATTTTGAGAAGAAGGTCAGACTCCTGTGAGTAGGGAGACTGTGCACAGCAGAATTCAACCTCATCTGGTTCTTTTTTTGCTGCTATGATAAAAACAGGTAATGGTAACATTGTATTTCTAAAGGCAAAATCCTGCTCAACAGAGCAGAAGTATTTATGATATTCTTTGTATAATTGTTAATATAAATTATTTTTAAAGTTAGGGATAAATTTTTCTACAAGCCTTAGTATGTTTGAAATTACCTTGAAGTTGTTCAATGTAATTAGCTTTCAGACATTATTTCTATGTGTTAAAAATGTACTATGAAGAGCTAGAAACCTGAGAACCCACTGAAGTGCAGAGTGGGCTTGCAGAATTAAATGAATGTAGTCAGAGAGGATTATGTATTACCAAAAGGAAAGGTCCCCAGATCTGGGAACCAGTTTACTGATTCTTGTCAACTGAAATGAGTGAAATGAGATCTGTTTTCCTTTTTTCCCCCCTTCTTTCTTTTTTTTCTAACTCCCCGGGAAAGGAACTGTGAACCTGAGCTATTTGTAGAAGTAGGTGATTCAGTGAAAGGAGATGAAGTAGGTGTCTCAAAATCTATGCTATTTTATAAATAAACCCATTAGAATTCTCCAAAGAGAAAAACACCAACATTATAGAATTACTAAAATGCGGAATCACCCATGTTAAGAAATGATGAAGCTCTTTCCAAAACCTGATCTGACCAGCCAGGTTGTTTGCCAAGGGTCAATTTACAACTGCCGCACAAGGATCATTTTAATTACACTGTCCAGACAAGCCTCAAAAGTCCCATTTTCTCATTTGTTTATCTGGGAGAGTGTCACATAAATTGGCTGATCACTGTTTTCCTCAGCCATTTCCAAAGAACCCATGGGGAAGAAGGGGAGAAGGGAAAAGGGAAAGCTGTCAATGCCTCACTCCTGAAAAGAAAAAAAGGCAGACATGGAGGCATGAAGGCAGCTGGATGTTCCTTGAAGAGGGGATGACAGAAAAGGGGTGCAATGCAGCTGGAACTGATGTGTTGCTCTGGGATTGCAGAAACGGGTCAGGTGGGGTGGTGGGATGGCCAGCTCCAGCAGCAGTGCACAGGGGGAACAGGGAGAGGGATGGGGGCACAGTGGGACCCTGCCTTGGCACGGCAGCACAGCCGTGACCACGACCCTGCTCCTTCCACCTGCCCTGCGCTTCTGTGCGGTGCGCCGCAGCCACCCAGCTCTGCTCAGGCAAATGAGAGGAAGCAGGTTTTCCAGAGGGGTGATCCCATTTACATGCATCTTATGCTGCATTATACAGGAATAAGTTTGACTCTTTGATTTCCTGATTGTAAATTTTCCTTCTGCTGACAGAAAGAGTAATTGCTGTGACCAGAATCAAACTGATTGCTTAAAATGTTGAAGCTGACTTTTGTTCCACTTCTACAATGTATACATTTCTGAAAAATGAGGTTTAGAGGGATAGATATGGTATCGGTGTTTACCAGAAGTATCTTTGAAATGCTTTGTAGTGCCAAAGTATATAGAGGGCTCATTTACTGTGTTGGAAGACTAAATGCAATGGAGCTGTTTCTGCAGAAATAAAATATATGTATGTTTTTATTTCCTGTTCTCTTACATAATCTTGTTATTAGTTTGAAACTCTCCAGGCATTCTGTAGGTGATAAAAAGAGAAGAAAAGTTATTTCTAGAAAGCTGAGAAGTTCTTATTTCTTCTGGTTTTAAACCAAACATGCCAGCTTAAGCAGAAAGGTGTAACCACACTCTGCTTCAGGGACAGGATAGCAGTCGGGCCAACAAATGAAAATAAAGGTCAAAGCGATTTCCACAAGGAGATGCAGCCGAAGGCCACCGGTCCATTCCCAGAGACACCCGCTGTGCTGTATCAGAGGGGAGAGGAAGGAGGGCTGATGTTGTGAAGGGAAGAGCAATCCCCAGAAGAAATCAGATGACGGGCTGTCCTCCAGTTTGCCTTGCATGCCTCTCCTGTGGGCTTAATCACACCCTTCCAAATCTTCTCCCACACAAAGTCATATGGGAGCAGGGAGGCAGCCTCATGCTTTCAGCTGTTCCTTATCCATGCAGGGCAGATACCCACATGGTTTTCTCCCAGCCCTTCCCTGTTCCTGCACTGACACTGCTATTAATATATACTCTGGTGCAAATCAGCACTGCGTATTCCACACGTACTATCTGAATTTGAGTAAACTCACTGAAAGATGGAGCCTTTGGGGGTTAATCAACCACTCAAGTGAAAAAGGTTATTTTGATTAGGGTTTGGTAGGCTGAGTTCAGATGAATATTGTTGTAGATGCAGAGAAATGGAGTAATAATCCCCTGTGCATTCAAATACTTCATTTTCCTAGGTCTGTCCCTTGTCTAGCTGGCCGTCCTTCCCCATCCCTTCCCACAGTGCACATGTTGCACAGATACATCACCACTTTAGATGATAAGGAGGAAGACTGTCACGCAGCAGTTTCTTCTTCCAGCCTCTTTCCCAGAAACTGTGTCAGCTGAATAAACATTCCTCTCTGCTCAAGAAATGAGGAATGAGCTCACAATGGGGTTGATAAGGGTGGAATCCTCCTCCCCAACCCAAACCAGAGGTGGGGGCAGACCCATGCCCCTGAAGCTCTTCAGCCTTCTTCTATCCCTCCCCATGCTCACCTCCAGTCATACAGCAGAAAGAGCCATCAGCAAGCTAATTTCAAATACTCAGACCTGTATCACCTGGCCCTGGCATTATTTAAAGTGCCTGAAGAGCAGTTCTGATGCATAATAACCTTATTCAAGCACTTACTCAGCCCACCTTACTCAAGCACTGTTATCTCATAGTTATCCTATACAGTATTTGTTATAATTACTATTAAATCACTGTAAATTTTACAGTGTGTTGGATTTGCATCCTTAAGAACATTAGGAGGGAGTAGTAAGAAATTTAAACCAGTACTAAGGACTCCTGAAAATCTTCCTACTCCATTTTTCAAAGCAACCCAAAAGGAAGCTAAGTCTAATAATATATGGGGGGTTTCTTATGGAAAAATGTGAAAGTATCTGAATAATTTAATATTTACAATGACCCTCTGAAAACCTTTAAAAATAGCTCACTCAGTGGACTAAATCTAAATGGCATTACGCAGCCTTGTAAAAACAGATAGAGCATCACTTCACAGGAACATATAAACAGAAAACTAATTTCTCCCTTTCTGTAGGGAACACTGGCAAAAGGGAAAGCTGTTGTGAAATATCTGCATGGCTGAAGAAACTGGTGTTACCACAAGGACTAAGATTAATGGGCACAAGCAAGCGGACAACATGGATAAGCAGTGAGCTGCAGAGACGGGAGATCTCTCCGCAGCCATAGCTGCTCCAGGGGAGACAGATGCTGCAAAAAGACTGGATTTTGCTTAGAAAATATCCTTTGCAGCATTTCCTCTATGAGACTAAGCACCGGCCTGCATGAATGTACTGTAGACATGCAATGCCATTCCCTCCTCCCTATTTACCAGTCCCTTGGAGCAGTCATCTGTGGTGATTGCTTTTTGAGTTCCAAACTTTACTTCCACAAATGCCATACCCTTGTACAGTCTTCACATAATCAATATTCTGCTGTGCTTCTCTGTATTGCTGATGCTGTGAAAGCCTGTGTGCAGAGCTGCTCCACCTGCAGAGGCTGGAAATGCAGGACAAAAGGCAGCTACCTGTATTCTGAAATGGACACCTATAGTGTTTAAGCCACCTCTACACCACTCTCCTTTTGGTTTCACAAGTACGCCACTGAAGTCTAGTTCAAATGAAGTACTGTGCAGAGCTGTTTTAACAGGCTTAAACTCTGAAGTCCCCAAGCCTATTTTATTAATTCTCCAGAGGCTTATAATGATGCCACTCAAGGGAACATAGCCTGTAAGAGAAAGGTATGTTAATTTTTTTATTGTTATACGGAGAAATTAAAATACATGGATTATTACACTTGCCTCATAACTGTGCATGCTACATGCAAAAAATGACAATAAAGATGAAGTCATGCTTTTTATAATGTGACTACTAGAATAATTTCATGTGAGTAACTACTATTTGAGATACATTTAAAATACTACAAAATTCTCAGATGGCTGTTTCAGCATACTGTATTAATCAACTCAGGCGTAATTGTATGATGGCCCGAAAGTCAAACTTTTCCTTAAGTTTCCTGACCTTGACCTGAAAAAAATGTTATAACAAAATTTCAGATTGGGTTTCTTTAAGGCAACAGTTCCTCTTACCTAAACATACCTTTGAAATGGAGAGAAAGAGCTTGCTGATAAATGTTTCAACACCATACTTTATTAAAACAAGTTATTTCTGTTGTTTACTATGTGGTTAGGCCATGATGAAAAGCAGATCTTCACCAATACATTTTTGTGCAAATTCCTTACCTTTCTGTTTACAAAAGAAAGTGAAGTACCTTTCAGTGGTATTTGTCACAGAGCACTAGCAGCCAACAATGCACACTGTCAACTGCTTAAGGTTTCACTTCCTAATTAACTTTCCTGGAAGCAAAAGAACTGTCTGAAAACACAAAGCTCTCACATTTACCCTCCTGCCACTCCATCCTATTCATCCCCGGCCCCACGGCTGTGGCCACCAAGAGCAACAAAGTCCTGAAGGAGGGTCCCCACAGCCCAAAACATCAAGGGGGTAACCTGAGCAGCCTGACTACAGAGCGAATTAGTTATCTGCCTTAGTGGAGGCTTTTTTAAGAGATTATGACTCAATTGCAATTCCACCACAGACTCCTTGATGTTAGTGCTTTTTTAAAACAACCCATTTCTCCTTTCCTTTTGCTTTATATAAAATCCCATTCAAATTCCATGGTTTCTTTCTAGGCTTCTTGAGTGAATGTACTCTCCTCAGGTACAAATCATCTTTTGTTCAACCAAAAAGCAAAAATACTAAACATAGCTGAAATTGTTATGGAGGGTGTTAAGAGCTACCTGCATGTGATCAACAGAAAACTGATATTCCGTGGACCAGCTCACAAGCATTGCTACGCTTCTCACTTAGAAAACTGCTTTGATTTGACCAGTTCAAAATGCAGTCCAATACAAAAGTAGATATGAATCCTGTCTGTTTCAAACACAGTCCCCTCTTTCTTCCCATGGTTACTTATGGATCAACTTTGGAGTATCATGTATGTCTTTTAGAACATGATCGGTTTAGCTGAAGCAAAGTTCTGCAGTAATTATCAAGGCATGAACCAGCTGAAAATTCTGAACACAGATGTTGAACACAAATATTATTTCACCAAGTTTCTACAAATAAGCTTTGGCTAAATCTCCTCCTGACAATGTGTCCCATCTTCTGCTGTGCATTGACCCTTAGGCTGGACCAGGCTTTTATTACTCTTCCCATTGTTTAAAAGCAACCTTCACATGAGTCTCAAAGGCACAGAAAACCGACATGTTTTGACTTTTCTACTGTAAATTACTTTCATGTCAGGATGATGGTAAATTATTAATTGCATTATACCTTGAATGTCTCCAGATGACTGCAGATTGTGAAGCTCTTCTAAACACAGGTTTGCTAGCTGATCGACCCAGCACACATTCTGGTAGCTAAATTGCAAAATGACAGATTCATCAACTGAATGAGCTGCTATCAGATAATATTAGCTGGCAGATGTCTCAAAAGAAATAGTCGACGTCTCCAGAGCTCTGGCAATTAACTGTTTACAGGTCCAACACCTGCTTCAGTGATAGTATTTATTTCACAAATCATTTTAATGGCCATTTTCCCCAGCACACAAAATACTTAGCCTTGAAGGTAAAAAGTTCAGCGCCAGCCACCTCTCCACTGCGGCGCACAAAGCAGCGAGAGAAGAAAGGGAGACAAAGCGCTGCAGAGCCGGGTGTTGAGTGATTGCCCTGCCTCGGCCGCCACCCAGGTGAGCCGGTGCACGGGGAGCGGGGGCAGCCGCGCCGCCCGGCCCCAGCGCCGTCCGCCGAGGGGCTCCTCGGAGTTCGCTGGCACCGAACCGGGCTCCCTCGCACACCGGGAGCAGGAGCCAGCGGTGGCACGACGCCCTGCCGATGGCAGGTCGCAGCTCCCCTCTCCCCACGGTGCTCCGAGGGGTGAGCTGCGCCCGGGCGATGCTGCTCAGCCGCTCGTAACAGGGCCACTTTTACAGTAGAAGAGGCAATGACACTAATAACCACTAATCCTCTCAAAGGCTTTCTGGTCTCTTGCCAGGTCAGCTTTAATCAACTGTGACTATAAAAAAGTAAAAAACTTGGGAGGACTGGGTTACATAACACAGCAAACCTTACAAATGCATCAAACCCAGTCCCGTAAAACCAGGCAGGATAGCTGCTTAAAAAGCTGCTTGCTCACGGATAGCATGGACCATCTGCTTAGGAAAACATGAGTAGCAAGTGATCACATAAGGAGCAATCTGATTTCTGGTGTGTTTGTCTCACTAAATGGTTCAAGTCACCAAACCCACAAGCACCATATTTCAATGGTAAGCCAGAAGGACTTAGATTCCCAGTAATGTCAAATACGAGGTGGATAGATAGACTGTGCTCTAAGCTCCATTTGTCCTGCTGACTCATGAGCATATTAATGGCCATAACCTACTCAAATGCTATGCTTTCATGCCACTAAATAGCAAGCTCTGGGCTTAGGTACCTCAAATCATCAACAGTCTAGACACATAGTGAAGATTAATTACATGATTCCTTTCTATAATTAAACAGTATTTATATAAGAAAATACAATAAATGTATTAAGAGCAGGAAATCACATTTTTACTGGGATAAGTCCAGATGTTGTTTCCTAACTGCAAACTATAAAATGTGAAATGCAGTGGGTACCACTGAAATCAAGCTATCTAAATTAAATTAATGAAGGCATTTCCTATTCTGAGAGTTAGAAAAAAAGAAGACAGCTGTTAGGGTAAGCAGGAAAAATTACAGAAGTGGAAACCTTACCAGGTAGCCCACTGAACAAACATTTTACACTTTCTATTGAGGAACTTTCAATGCATTTTTAAACAAGAAACTTAAAAATTTCCATACCTGCAGGGTAATATTTTTGAGAGCACATGAGTCATCTGAGAGCACATGAAGTAAGGTATGCCTCCTGTCATGGTAAATGGCCTGAGAAATACCCATGAGCCCCTCAAACTCAGCTGTTGTGCTTAATCCTCTCAGCAAATTTGTGGGGTTTCTTTCTTTCCCTACCAGACTAGTTCTCACAGAGGTACAGTTCACATTTGCTTATATAGCAGTTGCATGCAGACAATGTCCCCACCATGTAACCCTTCTCCCTCACAGGCAGCAAGTGACACTGCTGCAGTGCCAGGATACAGACATGTAACACCGTGCTATGATTTCACAAGGAAAAATTTCGTGTAAAGAAGCTATGCCTGGCAAAACAGATTATTACAGATTTGTAACAGCTTGCTGGACACCACACTCCACACAGAAAAAAGATTATCCTTGCTCCTATGAGCTTGTACTTTAAAAAGGCAACCTGGCAGAGGAGGGCTGCTTTGTGTACTGAAACACCTTGCTTTCCCTCCCTCACTCCAGCCTGCCACTGGTGTTTTCCAAACCTCTAACTAAACCTGGCGGGTATAGATATCTCTTTGAAAAGTTCCAGGTGTTCAGCAAAAAGATGCAAAGAACTTAGTTTCATTGGTTAAGTCACAAAATGTTCAAATTAGGGAATACACCTCTATTTCTACAGAAGAGTTGCAGCACCGGAGTCTGACACCCATTTTCTCGTCTGAAGATCAGGCTACACCTCTCTTGTGCCTCTCCTCAAAGAACCCTTCTTCCAGGCTGCAGCTAGACAAAGAGAGGGAATTTCCATTTTGTAGGATATTGAGTTCCAGCTGAAATATAAAATGCATATTTAGAATTTCTGACATTTTTTCCATCTATAATGAGACAGCAGCTGACTGCAACAATCCTGGACCATCTGAGCCTTGGCATGGCTCAGGATCAGGGTCAAGCCAGGGGCTCAAGTAGGTCCCAGGTTACCAACAGATGGGCACACTTGGCAGGTGCCTCCATAACCCCTGGCACTGCTACCCCATCCTTCCAAAGATAGACAGGCAGGAGAATCACAGTTCTCCAACCAGCTGCATCCCAGCTGCTGCTGGGCATTCAGTGCCCTCTTGCTTTTTTCCCTTTACATATTGTGGCTTTTGAGTTATCTTAGTTTTTTACATTAAAGTTTTTGTATTTCCTAGAGGGTGCTGGGGAGACAGAGGGAGAATATCCATATGCTCGTGTGGACTTTTCAAGACACAGTCTTTAGAGCTTGGGTTTTGCACTGGTGGGAGGAAGGGAAACCAAACCCCAATATTCTGTTACTGTCGTAAACTCCTCAAATTCTCCCACTTTCAATACTCCTAAAATTAGGGTCATGCACCATTGCCTCACTATATCCTTTTCACTCTGCTCTTTATAGATATTCTATATGAGGCAAGTCTACAGTTTCTGTCATCATTAGAGGATTTCATGACAAATGGGCTATAAGCCTGAACCTTTAATCCTTCCTATTCATGCAAGCGTAGAGACCCCAGGGAGCACTCGCATCGTATTCTCACAGATGAGATTCTCTCAGTGTGAATCTCTTCCCTCTGAGGATATTCAACATCCACCTCATCAATGGTAGCTTTCTGAAGGGAGGTCTCTAAAGCACCTCCATGTGAATCTTCACACTAATGAAGTAGTTATGGATAAAAAATGCATCCAGGCAAAATCCCTGGACACGTGGAAGACAAATAGCAAAACTCCTGTTGCCATTAGGCCATGCTGAGCAGATCACATTGTACAAATGCTACACGTGGAAATACTGTCAGTGCACCCCTGTTTAAAAATATAATACCCATCTTGGTATTATTCCTATTACTTCCTGGTCCATAACATCCTGATCCAAGAAATCCTGAATTTCAGCTTTCCTAGAAAGCATTTTAATAAGCCTAATGTTCCTCCCATCACATCCCTTGAAAGCAGAGAGATTAGGCTGGATACTCAGATAAAACCGTCATTATCTGGAGAAAAATTTAAATATCAGCAATGAATTTCATAGGTAGAAAACTAAAAAGAAAACCTGGTTAAGAATATATTTAGAAAAAAAAGTCAAAATCATTCAGTAAGAAATTCATGGACAAGACCTTTAAGCACTCTACATAATAAGGTGTAATAATGTGACAAAATAATTATGCGGTTGTGATGGAATGATTTTATTGCACTGGTTCCAGATAAGATTCAAGTTATTTTTAAAGATACTTTATGCATTTTTCACCTGGTGATGCTCCTAAAGATATAGTTAATGTTCTGCTTAACTGCAAAAGTTCTCATTTAAAACTTTTTTTGCTTAATTTCTCTCTTACAATCAGGTTTACTACTGCATTAAAGGCACACAAAGCTGCCAGACCTGGCCAAGCCGTTGATGTGCCTTTGAATTAGATTGGTCACGCTTGAAGAGCCCAAAGCATCTGGAACTTGCTGCTATTTCTGACCTTTATAGTTGTCTGTGGAGTGTGTGATTGGATGGAGAGCCTTCAATCAGTGTCTGAACTTCTGACTGTGCTCTTGCATCTTTTCTCTGAACACAGCGGGATCGTGTGGGCCAAGCAGGAGAAACATCAGGCACCATCCCTCTCGTAAGCACTATATACACATTATCTGTAGGTGAAAGGCTGTCAGTGGCAGAGCCACCTGTAAGACCAAGAGGATTTTGTAGCTTAACTTATCCTTCACTGCTCCAGTGGCAACAGAATCAATGAGTCCGGTTTTCTACAGCCTCGTGTCCTTTGTCCCCTATTTACTGTTCCTCCCGACAATCTCAGCCTATCTCTGAGGAACAGCCCAGAGAGCAAGAAATAGCAGGGCCTGGTGATCTGGGCAGGTTGCACGTGCTGTTTGGGCAGCCCAGGTCTTCTAGACTTTCTTGCAAAACAGTTGCATTGATCCAAGTCATTCATCTCAATGAAATGCTTTCTGGTAACTTGTAGGAAGCTGCTATTTCTCCTAAATCTGGTTAACTTTGCTAAAAAAGTAGTGAAGTATTCAACAGTTGGGAAACATTGACATTCATTTTGCCTGCATAACTAACATTTAATTAGCATTTTACTGTGTTTATTAGAGATGGGTATTTAAGTGCAGGATCCCTATCCCTTTCAATTCACAGAGCAAATGTTTTAGAAATTGATACAAATTATGAAAGGAAGACTCTACCCTTCTTTGAAAGACTCTTTCCTCCCTTGAAGACATTAAATTTTATGTCATGAAGATGACAAAGAATACAGTCTTGAAACAAAGGCCATATTTACAGTCCTGATACCAGAGCCTGGTGGGACTCTGAACGAAGGATGGGGTTTTTTCCAAAATGTCAAAAATATGAAGAAGCAAATATTTAATAAACTGATTTCTTAAAGCTGAAAAAGTTGGATAAGAACTTTCCCAAAACAACATTTTCCCTGCAGGATGCAAGTAATCTTCACTTGGGTGAAAAAAACCATTAAGAAGTAGCCAAAGTTTAGCAAAATTTTCTTAGAACAAGATTGAAAATATGTAGCATCAGCAAAACTGCATGTAACAGGAGTTAAAGACAACACTGCATAAAAATTTGATCATAAACTATTTCTTCAAATGTTCCTGTGCAAAATATCATTTTGCACAATGCATTGCAGCTGAACTTTTTTAAGCTAGAGTATAAAACAGACATAAACATTAAACTTGTCCAAGGATCACATCTTTAACTACAGATCCAATTTACATCTAATTTTAGCTTAGAAACTGGTTGGAAGATTTACTTGTGAAATGCCAGAAAACTTATCCAATGTGAAGTATGGTAAATTGCTAAGGACTGGCTGCACTTTTCATAAAAACCTAGAGATTTAATCCCTTCAGAGCAAATCTTAGTCTTAAAAATGTCATCACACTTGGGCTTTCCAGCATGCTTTATAATTTACTATTATTTATTGATTCCTACATATGCAAACTCTGCTAGCAGAAGAGAATCCTCAGTACCATAAACTAGATGAGTATGGAAAGAGGTAGAATAACTAATTCCCAATGTTACCAGCTATTGTTAATTAGTTCTTCCCTGATCAAATTCACTTGCTTTAAAGCTTCTTAATTATTAAATGGTGCTTGCTAGTTCAAACTAATCCCAAATAAGAAAAAAAATGTTTAGTTGTGCAGCAGAGATTAAAGGGCTTCAACGTACTCACTGTTAACAGGAAGTAAAGAAAATACATTTCTTCATCAAATCATTTTCACAAAGCCTCATATATTTCATCAAAAATGGCCATTAGTGTTATTTCAAAGACGTGCCTGTGGTTTCTGCTAACTACTTATTACACAGCCATCATTTTGTAATATAAACCAATGACTTGGTGATAAAGTGCACCAGTTGGAAACATAAACAGATGCATTATGGATAACTGAAGTACTGCTTTCTCTTCTACAAATTCATTCTATGTCACTTAAAAGGAAAAATCAAAGGAACCTTATGTTTAATAATATTTAGATATTCAGGATATGCCTAAACTTAGCAAATTAAAGCAGTTCCAATATTCTATCTTGCAGAATACTGAATTCCAGGTTCAAAAATCAAATGAGATGGAAAATGCTTATGATCCCTTGATAAGCATAGCTAGGAATGAATTGGCATATGGAGGAAATAGAAAAGCCAAAAACAGCAAGAGTTGTGCTGTGCAGGGCTTTTGTAATGACTTTGCGGCCCTATTTCCCAGATTATGTTTCCAGTTTTTGAAAATCAGACAGGCAAGGAAGAACATTTTGAAAAATCAAATTCTTCTGCAGAACTATCAGCATGTTTTCATAACTATCCCATGGTAATGCAGACCCAATCCTGAAACACATACAAAGCATGTAACCTCACCAGCAAGATAATGTCCTTGCCCCTAGCAGCGCCTTCAAGGAAAATAACACTCCAGCTGTGCAGCTGAGTTTGCCTGTTTGATGGTATGGACAATCTCCTACTCAGGTTACTTCAAAAAGTTTAGACCTTTATTCCTGAATATTTTAAAAGAAACCTGCAAAAATTTATCATCCTTGGCCTTGTAGCGAGGGATGAGTTGATTGAACTACTCTCAGAAGGGAATTTCCCTGTATCATCTCATATTTTAAAAGAAAAATAACTAGAAACTAGCTGAGAAAATTCCATTTCTCTGGACAGTCTCCATTAGCTCTCTTACAAATTGTCCCTTTAAATGTAGCCCCAAGAGCAGCACCCTTCTCATGAATCATTTCCCAATGGAGGAAAGGCTTCCTTTAGCAACACTTTCAACACGGCCTCCTGCAGCACCCTTATATCCAAGCTAAGTCTTTACAGTCCTGATGGCTGGACTACAAGATGGAGAAAAACGGTTTGAATTGTCCATTTCAAAGGGTAGTTGTTACTGAGTATATCCTATGTAGTGCCTGGTGAGGAGTTCCTCAAGGGTCTATCCTGGGACATGTCAGGAAGATTAGAGACACCAGATACAAACTGGGACAAGAGGGATTCAACCTGAAAATTGAAAAAAAAAAAAAATCCAGCAGCAGATAATTTAGCACTGTATTAGGTTGCCCAGTGATGAAATCACAAGTTGCCTAAAGCCCATGAGGGGATCCTGGGCAACCCTGTTTTCCAGAGACATCCATAATTTTGGCAGTCCTTTTCAAGTGCTTGCAACATGAACAGCCCTTTGTGTCCTGTGTCTTTGGCCAGGCACAAAAAAGACAAAGCAAAACCTGCTATGTGTGGCTAAGACCAATGCAGTGTGTCATCAAGAGCTGCAAAGCACCTCATGGATCTCAGCACCAGCTTTATACACAGGTTGGGGAAGTGAAATGGAAAAAAATTATCACAGAAGTTATCCAGGCCTCAAACAAACAAGAAATTAAATTAACCAGCGAAGTTCGTAAGGGTCACTGTTTGAGAGAAACTGCTAAAATACACCTTTGATTGAACCAATAGCAAATGAAGTAATACTTCATAGCTTCTGAGATGTCCCAAACTTGCACAATAGTTAACAGGACCACAAGTGAGCAACAACTTTTCCACTAATCTGATGTTGACAGCTTTTGCAATTCCTACTTTTTATTTCTTTCCTTTAATCTATGGGGATTTTCATATTATAAACAGTTTATCTTGTCTGTGTGTGATGTTCTGTACAATGATCTAAGACCACTTTGTATCAACAAAACTCCAAGATTCTGTCCCAAATTTGTTTCACGTGAAATTCTGGGTTTTTTCCCCAGCATGTTTTACAGAAACAAACAAATAAACAAATACATAGAATTAAAAAAACACCAACACTTTATTTTTAGCAAAACCTGTAAATTTTGCTATTTTGGTTTTTCTGTGTTGGATATCTTGGAAGATTTTTTCTTTTGAGAAAACTGAAAATGTCATCATATTTTGTTCAGAATATTTCAAGTAATAGATAAATAAACAATAATTTGCAAAATTGGCATAGCCAATTGACTTTCAACCTCACTGTTTCCTCTACTGCATCCTGGCTGAAAGCACCAGAGGAGAAATATTAGGAATTAGCACTTCAGTTGTTGCCAGTGCTGCCTTGCCTCCCTTTCTCCAATACTTTAAAGTAAAAGTAAAGACCAAGTAAAAATGCAGAGTGCTAATTAACCATTAAACAATTTCCTGCACTACATCTCCAGACCCATTGCTGGAAAGGAAACTCTCTGACTCCAGTAATGTGATGAAGCAGTAAGGAGAGGAGGGGATGGACCAGGGCAGTATTTGGTACCAAACACAGAAAGTACATGACAGTGTGCATAAATGTAATACACCTGGTTAACTTTTAAATCAAAGAAAAAAAAAGGGGGGGGAAAAAGGTTAAATTAAAGCTCTTAACATTAATTGCTTAATGAAGACTGACAAGAGTCTATGTAGCAGGGTCATTTCATATTAAGAACAAACAGTGCCCTCTGTGGTTTAACAGAAAATGTGGTGTTGGTTTCTTCTGTATTGTATTTTTAAACACAGAAGCTAAGAGCACCCAAAATTGCCCTATTTAGTATAATCACTTAGCTCGATGAAAATCCTCAGTCGTTTTAGCATGCTTGCCTCAGGAATGCAGATTACAAGTAGCAAACAGAAAGTAATCCACAAATAGCTTTAGAATCCTGTTTGAAAAATTGGTCTGTGAGCTATGTAGGTCTAAAAGCCAAGTGAGTACATTATGATCCAAAAAAGTGAACGATTTTTTTAAATGATTTATGTAAACTAGGAAAGAAAAACTCACTTTAAAACAAACTTGAGCGTGTATTGTTGATACGATCACATTTTAGAATACACTAAGTGTTCCAAATGGCCCTCAGATCAATTTTGGGAAGTAAACAAAGCTCAGCTTTCAATGAGATTTAGGTTTTAAAACACAAGAAATTAGGTATAGGTTAATTCAAACATTCATTAAATCCAGACGGCCATGAGTTATATTCCATGGTCTAAAGTGATGACTAACGCAGATAACAGTCATGCTTATGCAATCTGTTACAGATAATATGTTAAGTAAAATAGTTTGCGCAAACTCTAAAATAAAGGATCTTTCCAGTTAACAAAAAAGCCAAAATTAAAACATAATTTGAAACATGCATTTTGTTCTATATTTGAAATCAGAGACTGTGTCCACATTTTGTACACACACGTACAAACGCGCAAACACGCACACACACACGCTCACACACATTATTTTAATAGATGCCAGATGGGAAAAGCGCTTGACATCCAGTTTACTTTCAGCAGCAAATGCGGTGGCCTCGCCACCGTGCTCGCCATGGAGCACAGCCCCTGCTGGGCCAGTGGCACTGTGGCCCCAGGACCTGTGTGACAAACTTGGTCACGGAGGAGCAATGCCAGCTAGGACACATCCTGGGAGCACCTATTGACCTGGGGAGGAGGAAGCAGCCAAAATCAGTTCCCATCCCTTGTGAGAAGACAAGTCTGCAGGTGGAAGGAGAACACAGCCCAGGGACCTCAGCAATCTCAGCCTCTTCTTTCACAAGGGAGCCTTTGGATTGAAGGATTGAAGGGTTGTTGGACATTTCCCACTGTTTGCTTCGCCCCTGCTCCAGCTGACCTTTGACTCCCCCTCCATGGTTTGGGTGATAGCAATGGGGCACACCCCTGTAGACCCAGGGCAGGGATGATGGTGAACAGCTGAGCCCCAGTGTGGGGTTCAAACCCCTCTGTGTAAGGCACTACAATTTTTCCCACTATTAGCATCTAGAAAAGTTATCCTTGATGACAATTTATAGTAACTTGTGTTTACTCTCCTACAAGCTCCAAACTGTGCACCAGGACCACTCTGGACACTCTGCCAAGCTGAAAGATGCTGTCTGGCACCCAAAGAACTTGCAGTCCAAGGACAGGTGACAGCAGAGGGAGGTGGACCCCCCCTGAGTACATGGCACCTGACCATGCTGAGTGCACATCTGTTGTCCAAAATTTTGATATGTAGTGTCTAATCTGCCTTTGGGGGAGATACAGGGAAAACCATAAGTTTCCACAGGCCAGCTTCAGTGGTTAGTCATCTGAAGCATTGATGTTTTGTTGTCACAGGCAGCAGGATGAGATCTGCTGAAGCAGCTGAAGGAATGGCAAAGCAGGTTTGCAATACAATAAAGCTATTACCATACTTCATTCATGGCTGCTCATAAAAGACTCTGAAGATGTAAAGGCTAATATAAGCACTGAGTGATATTGTTAGTGTTTCAAAAACTACTTTGGCTTTTAGGTTTGATACATTTACAGCATGCAAAAAAAGGCTTAATACTGTCCCGTAGCTGGAAAGGCATCAGTAGACAGAGAGTGCAAAATGAACTCACAAGTATCTATCAAAACAATTATATTAATTTAGAATAGTTGTATTTGTAAAGTATTATAGGGTAAAGTATTATTAGAGTTAGCTGGATGTCTGAGATGGATATGAGAAGATGAAGAAATTAAATATTTATTTTACTACCCTGGATGTCACTTTTGTTATGATATCTGGGTGTAGAGTGCTTTTCTGGCTGGGCCTTTCTATAAACTCAGCAGCGCAGGGCACAGCACAGACCTGTCCAAATAATCTCCAAAGGCAGTTTCACTTTGCTGATTGATGTTGATATAGCTGCATGTATATAGAACCTCCTGTTGTATTGTCCCAGCACCTCTTTATCCCCTGGCATGAAACTTCAGCACCTCAGCCTTGTGGATCCTGGAAGCATTTCCCAGTTCCAAAGAAGTGGTTGCTTTGCCTGAAAATTCCAGGGAAAACATTTTGAAATTACTATTCTGGGCTTGTAGTTTCATAACACAGAGCAGGTTCTACAGTCCAGTGCTCTCAGTGTTACCTTCCCTTTCACCAATAGGAAACTAATTTCAGTGGAACATCCCAGAGTTGTCACTCAATTAATGTTTACAGAAAAGGGGCACTTTAAACATAAAAGAAAGAATTAGAAAAAGAGGTTGGGCAAGTGGACACTCCATCAAAACAAAAAAAAAATTAATAAGCGTATAAAATACAAAATATGTATATAAAAAACCACTTTGAGCTGCTCTAACAGAGTCTTATGGGAGCTGTGGGCAAATCATTTCCTGTTTCCACTTTCATCCATGGCTGCATTTCTTGGCAAGACCTCATCTTCCGGGGTTCCAGAAAGACTCCTAGGATACACTGCCATATCCTCACTGGGAACAGGACCCACTGATAATATCTGTGAAAGATATAGGGAAGGAAAAAACAACTCTTAATCGGAGAAAACCAAAATATTCTAAAATTATTGTTCACAAAACAGCTAAGACATAGAAATACTTAATCAATATATTTAGAATTGTATGGTTAATAATTTGGATACTATATCACAGAAGAAGAAAAGAGACATAATAAATCTTTTATTTATGGGATTAGATTATCATTTTGTTGAAACCTCAGGCATCTTAGTGGAAAGTCATCCTGTAGGCCAGCTGGGAATATAAAGGCACCTTGATTCTTACAGAGAGCCCGAGGCTTCTCTTTAATAAATATCTAAATATATGTCCCTATCAGTTTATTTCCAATTTTCTCATGAGCTGTTGCCATGGTTTAATCCCAGCCAGCAGCTCAACCCCATGCAGCTGTTCTCTCACTTCCCCACAGTGGGATAGAGAAGAGAATCAGAAGAGTAAAAGTGAGAAAACTCATGGGCAGGGATAAAGACAGTTTAATGGGTAAAGCAAAAGCCGTGCACGTAAGCAAAGCAAAACAAGGAATTAATTCACTGCTTCCCATGGGCAGGCAGGTGTTCAGACATCCTCAGGACAGCAGGGCTCCAACACGTGTAACAGTAACTTGGGAAGACAAATGCCATCACTCCAAACATCCCCCCTTTCCTCCTTCTCCCAGTTTTATATACTAAGCATGACACCATGTGGTCTGGAATATCCCTTTGGTCAGTTAGGGTTAGCTGTCCCGGCTGTGCCCCCTTCCAACTCCTTGTGTACCCCATCCTACTCATTTGAGGGTAGTATGAGAAGTAGAAAAAGCCTTGGATCTGTGCAAGCCCTGCTCAGCAATAACAAAAACATCCCAGAATTATCAAAACAGTTTTCAGCACAAATCCAAAACACAGCCCCATACTAGCTACTGTGAAGAAAATTAACTCTATCCCAGCTGAAACCACCACACCTGCATGTTCAAAGTGTTGCAGGTAGCACAGATGACTGACTTCCCATGGACAGCAAGAGATCCATCAGGGTAAATTGGAAGTAGTCCTTGAAATGTGTTTAAAGAATAACTCAGTATCACAGACGCAGTCAACATGGGCTCACAAAGGGACAGACCTGTTTAACTAATTTGATTATCCTTCTATAATATGGCCACACACCCAACGGATGAAGGGAAGACCGTGGATACAGTTTTTCTGAATTTTAGCAAGGCTTTTGATACTGTCTCTCAAGTACCCTTCAGGACAAATTGTCCACCTTTGGGATGAGCGGGTTCATGGTGAGCTGGGCAATGAATTACCTGAAAGGCAGAGCTCAAAGGGTTGTAGTGAATGGGGCTACATCTGCCTGGAAACCTGTCCCAGCAATGTTCCTCAGGGCTCAGTTCCAGGGGACTTGAGGGATGAGATGCCTTGCTGAGGGCTCTAGATAGCTTATAGCATTGGGCAATGATTAATGGGATGAAATTCAGCAAGTTTGAATGCTGGATTCTGGACCTGAGATGGAGTGGCTGGAGATCAGCCCTGCAGGAAGGGATCTGGGTGTGCTGGTCAGCAGCAGGCTCAGTAGGAGTCAGCAGTGTGCCCTGACAGCCCAGAGGACAAGCCCCTTCCTGGGGTGCATCAAACTCAGCATCACCAGCCGGTCACAGAGGTGACTGTCCTGCTGTACAGCCTTGGTGCGGCCTCACCTTGAACTCTGGGTGCTGCTCTGGGCCCCACAGCTGAAGAATGAGGGTAAAGGATGTGAATGTGTCCAGAGGAGCACAACAAAGGTGGTGAAAGGGCTTGAAGGAATATCCTGTGAAGAGCAGCTGAGGATATCGGGCTTGTCCAGTTTGGAATAAAGTAGGTGACCTCACAGCTCTCCACAGCTTCCTGAGGAGGGGACAAGGAGAGGGAGATGCTGAGCTCTTCCCCCTGGTATGCAGGGATAGGACATGTGGGAATGGTTCAAAGCTGTACCGGGGGAGGCCTAGACTGGACACTAGGATGCATTTTCTTACTAAGAGGGTGGTCAAACACTGGAACAGGCTTCCTAGAGGTGGTGGATGCCCCAAGTCTGTCAGTGCGCAAAAGGCATTTGAAAAAGCCCTTAACAACATGATTTCACTTTTGTTCAGCCCTGAAGTGGTCAGGCAGTTGGAAAAGGTGATCATTGTAGGTCCCTTCCAACTGGGAACTATTATATTCTTCTCTATTAAACCAATCCTCTTCACATATGAGCATATCCCTGTCTGCACTTGAGGAGACCCCCTTTATGTCGCCGAAAAGAAAACAAAGTTAAAAAATCAACACAGCACAGAGAAGGAGCTAGTAATTCACCTGCTCTGTCTTGTTTACACACAGGATGCTCCTACAACAAAGCTTTTTCAGCACTAGCCATTTGGCTGCCACAGTAGTCTCAAGTGACGCTCTTCAACCAAGTGAAAGTCTTCAGCTGTGTCCCCACAGATGCAACCATGTAGCTTCACTTGTTTCATAGACATTTGCCTGATGCTTAGCTGAAAATCACTATTTCCTCTTACTGTATACCAGCATAGATTACAAACCAGATCAATGGGCCTGCTGAAGTCACGTGAGGATTCAAAAAGTTAGGATGTTTCCTGCAGCAAAGGCAAAGGTAGAAAACAGCTCTTCAGAGGAGCTGACCTAATCACAGGACTATTCTTTCTCCTCCTGCAGTCTTCTCTAGCATTTAGTCCAGTTTACTAATCTCTGCAGCCAGAGAAGCGAGTGCCCTACAGACAAGAGCTCCCTTTCCTCAAAAAAACCCAATCCACCTCTTGGGCATGAGTATACTGTACCCTGAATGCTTCATGGGAAAGGATGACTATAGGTTTCCTCATTTCACACAAATTCAAGGGAGACAAATTATTCACAGTAGTTCAAGTTTCCAAGCAATTGCTTTTTCAGCTTTAGATTCAATTCTTTCACTAAAATAATGTGAGTGATTAGGGTTGGGGAAAGGCTGTTTGACTCTTTGCTAGCTTGGATTTTTAAGAGAGAGAGAAAAAGATAAGTAACATGCTATTAGTAGTCCCATTGGCTAGGGTTTGTGGAAATGAAGGCTTTGAAGTCAGTGCTCTGCTTTGTGACATGAGGGAAGAAGGCCCCAGAGCAAGAATGAGATATATCTGTTCCATCAGGACTGGACCACAACAGGATCAGACATCCAAAGGGCTAGAATGCTTTGCAGATTTTCTCTGGACAAGGAAGACTAGCAATATGTGGGAAGCACGTGTCCATTCAAAGCTTCACAGCATACTCTGGTGGTCACTGACACGCAGCATAACCTCACTTGACCCAAAAGTTTTCATCTGGTCTCCAGCTCAGAACAGATACATTCTCTTTGCCGCTCCAGATTCCTTAGCATTTCATTCCTTCCTCCACATTCTCCCCTACTAGTTCCAGCCTTCCAGACCACATTACAAACTCAGCTATTCATCCAGTAGATTAACATATTTATTACATGAGTGTGGCTTGGTATGTTCTCCTGCTCTGATCTCCATTATAAAGATAACACATAAAATTTCTGTATAATAATTGTTTGAATGAGACCATAACTACTTCTAGAAATTCTGATTTTAATGTGTCCACTGAAGAAAAAGAGGCACACTCGTGTAATGTAGCTCAAAAGGTTAAAAAACACTCTCTAAAAATATTTTAATCTTATTACTACTCCAAAACTGTCAGCCTGCAGCTTAGGTTGTTTTGTCTCATACTGTACCAGAGCTCTAACTCCTACCATTGCTTACCTGGAGCCTTCAGGCGACATAAACAACAATTCTATGTAGTGAGAGTACCTAAATTCTAACTTCTCTTTTTATTTAAATAATCAGATTGAACCCCATGAGGCTTTCACCAGAAGATCTAACCTTTTACCACTTCAAATCTCCCGATACCTACCTGTCCTCTTCGTACAATGAAGGATCTGATCAGCATTTTTAGGAAATTACCTTGCCTGACAGAATCCTTTGCAGAGTTACTTCTGACAAGTTGGAGCTGCTATCTCACAAGAAAGGCTCATTTTCTATTTTTCCCAGAGGTGTGGTATTACCTTTATGGTGTGCTTGATTCAGAAGACTCATCTCTTTTTTTTTATTAGGTGTCTGTCTCCCTCACCACTCCCAATCTCCACACTGGCTGGAAACCTTCTCTGCAATGATTTCCTTTCAGATCTTCAGTTCAAAAAATTGAAGAAGACAGGACCTAGAATGCCAAGATGCAACCAAAAATAAACATGTTCAGCGTTATTCATTATAATATTATAGCATCTAATCCATTTAGTTCACTGCAGGGAGTAAATGACATTGTTCTTGATTAAAATGCTACACAGTATATTATCAACATTTTACATTACTTGCTTTTCAACCATATTTTATGTATATGACAAAAAAAAGCCCCACAGAATGACAAGTTAGTTTCAGAGGTTTTCCCTGAAAACTATGGGTTTGAAATTAATTGTATTAACTTCCTCCATTCTTTATTTATCCATAATTTCATCAACAATTCTGGGATGTTTTACATGATCAGTATAAAGGTGAAAGACTTAAAATTACCTAGGCTGCAATTTTACCCCTATGTTATGGTATATCTTCAATTTTTGCTGTGTCCTCTAACACTTTACACTGGTCCAAGATTTACTGAAAAGTACCATTAATCATTCCAAGAGCTCTTCGGCAAGCTCTTATAAAACTCTCAGATGCAAATTATCTAGACGTCCTGATTTTAAAATGTCTAGCTTTAGCAGCTGCTGTTTAACATCCTTTGAGAAATGTTGGACTGGAAAGTGTTTCAGTATCAGGATCAGCATGTAATATGACTAATTCACATGGCTTTTCTCCAAAAACATAACTGAAGTATTTCACAGAATCACAGAATGGACAAGGTTGGAAGGAACCACAGTGGGTCATCTGGTCCAGCCTCCCTGTTTAAGCAGGGTCATCCCAGAGCTCATGGCAGAGGGCTGTGTCCAGTCGGTTATTGAATATTTCCAGTGAGGGAGACCCCACCACCTCTCTGGACAGCCTGTTCCAGTGCACCTGCACAAGTAAAGAAGTTCTTCCTCATGTTCAGGTGGAACTTCCTGTGCATTAGTTTCTGCCCATTTTCTCTTGTCCTGTTGCTTGGCACCACTGAGAAGAGCCTGGCTCCATCCTCTTGACACCCTCCCTTCAGAGACTGATAGACATTGATTAGGTCCCCTCCCAGTTGTCTCTTCTTGAGGCTGAACAGGCCCAGCTCCCTCAGCCTTTCCTCATAGGAGAGATGCTGCTGTCCCCCCATCATCTTTGTAGCCCTCCTCTGGACCCACTCCAGGAGCTCCATGTCTCCCTTGTACTGAGGAGCCCAGAACTGGGCACAGCACTCCAGATGGTGCCTCACTAGGGCTGAGCAGAGGGACAGGATCACCTCCCTCAACCTGCTGGCAGTGCTCTTCCTAGTGCACCCCAGGATACCTTTGTGCTTCTTGGCCACAAGGACACAGTGCTGCCTCATGGACAGTTTGTTTTCCAGCAGGACCCCGTGGTCTCCAGCAGGTCATCCCCCAGCCTGTGGTGGTGCCTGGTGTGTCCCAGGTGCAGGACCCTGCGTTTCCCTTTGTTGTATTCCAGGCAGTTCTTCTCTGCCCATCTCTCCAGCCTGTCGAGGTCCTTCTGAAGGGCTGCACAGCACTCTGAGGTATCGGCCACTCCTCCCAGCTTTGTGCTGTTGGGGAACTTGCTGAGGAGGCCTCTGCCCCTTCATCCAAGTCACTGATGAAATATTCAACAGTACTGCGCCCAGTACTGAACCTTGGGGGACACCACCAGTGGCAGGCCTCCAACTAGGCCCTGTGCCACTGATTACTGTCCCACCCTCTGGGATCTGCTGCTCAGCCAGTTCTCAAACCACCTCTCTGTCCACTCACCCAGTCCACACCTCCTGAGTTTGCCTGTGAGGATGTTGTGACAGTGTCAAAAGCCTTGCTGAAGTCGAGGTAAGACAGTATCCCCTGCTCTCCCCTCATCCATCCAGGCAGTTGTTTCATCACAGAAGGCAATCAGGCTGGTCAAGCATGATTTACCTTTAGTGAATCCATGCTGACCACTCCTGATCACCTTCTTGTCATTCGTGTGGATAGTGATGGCCTCCAGAATGAGGTGCTCCATTACCTTTCCAGGGACTGAGGTGAGGCTGACTGACTGGTAGTTCCCTGTGTCTTCCTTCTTGCCCTTTTGGAAGACTGGGGCAACATTTGCTTCCTTCCAGTCCTCAGGCACCTCTCCTGATCTCCACAACCTTTCAAGGATGACCATGAGTGGCCACGCTGTGGTGTCCACCAGCTCTCTCAGCATTTGTGGATGCATCCCCTCGGGGCCCATGGACTTGCAGATGTCAGGTTTGCCTAGGTCCTCTCTAACCCCATCCTCCTTGACCAAGGAAAGGTCTTCCTTCCAACATCCCTTTAGTCAGGTCCCTGGGTCAGAGATCCCTGAGGGCTGGTCTTGTCAGTGAAGAGCAATGCAAAGCAGGTGTTTGATAACTCTGCCTTCTCTGTGTCATCTATTACCAGGTTTCCCCCTCCATATCCCACATTACCCTTTGTTTTCCTTTTGATACTGATGTATTTGAAGAAGCCCTTCTTGGTGTCCTTGACATCTTTGACCAGATGTAATTCCAGATGGGCCTTGACCTTCCTTGTCTCATTTTTAGTAACTCTGACCACCTCTATATCCGTTCTAAGTGGCCTGACCCTACATTCATCTCTTGTGTATTTCCTGCTTGACTAAGGACAGTTCTTTATCCATCCACACAGGTCTCTTGTCACCTTTAACCAATTTCTTGCTCATTGGGATATATCATTCCTGAGCCTGGAGGAACTGATGCTTAAATATCAACCAAATCTCTTGGACCACTCTTTCCTGCAGGGCCTGTTCCCATTGGATTCTTCCAAGAGCATCTGAAAAGAGGCTAAAGTTAGCTCTCCTGAAGTCCATAGCTGTAAGCTAACTTTCTGTCCTGCTTCCCCCTCACCTGACACTGAACTCCACAATATCATGGTCACTACAGCCAAGGCTGCCCCCAGCCTTCACATTTCCAACAAGGCCTTCCCTGTTTGTTAGTATTAAGTCGAGCACACCATTCCTTGTGGAAACCTCCACTTCCTGCAACAGGAAGTTGTGATCAAAGCTTTCCAGGAACTTTCTGGACTATTTGTGCTTTGCTGCATGGCTTCTCCAGCAGATGTCATGATAGTTGAAGTCTCCCACAAAAACCACCTCTTGTGACTTTGAGGCTGTTTCAAGATGCCTCTAGAGGACCTCATCCATTTCCTCCTCCTTATCTGGTGACCTGTAGAAAACACCCACAATGTCACCCTGACTGCTCTGCCCTTTAATCCTAACCCATAAGCTCTCTACTTATTTGTCATCCACTCCAAGACAGAACTAAATACATTCCAAGTGTTGCCTCACATATAGGGCAACTCCACCATCACACCTTCCTGGCCTGTCCCTCCTAAGGAGTGTGTAATCCTTCATGACAACATGGCACATAGCTCTGTGATTATTTCTTTTCTATCCACTAAGGTTAAATCTATTATACTGATCAGTTGTACTAAAGTGTTTAAAAACCAGTGTGTCTTGAAAACTCTACAATATTTTAGTGTTGACAGAATGGGAGATCCAGCATATCATTCAAATTGAAACTTCCAGCATCTTATGGTTTTTTTCATTCCAGGTCACAGTGTAGGGAGGCGTTAAAAAACCCTATTACAGTGATTTTGTGAATTCTATTACAGTGATTTTGTGAAATCTGTTGAATGCTAATTAAAAGCATCTCCTGTTTTTTCATAGAAAAGCATTCAGCGTAATTTTCATGACTTCATGTGAACCATGCCAGGAACAAAGAACTGCAAGGGATGTAACCAGACCCTTTCCCATGCGCAGCTACTTCACATAATACCTTGTGGGGCCAAATTTTAATTTTTGTAGCTAATTGACATTTCCTTACAACACTCAAATGTTTTGACTGGATTTTTCTATGTAATCGCTAGGCTTCAGCAGCTCCTTCAAAGAGATGAGCATCCATGCTGGATGCTGTGTCCCCATCTTCTACACTCTTCTACACAGGAATCTGCAGTAACAAGAAACGCACACAGATTTTTTTTCTCAAGGTTAGAGAGACACTAAGGATAAAGCCACTGCCCATCCATCCCTTCTCCACTGTGCAGAAACACTGAACCCAGCCACAAGCAGCTGTACCAGCCAGGAGCTCCTGTCTGCTGGGACAACTTTTTCTCTGGTGCCAGTACCTGAGTGAAGGGCATTTCGTGCTGTGCTGCCACAGGCATGCACTCTCCAGGGAAACCTGTCAGTTGCTGGGACAAAAGCAGATGTTTTCTCCCCGCACCACATTCTCCAGCCACAAGTCCCCTGAAACCGGAGTGCAAACTGTGGGGGTGTGGAGTAGGGGAGGAGAAGAGGGAAGGGGAGAGGATGCCCAATGACTCAGAAGGAGATAACAGCTCATTTTATGTGGCTTGCCATTCCCCTTCCCCTCTTGACTCTTCCTAAATAGGTTATGTTCATGGGCTTTTGCATTCCAGGCATGTGAGTTCTATGGGCAGCATCCAGTGACAGCAATGCAGCCAAATTTATTACCAGGTTAGGGGCACTGGTGTACAGACAATTAAATACTCTTTTTCCTCACATCCTTTGTGCCTCAGTTAAGTTTATCAATGTCTTGATTGGATGGAAAAGAGTGCTTATTTGTTCCCACTTCTACATTGGCTGTCAGGCAAATCTAGTTGTCCCATTACTTACAAGGCTGAGAGGAGGCTCCCTCCCCTCAGGGCTGAAGGCACCATCCACTCCTGGTGCCAGCCCCATCTCCAGCCAGCATCCCTCTTTGCCCCCAGCTCTCCAGCCATGCCCAGTTCTCTGTCCATGCTCAACTCTGCCATTGTACTCTGCTCATGTGCTGGCTGGGGACAGGACAAAAGTTAATTACAATCACCCTACAATCATGCATAGAAAATAAAGTGTTGTTTGGAACCTACAGAAAGAACTCTACTTTATTTCTAACCTGCCTGTTTCCACATCTCACACAGAAAGGACTGAGAGATGTTTGATTCGGCACCAAAACCTCAAGCTGGTGAGGCTCTTGTTTGGTTGCTTAGCTTGTGGGTCAAGTCATCATCTGAATGACTCCTAGGTTTTTGAATACATGGCAAAAAAAAAAAGGGAAAACAGGTATTTTCAGCTCGTCATGGGCAATTTAAGGGGACAAATGAAAGGCTATGTTCTATGTAGGTGACTCTTTCCCCATTGAATTTCAAAGGCCTGCTGACATGACTCTCAAAACTGCTGAGAGAAGGATTTTTAATAACCGAGAGTGTCAGGAAACGCTAACAGCCAGGGGCCTGTCCAGCTCTCAGTATTGCATATTCATACTGTCACACAGCACACTCTGTCATTCTTCATCTGTGCTTCTAGGCACAAGAAAGGGGTTAATAAGAAATGCTCCTTCACTTAATCACAGTGCCTTAAGGGGTCCTGTCAGGAAACACAGCTACCAATACCATGAAGTCATTTTAAAGGGATAAATAAATAAATAAATAAATGCATTGCCCAGGGATGATTTTCACTTTGGCTCCAATTTTTAATCAGGATAATAACACCCAAGAGCAGCATGGCAGTGCCTTTCTTTCATTTTGTGCCATGTTCAAGTGATGTTGTTTCACAGCTTTAATAGTTCTGTCAGCATTCATCAGCAAATCAAGACACCCTCCAGAATACCACCATAAAAACACAGTGGATTTTTAATTGGAACAGGGCAGCCCTTAGCACACCAACTACATGTTAAATTGATATTTCTCACTACAAGCTCAAGATTACCCAGTTTCAGCTGTTTCCAAATGAAGCAAATCAAGCTTAATGTGGGCTCAGCTGAACAAATGTATTTTCTTAGGTTTACAGCAGCTTTTAACTTTTAATGCCGTGTCTTTCTTTCCCCCTTTTTTAAAGATGATGTTATGGTAGGAAAATGTTACACTTGCCTATGTGAAATTTACAGATGACCTTTTTTACTGGACAAAAGTTCTATGGGACATTGGACAGGATATAAATCCCAGACTCTGCTCCATCAAAAGACGATAAATAAGTGAGAAAGATTAAGAGTGTAGTTTAATGAGACAATATGTTTTCCATTACAGATGTAATTATTTGCCAAAAATTGTCCTTTCCACATTCATTTTGTTTTGAAAAACAATGACTCCTTCATAAAACTGTCTAGTAGGTTTTCTGGATGCACCATTTCTTTGGAGATCAGTGGTTTGTGGTCTTGTTGATGTGGATCAGAAGAAGTCACAGTCATTTGTTGCTTTTCCTGAAATCTTAAGTACCACAAGCTGCTGGATCATTTCTTATTAGTATCTGGGAATTATTAAAGTGTACCCAGGATTCCCATCCAGTCCCAATTTACAGTAACAAAAACCACAGGAAAAAAGTGGCTTTTGTTACTTCTGTGTTACTTTCCCATAAATTACGTGGACCCCCTGCCATTTTTCTGTTTAGCCAGTCAGTACTCAGAAGGTGTGACATCAGGAAAATGAAACACTTTCAAAGATTAGCTCAAATAGGTGGAAGATGGGAGGTGAAATCAGACAACACGCACTTTGCTTGTTCCTTGCCCTGAAGAGCAAGAGGGTGGACTGGTGGGGACAGCAGGCCATCCCCAGGGCAAGGTGAGTTCAAGCACATCTAGCACAGCATTCTCCCACACACGGGCTCATCGGAAGAAGCATAAAGAAATCAAGAGTCAGGCACACAGCTCATCTCTCCATCTTAACAGACACTCACCAGAGAAGTTCTTCTAGTGGACACAGCCATATTTTCCGTAATAATTCAGGAGACAATACAGAGCCGTCCATCAGGAGTGTTATGTGTCAACCCACCTACAGAGACATTTATTGTTGAAATATATGCTTTAGCCTAGAAAGAGGTCAAAGCACAACAGTGGAAAGGAAGAAGCATAGTTAGAAACCTAAACTGGCTGAGGATTGTATCTTTCTAGGTGCTGCAACTCTTCCATCCATTTTGAGTTTAACCTGAGTGTCTACAGATATCAAAAATATTATAAGGGAGTTGAGTCCCTTGGAAAGGGGTTGACAGTAGCCCATGTGCTGAGCAGAGAACGGTGGAGAACTGGTGGCAATGCAGAGGCAACACTGCTCTTGATGCTTTGCTTCTGAGGTGAGCTGGTAGTGTGAGAGCTGGACATCAAGGGATGCACCATCACTTGTCTTCCAGCAACCTCCTCATGTCTCTGCCTTGTTGAAGGGGTCTGGAGGACAGCAGGGAGCTGCACCAAGGGAATCCAAGCAAACCCCACATGCTGCTGCACCAGACCTTTATCCCCCTGTGTGTGGAGCTTCTCTCACAAGAAAAGATCTGATACTAAGAGCTCTCTAGTGCTAATCCTCCTAGCAGCAAATTGCTCTCTATGTATTTTTCCTCGATTTCTCAGGAAACCTGCAGGACTTGCAGACTATTCGACCAGATCATCCCATACATGTAATGATGTACTCCAACAGGAGGATGGGACAAAAATCTTCCTCCAAATTTATCTCACGTGTCTTGTTGTTGGTTTTGGGTTTAGCCCTAAATTTTATGTGTGTGTGTGTGTGTGTGTGTGTGTGTTGTTTGGGTTTTTTTTAAATAAACATAAACATCACAGTAAGACATTCTCTCTTTTTTTGCTCAGTGTTCAACCCAAAAGACAATCATCAAAGCTAAATTAAACAAGCACAAACATTTACTTAACTTTTAAACAGCAAAGAAGCTTGAAAAAAAGATCTTGTACCTGAGATGTCATATGTAAATTATAACTTCACTTTCAAAATTTATCTTGGCCAAATTTCTGGAGTAAATCTAACAAATGCAGTCTTCTGTGGGAAGCTTAGTTCTGAGAAACAATTTCCTACATTGAGAAGCAGAGGATAAATGCAACAACAAATCCATCCCTTTGCATATGACTGTTTTACAGATATACACCACGATAATATATTTAGAGACAGACACCATGATAATGCAAAACTCAGAAAGACTGAGGAAATGTCTGCATTTTACCATGCAGCATCTGTTTCAGCTCCATGCTAAGGCTCAGACCTGAAAGGTGCTGAGTAAACCCAATTCAGCAAACACTGAAGGGCACAATTTACTTCAAGCTTACAAAGGGGACTTCAAAATTAATGGGAAATCAAACAGACCAAAAGAAATGGAGCAAAGAAAGCATACTTCATTATAATATAAGGGAATAAAATTAATCACACATGAAGTGACCTCCAATGTGCCGGACTCCTTATTAGAGAAGAACAAAGTCCATTTCCATCCATGTGAGTTTCCCCATCCCATTTAGAAAGCTGTTTCTTCACAAGTCCTCACTTCTATCTGTGCATGACCTGCCTTGGAGTGAGACATCAGCCTTCAGGGAAGTATCATGGCATTGAGCTGGGGTTTGATGGGGAACATGGCAGTATACAATGATGGAGTCATCCTCTTTTAAAGAGCAGGTAACTTCAGCACTTTCCAGGGGGCACTTGAGATATTGGCTTTGACCCCTGGGACCTGTCTGACTTCACGCTCACAGAGGTGGAAACATGCAAACTAGAGCTAAGAGAAACACCCTGGACTAATATTCTGCTCAGGGCATTTACATATATTTTGTAGGGGGAGAAAGAGCCTTTCAGGTATGAAAAACCCATAGTGAAATGAAGGGGCTTGGTTCTGCTTGTGCTGACGACCCCATTAAAACATGACATCAGTAGCCGCATGTTTGCATTCTGTACATAAGGGAGAGACAGAAGCACTCAGCACCTACAGATAATTTTTGTGAATAAGGCTATAGACAACCCACGAAAGGCTTGTAGAAAGGTATTACAAGCAGCCTCCTCCCTTCTGTTTGGCACTTGGCAGACTAAACCCCACCAAGTATGTGGCAATTACCATGGTTCAACTACTTCAACTAGCTGAGAGGAACTTATGCCCCAACTTTCTTTCCCCTGGAAAACTCTCAGACTGGGTTGTTGCTGGGAGGATCAGCTGAGAAGTGACTATTGTGGCTTAAAACTTCCAGGCCCACAAGCCCCCATATTCAAACCATGGTGATTTTAGGTGAAAATGGGCCAGAACCTTGTCTGCCAACAGACTCATAAAGATTTCCCAGTGGGAATGGTTCAGACCCTTTTACAGAGAGAAATAGCTAAAGAGAAACATGTGAGAAACACTACTAGAAATCCATTAGTGAAAGAAAGAATTTGTTTTCTGAGTTCAAATAACTCAGCTAAAGAAGTACTAGCCATCAGAGAGGAGCTCACATAAACATTTTACAAGTGGGTAGCAAAGAACCAGAAAGGAATAAATAAATTACTCCTCTGCCAAATAAATCATGCAGATTGCAAGCGTTCTGGGGCAGATACCTTAGATACTGTATTTTCTCTTTAAATTGGTACAGCAAGCATGCAACAACACAAATCCCCAGATTCTTTAATGGGGTCTATATACCCTGGCCTAATATAAACATGAAATTGCATGCAAGTAATAGTAAGGTAGACACAGCCCTGAAAAGGGCTGTGCAGCCATGGCCACATCACTTGACATCGTGCATCATTGAGCTCTGGTGTCTTCCTGCACTGAGAATGCTGTAGATACTCCCAAAGCTGCAGGGAGTTGAAGGCTGCCCAAAGCTGCAGCTGCCTCTGCACCACGTCAGTTTGCAAGGTCCTGCTGCAGTGTCTTCCACGTGCCTTCATTTAGGGAACGGGTCAGGAATCAGTCCCAAAGAAAAAAGGTCCAAGCAAAAATGATGTGGTGATTTCTAGACAGGGTTTTACAGAGCATAAGTGGTGGTGTTGTTACTTTTGTAATTGGGGTAGACATATCTTAATGCAGCTTCAAAGAAGTGGCCAAGAGCACCTTGAGGCAGGGAGGAGGAAATGTTCCCATCAGGAACCCTAGAGAGACTATTTTGTACATGTGCTTCCCCTCCCCTCCTCCCCCAAATTATAGTGGGTAATCCATGTGTGCCTAACCTTTGGGCTCTCAAATAACTAATTAGTGTACTTTAATTAGTACATGCAGTGTTAGTGAGGTAATATTTCATCATGTTTCAAGCAGGAAAGGTTTTGGCAGGGTGCAATCTTTTCTTAGTCCAGATTGGAATAACAGGGGTTATATAAACGTAAATTACATAATTTGACAGCTGTGTTACATCAGCGTGTTATGACTTGGAGAGCTAAATCCCAAGACCCCTCGCTGACCAGTGAAATCAGGCTCCCATTGAAACTTGCCAGTGGAAGCGGCCCGCAGAAGACAACCATGGCACAGAGCCCCCACGGCTGTACCTTCTCATCCTCCTCATCAGCAGCCCTGCCCTGGTCACTCGTGAGCTTTCTGTGTGTGCTCTCCCTTCCTGACCCACTGCCAGCCAAGAGTTTCTTCCTTCTCACACCCACCATGCCTGCTTTCCTCACTGTCTCTCTCTTCAATCTAACTGGCCTTTCTTTTGCTCTCTTCTATCTTGTGATCTTTCTCTCTAACCTTCCTTTATGTACTCCTTCTAAGTTCTTCTTCCTGTTTTTGTCAGAAGAGCTTCAAGCTATTTAAACTATTTATTACAACTCTGCATCTTTCTGAGCACTTCGGTCTCTTCTTCCATTCCCATCATCATTGTCCTTCCAGCCCATTGCATTTCTCTTTCTCTGGCTCTTTCTTTGCCTTCTTGTCTGCCCTCCCTCTCACTCTGCTTTTGCTTTAGTGCCTGAGCAGTGCCATGGGTCCCAGTACGGAGCCACCCATCAGCCCCTGCACATGGAGGGCTCTATGGAAGAGGAGGGACTCGTTGGACATAGAGGTCCAAAACATTCCCATGGCCAGGTGGCCTTGACAAGGTCGAGGTCTCCCACAACAACAGTGACTACACAACTTAGAAATTCTTTTTCTCCAGGGAACAAAACAAAATCAACTGGTTCCTGGTTACCTCGTGCACTTCCCAAACACTCCTCATTAGACTGGAACAGAAAACAGTACTGATGGCAAAAGGACAAATCAAGATGACCCCCATCTCAATAAGGATTCCTCCATCAATTCACCACCACATACTTACAAATACCTTGCTCAAAGTAGGAATCAGCTTAGTTTGGCCTGGATCATACAAAAATTGGTCCTTAGCAAATGACTCATCACCAACACCTTGCTCTTCTCACCACAGTTTTTCCTGCTTTTCCCTGCTTTTCCAGTGGGCCTCTTGCTCCAGTGGCTGATATACCCAGAAGGCGCTACAGCAAACACCTAACCTGGCTCCTCTGCAACTCCTACAGCCAAACCAGGCTTTCAGATTGTTTCTGTTGTTGTTTGCTTCTACCACATCTTAGAAGAATCTCCTTCTTAGGTCTGAAAGAAACAAGGACTCCTCAAAATTTTGTTGCAGTATCATCTACAGCATTAGCTTTATTATCAGACTTGTTTGCTGTCCTCTCTCTGCTGTGTCCAGAGCCTGACCTGAACATACAATACTAGAATTTACCTTTCACCCAGAACACATCCAACAAAACCATATTTTCACTAGCACTCACAAATTTGTTTTGTTTATTCATGAACTTAAAAAAAAGTTAATCAAAATTATTGAAACATTTATACTTGGAAACAACATGCAAACGAAGTACGATCTAGCCTGTCTTTTCCATCAGGCATAAACAGATTGTCTCTAAGCCTGTATCATTTAGAGCCTCCTGCTCTAGGAATTACACATATATAAACCTCTGGGAGTAACCTGAGGGCTCAACAGCTTTGATGGAAACAAGCATGAAGCGATGAATGTAATTTTTACCCACATTAAAATAATGTTCTAAAAACCAGCAAGGGCCAGAACCTCAATGCAGGAGGCCTTGCACAGACACAGAATTAAACTACATTCCTTCCTCCAAGGAGCTCACAGGCAGTCCACCAGGTAAGAGACGGAAGAGAACAGGAAAAGCCCAGGGAAGCAGAGATGCCCAGCCTTGCACGCAATGGCTGCAGCACCACAGCAACCTGGTCATAGTAGAGTTGTGTTTCACAGAGATAGTGGAGAGCTGTATATATGGATATCTACACTGCTCTCCTGGGGCCCTCTGAAGACCAGACCAGAGATGACTCCTGACTGTATTCAGACTTCTGGCCCTGAGCATGTGCCTGCACTGGATGCACACCCACATTCACACCAAAAACAGTTTTGACACAAAAAAGTTTCAATCCCTTTTCTCTGTTGCACCCCTGCAAGGAGCTCTCCCAAACCCCATCCACTTCACCGAGGCATGTTCCAGGCTGGTGGTGTAGAGAGGGAGCAGGCAGGTTATGGGACACATCCAAGAGGATAATTCACAGAGGGCATTTTCTCACAAGTCCTGCTCCACCAGCATCTTCAGTCAAGGCTGTGCCTTATGCCCTGGTTCACAACAAAAGCTTTTGTCCTCCATCCTGCTCAGCCTTACACCCTGAGCCCAGGAAGGGTTATGGAGAGGAGAAAGGAGCAACAGTTCTTCATATGAAACACAGAATAAGCAGAATTGCTCAGGATATGGGTAGAGTCAAGGATGATGAAGTTCTGCCAAAAAGTTAAGGAGCATCTGACTACCATTGAAAACATCTCCGAGAATGCTTTCCAAAGTAAATAAGCTACATAAATAGTCTCTTTTTTCCTAGAGATTTCTAGGAAGGAAAAACCTGCTGACTCTGGTGTCAGTGCATTTTATATCACAGCATCTAGAAGTAATTTATAAAAATTGGTAAATTTCCTTCTTTGTAGCAAAGAGCGATTAATCCCCCTTTGCAAGATGAGGAATAGAAGTTAGGTGAGTTACTCAAGGTCGTACTGGGACTGAACATTGGTCTTTTGACTTCCAGGACTGTGACTTAAACCATAATCCTTCCCTTTTTTTCCGCTACCATTGCAGCTTCCACTGCACTCAATACTCAGCATGGTGGTTATCATAATTTTACACTAATTTTGACTAATTTTCTGCACCACTGCTCTGCATTTAATTACTTCAAAATGTATCTCTGAATCATTTATATACTGTAACTGCTTTTGTGTGTTAGAATAGAAGTATCAAGTGGTCTGGCAAAGCTCAGCACTAAATAAATAGATCCTCAGGGAAAAATTTGAGGGAGCCGGGGAGATATTTCTTTTTCCAAAAAAGCTGTGGCTAGCTTTATCCATATTTCCAAAGTCTGTTAGAAAGTTTCACAGAGTAGAACTGAGGAAACAATTGCAGAAACCAATTTAATTGATGCAGCCTCCTTTTCAGTCTCAATAATTTTCAATAGGAGAGATCTGATTGTTTGATGTGCTAATTATTTATACTTATTCAACCAAGAAAAACAATAGGCTGATTAGGAAGGGTGGGGAAGGCAACAAATAGAAAATAAATAAGTTGCTTGCAATGAGCAGTTAATTTGCTAAAATGCTCATTACAAAGCAAAGAAAATTGACAGGACAAATTCAGAGTGCCAACAGAAAATCAGCAAGCAGCTTTTGTGGTAATAGTAGAGTGCAGAATAACACTGCCAAGACACAGACTGACCTCTGCTCTTTACAGAAGATACAGTGGGTTTGAGAGTGTGGACTGCTGGGGAGGATGAAACCACAGATCCCCAGATGCACTGAAACTGTAGTGATTAATGAGGCCTGAAAATAAATATTTTATTCCAATTTTCTTAACAGGAAATTCTACATCTTGTCCTGTGGATTCTTTCTTTTTAATCTAAAAAAACTGAAAAAGAGACACAGAAAACACTGGAAAGTTTGATAAACTTCCAAATTAGAGAAAAACAATTGTGGAAAATCGTATTTTATCATGGTAATATGTAGATGGCATGTAGACTGACATGAAAGCCGGGTTGCTGGAAGCGTTTTCTTATCTCTAGGACAGAATTAACTGGCAATTTACACATTGGCTGAAACATCTGAAGACAGTCTTACTTCAAAGTAATGAAGAAACGGCAGAAGATGAGCACAAGGTTATCTTAAGCTGCCAGAGGACATCTGGGTACTTCTGGGCTTGGGCTGGCTCTGTGCAGGTATGTCTCAAGGCACCAGCTCCTTTTTCCAAGGGGTCCTCTCTTCTGAGAGATCCTCAGTGATCAGAAGGGGATCAAGGATGGGTTGGGCTGCCCTGGGCCATCCCATGGGCATTGCAGGAAAAGCCCCTCAGGAAGCCCTTGAGAGCACTTGGAGGATGAGGACAATCAAGAAGTTCAGACTTGGCAGCACTGCAGATCCCATCCAGAAAAAAAATTCTTGAAGACTTTCATTTGGCAACAACCTAATTCATGTAAGCCAAAAGATGAAAACTGGAGAACCACAGGTTTTTAACTGCAAGGATACCTCTGTACCTGGGCACGCTGCCCTGCCTGAGGCTCTGTGCTAGTTTCAGCAACTGGGACTCCAACTCCTCTGATTTTAAGTCAGTGAGTTGGTTGCTTGGTCCCAGCTCCTTGTCTGGGCTTGGAGTGGCAGGAGGAGACCATCCTCAGATGGAAATTGTCTCATTGACATTAGACATGTATTTTAGCAGGGAACTAAACACCTTCTAGATATATCGAGTTAGAGAACCAAGGCTAAATGGAGCCGAAATGAAGAAACCACCCAAAGGCAGCCCTCTCACGGGCAGTTTCACCCCTCCCCTCACTGCTGGGATGCAGCCTGTTCCCATCCCTCTGATCACTACCTGGCCCCTGCCTGCCTCTTGGCCACTGGACATCTCTTGGCATCTCTGAGGCCACACCACTGTGGCATCTCCCCGAGTTTCTAGGGGGAATAAAATGTAAGGCATACCTTGCTTCCCAAAGGCAAACAAGAGTAAAAGTGGGTTTAAAGGTACAGATGGCTGACTGTGCCCAAGATGCCAACAGGAAGTAGAGACCACGGCACAGCAAGGCAGGGACACACCATTTGCTAGGCTGGGAAGCAACTAAAATTGTTTTAGCACCAGGGACCACAGAATATGTCCCTGCAAACACGTTTGCAGACTAGGTACAGGACCACAGCATGCACGCGTGCTCTGGCACATGTGAGAGAGGTCACAGCAGGTGACAATCAACCAGCTGTGAAGCACAGAAGTACAGTAAGTCACATTTTTCTGAGATACTTTGAGTGCCATGTTCCCAGGATTACTCCTGGGATGCAGTGTAGTTCATACAACAGTCTTACTGCAGGGCTGAGCCAAAACCTACAATGTAGTCAATGTAGTTCTTCTTTTTTTTTTTTTTAATATTATTCAACCACTTCCACCCAAACCCCACACCTTCTCTGGGCATTGCTTATATGGTACAGAAGGGAAATTTTAAAATCATGTATTGTATACAGAATATACTTTAATTACGTCCTGAAGTCTGTTATTTTTGGTAGAACATATCTCTAGTGGCATGCAAATCTGGATTCTATTATTATAAATTGAGGTTTGATTGAATCTGATTTGAAAATGAATTCATTTATGATAATATGAAGTCATAAAAAATTGCCTACTATTAGTTCAATATTTTTATCCAGCACAATAAATAAGTCCTAGTTCTCCTCAGTGAGAAACAGGAAGAAAAATACTGCACTCTGAAAAGTACATTTTTTGCAAAAACTGTTCAGTAATTGTTACTATCTGTACCTCCTCCGCTTTTAATTAATTTACAAAATAAAAAGAACAATAAGTGAAACATTCTTGAAGTGATATTCTGTATATTTTTTAAAGTTTGTTTTCTCTGTGGTAGTGTGAAAATTTCAAGATAAAATTCTCTGCTTTCTACTTACATGTGTTCAGTTTGTATACCACATTACTGGAATGAGGCTACAAACACAACTGTGTTTCTATTGCTCCCAAGTTTAGGGGCTCAGAGAGAAGGCTGCTTCCATCTACATTATTATTATCCAATTTCTTTGCAGGCAAAATTCAGTCCTCTATTTTCTGCTCATTCAAAGCTGAAAATAGTAGTCACTGTCTTGCATTTTCCAATTTCTTCCACAAAAAATATTTTTCATCTCATTTTGTGACCAGATACACAGAAAACAAGGAAGACCTGGCAGCAGGATTTGGAAACTGACACATTCAGGAGCTGGAGGACTAAGATTTGGAAGACAACTCCAAATTCACAATGATTCCAAATCAGGGATTCCTTTCAAGGATTACCTTGCTTAAACCCACTCTTTTTAAAACAGGTTGGTATGTGTTTGTGACCTGCAGGGACCTGTGCTTCTGGCAGGGACATCCATTGGTGGGTTGAAGCCGGGTGGGTGGTGAGTTAGGAAGAGGTGATGGAGCTGCACATCAGGATGACGGGGGAGGTGGAATGTGGCACCTCTACACACAGGCACGAATCCATGCACAGAAACCCTTTGTGGATGTGCAATAAATTCCAATAAATTCCTGAGTGCCATAATAACTTCTCCTGTGTCTGCCTCACATGTTCCTTATCCCAGTGCCTGGGGCTGTCCCTGGCTGCCCTGCTCCTGGCTGGGGTGGCAGGATGGGCCCTGGCTGTGGCACTCTGCCTTGCCATACCTGTGCACTGACAGTAACTACTTGTGCCCTGGAAGGTTAATTGAATTTAAAATTGTGCCTTACCATTAACTGAATGGTGAAAATTAAAACAGTATTAATTTTAAGGGGAAATTAGTTTCAGAGAACAAACTATTAGCAGTAACCATATTCTTTCTGCATATCCTGCTTTGCATCCAGATATCTCATCAGCAGGAGCATGTTTCACTGCAAACAGCAATAAGGACGGGTGTAATACAGCTCAGCAAACTCATATTTGTCTGTAATTTCTCTAGGAGCTTAAAGGTTGGCATTTTGGGTGCATTTAAAACTGTTAGAGGTATTGTGGAAGCCCCTTTGGCTAGAGATGAAAAATGCATCTCCTGAGACAGTAGGTGAAAGGTCACACTTTAGAAGGAAGGAGAGGGAAAGATACTTTTTCAAAGGTGGTCACCTACTATCATAGACTTACTGCAGGTCCAAACCTCACCAGAAGAGCATGAAGCACCTGATTTTCACCTAGTTATGGACTGAATTAGCTCTGCCCCACTGCATTCCTCCTTCCAGCTGTTTTCCATGATGTTATGTTGAGAAAGCTTTGGTGGAGTTCATTTCCTAGTCTGGCTTTGTGGGCAGATGCAAGTGCTCAACCATGGCTTCTGCTGACTCGCATGGAAAAACACAACAGCAAAGCAAGTAGACAGAGTTTGCAATTAATCTGATCTCACATAGCTACAAACTACAGCATTTCTGTGTCAGCATCAGTTCAATTAATATGAACTATGATAAGAAACTCTTAAGGAAGATTTAAAAGGTAACTAAAAAAAAACCAAAGCTAATTTTGTCAATAATAGCCATTTAAGAAAACCAAAGACAACTGATTGCTCTGCTGTAAGAAAAATACATATACGTGGCAATTTCAGTAATGTTTTATTTTCTTTTTCCATTAGATCTGAGAGAATCAGAGAGGTTCCCCAGTGAATGTAACTGACTGAGTGATTTCATTTACTCCTTCTTTGGATTGGATTAAGTTGCTGCCATCTGCTTAGTGTCCCAAGTACTTTTGAGGAAAATTCTTTTCACTCAAACGGTTACGTAATGGTACGTGGTCTCTTGCCATCCTTGAATGCAGTCACTGAAAAGACAGAGCTAAAAATAGAAAAAAAAATAGTTATGGTCACCATCAATTGCTGTCTGTGCTCTGTCTTCTTTTAAGCCTGCCCTGCAGCAGGCTGTTACCTCCCTTTAAACACATCCTCCTTTCTACTTCTACTCCTAAAGACCAAAAGTACGACACTGACCATATAATTCCATTCACCTACGTTTTTATTAAGCCCCAGAAATTTTTTGGCTTATATGCATTCTCCAACAAGTCTTGGTATGAAGTTTTCAGGAGATGTAGAACTCAGTTTTTCCCTTGGTAGCTCAGTCATTTTCTTAGCATTGCTTAAATATTTGTCTCATTTCTCTGCTGTATCTGTTTGGTGCTAAACTGTATCCAGGGTTTTGTTCCGCCTTTGTTATTGGGGTTAGAATCCTTAACTGCTATGTACTTCCACTGAATGAAAGATCTTAGGAAATAGTCAGACAAGTATTTAGGTCATGCTTTTTACATCTTCAGGTGTTAATGGCCCATCTTTCCACTCTTGTATTCCAGTACAAGAGTGCAGTTTTTCAGCCCTATAAATAGTAAGTGTAGAGGGGAGATCATCTCCCTATACTGACTTGATATGCACCACATTCCTTTATCATAGCATTGCACTGAAAGCTATTCCTCAGCTGTGTCCACTACGACTCCCAAATCCTCACATATTTCCAAGCAGCAGACAAACTAATGTTTCAATTACCTTGATATAGTGTCTAGAGCTCTGAAAGATACATAAAAACCTAAAAATTAAAATGAAGAGAAGGCAACAGGGAATATGAGTCCATGCCAATATATGTATAATCTCATTGCACCCCATCACCATAATTTTTGAGAAGTTGCCAGTAGCACATTAAGCAATGGGATTGCTATCTGGTTTGGATGTTTCAGTCAGTTCTTCACCTACTTCCTGAGGGTGGAGAACTGCCTGTGGACTATGGGGTTTTCCTTTTGCTGGAATTCTCATTCAAAGTTATTTTTCATAAATGTTTCATCTGCCCTACATGTATTCAGGGAGGACAAAGCTGGGCGACATGCCTCTTACATATGGTGTGGAAAGCACTGAGGCTTGGGATGCTCATTATTCCCATAGGAGTCGGCTCCACGGTCTCCAACAGGCTGCCCAGAAACATCTGGCTCTCCTACAAGGCCAGAGGTTGTCTGTCAGGCTGTCTAAAGACTACTGCTAGCTGGATGTTCACTGGATGTTAGCATCTGTTTAAGAGTATTGAGCAACACCTTGCAACAGCTGGGGTGAAAATGCCAAGTTACATGCATAGACACTTCAACAGGAGTGCAAAATGTTAAGTACTACAATTGCAATGTGGAGGAAAGGCTAATATTGTTCTAATTCCCATGCAAAATATCTGTAATGATCACCTGAAGTTCAGTGCTTTAGCTTCATCACATCATCTGAAAAAACGGATGTTTCTTTTTGCAAAGTAACAGCAATTCTCTGTGCTAAATCACATGAAGAATCCCAAATGCTGAGTTGAAAGTCCTGCTGACAAATACCTCTTACTCAGAGTACTATGAAACTAAATAAAGAACACAGGAAAATTATTATAGATGGGAAAAAAACAGTTGGCAAAAGAAATAGTAAACCAGTGACAAACTAAAGTTGTGTCTCATTGACCACTGGCTTCCAAGGAAAATTAAAGTGTTTACTACTGCAAGAGACATTGCTATTCCCATAAACTCACAGATAGGTCTTTTCGAGCTGATGCCTATTAATGATCTCCCATCAATGATCCCCCATCTTTCATCATCTTTCTTTCTCCATTAAACTCTCTTTCTGTTCAGTCCTCCAGCCTGTGAAAGACCCAATGGTCTAATATAGTGTAGCCAATTTTTAAAAGCCCCAAGTCCCTTTTAAAAAAACCCAACACTTTCCCTGGCTGAAGAGTAACAACAGAAACTTTTATTTTACCCCAGGACTCACTCCATATGACACCTATAAACAATAAATCAAAGCACCAGCATCACCCTTCTAACCTCCACTACTACTCATATTGGGGTAATTAAAAAATCTCTTTTTTAATTTTTTGGATAAATATGAAAAGACAGCCCAAGAATACAATGGGCTGGCATAGGCTGAATTTGGTATCACTGTAAAATGAAGTTCATAAGGCTAACCAAGTTACCAATATTTTAGAAGCTGGGAGACTTTCTGTCCCAGATGGCTTAACAGGTGACTCCTATAAATTACACAGTACATTACAGCAGCATCCACCAGTCTTGTTAGAATAAGGAGTCAGTCAGCATTTCCATTTTAAACTCGTATTTTCAAAGTTTATTAGATAGCCATAAAAACATTCTCTAAACTGAGTCTTGGCACACAGTGGATTTTCACCTCATGAACAAACTTTCTGTGTTACAGAAAGCAGGATAATCATCTGAAACTCACGTTTCAAATTAGATCAAAATTTTGAAAGCTGATTAAAACCAAAACCTCTGAAATTTTTAGAACTCCTCTTACCCTTCCTGCTTTGCTACTCAGGATATTAAGTTTAACAAGGTTTTGTTCCTTTATGACCTATGTTTTCTTGCTAACTGATCCTGAAGGCAGGTTATTGAATTTGCAACATGATAATTCCTTTCACAACAATGCACCAGAACATCATAAAGGGAATCCTACACCACATTCTAACAGAAAGATATCTCAAGCTATAGTGAAAGAAAAGAAAAAAAGACAAATACAGTCTTTAAAAAAAAACTTTTAAGTTTGTCTGCAATCTGATTCTCTGTGGTTAGGTGCAATAATTGAGGTGAAATAATTTTAATTAAATAATACCTGAACATTTAAGGTGGAAATTAAATAGAAATTCTAAACACCTCCACATTTAATGTATTTCTCATTCTAATCTACACATACTGACTTTCAAACATGCGCACAGCAGCCGCAATCCCAAATAGCCCAGAAATAGTAGCTCAGGCACAGAAAAAGGACTTTGAAGGACACATGGTGATTGTTCAATATGTAAAGTATTGAAACCACTTCTATAGGTGTATCTTCGAAATTTGAAGCAGACAACAATGTGAGTTCTGTGCAATTTAAAGCTTCTTTGCTTAATGCAAGGAGCTCAGTTTGTAGAGGTCGTTAGCCCAGACATTTGTGTCCCCACACTTCAGTTCTGTCTGCCTGTGTTACAGAGGAATCATCATGCTGGAGTAAAAGGGACCATGGC